>OZ010580.1:62334887-62419887 GCA_963932145.1 Acanthosepion lycidas
TTCATATGGGCGAGAATGAAGGTAAAGCCCAAGAAAAGTCGAAGCCTGTCATTAGTCAGGGGATCTGTTAAGGAGATTCACTTCAAAATTGGTGATGACACGATACCAACAGTTAAGGAAATGCCAGTAAAGAGCCTCGGACGGCTGTATACAATCCCAGTGACTGATCGACATCGGGGTACGGAGGTTCATAAATCAGCTCTAAAGGGACTAATTCCGATCGATAGAACCTATCTGCTTGGCAAAATGAAGACGTGGTGCTATCAACATGGTTTATTACCCCGCCTTTTGTGGCCTCTGCAAATGTATGAAATTGCATTATCTCGTATTGAGCGCATTAAGCAAGTTATCAATAAGTACTTGCGTAAGTAGCTTGGAGTTCCTCCTTGTTTTTCGAAAGTGGGCCTATATACCAACTCCGGACATCTGCAGCTCCCTATACATTCATTGGTGGAGGAATTCAAGGTTGGGAAGGAAACTCAGCTGATGATTGCATACGGAAGGTGCATCCAGAGATTAAATCTGGTACGAAGTGGTCAGCTGCAGAGGCCACACAAGAAGCAGAAACCAGCCTGCGAGTCAGAGATATCATGGGCATGATTCAGAATAATAGGGCTGGATTGGGTAACACGACACACAAATACTTCTCCAAGGAAAATGCAAAGGGAAAAAGGCGTATGGTAGTTGAAGAAATCAAAATGTTCGTAGAGGAGCATAGAATAGCAACTGCTATAACTCAAGCGAAACAGTGTAAGTGGACACCATGGAATGATATCGAACCCATTAAACTTTCGTGGAATTCATTAATTGCGTTGGAACCATTGGCGATATCTTTCCTTCTTCGATCTACATACCATCTTCTCCCAAATGAAACAAACCTGAAAATGTGGGGATACACAGATACAGATCTGTTTTTCGTGTCAAAAAGACCGAGGTACCTTGGGTCATGTGCTTTCTGCTTGTCCACAATCGCTCCAGATGTACACGTGGCGACACAACAAGGTATTAGAGGTGATAAGGGATCTAATAGGAACACAATGTAAGACAGCAAATCAACAGCTTATGGAAACCAAGGAAACTAAGATTGAATTCCATAAGGAAGAGGAATGCCCTGCAAAGAAAAAACAAACAACCCCCAATAAAAAGCTGTTGGGTGGTGCTAGTGATTGGAAGGTTTCAGTGGATCTAATGATATCCTTAAAATTTCCAATACACATCGCACAGACAAGCGTCCCGACATTGTGTTGTGGTCCGACTCTAAAAAGATTGTCTTCATAATAGAACTAACAGTCCCTTGGGAAGAGAACAGGGTGGAGGCGCACGAACTAAAGAAAAACCGGTACGAGTGACTGCGTGCCGAGTGTATGGAAAATGGTTGGACGTGTCACGTGATGCCTATTGAGACATTCGGTCATTTCCTTCCTTTCAAAAATAGGCATCACTGGCCGTTGGTTGAAAAGCGTTTCGCATCGCCTTCAAAAAACTGTTCAACACCCGTCAAGTTGGATTTGGTTGAGATCAAAACAAGCAAATAAAAGGCGCGCAACATCACGACCTAACATGCGCAAATGAAATATTTGCGTGGTCGTCTATAACAACTTTTACGAGCGCATCAATAACGGCAAACGCGTTCAAGAAACTTTCATTGCAGATAGATTTTACTTAAAGGAATAATTAGTTAGCTTATCTTCATACCCTGCCTGGTGGCAAATGCTGCTGGTGGCGCCTGGGGTGGCGGTCCCGTACGTGATAACACACGTTGTATGATAAAAAAAAAAAAAAAAAAAAAAAAATAATATAAATATGTACAACACACGCACATATATATATATACATTATATATATATATATATATATATATATATATATATATGTGTGTGTATCTATATAGATATATATATATATATTACTGTGTATAGAGCGGTCTGATGTATAATTCAATGCGTCATATTTAAATTTATCATATTCATCATCTATTAGGGGAGATGACGTCATTTATTATATAGCTCGTATATAGATGTACATTTGATTTAGATAGGGGGACGTAATTTATTTTGTCGCCATAAATGGGTATCCGTGAAAAATAACGTTTAAATAATAGGATATAAATATTTCGGATTAATAAATGAAAAATCCATTCGAAAAAAAAAAAAAAAAAAAGAAAAAAAAAAAAAGAGGTCTTTTTATATGTTACGATACGAATCCTAGCATAAATATAAATTTCCAGAATCGGGAAAGGTCTGTGTTCAAAAGCATTAATCGGGCTTTGCTTGGCCATTAGGATATCGGTAGCCGAGAGGTTAAAGCACGTCAGAAGTAATGACGGTTTCCCCTAAGGGAACGCTAGTTCGTATCCTGTCGGAGAACGCATATTTTTCTAATAAGATTTCTCGAATATTCAGTCCCGTTGATGGCAATAAATAGATATACTATTTGATAAACAAATAGAGCGTCTACTCAAATATGGGTATCCACTAAAAATAATGTTTAAGCAACGAAATAAAACTATCGGATTAATAAATGAAAAAATTAATTCCTAATTTTATATATATATATATATATATATATATATATATATATATATATATATATATATATATATGATTCAGCCCAAATGGCAGATTTGATAGGTATATACATTTTAGACATTCTAAGCAGATTCTTAGACCACCAAAACGTAGGGCTGTACAGAGATGATGGATTTATTGTTTTATCTAATACCAATTGTCCTTTAACATCCCAACAACAGAAGAAAATAATTAAGGCCTTCCAATTTTTATGATTTAAAATCGAAATATCACCCAACCAAATATCAAACTTTCTAGACGTTACTTTTAATCTCTGTAATAGCAACTACAAAACCTTCCAAAAGGAAAACCAAATTTCAAATACAGTAAATACAAGAATAAACCAATTGTCTTGTAGGAAAAACAATCTTTAACCAAAACAAATCGACATATAATCAAGCCCGATTAAAAAGTAAATTTAAACAAACATTAAATTATGTAGATAAACCAATTAATATCACATCCACTAAGTCAAAAAAAAAAAAAAAAAAAAAAAAAAAATTATATGGTTCAACCCCCCTTTCTGTAAATTATCCAATATCAATGTAGGGAAATACTTCCTAAAGTTAATAAATAAGCATTTTAGTAAAGATAAACTATTGAAAAACATGTTTAATAAAATGAATCTAAAAATCAGTTATTAATGCATGAGCAATGTAGAAAAAAATCTAAGCTCTCACAATAGCAAAATTATTAGGGAATTTCACAATAAACAGTTACATAGGGATCTTAATGCTAAACAATTGAATAAAGAAACATCTACCTGCAATTGCAGAGTAAGATCTGATTGTCCAGTTGAAGGAATCTGCATGGCAGAAAACGTGATATATGAAGCGACAATTTCCCCCCAAGGAAAATGTAAAACAAAAAATATATATATAGGAATATCTGCGGGAAATTGGACACAGCATTTTTACAACCATCGCCAGTCTTTCACAAATGAATTCAAAAGACACCAAGCACTATCCAAACACTATTGGGATTTATTGGAAAACGGCCTCTTACCACAAGTGAAATGGAGAATCATCTCTAGGGCTCGAACTCCAAGAAATTTCAGAGATCGATGTGACCTGTGTATTAAAGAGAAGATCCTGATAAATTACTAAACCAAAATAATGAGATGATCTTTAAATGCAGACATAGAAATCATCTCAATTTAATTCACTACTTATAAAAAAAAAAACAAAACAAAAAAAACAAAAAACACTATCAGTTAAAATATATGTAAGCAGTTGTATAGGGGTACTTTGATATACATCCTTTTTTGGCGATGATTTAATGTTGGTATATTTAATGGTGGTATATGTATGTGTAGATATTTGTGTATGATGGTAAATATTGGCTTATTTTTAAATATGAGGATGATTGTATGCACACATGTCTACGGGTACATAATTGTATGTAATATAAATATGTATATGGGCTTGCATATGGATATGTGAATTTATTTGTGTATGTATATGCATACGTGTGTGTGTGTGTGTGTGGATGTGTGTGTGGATATGTATATGTGTTCGTAAATTTAGATAGGTATGTGTGTTTATATATGTTTGCATTAGGTTGGTGCAAAAATAATGACGTAATAATGTCGTTTTTTGACGTATTTTTAACGTCAAAAGACGACATTATTACGTCATTATTTTTGCACCAACCTAAAATATGGATAGGTATATATGTATGTACGAATTTATATATGTCAGATGTAGGAGATAGATGTTTGTTTATGTATATAGAGTTATACTGGATAGAAAAAAGTTTTATTGTTAATATTACTTTCTCTTGAAACAATTTCTAATTAGACTTGAAAGATTAAAAATTTTATTCATCTGGAGATAATCTCACTTTGAGTTAAATTAAAAAATATGTTACTCCTTAATCATTATTCAAATATTAAAATATTAAAATTTAAAATATTTTTTGAAATTTAAACATGTATAAAGAGGGATGAGTATGGAGATATGTAAATGTATATGTAATTATTGGTATATGTATATATACCGATGTATATCGATACACGTGTATGTGGTTATATATGTAATTGTACATGTAGGTGGTTTTACGTAAATATGTATATGGTGTAAGAATAAAAAAGTAAATTTTACTATTACGTTCAAATCTTACTCCATCTTGATTTGAAATCTAAACTTTAAGAAATATTAGCCATCTAAAAAATAGCTACAAATTAAATTCCTGAATTAGACTCAAACTGGTAAAGATTTTACCTTAACAGTCATTCACAGTATTAATATATTACTATTAAAAAAATGTTTTTATTAATATGATATTCGGCTTATATTAAATCCTTAATTTATTTGTGGAGAAGTTGAATATTTAAATAGCTAACAAGCATTAAATTTAATTTCTTTGTCGAGTTTTTTTAAACATTTAAATTACTATCAAACGTTAAAATCTGTTTTTATCTAAATTTCTAAAGTTATACCACCCATCTTCTTCCTCTAAAAACCCTACGTAGATCTCTTATCTCTTTACTTCCCCCTTTTTTCTTTTTTTCTTAACACAAACAAAACAATTTATTATAATTTGTGATAAAAAAAAAAAAATAATTAAAATTCATTAAACATACTTTATATTTTTTTCTCTATATTATAAGTTGTTTTTTTTTTCCTCTTCAGAAAACTTGCATTTTATATGAATAAAGAAAAAAGGAAATTTATCTTAGTCGACGCGTTTCGTCCTTTAAAAAAAAAAAAAAAAAAAAAAATTGCTCTTTTTATTTATATTGCCCCTTTTACAGATATACTCTATCTGAAAATTTTACACATTATTTTATAAATTATGTATACGGTTATTTATTATAACAATGAAATACTCCTTAAATATATATTTAAAGTGGGTTTAATTTGAGATGCACACTTTTATTTCGGACATCTTCCGAAAATAATTTAATTAATGACTATTATTGATACGCTGCCGTATACAAGGGTGTCACCATACACCAACGCTCTCCGGCTCACTGGTTAAAATCCCTGCTCTAGATCACTGGAGAATTCAGCCCTCGACTTCTTAATAAGGAAAATCTACTCGGGCGAAAGGCTTTTATTTTTCTTAGAATTCAAATAGAAACTTTCATTACGAATTTTTTTGAACCTGAGAAGACTACGAAATGTTTCAGCAAATATCATCATCATAAAAAAAAAAAAAAAAAAAAAAAAAAGGAAGTTTTTTGATCTACTTTAATGATTTTGTTAAACAGAACAAAAATATAACGTTGAAATGTACATAGTCTTAACTTATACAGGTTGTAAGGTAATGATCACGATTTAAAATATTAGGTTGATGTAAAAATAATGTCGTTTTCTCACATAGTATTAGGTTGGTGCAAAAATAATGACGTAATAATGTCGTTTTTGACGTATTCTTTAACGTCAAAAAACGACATTATTACGTCATTATTTTTGCACCAACATAATAAAAACACTAAGAAAAGCAAACTGAGATAAACAGAAAATATCGTTATCACATCAAACAATAATGAATTTTTTTCGAGGGCAGCGAACGACACACAAACAACTGCCAAATTTTTCTCAAGCCCAAATGTGTGGTTATCATCAGAAAAAAAGTTTACGCGAGGCTTTTCATGAGTAGAAACATTACAGATGGAAAACTACTTGTTTCATCATGACTCTTCCCCCCCCTCAAAAAAAAAATTCCTCAGAAGGTCTTTGCAAACTACATATTGTTCTGTGTCTTCAGAGAGTTTTGGGACATAAGAACACCTAATTAAGGACTTGAAAAATCGGTATCGCTAAATTGAACAGCAAAATCTGATGACTTCATACAAAGAATGTGGATGACATCACAAAAACTGCACGCACACAAAAAAGAAAATATAAATATTTGAAGCATTTAAATATGGCATAATACTATATGAAGTTTTCCTGAAATTTACATTGGCAACAGTGGCGCTTTTGTCGAGAAATATTTTAATAAAATAAAATCCGTTAAGATCTCATTTTTATTTTCTTCTATTTTGGATTAGAATTCTATACACATTTTTGAAATTTCAGTGTACGGAGTTTCTTAGACTTTTTAGTACCCATTGTTCCACTAGTGGAACATATTTTAAAGACGTTTTCTGATACCAGACTCGGATTAATTTTGGTTATTTTGTATCTATAATATACGCGGGGTCTCGTCTACAGTCACTTTCTCACACACTTGCTGTGGCTTTCCTTTGTCTTTTCTACAAATATTTTCATGGCAATTGATTTGACGAGCTATTTTCACTAGTACCCCAATTGCATGAATTTAAGCTTGCTACTAGGTTGGCATCTCGGTCCCACCCTTTCACTGTCGAAAAAATTAAATGTAACCGTTTCTTCTACTCCAACGGCTTCTTGTCTCGCACTTCCCGTCTGTGGAACTCCCTCTTACTTGCTTCCCTCAAATATTCAAATTTAATGTCTAATGCCTTGATCTAGTTCCCTGTCCTCCTTTATATCCTTTTCGTAAACACCCTCTTTATTCTTGCTTTCACTCTCTGTAACCCCTTGCTTCCTAGTGGCACTCCTGCCTTGCTTGGGGCGAAATGCTTTTAAAACAATGTTTCCTCTCCTCTTTCAATTTCATCTGAATATTAAAGTAGTCCTTCTACTATTAGGTTGGTGCAAAAATAATGTCGTTTTTCTCACATATGATACGATGTGAGAAAACGACATCATTTTTGCACCAACCTATTCTACCTCTGTCCCATAATGATTGTTCCATTTCGTCTATGAAATGTGTACGAAAATGAAAATCATTATGGGATAGAGATAGAAACTCCCTTCCTCCTACTTTCTTCCTTAATAACTATAATCTTCAAATATTCAAATGTAATGTCAATCGACATCTGATGCTTTGATCTTATTCCCCGTCCCTCTCTTTATCCTTTCCTCAAACACCCCTCTTTACTCTTGCTTTCATTCTCCGTAACCCCTTGCGTGATAGTGGCACGCCCGCCCTGCTTGGAGTGAACAGCTTAAATAAATACGTGGAAAAGACTGAAATATATCACGCGCTTACACGTGTTAAAATACAATTTATGGCTTCTCCATTCATACTGATCTTTATCAAAGTTTTCAACCATATCCACAAACTAAAATGTTTGATTCATGAATATTTTCTTGGTATGGAATTTATTAAAATATATATTTTCTGTCGATGATATTTAATGAAGATAAGATTTGTGCAAATTACGGAAGTGAAAGAGTGCGGTCTTCGTCTTGAAACAATTTGGGGTTTCTTTATTCGCCCAACAGACAGTAGAGCAGAACGAACAAGCACTCACAAAACTGACAAGGCAAAAGAAAAATAAAATAATTATCACAAACCACAGAGACAAAGAAAAAAAAAAAAAGAAGTAATAATTATCTTATCAGAAATGCATACACAGTTAACATGTTGCACATTGATACTACAGCTTTTCATCCGGCATAAAGCCAACAACACGTCTTTGATATACCATTTACTTTTTATAGCAAGTCTCCCTAATGTCCCACATGAAAAGCATTCCCGAATTCTTGGAGAGTCAGAGCTCTATAAGTGTTAGAACTGTCCCTCGGTAAATATAACTGATATTAGGACTTATGGCAGCATCAGTTAGTTGACTATATTTGTATCAGTTATTATGAGACAATCTCCAGCGGACAGAATATAGGCCACATCACATTGAAAGACCGATTCTCGGACGATCACTGAAGTTAAGCAACATTGTATGTTGTCAGTACCTATATAGGTGACCGGATGGGAATACCAGGTGCTATAAGCTTGGGTAGTGTAATGGTTCGGAATTGTTAATCGGTGAACCGGTTTCAAATTGCATTTGAGTTTTTTATATTCACTTACGCGCAAACACCCCTGGGAAGAGTATGAATCCACCATTTCTCGGCAGCTCGGGGAATTTTTGTTCTTTGCCCAGGTGCACGCGCTAGCGATCGGGCTCCCCACATTAAACCGACCTTGTGTCACAACCTGACCTCGGAGGTTGGGGGTGTGTGTGAGTAAATACCAATTACTCTTTTCGAGTAATTTCACGTTTACTTATCTCTCAGTTGCGTCTCTGTCTTTGGGAAGAGTGCACTCAGGGGCTTCTCTGTCAAAGGACAGAGGGACAACTGAGGAAAATAATACTGAAGAGGTGCCCAGCGCTCTCCCATTGCACCAGAGGTAGGGATCGGTGCTCGCACCGAGGCCAGCGCAACAGACGGTTGCGGGGGCTGAGGGGAATTTTTGTTCCTATCCCGGGCGTATGCGCTCGGGTTCCCACCTAAAAATAGACCTTGTGTCACATCTCGTCCTAGTGGGAGAGAGTAAATACTGTGTATAAATTACTATAAAGTAGTTTTGTAACGTCCTATTTATCATCTCTCAGTTGCGTGTCTGTCTTTGGGCAGAGTGCGCTCGGGAGCGGCTCCGTCAAAGTATAGAGTCGCAACTGAGGAAAATTATACTGAGAGGTGCCCAGCCCTGGTAAACAGCTGCCGGAGGCTGCGCCTTCTCATTTCACTAGAGAGAAGGATCGGTGCACGCATTGAGGGCAGCGCAACCGACGGTTGTGGGGGCTCGGGGAAGTTTTGTTCCATGCACGGGTGCACGCGCACGAACTCGCCACATTAAACCGACCTTGTGTCACAACTTGATCTCGTGGGAAGTGGAGTAAATAAAAATTACTATAAAGTAGAGTTGGGGCCTTTTAATCCCAGAATTCGTTGTATAATTATGCTCCAATTCCACATTTATTCACATAGATTCCATAATATAGGAATTACTTAATTAGCTATTATGTTTCTCTAACTCTTCAAGTGTTGAATGTATAACTAATTCTAATTTCTATTTTCCCACCTTTACACTATATTAATTTTATCCTATAAATTGTCCCCTTTTTTGTCACCCATGAAATAAAAATAATTATTTGAACAGAAAATAAGCACATGAAGTCGTCTTTAAATTAAGTGGCAGCAGAAGAATTATTGTTGAACTTTTAAGAGGTAAGCTTAAATATTAATTCAATACTTAAATGCAGTGATCAGTTTTGAATTCTTCTATAGTCTATTGTTGCCTATCGCATCTACTGCACACTAGCTATTGTGATGATGGCCAAACCAAAAGCTAACTTAAATGCCGCCCGATAATGAAAAGTGCACTGCAATTTTGGATACAAAAGGAAAATAAGAGTTACTTCCCTTGAACCATGAAAGCAACGATAGATGTATAGATAGATGTATAGATAGATAGATGTATAGATAGATAGATAGATGTATAGATAGATAGATAGATGTATAGATAGATAGATAGATAGATGTATAGATAGATAGATAGATAGATGTATAGATGTATAGATAGATGTATAGATAGATAGATGTATAGATAGATAGATGTATAGATAGATAGATGTATAGATAGATAGATGTATAGATAGATAGATGTATAGATAGATAGATGTATAGATAGATAGATGTATAGATAGATAGATGTATAGATAGATAGATAGATGTATAGATAGATAGATAGATGTATAGATAGATGTATAGATGTATAGATAGATGTATAGATAGATGTATAGATGTATAGATAGATGTATAGATAGATAGATAGATGTATAGATAGATAGATAGATGTATAGATAGATAGATGTATAGATAGATAGATGTATAGATAGATAGATGTATAGATAGATAGATGTATAGATAGATAGATGTATAGATAGATAGATGTATAGATAGATAGATGTATAGATAGATAGATGTATAGATAGATAGATGTATAGATAGATAGATGTATAGATAGATAGATGTATAGATAGATAGATGTATAGATAGATAGATGTATAGATAGATAGATGTATAGATAGATAGATAGATAGATGTATAGATAGATAGATAGATGTATAGATAGATGTATAGATAGATAGATAGATGTATAGATAGATAGATAGATGTATAGATAGATAGATAGATGTATAGATAGATAGATAGATAGATGTATAGATAGATAGATAGATAGATAGATGTATAGATGTATAGATAGATAGATGTATAGATAGATAGATAGATAGATAGATAGATGTATAGATAGATAGATAGATAGATGTATAGATGTATAGATAGATAGATGTATAGATAGATAGATAGATAGATGTATAGATAGATAGATAGATGTATAGATAGATAGATAGATAGATGTATAGATAGATAGATAGATAGATGTATAGATAGATAGATAGATAGATGTATAGATAGATAGATAGATAGATGTATAGATAGATAGATAGATGTATAGATAGATAGATAGATGTATAGATAGATAGATAGATGTATAGATAGATGTATAGATAGATAGATAGATGTATAGATAGATAGATAGATGTATAGATAGATAGATAGATGTATAGATAGATGTATAGATAGATAGATAGATGTATAGATAGATAGATAGATGTATAGATAGATAGATAGATGTATAGATAGATGTATAGATAGATAGATAGATGTATAGATAGATGTATAGATAGATAGATAGATAGATGTATAGATAGATAGATAGATGTATAGATGTATAGATAATCTAAGGCTTTTGAATGAGCTATGAATGATTGAAATTGGACCAGTGAGAGTGGAGGAGTTACTTGGGCACACACACGCAGAAACACTGTACTTTATATAAAAGATGAATTAAATTCTTTCGAAAGATAGGCTAGTTTCTGGTTGCCTTCTTTGCAGTTTGGAATTCAGCGTTTTCCTTCTCTTAGACTGGTTGCCAGCGAAAGCTAGAGAACACAAATTTAATACTTAGCTGAAGACGAGAAGAAAAGAGAGATCCATGCCATCCCCAGAGGCATTAGTGCAAATATTAGGTTGGTGCAAAAATAATGACGTAATGTCGTTTTTTGACGTTAAAAATACGTCAAAAAACGACATTACGTCATTATTTTTGCACCAACCTAATATAAACGCAAAAGAATTTTAAGTCGATTCAGCGATATCATTTAAGGAAAAACTTTCCTGCGTTTTAAATAAAATAATTTATTCTTATAAATTCATAGCATCATTAGTCAATCAATGACATATTTCCTCCACTTATACATGAAATTGTATGTTTAATCATAATAGGAATAATTCTCTTTCTTTATTTGAGATGTTTTTGAGATCTTTAACTAAATGGATGGGTCGACCAGACAAAGATTCTGGCTAAACAGATGACATGTCTAGACAAGCAGGCGCATTGGGAATCACTTTATAACTGAGCTAATCGTTTCCGGTTTTCTACTGGGAAAATAAAAAATGAATTGACATTTCTCAGATAAAAAAGTTCAAATCTGCCATTTTAAGAAATAACATTTTGAGCAATTAATTTAGTTTATTTATTCGGCTCTTTGCTTTTGAAAATGTTTCAGAATTAATTAGAACTGAAATACATTTTATATATATAAGAAATAATCATACATAGAATCAATCAGCTATATATATATATATATATATGTGTGCGTGATCCTCATTTATAAAACTGTTGTCGGATGTTTCTAGTGTATATATATTTTTTTTTAAGTTAAGTGCTTTAGACGATCCATGTCTTCATCGTCAGGTTGTAATTTTTTTCCTTTAAAGTTAAAACTTGAAGACAACAGTTTTATAAATGAGGATCACACCATTCAATGGATTAACAGTATTTTAATGCATATATTATTTTCTACTAGCGAAGTGATTTCACCATTAATATTGCCGATTGATTCTATGTATGATTATTTCTTTATATATAAAATATATCCTGCCTAATATATATATATATATATATATATATATATATATATATATATATATATATATATATATATATAGCAAGATGGATAAATTGTCGTCTAAACTAAGCAAAAATGAAAATAACATTGTCATCTCATTTTAACAGATATATTTACTAAAATTACACAAAAATATCTTGAAATAATAAAGAGTAAATTTATTCAATAAAATAACCATTGGCTTCAACCACGGTCTCCAGACGATTTCGGAATCTCCTGCAACTCTCTTGGACGGTTTCCTTATTTAAGTTGGTGAATGCTGCCATAATCCTTGACATCAGTTCATCGTTGCTGTTACAATGGATTTTGTTGCTCTCTCGCTCAACTGCACCCCACAGATAATAATTAATGGGTTTGCAGTTAAGGCAGTTAGGTGACCACATGTAAGGGGTTATGTGGTCGCACAAATTGTCTGACAGCCATGACTGGATTCTCCTACTTGTGTTGCATGGTGCAGAGTCCTGTTGCCATTCATAGGGTTTTCCAGCAGCCGCTTGCTTGACCCAGGGCAACATTACTGCTTCAAGGTATTTGATGTAAGCCTCAGTATTGAGTCTGGGCCTTTACCAACAAATTCTGGAGGTATTTTCTTAGCAAAACTATCAGAGTCAGTTTTCTGAGGTGTCGTACCTTCGTAGTCACCCATCGACTCATCCAACTCTTTCCGAATTCTCTGCACTATCCTCACATTGGCATCCAAACACTCTGAAATATTCGTACTGATGCTTCCGGAGCGAGTGCCAAGTAGTGCAGCATGTCGTTACCAAATTTATAGAGGAGTGAATTGCGTCATGGTGCTCTTTCTCTCACAGACGGTGCCCAACTGTGCAATAGACAAAATCGAAAACAAAAATGCACGAAATTAAAAATATAAAATGGTGACAATTTACCCATCGCACCATTTATGTATATTATCCTCCATGTTTTATTATTCATACAGATTCATCGGTCTTTTGAACAGGAGTAGAGGTTTCTCCCTTGTTTTCTGTTTAGGATAGGGTTTCCGGTTCTCTCCAAAGTCTACTTCCATTCTATACTTCTAACGTGTCCGACTGAACTCTAAAATGTTATTCACTAATTAAATCTCGACCTCTTCAAATTCAGCTGGCTGTTATCTTCCCTGCGTATTCCGAAGAACTTCCCGCCTCGCCCTTTCTTACGCTAACAAAACATCGACACAGAGTAACTGTCTACCTTGAGTAGCTCTTGGGAATTATATTAGGTGAACTTTAGTAAAAAAAAAAAAAAAATACTCAAATTGTTCCCCTTAGCATTGGACAAGAAACATTATCGCAAAGAGAATCGATTTTAAATTAAGATTCTGAAGTCTGTTCTAGATATATACAGATGTTATTTCGTTTTGGATTTTTGTAATAAATTTGTTCTTTATTGTCTTGTCCAACAATGGTTTATTTCTATGTCAATCAAAAAGGGAATGATTTCTAATTCTGGTATGTTAACTTCTGTAATTTCATGCGGAACCGAGACTCATAAATTTAGTTCTAAAAATCGAAATACTATAATTTTAACTATCTAGGTTAATGTAGCAAGAGACGCTGGACAAAGGTGGCGCCGAAATCCGAAGGCGCCTAGGAATAGAAAAAAAAAACTGCCTTCGAGGAACTAAGAAAAGTCTGACAATTCCGTGCGAAACAAATACAAAAGTTTTGAACTGCTATGTAATATTAATTCTGTAATATGGCGGTGAATGCTGGACAATCTCTTCACATATGAAAAAGAGAACTGAAGCGTAAGACATGATTTTCGACTAACGAATGCTGAGAATACCATCAACAGAACATGTAAAAAGGAAAATAGGAATTACATGGGAATATACGCTTTCATTCAGAAAGACTGTTAAAATTTCTGTGATATATAATGAGGAAAGAAGGAATGGAGAATCTAACACTCACAGGATAAATTGAAAGCAAGAGAAGCACTGGAACTGCGAGTAAACTACTTAACGAGTTTGCGTGAATGGATGACAAGCAAGGGGGAATGGTATCGTGGCAAAAGGTACTCCGAACAAAAGAGAGGAAGTTGTGGAGAGCTATGATCGCTTACATTCTGAAGGAATAGGGAACATAAAAGTAGAAATACAATTGACTGGTTATATTTGGTTGGTGCAAAAATAATGACGTAATAATGTCGTTTTTTGACGTTAAAACGACATTATTACGTCATTATTTTTGCACCAACCTAACAAAGATATTTATTGTCATATTCACAGCGTTTCGGCCGTTGCAAGCTCCGGCATTCTTCTTGGAACAATTTACCCCGGTAGACAAAATAAAGGTATCTGTTCGAAATTCCAAACACCTGAAGAAGGCTGGAGCGTACAACGGCCGATACTTCGTGAATATGGCAATAAAGATGAGGACAACAGTCCGAACAATGTAAATAATTTCAATATCCACTCTCAGAAATGTAGACAGATATTGAATTAACAAAGAGTTTAATAAAATTTGTAGGTACTTCTCAGATTTCTTTAACACTGAAGAAAAATGGCACTGAGAACACATGGAAATGGAATTGTAAATATTGAGAGAAACATTTGCATGCAAAACAGGATCTGGGAGGTGTCGATTATGCCTTCAAAAAAAAAAAAAAAAAAAAAAAAAAAAAGGGCTATACATTTTAGAATTCCTCCAACAGGACAGGCAATTAAATAAAAGGCAAAATTACTTTCTAGGTGTAAGGAAGAGAACAAATGCTTGCCACATACACACACATTATATATATATATATATATATATATATATATAGATGTGTGTGTGTGTGTGGCTTAAAAATTCAGCCTATTATCCTGAAGAACGTATAAGCGCGAGAATAGTACTTACATTTACATATCTTTCATTTTTTTCTATTATATTTACATTGTCTGCTTTTAGAGAGTGCAGAGCTGTTGTTTAAACATGCGCTACGTTATAGCCATTTTCTTGTAATCATTTATAACACTGCTGTTTTTTTTTTTTTTTTTTTTTTTCCCAATGTTCCTCCTGTACAAGACCCGAAAGCCACTTGAGGTAGAAGGTTAAAGATTAAGAGGCACGGTTTATGCGGATATGTGTAGAAAATAACGGTTATCCCTAGATTTGAACAGGTTAAGAGTGTAGTGATCGGAGAAGCATCTTCTTGGGAGTCGGTTCTACAAGGCAGTAGTTCGTGGAAGCTACTTGATTGGAACTTGCATCTCATCAGGTAAATACAAAAGGGAATGGAGGCAGTTCGCTACAATATGCGTGGAATGGCGGGTTTTAGCCGTGAAGGTTAGAACTTGTCGAAGTAAGGAATGTTGTTCATCTGAACACTTTCCATGGAAATAGTGATAAAACAACGAGAGGATTGCGACGTTTTATCAACGAGAAACGAGTTGTAGGCATTATTTACATTAATTAGACTTATTCGCATCTTCATTGCCATATTCACAACGTTTCGGCCGTTGTACGCTCCGGCCTTCTTTGGGTGATTGGAATTTCGAACCGAATTCTTTAGATTGTTCTAGTTCCACGTGTCATGCCTCTTCCGGGTGTCTCAGTTATTTCCTTTTAACTCAACTGTACAAGTTTTTGGTTCACCTCAGCTGTGGCCTGGTATGGAACTCACAACTCTTTGGGTAGAGTCACTGGATCTAACCAACGTCTTTATGCACTGGGCCATATGTCCTTGAGATAATCATCCTACCTCATCTCAGAGATTTAGACAGATAGGGGGTTGTAGGGTGGAAAATAAACTGTCACCCACAAGGACGCGGAAACGCTTTTGAACTATTGAGAGAGGAAAGTGAAGACTGAGCAGTTCTTTCCCATATATGCTAGCAGTACTCCATTTTCGGTCTGTTTTGTCTCTTGTGAAGGTAGAAAATAGGAGGGAGAGTTAGATGCTTACTGGAGTGGTACAGGGAACCAACAATTTTTGCAGCATATTTAGCAATGGATCGTATGTACGAGTTCCATGCGAGGTCTGGGCAACCCAATCTCGTTCACTGTGATTGGTAAAAATTCTGTGATCCTATCGACAATGGTGCAATATCATTAATTTGGTTTGCGAGACATTGAATGTAACCAGCCAGGTTTCCCACACCCCCGACTGGTCTGTCAGTGCGAGGTCAAACGAAGAGGAAATTAACTAGACTCAGTATAGCGCAGTTACTCCTAATTCCGGTAGCGATACTCATATAACCATACATAACCCACTGAAACCGGGCAGTATACGAATCCCAGAAAGAGCGAAACGGCCCTCCAGTGCTTTTTTGGGACTCATCAGAGGTGCGCACCCGCTACAAAGAGTCGACCCCGGACCGTTACGATACAACGGAAGCTTCGGTGACGAAGAGGTAACTAACTAGACTCAATATAGCGCAGCTACTCCAAATTCCAGTTGCGATACTCATCAAGTATACATAACCCAACGGAACCGATCCCAAGAGCATCGTCTTTGAACAATCCGCTAATCCAGAGAAATAAACCTGGATCAAACACAGGTTTATAAATAATATAACATTTTGGGAGATCTGAATAATTTCACATATTTTATAGAGTCTAGAATGTCATACCACTGGCTATATTGAGTCTAGTTAGTTCCCGCTTCGTCACTGCTGGACCAGTGGTATGACGCTTGCATTGTATTGTAACGGTCCGGGTTCGATTCTCGGTAGTGGATGCACACTGCTGATGAGTCCCCCCGCCCCCCCCCCAAAAAAAAGGACGAAATGGCCATCCAGTTTTTTTTTCTGCATTCTGGTGAGGATTCTTGTTCTACACTCGATGTATTATTGTGATATAGATGAGTGGTTTGTTTGAATTTTGATCGTACATTTTCACATGTTACAATATTCGATCTCTGCGATTGAATATTCAACATAGAATTAAGTCCATTAACAAAGAAGGATATTGTGCAGAAAAAAAAGAAATATTGGTCGTGTAAATTTTTTTTTTTTTTATCATCTCCCTACAAAAGTTTTGATATACCTTGGTATATTTATATCATCAAATGCAGTGTGTTTGAGTTTGCTGATTGAGATTAAAAAGGAAGACTCCAGGTATTTTTAACCGTAAGTTCGAAAAAGATGATAGAACAAAAGCTGATTTTCTAGGTATCAGAATTCCACCCCGCCTCTTATTATCTTTGCTTACTTGTAAGACTCGCGAGATAAGCACTACACTACGAGACCAGAAATTCACTTGCCGCTCCTCTATGGACATATACAAAAATAGGTGTTTGGAGGCATTTACATTAAAATGACAGCAAACCTGTTTCGCTTACTATTGTTAATGCTCGATTTTCAATGGACGCCCTAGTAATTTTACCTTGAACTTAGGTATGTTTATCATTTTTAAGTGACCTATACATATATAAAGGGCAGTTGTTAGTGTGCGCGTGTGTCCGGCTAAAAAAAAAAAAAAAAAAAAAAAAAAAAAAAACTACAATAAACACGACAAAATAAATAAATATATATATATATATATATATATATACACACACACACACAGACTCATTATCACCCAACCCACCTTTTCGCCAAAAATTATCATTGTATGATTTGTATTTATGAAGATATTTTAAAATAATAAGTACGTAGTAATTGCATTAGAATGCATTCGAAATTCTCAGAATAATAACGAACGGGAATAATTATTACTCCAGTTCGTTTTTACGTTGCAATTCTACTAATAATTTCGAAACGCTCTGTGTATTTTGAAAATTTCTATTCTCTTGAATTTATTTCTATATCTATAGTAAATTACCTATTTATAACAACAGGTTTAATTAAAAAAAAAAAAATTAAACAATATGCTTACAGTTTACATCTGATTTTATTTTTTCAATATGCTGATAATATATTCTGGTGGAGCTTGAGTAGAAGGAAATATTAAAATCATATAATAAATTTGTAATACTGGTGTTAATGTGATACACAATATATTTTATTTAATAGTGCAATGTCCATCTCCAATAATTAAGTTATGATTTAAAAAAAAAAAAAACAAAAAAAAAAAAAACAAAAAACAAAAAACAAACAAACTTTCCTGTTGAATTGTTTGGTTTGGATCAATTTGTTACATCTCTTACCATTTTATTGAAATGAATATTTTTTAAAAATTTTAGATATTAAGTTTTTAAAATGAATGCAAAAACTAGCAAATTATTCTGAATACACAAATGTTTTAAACATGCTATATCATAAAAATTTTTAATAAACCATTTTATTTTTCTAAAAATTATTTATGCTTCCAAAAATAGTCTGTTGAATTACTTTTTATTATTAATAAAAATGTTGCTAAATTTAAATTTTCAAAAACTTTCTGCTTTGAAAAATATTTATATTTTTATATTATATTTATATTTTTTTCTATTGTGGATAGGAAATGAAAGATGGTTTACAACATTAGATTTTTGAATTAATATTTTTTCATGAAATCAATGTTTTTACTTTAATGACAAAAACAAGCATAAAATCCTTTTTTTTTTTTTTTTTAAAAAAAAAAAAAAAAAAAAAATATGACCATGAAACCAAATTATTTTAAATGAAGTAATTATTTGCTGAATTGAAGAAAAATAATTACTGGTGTTAATTTGATAAAAACAGACAATATTTATAATTTTAATAAATACGGCAATGTTCATCCTATAATTATTTTTTAATAAAAAGAAGAAAAAAAAGAAAAAGGGATTTGTACATAATTCCTTCCAACCATCTGATATGACACTTCGCAATCTTATTCGGAAAAAAGGAGACTTTCAGTCATATTCTTGAGAAATCTAGACCTCCGAGTCTTATCAGATGGATTATCAAGACAAAACATCGACACGTTATTAAATTTCAACATAACAATGAAACCTAAAATGAAGTTATTTCTTCCGAACAACGCAGAGTTACAAATAAATAGTAATTAAGAGACTATTATTAGACTTTCTATTTACCATGTTTCGGAATTTCTTTGTATTCATTCGCTCCTTTTCTCCTGGAATTTTGATAGGTTTCTTTCTCTTTGAGATCTCGATCTTGCTCGTTCTATGTTGTACTGTTTTCTTTTTCTTTCTTTTTTATCAATTTACCCTAAACAAGGCGACAATGCCACCGAGACGGAAGAGGGCTACTGGGAGTGAAAGAGAATGAAGAAGGATTACAAAGAATTAGAAAATAAATAAATAGGATAAAACCTCTAAACCTAAAAAAAAAAAAAAAAAAAAAAAAAAATGGAGGAATCAGTTTATTTTTTTTATTTTTCTACTGTTACACTTTGTTCGGACCATTCACAATTCTCTTGGTCCCGTTAATCATCTGCAAACGAGTCTTCATTTGTTTCATTCTGCAGGGCCAGGCTTTCGTTGTTCTGCAAGGTAACTTAGGGAGCTTCAGCTTTCTTCTTCTCATAATCTCCCCCAGGGGTCATTATTACGGTGTCTACGCTACTACGCTGTTTTCATTTTTGCTATAATGGCCGTATTTCTCTCTGAATTACGGCGATGAGGAGTTATTTAGGTTATTCACGCACGGACTATTTTCCTCATCTTGGTTGTTGTTATCACAACTTCTCGGTTGTTGTGCCATCTGGGCTTTATTACGTGCTTGTCGATCCAGGTAATCCTCAGATTAACCGTAGATTACATATGGAAATTTCCTAAAGGTTACCGGAATCGGCAAGCACCTGATGAAGGATAGAGGGCATAACCACCGAAACCTTATGATAAAAGCAATAAAAATGAGCACAATATTCTGCTTGTAAATCAGTAATGGCCGTGTTGTTACCAAAGAGGGAACGTTATAATATCGGCCCTTTACGGATCCAAACTTATTCTATTCATGCCACAAGTTAAAAAGAATGTAAGCAATGTAAGACTTTGATTCGCCAAATTTACGAAGCGATAGAGATTGCTTAGAAATTCAGCATTCGAAATTCCGCCATTTACCGTGGATCAAATATATAGACTTGTCTCTATTTAATTTTTAGCTTTTATGGTTGAAATTCTAATCAAGTTGTTATGCCTTTCTCTTGCAGGGCAAATTTTAGCATAGAAAAAAAAAAAAGTACGTTTTTATTTCTACCTTCTAAATAGAAGAATTCATACGGAAAATTATTTTCCCTGTTATAAGGATTGCAACCGGTCTGGTTGGGTTCTGGTTTGTAAATTCTTAAAGCGCTCTGGCTCCCCAGACAAGAAATTCGGGTTTCCCGTTTCTAGCATTTACTACTTAGGAGAATGTTTTTTTTTTATCAACATACACAGAGGAAGTTTTGATTCATTATGGTGATGTATTTTGGCAATATACCGCAAATAAAACTATTCTTTTGTTATGTTGTGTGACAACTGAGAATGAACAAAATGTTTTACCGTTCACATTCCAACGTCTAAGATGAAGTAGATATCACATCTCAGAAAGAGATGAAAATTGAAAGCGATATTCATTTTTTTTTTTTAAACAATGTAAATTAAAGTAATTTTCTTTCTTTCCATGTAAAGCTAAAAAAAAAAAAAAAAAAAAAAAAAAAAAATATTGCGTAAGTGAATACATCGTTTAAGGATACATGCCATTTTTTGATTCCGTTAGCAGATTCTTTGTTTAACGGAGAAAAATAAAAATAGTTGTAAGGCAAATAATTTCCTTTAATTATTAGAATAAATTTTACGTTTTATATGTACAGGAGTGCTGGAGAAAAGCAACGACAACAAAATTGCAATATGAACTCTGGTAAAAATTGTTTTTGTGAAACTAAGTTTATAACTCCCCAAAATTGATACCATGATCTCTTCAAAGAGACATGGCCCAGTGGATAAATGCAGTGGTTAGATCTCGTGACTTGACCAGTCGGCTATCGTGGCACTTCAAATTTTCCAATCGTTCTTCGCTCGAAGTAACACTTGTCTCCTTACAATTGTACGAGAAACCTTTTAAATGAAAGGCAGGATCCCCTATCCTGGCTTTCATTTAAAAGGTTTCTCTATGCCTATATTATCAATATGCCATGTAAGTATCAAGGCCTTGGAGTATTCAAAGAAATACTAATGGGATATATAGAAAATATTATTTAGAAATTATTAATGCCATATTCACGACGTTCCGGCCGTTGAACGCACCGGCCTTCTTCAGGTGGTCTGAATTTCGAACTGAACCCTTTATTTCACCCACCGTTCTAGTTCCACGAGACATGCCTCTTCCGGATGTCTCAGTTATCTCCCTTTAATTCGACCACTGCAGTAGCCAGGGACTGAACTCACAACTCTAGGTAAAGTTAATAAATCTAACCAACGCTTATGTGTCCTTGAGAACATCAACGTATGAATTTTTGGGACATAAAATAATATGTCTCATTAAGCATTTTTTTTTTTTTTACTAGAACTCATATTGCAATTTTGTTGTTATTGCTTTTCTCTAGCACTCCGTATAACTGGTTTCCATTTTGTATTCATTTCCTTGCGGCCTACCATATGTTCTGATTCCTTAAGTTTTTGGATTCCGCTCAAGCCGATTGTTAGCTGCCAAGGCTGTGTGTGCCACCATCCGAGTAGCTTCCTTGTAGATATAATTAACCAATTAATAGGAAAGTGACCTTCATAAGTTCGAAACTTTGTCCACCTCGTGGAAATAATCAAAGATCTTGCATCCGACCCAACGAAAGGGTCAGCCAGGATGTGGTGAAATTTTCACCAAGGTACACGTAGGAGGCACTATCGGTAGTCAGGGATAGACTGGTCTCAGATTCATCCATAGAAGAATAGACCAGTATGATAATAGATAACCTGATGGAGATGCAGACTTTCTGTACACAAAATACACTTGGGAATGGGATCAGACATATATCGACAGAATGAAGGCTTAACAATGGGCTCACCATTATCACCATCAATTGGAAACATATACATGGAATACTTCGAAGACATGGCATTAGAATCCACATCACTAAAGCCAACCCTATGGCTGAGATACGTAGATGACAGCTTCATGCTCTGGCCACACCAGGAAGAGATCCAGCTACTAGTGGACCATGTGAACTAAATAAGATCATCGATACAGTTCACAACGGAGAGAGAAAAAAACAACAAAATCGCTTTCCTGAATATATATATATATATATATATATATATCTTGAACAGAGTATAGGTTCAAGACATCGGTATACCCCAAGCCAACATTCACCGGACAATACTTTAACTCCTACCGCCAATACAGCGTAATGAAAGTGATCGTCCGCTACTTATAACATCGAGCAAAAGTCATTAGTGGCGACCAGAGATATATGAACAAGAAATTGTCAGTATAAACAGTACCCGGCAATGTAACAACTACCCTGGGTACATGGCAGCAGCTCCGACAAACTGGGATAAAAGGGTACAAGAGGATAACACTCAGAAAACCGTTTCGGTCCTATCGGAGAAAATACAGAAGATCTGTGATCCATATAATATCAGGACGACCTTCAAAAGTTGCTAGACACTTCACAGATATTTTTTCCGAGTAAGCCCCCCCCAACCACCACCACCACAGAGAACAACATGACTAACGACTGTGGGTACGCCATTCAGTGCAGTTGTGGTAAGAATTATAAAGGAGAGAGAGTTCGCCCCCCACCCCGCTTAAAGTAAGGCTGCAGGAACATCGTAAAGCCGTAAAGCGAGGGGAAATAAAAAAATCTAACGAAGCTGACAACATATGCAGGGGAAAGGGAGATCACCCCCCCCGTGGGGTGAGGTTGAAATAATAAACAGAGAACATAACTGGAAAATGCGAAAACTTAAGGAATCAGTACATATCCTAGGCCACCACAAGCATAGAAATAAATATAATATGGGAACCAGTAATACGGAGTGCTGGAGAAAATCAATAACAAAATTGCAATATGAGATCGGGAAAAAATGTCGACCGATTGAGTTTTTAAGTGCCAAAAATTCATTCACTGATGTCCTCAGGGGATAGAAGCGTTGGTTGGATCCTGTGACTTGACCCAAAGAGTTGGGAATTCATCTGGGTACCCCAGTGGTATAGTTAAAGTTGAGTTAAAGAAAGATAAAAGACACCCGAAAGAGATGTGGCACTAGGACAATCTACCCCGACGAAGTAAAGTGTTCAGTTCGAATTTCCAATCACCCGAAGAAGGCCGGAGCGTACAATGGCCGAAATGTAGTGAATCTGGCAATGAACAATGTAAATAATTACAATACCTCTCATCTCAGAAATACATTATTATATACAATTCTATCAAATAGAAATACTTTTTTTTTTTAATGTCTAGAGTAAAATGGGTGTTAGGAATCGGCGAGCAGAATTCAAGTTCCGTCCCTGTCAATTTGTCTTTGGAAGATATTAACCAATTTCTTCTTACCATTCTAGCTTGGACAGTAACCAGGCTACGAGAACAAAATCTATGCAGAAAAAAAAAAAAAAGAAAGAAATGCCCCGGAAACAATCGTAATACACATTAATAAAATGAATTTATTAAAAACTATACATTAAACAGACATGGCGTTTATATAAATATGTACTGAACGGACATGGGCTTAAAAATATGTATTTCACAGATATACACTATTTACATTATTCGCACTATTGTCCCCATCTTTGTCGCCATGTTTATCACAACGTTTCGGCCGTTGTACGCTCCGGCCTTCTTTATTTCGCCTACTGGGGTAGAAGAAGACCAGAGCGTACAACGGCCGAAACGTTGTAATAAATATGACGACAAAGATGAGGACAATAATCCGAATAATGTAAGTAGTGTACATAATACCTCATCTCAGAAATATAAACAGATATAGCGTTTAAAAATCTGAAACGATAAAATATATGATTTATTTTGTCTACGTTACTTTAGTGATTACTTTGTATAAATAACTTTTGGAAGGTGTAAATCCAGTTCTTCTCTCTCACACCTCTAGGAGTTAAATAGCCTCGTGTGGCAGCCATTCTAAGTGAAAATCAATTCTTAATTGAAGACTGTGCAAACATGGAGAAGTTCTGGAGAAGTCATTGCAATTAACGCAAAGTCACGAAAAGTAATGTGGAAAGGCGATGTTCCAGAGGAATGCAGCGTTAAAATAAAAAAATAAAAAAAAAAGTTACCACTGCTTTTGCTAGATTTTTATTTCTCCATAAAAAATGTTATTAAAATAGTAAGTGCTTTGACTTCTTACAAACCTCAAGTTATTGGCTCTAACAATTTAGCGCTACCGTTACAGATCTTTTAACTTTTATGCTTCGTTGAAAAGTGAGATCGTCTTGCGAAAGTAGTTCTCAAGCAGGAATTATTTCACCGAGGTTTTTAGATAAAATCTGTGTCGTGGTGGTGGTGTATTAAACAAGGGAATGATTCTTTATAAGGGGCCTTCAAGTTTAGGCGGGAATTTCAGGGACGACCAGACAATGACAATGTTCTTTTTTACTCTGTGATTTTCGCTGTCACGTTGCTTTAAGATTTCGCCATAACGACGATTCGTTCACAGAGAAAATGTTAGAGATACGGATATATTTTTGTAAAGAAATGTAGAAATTGAAGAGAATTCTTTAGACTTTACAGAAGGGAAGTCGATAGGCCAACTGTCAACGAAATATGCGAGACTACATCACTATAATAAAATATAGGGGGAAAAAAACTGTAAGAATTTGGCGGGCTTGTTTTCCTGCAACACTTAAGATATCCACACGCCTAATCTGGTGAGATTACTACATTACCATTCATTAAAATTCATAGAATGCTTAGCAAATAACAGAGACAAAAAAAAAAAAAAAAAAAAAAAATGAACAAGTGGTGATGAAAAAAAAAAAAAAAAAAAAAAAAACTAACGGAAAACAATAGCGAAAATTGAAAAAATATTGTCGTTTATATTGTGGAAAATGGGCATAAAATGATTCATAAAATAATATACGACGCACTCGCACACACACATATAATTGAGTATTTGGACAGCAACCCCTTCTTTATTTAAGTTTCATTAAAAACGACTGGCAAGGTACTGAGGTTAAGTTTTTTATTTTTTTCTTATAATTTCCTTCTTTTCTGGACGTAAATTATGTAGACATTATTCAAATGTCTTGCATAATTAACGTTCAGAAAAACATACATATATATATAAGAACACAAAGAAAAAAAAAAATTAACCGTAGTACCTTGTGAGTAGTTTTGAACGAAACTATCTTTTTCACACACACACACTTATATATATATATATATATATATATATATATATATATATATATATATATATATATATACACACACAGTAGCGTCCAAAACTAAGGGACAAAATTTTAAAACCTAATATTTGTTAGAAATAACAACTGTGAAAAGCTGAAATTTTGACAACTGGTAGTCGTTATCATCCATAATAACATACTAAAATTTGAATCATTTGCAAAGGATAGAAAAAGAATTATAACAATTATTTATTTATTTTCAAATTTGGAACGTCCAAAAGTAAGGGACAAAATTGAGAAAAACAATCTAAACAGTATGCTATATTCAAATTTTTGGATTTTCTCTAAAGAAAAAGTCTTACTTAGTCATTTGTAAACGTTGCATCAGCCGGCACCATGGCGAAACGCCAAAAACTTGATTACTCTGTGAGACAAGCTATTGTGAAGCTACACAAGGAAAAGCACACCATTAGAGAGATTTCAGAGAAAGTGAAACGTTCCAAGAGTGTTGTAGGCGGGGTTGTTAAATCCTACAATGATACTGGCAAAATAGTTAGTGCTTTTAAAACCGGCAGACCCCGCAAAACTTCGGCAAGAGAAGATCGAATAATGCAGCGTATGTCATTAAAGGACCGTTTTAAGTCTTGCACAGAAATTAAAAGGGTTATGAATAGTACCTCATGTGTTAATGTGTCAAGACAGACTGTTTCTAGACGACTGCAAGAAATAGGGCTGTTTAATGGAACCCCAGGGAAGAAACCACTTGTTAGTTCGAAGAATAATAAGAGATTAGAGGTTGCAAACAGGTATGAAATTTAGACATATGAAAATTGGGCAAAAGTATTTTTCAGTGATGAAAGCAAGTTTAATTTATTTGGAAATGATGGAAAAAACAATGTAAAGAGACGTATTGGTGAAAGATTAAGTGCAAAGTTTGGGGGGCGGAAGCGTCATGGTATTTGGAATGTTTTCTAGCCAAGGTACAACGCCTCTTGTCCGGTTACAAACTCGTGTAAACGCGCAGATCTATAAAAACATTGTTCAAGATCATGTTGTGCCAATCATAAAGAATTCAGGTTTCGATAGGGCTACCTTTATGCAAGATAATGCCCCATGTCACAAGGCAAAGGTGGTAATGAGTTACCTTAGCGAGCAAGATTTGGAAATTATGGATTGGCCACCGCAAAGTCCTGACTTAAATCCAATAGAAAATCTTTGAAAGACCTTAGGAGTGAAAGTTATGGAAAGAAATCCCACTAACACGGAGGATTTGTGGGTGAAGCTTCAAGAAGAATGGTCTAAAATTAGTATCGAGGATTGTCAAGAACTGATTCGTTCTTGTAGTCGATGTGCAGCTGTCATTGAGAGCAAGGACTCATTTACTAAATATTGATTGTACATGTATTTTTATTGTTTTTTTGCCGTTTACATTATTTTTCTCAATTTTGTCCCTTACTTTTGGACGTTCCAAATTTGAAAATAAATAAATAATTGTTATAATTCTTTTTCTATCCTTTGCAAATGATTCAAATTTTAGTATGTTATTATGGATGATAACGACTACCTGTTGTCAAAATTTCACCTTTTCAAAGTTGTTATTTCTAACAAATATTAGGTTTCAAAATTTTGTCCCTTAGTTTTGGACGCTACTATATATATATAAGGTCAACACTAAGAGGCGACAGTCTAGCCATGTGTGTGGCGTTCTGGTTCGATTATTTATACGCTAGTCAATGGTGCATTTTGGGAAGGTCTATTTTATGATGCTAACGGTTATTGAGTTGGGGGTAATAGTTATGGTTCAAACTATTTTCTTTTACCGAGTAGAAATAAACTATTTCTTTCTCTCTCTCTCTCTCTATATATATATATATATATTATAGACAGAAATCCCCTGTTTGTTCTATAAGATTCGTTAATGATGGTTGACAAGGTACCTATTTAATTGTTCTTGTGTTCTTACAAGTGTTTCCTTTTCCGGACACAGAGTGTGTAAAAACTGTCCAAATTTTCGGCATTTCCACGCTCTTTTGGCTATACTTTTAACCATTATCAAGGATTATTGTATTTTACTTTTAACTGAATGTATTAGTTGTGTTAAGCATGCATCTAGAGTTATAGCGATGTTTTATTTTCAAAACACAGCACTTTGTGGCCATGTTCGTAGTTAATGTTATTGAGTGTTGGCTTTTTCTTTTTTTATTATTAGGGCTTCCATTATTTTTAATCTTTTTTTTACATGTAGATAAGGTTATTATGCTTGAATTTTCTACTACTATGTTTCGGATGGAGTCTTGTTGGTTTTTGTGTGTTTAAATGAGTCCTAATGGATCTATGGTCGGGTAGGTGTATTTTAAGACGACTGGACAGACATGTAATAGTGTGACTGATGTAATTAGGAGTTTGGTTTGATCATGAACTCAGTCCCTTAAGGGGCATTTGAATTCGTAAATAATATTGGTTCTTTGTAGATTTGATTTTGCAGTTTGTGTGTGAAAATAAGATGTTCCTATTTTCATTAGGTCCAACGTTATTTTTTTAGTGGGTGACATTATTTGAAATAGATGCCTCGTTTTTATTTAAAATAGATGTAAGACGCATTGTCTAAATAAATCCATCAAGAAAGTGTTTTGTTTACGTTTCGGTTACGAAACTGAGTAAATAGAGGCTTTCGAGAAAAATCTGAACGAAGAAATATGCTTTCGTTAAAAGGGAAAATAGACCCTTGCTGCTCTCTGTGGCCGAGAGGTTACAGGAACCTCAGATCAGAAAATCGATTCTCCAGCAAAATCGGGCGCAGGTTCGAATCATGCTGGAAAGCACAGGCCAATAGATTTAATACACAGTTTAAATTAAAAATGGGACGTCTACTTTAGATACGAGTATCCATTAAAAACGTTAGAATATCCATTATATATATATATATATATATATATATATATATATATATATGTGTGTGTGTGTGTGTATGTATGTGAAGAAATACAGTTTTAAGGTGTGCTATATTGATGGGATCAATATCAGATATAGAGCGCATGTAAATATAAAAGTGAATATAGAAGTCATCACTCGGAGGCGAAAGGCTGTTTCATGCTAGATGTGGCCTGACGATTGCGTCTATTATGAAACAGCGTGTCGCCCCTGAGTGTCGACTTCAATGTTCACTTTATACCCCTTTTTTTATCTTAGATTGAATATTTTTTTCTTCAGTCTGAAGAGATGAATATTTGAATATATTCATGAAATAAATTATAACCGAAATGGATTTTTAAGGATTGTCTTTATTTATTATGTTGTTCTGTTACTTACATTGAGCTCTCTTTGGATTAATGTCATCCTTGGAATTATCCATACCAATTACCAACTGGTATTATATATATATATATATATATATATATATATATCGAGAGAGAGAAAAAGAGGGGGGTTATATAAAAATTAATTTAATATATCAATAATATTAATTTTAAATATTAATAAAAAATAAAAAAACGTCGTATATATGGCAAAAAAAAGATGAGGACAATAGTTCGAACAATGTAAATAGTGTAAATAATTAAAATACCTCTTCTCGGAAACACAGATCCTGAAGAAAGCCGGAGCGTACAACGGCCGAAACGTCGTGAATATGGCAACAAAGATGAGGACAGCAGTCCGAACAATGTAAATAATTAAAATACCTCACCGCAGAAATATAAACAAATACATTTTATGATGTACAAAATATATACCTAAAAAACACCTTTACTCAAAGTATAAAATTATGTATAAAATATATTCAGTTGAAGCTATATAATTGCATTAAAAAAGTTTAGATTTCGGGTTTAAATAACACATAGAGGTTTTGATATACTGCTAATCATAATCAACCAACTAACCAAACAACGAAGGTACAACGACTCAGAGACACACACACACACACACACATACAGAAGGTGTGATTGGTAAATTGTCATTTCATATACTTAATTTCGTATAGGGTTTTGTTCGTTTTTGATTTTGTCGAATGCACAGTATAGTGGGGTCAGTTGGGTACCGTCTGAGAAAAAGAGCACCATGGCACAATTCACTCTGCCAGAAATTTGGAATCGGCTAGGCATTTTGGTAAATATATCTGTTAAAATGAGATGTCAGTGTTATTTTCATTTTTTGGGATCATTTAGACGACAATTTATCCACCGCACCTTATATATAAGAAAAAACCGTTGATTGAACCAACGGACAACTTGCCAAATCTTAAAACTCTTATCAAAATAAAGTCTCGAATAAAAACGACAATACTGAAAAAAAAAAGGCCTAAAGGCAAACATACCTACTCAGTATAGCAAAGTGCTCGAAGCCCAGATTATCTAGACCAAGAAAGAACTGCTTAACAACATTAAATCCTACGAAGGATGGCTCTACTCGTAACCTGAGATTCGCGCTAACGTGATGTTCAGACGACACGACATAATCCAAGTCAGATAGTGCGGTTAGCCATTCCCAGTTGTCAGCGCCAGCTCAGGCAAATTTGCGTCTGTTCAGCACTCACAGAACCCACCTGCGGTTTATACCGTAGTTACGACGAGCGAACTTAAAGTTCATTAAAGTCGCCTTCCTAACAAGTAGACTCTGGCCTGAATGCGAACCTTATCAATCAATCAACCACGCGCCTCTCTCTCTCTCTCTCTATGTAATTTCAGTGTGTCACCATGTAACAAATTTTTCAATTGAAAGGGACACAACTCTCTAATTTGCAATGTCTCATGTTGCAGAAATTTGGGATTCCAAGTTTTGATTACCGCGATTGTTTTCGGCGAATTTTTTGTGATAAAATTTTTTGTAACTTGGATAAAATAAATTTGGTAATAATCGAAATTAATTGCGAAAATCCAGCTAAAGTCAGACATGAAATAAAAGAAATTCTTTGTAAGGAAACTAAGGACCTACGCACTCCAAATTATCTTTAAATTAAGTGGTGTCAGAAGAATTACCGTTGAACTTTTAAAAAGGTAAGCTTAATGCAATACTTAAATGCAGCGATCAAATTTGAGTTCTGTATTTTATTATTGTCTATCGCACACATCAGCACTATGCCTGGCAAATAGAAATCTTCTCTAAAAGGGAAGCAGATTGCAATCAAAAGAGCCAAGACTGCAACGAGGAAAAGAAAGTCCCATGAAAATAAAACGCACACCAAACGGCAGCTAGACTTAGGGACTCTCAAACTTCTGAACAAGCCAAAAGCACAATCAAAGGCCTTCCGCAGGTGCTAGCTTCAATGCCTCCCAATAGAGCAGCTTCTAAGATAGAATGGGTGTGTGAAAATAGTACCTTATAAACGTAACTCTTTCTCAGACTCTCGAAACATTCATATCGGCTCAGTTTCGTATCGTAAACAAAGTAATTTCTAAAGAAGTGATGGATTTTTATGTATTGACCGGAAGGTTTTTATTACTTAAACGTTGTTATTAGTGGTTACCCATATTTGAATAGACACTCCGTTTATTCATTAAACAGGATATTTATTATTTTTGTCTACCAGCCTGCATATTCGAGGAATCTTTTTAAAGACAAATATGCACTCTCCGACACACACACACACACACACATATATATATATATAATGGAATAAAATAAAAGTTTAATCTCCTGAGTTCACTTAAATTAATCCACTCATTAACGCTTAGTTGAATAAATTGAATTTATTAAAATATATAAATATCTGTTGGAAGACGTTACATAACGTTAACTTTAAGGAAATATAAAAGAATTTAATATAAAAATATTTTTTTATGTAACGTCTTTTAAGCAATATATGCTCTTCTCCGTGACCTGTCTCTTTAGGACGTTGGCGATCATAGATCTCCACAATTTCCTCTCCTTTGTTATCGCTCTTAAATCCTGATTTGCCACCCATGTACACGTCAGGTAGATTATGTGCTGTTTTCAATATATCGAGTGCCAATCCCTCTTTCAATTTCAACTATCTTCTGATAATAAATGTAAGGGTCCTTTTTTTTCATTTTCTTTAAAGCTTCGTTGTTGATGACGTGTTCAGTAAATGGTATTCTCAGCATCCTTCTGTAGAACCATATTTCTGTCGCATTAAGTTTGTTGTTCTTTATCTGACTGATATTCTCTCTTTTGTGAAAATTCTTAAATGGATAGGAAGAACGCTCTAATTCAGAGACTATACTGCTCCCTACAGACCTGCAAGAGCATGACGAAGAACGTCCCAAGAAAGTTACCGAGCGGCTTCCTTGTACAAATCATTTACCTGATCTGAACCACATCGAACAAGTCTGGAAATTACTTAGAGTGACAGTGAAAAGTTCAAGAAAAATAGTTGTTACAACATAAACAGATAGAATGATAATGTTACAGTCTTCTTGTCTTGGCCTCTGATCAATGGAGGCTAAACTGAGACCGTCAAGAAAAAGAAATAGGAATCTTACTTAAATCAACAATTCGTCCTTGCATTGAATACTGTTGCCATATATGGTGTGATGCTCCCCATGTTCATTTCGAAGTCATCGACAAAATCCAGAGACGGATATGCAATATGACAGGTCCTGATCTGGCATCTCGTCTACAGTCACTTTCTATAAATATTGTCATGGCAATTGCTCTGACGAGATATCTTCACTGGTACCCCAACTACATGAATTTAAGCGTGCTACTAGGTTGGCATCTCGGTCCCACCCTTTCACTGTCGAAACGGTTAAATGTAACCGCCTCTTCTATTCCAACAGCTTCTTCTCTCACACTTCCCAACAGTGGAATTCCCTTCCTCTTACTTGCTTGCTTCCCTGACAGCTATAATCTTCAAATATAATGTCAATCGACATTATTTGATGCCTTGATGCTGATCCCCGTCCTTCTCTATATCCTTTCCTCAAACACACCTCTTACTCTTGCTTTCTGTAACCCCTTGTGTGCCAGTGGCACTCCCGCTGAAATGATTAAAAAAAAATGTTTCTTCTCCTCTTTCAATTTAATCTGATTATTAAAATAGCCATTCTTCTATATTATTCTACCTCTGTCCTATAATGATTGCCCCATTTAGTCTATGAAATGTGTATGTAAATGGAACAATCATTATGGGACACAGATGGAACCTCCCTTCCTATTTGTTTCCCTAATAGCGGAAATCTTCAAATATTCAAATGTAATGTCAATCGACATTTTCTGATGCTTTGATTCTAATCACCGTCCTTCTCTATATCCTTTCCTCAAACACCCCACTTTACTCTTGTTCTCATTCTCTGTAACCCCCCTGCGTGCTAATGACACTCCCGCCTTGCTTGGGATGAAATACTTAAAAAAATAATCTGTTCGTACTCATTGTTCCACTAAAACATGATATTACATTAGTTTTTGACATGATTTCTAAGCACATATTTCATTTTAGTCTTTTCCGTGTATATCATGAATAAAATAATCAAAATTATGGCATTAAAAAAAACAGGTTTTAAAATATATTCCACTAGTGGAAAAAAAAAAAAAAAAAAAAAATAGTAAATGATTCATTGGCCTAACTAAAGAGAAATAAAGCTACGTTGAGCCTGTGTAAGTTTGTAATCCACGAATCATTTTAAAAACTATCCCAATAGGACTTCGTATAAGAACAAGGGATTTCTTTGTCGATTAAAGAATATGTGTATTTTCGTGCAAGATGGCAGAAAAGGAGTTCTAAGCACTAGAGTGTAAAATAGGATCATGAAGCTTTGTTGACGGTTCTCAATTCAGAGTAGTCATTTAAGATTGACAAAATAAAAAAAAAGAGGACAAGCCATCAAAGAAAGAATAGACAGGGGACAAGGCGACAACAGCAAAAAAAAAAAAAAAAGACAAGAAAAGGAGAAGGCGACAACAGCAACAAAAAAAAAAAAAAAGGAGAAGGCGACAACAGCAACAAAAAAAAAAAAAGGAGAAGGCAACAACAGCAACAAAAAAAAAAGGAGAAGGCAACAACAGCAACAAAAAAAAGGAGAAGGCTACAACAGCAACAAAAAAAAAAAGGAGAAGGCAACAACAGCAACAAAAAAAAAAAGGAGAAGGCAACAACAGCAACAAAAAAAAAAGGAGAAGGCAACAACAGCAACAAAAAAAAAAGGAGAAGGCAACAACAGCAACAAAAAGAAAAAGGAGAAGGCAACAACAGCAACAAAAAAAAAAGGAGAAGGCAACAACAGCAACAAAAAAAAAGGAGAAGGCAACAACAGCAACAAAAAAAAAAAAAAAAAGGAGAAGGCAACAACAAAAACAAAGACAAGAAAAGAAGGCAACGAAAATACATGGAAGAGAAGGAAAGAAAGAAAAAGAGGAGAAGCCAATAGAGAATTGTTAAAAGTAAAGAAATAGAATGTAAAAAAAATGACAGACGTAAAAGAAAGAGGCGAATATTAAAAAAAATACTTGAATAATTTTTAAATTCATTTTCGCTTCGTTTTGTCTTCTTCAGACACGTTTTCACATGCATTTCTATGGAAATACCTGGCCCTTGCCGACCAGCTATATATATATATATATATAAATAAAAGAAGCAAAAAAAAAAACAAAACAAAACATCGTTGAATGTATTTTTTTTTTTTTTTTTACTGTATTGTTTTCTTGTCAAGGGCACAATAGATATTAATGTGTGATTGAGTGCATTTGTTTACGTAACGCCGTTTGGAAGGAAATACATCCGACACTGGTGAACGTTGGTATGGTGGGGTGTAAAGAACAAAGACGAGGAAGTGGTGACAAATTTTAGGAACTAAAAAAAAAAAACAAAGGTAGTTCCGAAAACTAGTTCACATAAGTTCGATCCTAAAAAGAAACAAAAACAAATTAAAAAAGAAAAAACGCAGAATATGAACTCAACCTTTTATCAGTTTCCTTGGTTTTATGCTTTCATAACAAAACTCACATTTTAATTTACTAAATCCATATCTTCGCGATTTAGGTGCAAATAATAAACATTTAAAAGCACTTCATATAATAGAGGCTAAAGCAAAACAGACAATTATAATTTGCTTATCGAGTGTATTTTCTGTAACCTTTCTGCTCTTCAGGTAAAAGTCGTTGACTTTCTAAGGAATTATCCGCGAACAAGGACAGCATGTTATAGGTCTGTAATGACTTGTTGTTCATCTGACGGTACGTTTTGCATTTTAACAACGTGCATTGTTGGTAATTTTACCATAAATGTTCATTGTTGGTAATTTTACCATAAATGTTCATTGTTGGTAATTTTACCATAAATGTTCATTGTTGGTAATTTTACCATAAATGTTCATTGTTGGTAATTTTACCATAAGCTTTCATAGGCTTTTGTTTTAGTTTGAATGTTCGCTATTTGCCCAAAGTTCGATTCTGCAATTAATGGAATCGAAGAGGAAACAGGACAGGGGAAGAAATGTCTAGACATAACCGACAAAGTGAAAGATGATAAAGAAACTGAACGAACGACTATTCCTTTAACTATCCAGCACACTAAAGCAACAGCAGTAAAAGGCTGTTACTTGCATTGGTAACCTTTACAGGGGCCAATACATTATGTAATTTATAGCTTTGTGATTCTGTAGCGTCAGGGCCTAACGTTCAAAGTGAACGCTTATACAGGATCAGAAAGAACTGTACCAGATAACAAACTACATCACTTGAGGACTTTCAACAGCGGCAAGTATTAAATGGGATTGCACATACAACTCCAAGAGAAAATAATGACATACTTTATTTCATGCTGGATACAATCCTAATAGCTTGATATCATCGAAAATCTTTTCTATTTATTTGACCCAAGCATAAAGAATTTAACCTACCAATTTAGCAACATCTTTATTCTTGCACAAAAAAAACTAAGCAACACGAATAATGGTAAAAAAAATAAAAGTTCCTTATTTAAAAGAAATCGGGTAGTCTTTTAAATATATCGGCTACATTTTTCAAAGGTTTAAAATGTTTTTGTTTTGTTTGTTTGCTTTTTTTTCCCCAAAAGATCTACAGTTTCTCCCGAAAATTTGTTCCGTTAAGCAAGTAGGCATTGGCTTATCATGAGAGATAAAAGAAAAACACTTATACAAGTACTTCACTGACAGATCAAATGAACGGTAGATAAAGCGATCCCGCTAAAGGTAACCTTAAGAGAGAAAGTGAATCACCTTTAATAACAGATCAAAACACCACCACAGCGAAAACAGAACAGTAAGGACAGAGAAATAGGCAAATAAAGAGATGATAAATGAATGTAGAAAATTAGCTGAGAGAGTAAGGGCTTAACTGGTGGGGAAAATATCAATCAGAACTGTGCAAGCGATTGCTTTTGTTTGGCACTCAACTGTAGTAGTAGCCATACATTTGTCGCATCCACGAATATGATTTTTGGCGAATTAGCTCCCTTGCTTAAAATGTACAATGTTTTTGATAATGTTCTATCGGGTTACCTCCTCCTAATTTTCGAAACTGCTACTTGGGGACGCTCCCCAACACTATAAATACTCCGCGATAATTATTCGCATTCTCTTCTTACTTTTCCGCTTTTACAACAACATAAATTTCTCGTGGGATATCGCGTTTTCCCTTTTTGTAAAACGCATGAACAATATATACATACACACACACACATCGACTAACTTCACATACTTTGGACCCCCCCCCCGCCCAAATCATTTGTTACACAAAGTATTGTCTTTACCACTTGTAACCATTTTTTGTTAACACACACACACATATATATATATATATATATATATATATATATCTCGCTTCTTCTTGTTTCTTTACATTTCTTTTCATTCTTTTAGGTGGACTCATATTCCAAGTCCACGATGTTTGTTGTGGGCATATCAGGAGACACAAGTGTTTATCTTGCAGCACGTTTATCTTACGAGGTCATAATTTTATTTCTTTCTTTGGTTAAAATCTAAACTTTATATAAGCAAATGACACATTGTCGACAGTTGTTATGGAGTGATTTCACAGTGGGCGCTTGTATTTGTACCAAGTCGGTCCTAAAATAGGTTCGACGTACAAAACGTTAAGAACTTGATATAATAGGTATAACGCAGAGTAATCTTGTTGTGGTCGCTGACTACTTTAGTATTCGACTAACGGTCGTACGGCATCGACTGACTGAGCGACTCCTTATTATAGGTGGGAGAGTCTATTAACTATAGAATAGGTGTGTTTTACTATAACAACAGTAGACATACAAAAGAAATCACAAGAATACCTAGAGAAGGTAATGAAGGAAAGCGAGAAGAAAGAACTAAACCTCAGTTGCAAGACGGCAGAATGCATGTTTTTAGCGAAAGAAACACCGCAACATGCAAATTACAAATTAGTGATATCAAAATCAAACAAGTACGGAAATTTAAATATCTGGGAAGTGTTTTAACAGAGGACGGAAAGAGCGACTCTGAAATCCGAAGGTGGATTGGAATAGCGAAAGAGGGTATCCATCAGATGCACAGGGATGTCTGTTATTTGAGAGACAGATTGAACAACTGGGAAGTTCAAATTCTGGATGCCAGCGACATCAGTGGTGTTAGAGGGATTGAAGCCACTTGACATAAGGTTCACTGAAATCGCCGAACAAAGATATTTGCAGACGAATGTAGATACGAATCTTTACCAACTGGGCCATGTGTCCTTGAAGGCACATGGCCCAGTGGATAAAGACGTTGGTTAGATCCAGTGACTAGCTTCTGGTGATATAATAGCTGTCTATATCTCTGAGATGAGGTATTATGATTACTTGCATTATTTACATTATTCGAGCTGTTATCCTCATCTTCATTGCCATATTCACAAGGACACATGGCCCAGTGGACAAAGACGTTGGTTAGATCCAGTGACTAGCTTCTGGTGATATAATAGCTGTCTATATCTCTGAGATGAGGTATTATGATTATTTACATTATTCGGATTGTTATCCTCATCTTCATTGCCATATTCACAACGTTTCGGCCGTTGTACGCTCCGATCTTCTTCAGGGTACATGGCCCAGTGGATAAAGACTTTGGTTAGATCAAGTGACTAGAACCAAATTGAAACGGTTCCTGGTAGACCAAGCCTTGAAAAAAAAAAAAAAAAAAAAAAAAAAAAAAATGTGCCCATAGGTAAAGCCCACACCTTATAAAAGGACTTTGTCAAATGTGTGTGATCTTATCCCCCCACCTAAAAAAAATGCCCAGTGGAAAATGACATGGTGCTATTTTTGATCTTAGGTCTCTGGTTGGGACCCGGAAAGAAATGGATATACACCAGAAATCAAAGGAAATAAGAAAAAATAATGATTCCGATATAAGACAAATTATAATCACCGTAAACAAGAATTAAAAAAAAAAAAAAAAAAAAAAACTTGTCAGCCTGTAGACTTCTACAACAGGGGTCGGCAACCTACGGCACGCCTGCCACAACCAGCAATTTCCAATGGCACGCAACCGCAAATGACACCACGAAGTCCGAACCAATAACTGCTACAACGCAAAGATATTTAACTGTTTTAAAATTGTTCACTCGTTGAACTTCCATTAATAGGAAGTCTTGCCGTTTCGCGACACATTTTTATTATACAGTGTATCCAAGAATTAACTATTTCAAAGAAATCAGAAAGTTTTCAATAAAGTTTTGATCTAAGATTTATAAATCTATTTATTTACTGTCGTAAGTAAATAGTAAGCATAAAAATGCCCGATGTCATTAAAATCGATCGTCAATTCTGGAACACCCTGCAGAGGGATTTGATATTTGTTAGCTGTTGCTTAATTTTGCAAGTGAATTTTTAAGTTTTTAGAGGATATCATATGTTGATGAAATTCTGACTCATTTTGCACGAAAGAAAAGTAATCCTTCAAGTAATTAAATTTCCATTCCTGATTATATATGATTTTTAAATTAATATTTTAACGGTTTTAATGTAAAAGTTAGGATACAGATTTAATATATGTTAGAGATGTACAAATGTCTAATTACGTTTATAACTGTATAATTAAAAAAAAAATTTTCTATTTTTATTTTCATTCACTTTCAGAACCCTATTAATAATAAATACACAATTATGACCTTCCTCGCCGAATTGTTTTTACTTGGGGATTTGAGAAAACAAAAACAAACAAAGGTTTATCGCCAAACGATCAATAGTTTAGCTGAGCTTAAAGAATGCATTCAGTTTGCAGTCCGGGAGATGACGCCTGAAATGCTTCAATATGTGTTTCGCAACGCTAAGGATAGATTTGAATACAGACAGAGCACATGTTGAAAATTTTCAATAAAGTTTTAACGTAGGATTTATAAATCTATTTCTTTTATATCATAATTAAGTAATAAACATTATATATATATATATATATATATATATATATATATATAATATATATATATATAAATACTCGATTTCATTGAAATGGTTAATTCTGGGACACCTTGTACTTAAAAACATTAAAACTATTTTTGCAACGTTTAATTGAGAAAATTTGAGTTCAGTTTTATTCAAAATGGGGCTAAAATAAGAAAAGTTATAAATTGTATAATACAAATGTGTAGTCCGTTCATTAAGTCATAAAACAGAAAATGACTATAATCTCTGTGACATTTGCTGTTCGCCCTATTTAGAAAAAAAGACATATATCTGCATTATGTCTACCGTCACAGTAATTCTTTATTTTTTTATATCTCATATTTTAAAAGGCTTCTATCACCCTCCCCCAGAAGAGTAAAACCTGTAAGTGCCCGTGCTTCTAGTTTCATTTTGACGGTTTTAAATAACGTTTACTGCTGAGGGTTTGTTATTTTGGGGGGGGGGGGCAGGCCCATAATTTATTATTAATAATCTAAATTATTATTTATGGTCTCATAATTTTTCATTTTGCGCTAAAATCAGTTAAAAGCCCCTTTAAAGGTTTTTTTTTTTTTTTTTTTTTTTTTTTTTTAGAATCAGGGAATGTTTGCTGCTCCCACCACTCCATGATAAAAAAAAAAAAAGGTAATAAATATTCAATAAAAAAAAACAAGACAACAAATACAATGTTACCCATTGTATTTGTTGTTTTGTTTTTGTCAAGTCACTGGATTACCAACGCTGGGCCATGTGTTCTTGGGACCAAAATTCTTGTGTGTTCAATACCTGTTCACAGCAGAGGTGAACAAAAACTTGAAGAGGTGAGCTACAGAGGAATAACTGAACTATCCGGAAGAGGTATGACACGTGGAACTAGAACAATCTACCCCAGTGGATGAAATAAACGGTTCGGTTCGAAATTCCAATCACCTGAAGACGGCTGGAGCATACAACGGCCGAAAGTCCGACCAGTGTAAATACTTACATAAAATCTTACATTTTAAAATAAATCCGTAGATTAGAATCTTTAAAACAAACTATTGCATGTAGGTATACCATTAAGAGACTATTTTGTATAATTATGTCCATCTCATACAAGACCCATTTGAGGAATAGGGACACGCGGAGGAGATAACACTTTATAGGGACACGCAGAGGAGATAATGGCTAACCATAAACTTGAACAGGTTAAATTTGCAGTGATCGTCTTAGGAGTCGGTTCCACAAAATAGCGGTTTCTAGAATACGAAAGGAAATGGTAGTTCGATGAAATGTGTGTGGTATAACGGGTTTTAGCGTGAAGGTTAGAACTGGTGGAACTAAGGAATCTATTTCGTCTGAGCACTTACCATAGAAATAGCGATAGAGCTATTTATTTGAAAAAAAAAAAAAAAAAAGAACGCAACAAATATTTAATTTTCGTCACCATACTTGCCTGAATTCAGTGCTAAATATTGATCTAATAGCATGTATTGAAATTTCAGATAAAAATTAAGCTTATATCAACATATAATGGGGCCCTTTTGCTAACAACCATGCATTGTCTTCTTGCAGTTGATGTATTTGTTAGCAAAAGGATGAACCCAAAATGCAAATTAGAGATTCCAAAATCTAACAAGTACAAAAACTTAAATACCTATGAATTGTTTTATTAGAGGACAGATAGTGCGATACTGAAACCCAAAGACTATTAGGATAGTCAAAGATGCATTCTAAAAGCTAAGCAGAGTATTAAGCAACTGAAGTTTCGTTAAAAACAAAGAGTACTGAAGTGTTACGTGATATCAGTCTTCCTGTATGACAGTCAAGAGACTTAAAATAACAGAAATATATTAGGACCTTGAATAATTCTCCCCGACTTTTCATGGGTTTTGTAGGACTTCCCTTTTAAGCGTTTCCAAGTAGGTTTTCACCAGTTTTGCAACATGTTTCCCAGGTTTGTCATGTTGCAAAAATCACTTAGTCATGCCTCTTCACGTATAGCGGCCGTGTTTTTTCTTCAATGCTCGGCTCAAACGCATCAATTGTAGTAGATAGCGATCTCCCGTGATGGTTTTGCTCGGTGTGAGCAGCTCATAATAAACTACATCAAGCTGATCTCACCAAATGCAGAGCAGAAGCTTCGAACCATGGATATTCGGCTTTACCGCCGATGTTGATTCATGGCAGCGCTTACCCCATGACCTTCTGCGCTTAGCATTATCGTAGTGTATCTACTTTTCATGGCCGGTCACAATACAATGCAAAAAAACATTTCCTTTAGTGTCGTTGAAGCAGCTGTTCACACGTGCCAAGACACCATTCGACGTGTTTCGGCTTTAACTCGTACGGCACCCAATGTCCTTGCTATTGGATCACTCCTAATACTTTCAAACGTTTCGAAACTTTTGTGTGATCAACTCCTAATGATTCTACAAGTTTAGCTTGCACCTGACATGAGTTTTCATAAAGTAATGCCTCCAGTTCTTCGTCTTCAAACTTTTTCGGTGCACAAGAGCGTTCTTTATCTTCACCATTAAAATCATTATTTTTGAAGCGTCTAAATCAATCGCTACTTGTTTCCGACAGAGCATAGTCGCCGTAAGTCTCAACAAGAATTCTGTGAGCTTCAGCTGCAGATTTCTTTTGAATAAAGTAGTGCAGTAAAATTCCCCGCATATACACTTTCTATCGAGCTTGCTTATAGTACTTGCTCATAGACTCGTTACCATCTGAAACTACACGTATGCAGTTCTGGGAACATCATTTGTTGGAAGACAGCGACAACTTATTCGAGGTCCTAATAGTTCTACAGAAGGATGCTGAGGATATCATGGAACAAGAGACCAACGATGAAGTTTTAGAGAAAATGGAAACAAATAGGAAACTTATACTTAACATCAAGAACAGACAGTTGAAATTTCTAGGGTACATAAGGCGAAAAGAAGGCTTGGATAATCTGATACTCACATTATAGACAGAAGCCAGTGTTCCGATTTGCAAGAAAACACATTGATTCAGATTTCACGAAACACATCTGCCAGGTTCGTATTGGAGACGTAAACAAAGCAATTTCTAAAGAATTAAATAATGTTTGAGTTAATAAAAATATAAATTAAAAACTGAAATACATTGTTTGAAATTGCTTTCTTATTGGTTGCTAATATTTCCAAGGCATGGTTTTTTTTTTCTTAATGGGTTTTATATAGAACATATATTTTACAAACCTGAAGAGCACAACTGCCGAAACGTTGTGATAATAACAACTAAGATGAGGATATTATTCTGACTGTAAATAATGCAAATAATGATAACGACTCGTTCCAGACTTTCTGCTAGAAAAAAAAACTATTTTGGGGGAGGATTAGATTGGTGCAAAAATAATGACGTAATGATGTGGTTTTTTGACGTTAAAAATACGTCAAAAAACGACATTATTCCGTCATTATTTTTGCACCAACCTAATACCTCGTTTACAAGCAATTGTTGATTAAAATGACTGTTTTGCTCTTTCGGAGTCTTTGTGAAGGGATTGTTTATCAGTGTTCTTATAAACAGTTTCCCAGGAGTTTAGAGATACAATCTCCGCCAACGCTCTTTGTCGTCCTCAATTTAGCTCTGAAGCGCAGTGTACTTCGCGCCAAAGGCATCAGTATATCTAATTAACTACTGACCTTTTTTTTTTTTTTTTCGCAGCCTCTTTTCTTTTCTTTTCTCTGGACCAATCCAAACAATCCCGGCACTCATCTCTATGAAGTTCTTATTCAATACCATTGCGTATTTTTGTTTTAAGAAGCTTAAATTTTTTAAAGATTAAAAACAACAGTAAAAATAGAACCCCCCCCACACCAAAAAAACAAAAAACAAAACGAATGCTAGTGACATGTTTGAACATAGTCTTCATACCGCCAGTTTCTCTCTCAGTTGATTTGTGCTGTATTAAGAAAAGTAACTTGGAGTATGAGATATACAAGTGTCACCGGAAATTAGATCATTCTACGCGTTTTTTATTTGCTACGTTTTTATGTGCTTCTATCCCTGGTAACCTTTTTGCAGTGTTTCTCCCTGTGCCATACCACCCACCCTACAACCTGCTATCCATTCATACAAGTTCGTCATGGAGGTGGCTCGCCGCATTTCAATATTTCTCTAAATCTCGATCTACCCTGCGAATGTTAATTTCTCCAAACCATCCTTCCTCACTAAGTGTCCAAGAAAGTTAATCGTTCTCTTTCGGATTAAGCGTCCTTTTTGTTACTGTTTTCTTTAAGACTTCCTCGTTGCTTACTCGTTCCATCCATGAAATTCTCAGTATCCTTCTGTAGAACCACATCCTCAACACTTTTAGCAATTCGTTTGCTAAATTTCGTTAGAAACAAAGATGGCTGGATTGCTATGTGATATCCATCCTCTTATATGACAGTGAATGCTGGAGAATCTCCCAACGGATGAGAATAAAAATGAGACAAATATGGTTCTTCAGAAGGAGAGAAAGAATCCCATGGACGGAGCGAGTAAGCAAAAAGGAAGTCTTAAAAAGATAATAAAAACTTATGCGCAGAATCAAAAAGGAAGAGTCGAAATTCCTTAGATTTATAATGAGAAATGTTCAAACTCTTCCCCAGTCTTTTGAACAGGAATAGAGGTTTATTCCTTGTTTCCTGTTTAGGATTTGGTTTTCTAAAGTTTTCTCATTCTCTTTCACTCCCAGTAGCGCTATGCATCTTCGTGGTATTGTTACATTGCTTGGGGGTGAATCGATTAAAAAAAAAAAAAAAAAAAAAAAAAAAAAGAGGAAGAAATGAAGAAAAACACCTATCTTTTATCCTCCCGACCTCCCACGCTGTAATGTTAAATGTAAATTGTGAAGGTTTATATTCAAAGTTTAGGTATCTAGGAGGTTAATGTTTACATGGATGTTACAGGCTCGCAGTATTTGCATTAAGCCTAATTCCATTATAGCGAAATATTAATCCTAAATAGGAGGAGGTTTATATGCAAGGCTAAAGTATCTGGTAAACTATGGTTTATCCAGACATCCTAAACCTGGTATCGACACTATGGCACGTGTGTCTCATCAAGCAATTTCCAATGCCACACAGTTGCAAATGACATCGCCAGGTCCGAACCAATAACTACGACAACGTAAAAATATATTTACCTGTACCAATTTTAATATATACTAAAGAATATATACTATATATATTGTAGAACATGTATATTGACCTGGATTTGTATAAAAACACGTATGCTGTTGGCACACTAAATGATTTTAAAACCCTAAGTCGGTACATAATTACCCCCCCCCCCACACACACACACACAAAAAATTAAGTTTCGGCATTTAATGATATATAGGGTGTTGATATACCATTAAACAAATCAAATATTTAATCGTTTCAATTTTAATATATACGAAATACTACTATATTGCTATATAAAATATATCGTAGAATAAGTATATTGAATTTGATTTGTATAAAAATACGTATGCTGCTGGCATACTGATCTTAAAACCCTAAGTCGGCACATAATTAGCAAAGGGTTACCGAGCCCATTCGTAGACTACCAGTACTTGTACCGAGCCTAACTCTATTATAGATTTAAATAGGGGAGCTTTATTATCAATATCTGATTGACTATGGTTTATCAAAACGTCCGAGACGACCAGTACTTGTACGTTGCCTAAATCCATTAGAGGGGAGGTTTAGATGTAAAGCTGAGATATCGAGTTGTTTAATAATGACCTAGATACTACCAGTAACCGTGCCTAGCCTAATTCCAGAAAACAAAATAGGACAGAATGTATTATGTGCAAAATTGAGATACCTGGTCGGCTAATAATTATGCTGACACTACAGTCTATCATTAATCGGACGTAGCAATAATGTCAGAATAATCAAACGTAAAAGTGGGGGTACCAAACAAAGTAGTTTAACGGTAGATCACCCAGAAAGTTGTGATAAAACATCTTGCTGATCTCGTTAATATTTCGAGGTTTATTTATATCATCGTCGCAAGATCATAACCAGAAATGACTCATTTGAGAAGATAAGATGAAATATGAGACTAGGGGAATGAAATAAGACAGTAATGAAGATCAGAGATGAGAAAAATGATGGGAAGACAAAAATTGGCACCAAGCCATAAATTCCAAGGAAGACATATGGTTAGGATACTATTCAAAAGGAAAATAAATTACAACGAGGAAGCTCAGCGTGTCACCAGCATTCGGGAAACAGTTTCGTGCAGATATTTAGATTGGAAGATATTTATAAAATAATCATTTCATTTAACAACGTCGAGATCTAAAAAGACGTTTTAACAGGCTAGCAAATAGCAAGAGTGTTGGATTTTCCCTAGCAGTCTTTACTAGGTTATACTTAACATCAGAAAGAGATAGTTGAAATTTCTACAGCTTGTAAAATTTGACATTCACAGAACATTTTGAAGGGAAGGAGGACAGGAAAAAACAGTGCATACCCCCTGCCTAACGAGATTGCGCAAATAGTAGGTAGGACAGGGTTAAGGAGAGAATACACTTACCTGCTAGGCGTCTAAATTCAAACACGGCCGATATCGCAATAAGCAGCCATTTGCAATTGTCTCACTACGCATGTGTGCAGATACTCTTTTTAATACTATCAGTTATTTGCATGCGTGATTGGAAACAGTGATAGATAGATAGATAGATAGTGAGTGAGTGAGTGAGTGAATGAGACAGACACACACACCCCATTAAATTATTATGGCATAGGGCGCGTTTTGTAGGCCCCCCTAGAGAGGATGTGGTATAATGGTGCATGGAGGATTGATTGATGACGGACGAGTTCTTATGGTGAATAGGCAAATTGTAATGTATGAATGGGTCGGGAATCGGATTTGCTAGGTATAGTATAGTTAGTTAAAACCAGCCTCAACCCCTCCCCTTTTTCGGCCTTGTGCCAGAATAATTTACCTGTACATAATAAATATTGAGTGAAACACACACACCCGCAGAGTACGGAGTGTTGTAAATTCCTCTCTTGTGGGGTATATACATTCGGATATTTAATGGTCACAGGGATCCATTCCTGTGCTGGTAGTATCACAGCTATGACAAGCTTAGACCAGTTCTGACCAGCTTGGTCAAGCTAAGACCAGCGGCCTGAGTGAAGAGACTCGGGTCCCCACATTAAAAACCGACCTTGTGTCACAACCTGAATCAGTGTGTGTGCGTGTGGGGGGGTCAAGTAAATACCGAGTACGGAGTGTTTGGGTGGATCAGTGTGCGTAGAATTTTCGTTGCGAGATGTGAACCCTATTGTTTCGTTGCGCGACCTGTGAATTTTATGTCCCCGACTTTTGACCGCTGACACCCACCATGATTACTAATATTCTGAAGGGACATGGCACTTAGAAGTGATACAGAAATTGTTTTAATAATTCGTAAAAAACAAACCAAAGGCAAACGAATGAGTATAAACGAAGAGAGAAAAATGAAGATATTGTCAGAGATATGTAATTAAGACATAAATACTTTATCAACACACTTTACCAGTTCTGACCTTTACAGCCAAGACTCGCCATGTTATATACACGGTGAGGGGGGCATCATCTTCATTCTCTTCTTATTCTATTGGTAAAAAGGAAATTCCATTCCAGATACTTCATTCCAAGAGCCGCTATTTTGTGGATCAGACTCCCGAGAGGATGTTTCCGCGAACCACTTAACCATTTCAAGTTTTATACATACGACATATCCTCATATATAATCTTTATATATACGGTATATCCACATAATCTATAATTACTACAGTTATAAAACAGTTCTGTTTAGTAATCCTCTGCCTCGAGTGGCTCTTGGGTCCTGCTTTGAATGAAAAATATGAAAAACTTAGGATGAATGAAAAATCTCAGAAGATTTGGGAATAATATTCTTTTTTTTTAAAATAAAATATGCAGGTTTATGGCTCCAAGAATCGGTTAAACGACGATCCCTAACATATTAAATACGACTGTTTTAAAATTTGATTTATTTTCATTGAGAGATATTTACATAAGATATGCAAGATACCGAGGAGTGAGAGTGTGTTTTTTTTTTAGTGATTCAATTGTTTTGAGATTGCCAGGAATTTGGGCAACATATTTGTTTGCCTCTTTTGACACCATTTCTAGTACCCCAATGACTACAAGTAGTAAGATGTCACATTTTTTCCTACACCCACAAAATATATGGCAACTCACCTGTTAGTTCTTCAGGTGCAAAATCATGCTGGTTCTTGAAGCCTTTATCCTGGGAGGGTGTTCATAGAAAACAAGGTAGTAGTAGAAGGGAAAAAAAAACAAGTAATAATCATTTTTTTTGTTTTACAATGAGGCTTAACCTGTACAAGGCCACGGGCCTTTTTTGCGTTTTACAATCAGGCTTAATCTGTACAGGGCCCACGGGCCACTCGAGGTAGAAGGTTACATTAAGAGGCAGTTTATACGGATAGGGGTGGAGCAAAACGGTTAATTCCAGACTTGAACAGTCTAAGTTTGTAGTGATCGGGGAAGCATCTTCTTGAGAGCCTGTTATATAGAGCAGTGGTCCGCGAGAAGAAGCTGTTCGAGTGGAACTTACTTTTCCCAATAGAATACGGAAGGAACGTGGGTCGTTTGCTACTATATAGGTGGCATGGTGGATCATAGCCATGAAGGCTAGGGCTGGCGGAAGCAAGGAATGTAAATCGTCCGAGCACTTTCCATGGAAGAAGCGATTGAGCAGTGAGAGTATCGCCACATCCCGCCCGCGGGAGAGGGTATATATATATATATATATATATATATATATATATATATATATATATATATATATATAAGTTATGAAAAACTTGGTAATCCGCATGGGTAGTCCCAAGGAGGATGAAGTGTTATTTGATGACCCAGCGTCCTTTAAAAGGGTTCTGGTGAAATAAATTATTATAATGGAACCTTAAAGTGGTCTGTTTTTCTTTATATATATATATATATATATATTATATATAGTGTCATTAGATATAATATATTTGTTAAATGATGTCACAAAATAACTAAATACAAGTATCTTACAACTGAAAAAAGTAGCAGCTTAAATCTACTGTTACATTTATCATAATCGGCACCCTGGGTACGTGGCAGCTTCTTTTTACAAGAGATTAAAAAATGCTCGTCTGGGTCAGCTTCCTTCTCTCCCCATAGCCGTATTTATTTTATCCTTTCCCTCTCTCTCAGCGGCCTCTCTTTTGAGTGTTGGACGGACTCAGTTATCTTTATTTTGTTTGTTTTGATATTTTAGTTTGTTTTGGGGTTCATCGCCTCCCCGATCACTGTAAATCATCCATAGATTTATATATATATAATTTTTAAGTCGTGAGGTGTGTTTTGTAAGTCCCCTGGGTGTATGAGGTATTATGGTAAATGGAGGATTGAATGATCACGAATAAGTTCTTTTCGTGAATGAGCAAATTGTCACGAGTGAATGGGTTGTGAATTTGATTAGGTAGGTATAAGATAGTGACAACATGCCTCAACCCATTCCCCTTTTAGGCCTTGTATCAAAATTATATTTTTATATACAATAAATCTCGATTAAAAAATTCTCTTGACAAGATGAGATGGGTATATCTAAAAAAAAAAAAAAAAAAAAAAAAAAAGGAGGCACAGAAGACGTGTGGGTCCTTAGTAAAAGTTCTATCGCTTTTCAAAGAATTTTGGCACTTATCATACCTGTTTGTTTAAATTATCAGCGACGAGGTATTTTGATAAATGTATGGAGTTTCATTCGGACAAAATTTGCTCGTCGTTGTTTTCGTTTTTTTCACAATTTTTCCTTTTCTCCCCACCCCTCCAATTTTCCACGAGTGTCCGTTGGGTTCTGGAATGCGACGACATTACCTCTTGAGAATTGAAATAAGAGACGGATTAAACAGACACTGATGAACAGAGACATTTTTAAGGCGGTAAACTTAGGAAAACAAACAATCGCAAAAGTTGCAACCTGAGTCGTGATATGTACCAAATTTTCAAAAAATGCGAAATATGTCAATTTTACATAAACTTAGTTTCAGATATTTTTATCAGCACACCTGAGACGCGGATAATCTAATATTTCTAGTTTTGCTTGGAGGAATGAAGTGTTACCAATTTATTGTCACCCTTAGGATAAAACCACTCATCTATTTAACCTTTCACAAGTAGAAGTCGACTTTATTTTATCAAGGAAAACGTTTGTCCTGCCAATGCAGGTGACTCTTATTACGGAAAAATATATGGCGTTTCATGGACGTGTTTTCAGATGCTGCTAAGGCAACAGCAAAAATTATCTTGAGTAAAATCAACAACAGAGCTACCTGAAAAAATATGCTGTAGAAGGGTAATTAATTCAAGTGAATAATGCAGAGTGCTAAAAGTTAAGCTAGAACTGATAGAAGTGATATTTAGTAAAATTATATTAACTTTATTTACTACTTTTTGCTGCAATTCCTTTTCTTCGAGCTGAATTCATTCCTTTTTTTTCTGAAGGTTTTATACAGAAAAAAAAATGAAAGTCGCTTATTCCGTATTTAAATTACTGACTTAACATCCTTGCCGTTTTCTCTTTCATTTGGATAAGGCTGTTTGAAATCGTGCTTCTGACCGACATGTATTTAGGATTTCGTATCGAATCTATTTCGATGGTCGTACATATTCTTGGTTACCTAATAGAAGCGAGGGCGTTTATTTTATTCATATTCTCCGAGCTCATTAAAATATCAAGACCATCCTGTTTATTAATTTCACCCTTTAAATGATGTTTCACACGCCCCGATAATTATTAAGACCCCTCACATTATATTTGGCTCCTAGAAAAGACAAGATGGCTTACACAAAACTAAAATCCGATCATTATTTGTAACGTTCAAATAATAAAAGTGTATGTTTTGATAAAAATCATCAATAACAAGTTGGATTAAAATCATAAATAAAATAATAGTAATAATGAAAATTTGACTAACCTAGAGAATTGTGATAAAAACGAATAAAATAATATTAATAATGAAGAGTGTACAGAGCCAGAGTGTTGGGATAAAAAGCAAGAATAAAATGTTAATAAAACTAGTAATAAAATAATAGTAATAATGAAGAGTGTATTGACCCACAGTGTTGGGATCAAAAGCAACAACAATTAAATGGAATAACACATCGTGATGAGGGACAAGGCGTAAATAGAGAGATACGAAGACCTAAGCAGGGAAAAATTTGAGAAATATGCTAAACAGCCGCTCAAGTTGAGTCCTTTGCGATTGGCACACTCTGGGCTATCCCCAAGCATCTATCTGCCTCGCAAGACGCCCTGGGCATACCTGACATCATTGAGATGGCACTAGTGTCAGCACTGTTTGAAACAGTTCGGGCGCTGAAGGAAGTATCGTGTCTCTAGCTTGCTGGTAGGAGCTGGAACAGAATAAGTAAACAAAACATCTAAGAATGGTAGCGGACCTCAATATTAATAATATCAATGCTTATTGTGCTCTGAAGTTGTCGCTGTTTGTGTCCAAATATACCTACGATTTTCACTTAGCTCTTCTCCAGCAATTTTCATGTTCATAATACTTGTCACGTGTTTCATCTGAGAGACCATTTCCTGCCACAGCATGGCTAATGTTAACCTCCAGGAGAGTGACACGTTGCGTCTTTTCGGGCAAATATTCTCGGCTGACATGAAGTAGAAAGACTATATCAAACCCATTTTTAGGATATATGCTGCTAAGAAAGTTCGTTCACTGTGTCGCCGAGACAATTTTTATTTCCTGAATTTTATCTTATATACCTATAAGTCTACCATTTGTACATGCTTTGAATATTGCTGCCACACATGTATTTTCATTACTTGCATTATTTACAATATTCGGGTTGTTATCCTCATCTTCATTGCAATATTCACAACGATTCGGCCGTTGCACACTCCGGCCTTCTTCAGGTGATTGTAATTTTTGTTCAGTATCTGTCAATATCTCTGAGATGGGGTAAATAATGTAGATAATCATAATACCTCATCACAGAGATATAGACAGCCATTATATCACTAGAAGCTAGTCACTGGATCTAACCAACGTCTTTATCCACTGGGCCATGTGTCCTTGTGAATATGGCAATGAAGATGAGGATAACAGTCCGAATAATACAAATAATGTAAATAATCATATTACTTCATCATCAGAGATATAGACAGACATTATATCACTAGAATCTAGTCACTGGATCTAACCAAAGTCTTTATCCACTGGGCCATGTGTCCTTGTGAATATGGCAATGAAGATGAGGATAACAGTCCGAATAATACAAATAATGTAAATAATCATATTACTTCATCATCAGAGATATAGACAGACATTATATCACTAGAATCTAGTCACTGGATCTAACCAAAGTCTTTATCCACTGGGCCATGTGTCCTTGTGAATATGGCAATGAAGATGAGGATAACAGTCCGAATAATGCAAATAATGCAAGTAATCATAATACCTCATCTTAGAGATATAGACAGATATTGAAGAAACAGTAAAAAAAAAAAAATTAAAAAAGAAGATTTCCAACCTGATAGAAGTCTCCACTCCATTTGTTATGAGAATTTAAAATCAATGGCAAGAAAATCGACAAGTACTATAACTTAGAGTATGAAATTTCGGGAAAGACAAGCAAAATCAGTAATAATAATAATAATAATAATAATAATAATGTCCTTCAGAGACAGATATGCAACGTGACAGGTACTGATCTGGCATCTCGTCTACAGTCACTCTCTCAAAAAAGTGCTCTGTCTTTTCTACAAGTATTTTCATGGCAATTCCCCTGGCGAGCTACTTTCACTGGCACCCCAAATGCATGAATTTTAAGTGTGCTGCTAGGTTGGCATGTCGGTCCCACCCTTTCACTGTCGAAACGGTTAAATATAGCCGTCTCTTCTACTCCAACAGCTTCTCTTGCACTTCCTATCAGTGAAACTCCCTTCTTACTTGCTTCCCTGATAGCTATAATCTTCAAATATTCAATGTCAATCGACATCTACTGATACCTTGATCCTAACCCTTGTCCTTCTCTATATCCTTTCCTTAAAAAACCTCTTTACTCTTGCTCTCACTCTCTGTAACCCCTTGCGTGCTAGTGGCAATCCCGCCTTGATTTGGGGTGAAATGCTTAAAAAAACGTTCCCCTCCTCTTTCAATTAAATCTGATTATTAAAGTAGCCATTCTTCTATATTATTCTACCTCTGCCCCATAATGATTCCATTTAATCTATGAAATGTATACATAAATGGAACAATCATTATGGGACAGAGATGGAAACTCCCTTCTTCCTACTTGCTTCCCTGATGGCTATAATCTTCAAATATTCAAGTATAATGTCAATTGACACCTGATGCCTTGATCCTGATCTCCGTCCTCCTCTATATCTTTTCCTCAAACACCCTTCTTTACTCTTGCTCTCACTCTCTGTAACCCTTTGCATGCTAGTGGCACTCCCGCCTTGCTTGGGGTGAAATGCTTAAAATAATAATAATACTAAGATTATTCTTCTTCTATTAGATAATTAATAATAATTACATTAATCTCAAGACAATAACATTAATGTTGATTTTTGGCTTTCTTGGATGATATAAAAAGGAGCAAACAAATACATGTATCAAATTCCAGGTAAACCAAAAAATTTTAAATGCAAAAAAAACAAAAACAAAAAACAAACAAAAAGCAAACAAAAAATAAAAAAAAAAACAAAATGTCCCAACCCCCCAAGAGTACTTACTGATGGGTAACTCATTTTCACATCTTGCGTAAATTTCTCTCCAGTAACTACAATCACATATTCGGTCTTTCTCAGATTGGATAGCACCACACGTGTTTGCGTCTTTCGATACAAAAACCTTTTCCCCACCCTCTCTTGAGACTTGGGATCATCTCGTACTTCACAAAGCAATGGCAAAACAGGGATTCTTAAAAATTCAGTTCACCGCAAGCAAGGCAATAAAAGAACCTTATTTTCCTCCGTTTCTTTCCCTCTTTGTAACTTCTTGCGTCTAGGTGACTTTTATTGCCATTTTTTGATGCGAAAAATTTTTTTAAAAATTACTCGAACTCAGAGGAATAAGGTCTTTCAATAAACGGATTTAAGGAGACAGAAGACGACGATTGACAATGCACTGAAATTTAACAAAAAAATTCTAGCTGACAGAAAAACAGGAAGCCGGAAGAGAGATGCTATTACTAATACAAATACTACTACTACTACTACTACTAATAATAATAATAATGTGCTATACGCGATACACGCTTAGGCGATCATGTGTCTTTTATGACACATGGCTGATGAGGCAGATTTTTCCTGCAGTAGGTTGCCATCCAAGGCTACAGAACTCGGTCCGCTCTGTTATTTAGCCATATCTGGGAAAAGAATAGGATTCATACTTTTCCCATGTAAGTGAATGTAATGGATTCAACTGGAATTTGAACTCGGCTCTCCGATTCCTCAACCCGAGCCGCTATCCATTACTCCACCGTGCCTCCCTTAATAATGTTAATACTATTATTATTATTATTATTAATAACAATAATAATAATAATAATGTTAATACTAATATTAATAATAATGTTAATACTAATATTAATAATAATGCTACTATTAATATTAGGTTGGTGCAAAAATAATGCCGTAATAATGTCGTTTTTTGACGTATTTTTTAACGTCAAAAAACGACATTATTACGTCATTATTTTTGCACCAACCTAATACTATTGCTACAGTTAATGCTACTGCTAATACTATTACTACTGCTACTACTACTGTTAATACTATTACTACAGCTACTACAACTAATATTAATAACCAGAGAAACGGACATATGCAGGAAAGTGCGATAATCGTCGAAAAATGCTTCGAATAAACTTTGCCATATTTTGACTTTTACTTCAGCTAAAAAAGAATTTGCTGGGAAATTTACAGAATTTTGCGCTTCGAGCCCATAAAAGTTTTGTATGAATGCAAAAAAAAACCCCAAAAAAAAACAAACGACATTTTTCCTATTTTACAGCCACTCTACTTTTTCTCCATTTCCAGAGTCGTTTCAATATCAAATTTCAGAGTTTGTTTTCTCTGATAAACAAGCAGATGCAGCTAGTCATTTACACAGACACAAGATGTGTGTGTCTAATATATATCTAATACAAGGCAGGGTGCTGAAAAATTACTGGCCAAACAGATTTCCTAGAATCATTATTTCCATGTTCGGTTTTAAATTACTGATTTTGTCTCGTATGTATTTTTTTCAGTACCGTCACGTAACATATATTACACAAACATCTGTGCATGTAAATATAGAGAATAATAAATGACTGTTTTTTTTTTTTTTTTACCCTCAAGTCCTTAGAGGGCTTTTAACAATCATTGTGGTTTGGGAATAATAAATAAATGTTTTGCCGAGATATGTTTCTGCCCTGATTGTCCGATTGGCGCATTTTATTAATATGCGTAGAATGACGAATCAAGTTTAATAATGGCTGATAATGTTTCATCTAATAGAATGTTCGAGATAATATTACTATTAATAATACTAGCAGTGTAACTAAAACAATTGAAATTACGTTGAAAGAAAAACCAGTTACAAATAAATAATTCATCTAATAAAATTCAAGATATTATAATTGACGGTGTTGTTTTATGCTATCAAGACTTATCTATATTATTTTATAAATGACGAGTAGCATTTCAAGGTCATCGGCTAAGAAATCAGCAGGATACGCAAAGACTGAATAGAGCCGACCGTGGGGGCCTCGCGTGCCCATAGAAAAGCGTTAGAGTTCAGTGCTAAGTAGAAATTTTCCGACTTATTGTGCGTGTTGGTGATTTTGCACAAGTTCTTCCAATTAAATAGTATTTCTTTATTTCGATTTTACACCGTGATATATATTCATACATGCTTTTTTTGTGGGGGTATCTACAGGGTGGTCCGAAAGTTTTATCACTCCCCCCTACATAATATAATTTTTTATTTCAGATTCCTGACACGAAAATGATGGTATCCATGCAGACCTTCTCTACGTGCGAGATCGTCAATGAAAGCGAATAAACTGAAAGCAGTACATGTGCTTTGTATGACTTTATCACTATTGTTCTCATTACTTTTTGATAGGGGTGACAAGACTTTCGAACCAATCTGTATGTGGATGAGTCAATTTTTATTTATTTATTTTTAATCGTTTCACCCAAGGCGATAAAGCCACTAGGACTCTGAAAGAAAATGAGAAGAACTTTAGTGGAATGGATAGAAGAGGAACGGGGTTCAAGAAGACAGAGGATTGCGATTGACGTTGGATTTAAATTTTTTAAGATTGTGGTTATCAAGGAAGCAAGGAATCGGAAGGGAGTTCCACGGGTGGGAAGTGCGAGAAGGGCAACTGTTAGAGTAGAAGTGGCGGTTGCATCTAAGTCGTTGTACTGTCTTTCGAAATGGATGAAACAACGTCATCAAGATGTGGAATTCATAAACTTCTTGTATGAAGAAGGTTAATACTTAGACTAAGGTCAAAATATTGAGGCGAAAACAACAAAAATGTAGAGGTTAATTCGAATGTCGGTATGACGACAACACCATATCTGGTTACTGGTCAACTTAACCCCGCCAACTCAGCTCCGCTGACTGAGGACTAAGAAAACTCAGGACTGAGGCAACTCAGCACCGGAAAAAAAAAAGATCAAAACAAAAAACAAAAGCAAAAAAAATAAAAAATAAACAAAAACAAAAAACAAACAAAAACAAACAACAAAAAACAACTTTTTTTAAAATAATGTAATAAAAGTAACGTGATTTATTAAGGACTGAAACCATAAGGAGTGAATATTTTTCATCAAATAAGCCGTTTGAAAAGGAAATATATGAACCAGTTTTTTTGTTTTTAATTATTTTTAATATAGTAAAATGACATATAAAAGATAATTCAATAAAAAAAAAAACACGTTTTTTTTTTATTTTTAATAAAGTAATTCGAAATTCTAAAATATTTTTCTAAAAATATAACATTCAATGTTGTGAATTATTGAAATTATTTGTCTGACAGCTATTAACAAATAAAACAAATTTTAACAATATTTGTACAATCAAATTTAATTCGTATTTTTTAAAATGTGGCATATAAACATTTAACTAAACTATTTTGTTTTACATTTTACCTAAATTTTGTGTTTTATTAAATTATCTCTATCTATAAAAGACAGGATGTGTGTGTGTAACAGATACACGGCCGCAATTTTTGACGGATTTGAACCAAAATTTACATGCACATGCTCCAAGTTAGCGGGCAGGACAAGACCGACTCTGCTTTTCCCAACTCTCATCGATAGTAGAAATAATCGATTTTTCATGCTTCTACGGCAGTTTCCATGTAGTTTGCGGCCATTTTCTACTGGCCAGAGTGAGAGCCAATAGCTGGCTGCCACGAATAGGCAGGAAGATTCTATTGGTCAGCGTGAGAGCCAACAGCTGACTGACACGAATTTTAACTAGCATGCTAGCATGCAAAAAAAAAAAAAAAAAAAAAAATCGATAGCTGCATTCGTCACAAGTGGGAAAAATTTAAATTTGCATGGCACTTTACTCCAATTGGCTCATTTGCTTGCTTAAACTCAACGTTGATTCTGATTCCGCAGAACTGGGTTGGGTGTGAAAAAGTATTTGTTGTTAACATTCTTTTTTTCATTCGGTTTTTCCAGTTACGAGTCCTTTTTTAAAGCTGATCGTTGTGTGTTCATTTACAGATTTAATGTTTAGTATAAAGCTTAAAAAAATTCGCAGTGTGAGATAGGCAAGAAGTAAGGCATGTAGCAACATCAGCACGGCAAAGGGCACTCCTTTAAAGGCAAGGAAGGGCAAAAATATTTTAAGTCAAGTGATAGAGATTGCTGTATGAGTCGTTCGATTTTTGAATCAAGCCCGGGCAACGTCGGGCCATGCTGCTAGGTTTTTATAAAAATATTTTAGTATGCCGATTTACTTTATTAAAAAAATTAAAACCATTAAACTGTTTTATTTTCCCCCGCCAAATATAATATGAAGATACTATAACATCTATCAGAAAATTAATAACAATATAAATTATATTCTATTGTTTTTTCATTTAGGTTTCAATCGTTAATGAATTACTTTAAAAAAAAAAAAAAAGTTGTGTTTTTCTGGTGCTGAGTCGGCGGTGTTGAGTTGTCCTTTCTCCGATCTTACTTAGCGACTATTTATTCCGTCTCACACAATACCAAGTTTTGCAAGAGAGCTGAGGGATTTTTAAGGAATTTTTCTGACATCACCAAGTTTATGAACATGTCCCGTTTATTAATTTTGTGCTTTTTGATTTTTTTTAATGATTTTCTACTTTCCTTTTTAATAAAAGACCCACATTTATTGAATATTGATAAAAATTCCGACCCCTTCCTCTTACATTAAGTACTTTAGAACCTGTAAAAATGTATGCATTGGGGTATTATGACGATATGCCCCTTTACAGGGTTAAATAAAATTGTGTAAGAGCGTGTAAATGCGTGAGAATTCTGACGTGAGATTGAACGAGAAGTTACGAGAAGAGAGAAAAGAAAATTTCATTTTTTTTTTAAGTGCGAAAACGTTTGCGCATGAGAATTCGCGAGCACAAGTCTACCTGAAAGAGAACGCGTAAGAGATGCACGAGAAAGAGGCGTATGTGTTTGGGTGGCCAAACGCACTGAGATCTACACTGCAGGCGACTTAGAAAAACATCTGAACGAGTAAACAGAAGAAATTTGTAGCGTAGATTCTTCACGCTCCCAATAAAAGAAAGGGTCACGTACAAATAAATGTCTTCTTTTTTCAAGAGAAAATGATAATAATAATAATAATAATAATAATAATAATAATAATAATAATAATAATAATAATAATAAAACAAACTAAAAGATATTGGGCAATATTTGTTTGCTTATTTAGAAAGACGGGCTCGACCAGGTGGGATGTTTTCGCAGCTGTTGTAATAGACCTTTGACACGAAAACAATGCAAATTAAAAAGAAAAAAAAATGATAAAAAAGCGTTGCGTTTATATTTCTCTCTTTCGTCTCTCTCATATAACATACATACTGGACCCTGATTATGGCGGAAACAATTTTTCCAGCAGCTATTGCCTAGACAGGTAAAATGTTATAGGAGAGAAAATTGCCCAAGTATTCATCTCCAACTACGCTAGCAACAAGACATTTCTTCGAGATACAGACTGATCAAAGTAAAGGGGAAAAGTGGTTTCATAACTTTCCCAAGATTATTAATGCAAAGCCATCAAACAACCTCAATCAGGAGTTAATTTAGCTATGCGCCTGTAACGATCGGAGTTCTACAGCTAATTAAGTGTTAAAAGATATTCAGCGTCGTCGTAATATTTCCCATTTTCCTAAAACTGTCTTGATAGAAATATATTTCAGTAGGACAATGCTTCTTGCCATTCTCTTAGATTCACCAAAAGAGAAAAAAAAAAAACATTCTGAAATCAGACGAATTCCATTAGATTTGGAATAGTCAATTACTCTATATGGAACAAAATTTCACACAAAACTCGAAAGGCATTCAAGGTACAGTGTTACTTTTAAAATGATGATTAAGGAATATAGATATCGTATATCTATAATTCTCAAAATGTGTGCATGTATGCATGTGTATGTGTGATCGGATGTTGTTTATGCGTTTCCACAGTTTTCATCCGATTTCGATAATTTTTTTTGTTTGATAGATAATTCTTCAGTGCCGGTTTTGAGTCCAAAGTGTTGGTGACCGTGGCTCTCCACTACTTCCTGTCCATTATAACTCTCAGCGACGTATTTCTATTTACTACCTGTTCTTGGATATATATATCTTTGATAAAAACTTTAATAAAAATAAATAGTTTAAATTATTACAATAATATTATCTATATCTATAATCCTCAAAATGTGTTCGTATGCGCGTGCGTGTGTGTGTGTGATCGGATATTGTCTATGCGTTCCCACAGTTTTCATCCGATCGCTACCACGCGCTAGGCTGATAATGATGATCAAAGAACTCAACTGCTGAGGAGAAACGCCTCTTTAAATGCTGCTGCGTGTGAGGCTGAAACAAGATTGAGAACGCAAAAAACGGCTCTTTTCAGGGCCACCCCGCCAATTCAAATTGTTAAACCCCCATTTGGAGATGTGCCTCAGTTGCACCCAATTGTTGCTACTAATAATGATTTTCGGTTGGGCTGACTTTAAACTTAAACTGCTCCAACTGAACCTCAAAAAATCCCAGTAATGAAAGACCCGGTCGAAGACGGGTTATACTGATAGTGTTATATAAATGAAACAAGGCTTACAGCCACATCGCGTTGAAAGTTAAGCAATGTCGAACATAGTCAAAACCTAGGTGGGTGACCGCTTGGGAATACCAGATGCTGTAAGCTTGGATGTGTGGGTGGTATTATTGACTTATGTATGTGCAATTAACATTGGGAAAGGCATGAAGGTATGAATCCACCTCTTCTGTACCCAAGCTATGGGTTAATTAGTAAGACTTGTTTCACGAAACCATTACTACTCCCTCCAACAAAAAATTATTGGCGTCCTGGATATGACGATAAACTACATCCGCGTGCTGGGTAAGACGATAAACTATATCCGACATTAAGGCCTCTGATCAGGGTGTTTTGAAGAGCGTGGAACCACCTATTAATTGCTTGTGTTCCGAGGTCCATCTTTTGTAGTACCTGTTAGGGTCCCAGCTATGGGTATATAGTTAACTCCCAAACTAGGGTCAAAACGTGTAAAAATAGGTTTTAATACTTGCAATATATTTTTGTCAAAATATTACCAACAATAAATTTTCTAAGAAAAATTATTACCAGCAATAGTATTTTGCAACTATATTAGCAGAAATACTTTTTGAAAGTAACCTATTGGGATTGATGAGCCGTAAAACAAACCAAACTAAAAAAAATTCTTAAAATGTAAAACAATATTTTCTAGCTTTGAATAAACTGCAAAGGTCTGCTAAGCCGTAGAAGACTAATTAATCAATTAATTAAGCAATCAAAGCTAATCAAGCAATCAATTAATGTAAATGAAAGAGTAGTTGACAGGACGCGAAGATTTTGAGGATAAGGAGGGACTGATAATGATTGAATCCCTTACTTGAGCAGTTCAAGTTCAGAGAAACATCCCCGAGTGAATTTCTCCTTGGATTCGGAGGAAATGAGAGTCATTCGACTCTGTATCGCGTGTCTGTGCAGTAAATGTCTGAACTGGTGGAGCTGAAGAATGGAGCGCTCATTTGAATATTTGCGACAGAGTAGCGATATACTTGCGGTGTTGTGTTTAGGCGGGGATAGAGTTTGCAGGGTGGAGAATCAATCTTCCCCAACAAAACCGCGTAAATGCTTTTGGAATCTATTAAAGTTGAAAAAAGTGACGACGACGACGAAGTGGCCGCTCAGATATAAAAGCGATACATCTTTTATGGTCTAAATTTGATTTGTGAAGATAAAGCATGGCAAAAGAATTCAGGTACTTTCCAGCATTTAAACAATAAAAAGATAACAGGTTGAGGGTTCTTTAACACTGTTCGCATAATGCCGTTTTAACCCCTTGAGTCCTGACCATCGCTTTACCGGTGGTAGAGAAAAATGACTTCATGCCCAGCCACCGATTGAACGGTAGGTACACACTTGCGTCGTGTTTTACTATTGGCTGTCTTATTTGGGTAGACTGGTAAACAAAGAAAGAATTCCGGCGATAAAGTGTAGGCATGCAATCATACTATCTCCCTGGTAAGTATAATGCTTAGATTTTTTTGTAACTATTTTTATATCTACCGTGAAATATTACAAACGAATTATTTGCGACTTTTGACTTAGGAGCTCAGGCAGAACGGTCAGAATTGTTCAAGAACGCAGGACTCAAAGGGTTAAGCTGATTGGACATTTTTTGCAGAAGCCGAAAGATTCAATGAGTACTCCAACTGAACAGCTGAATGTTGCTAAAAGTAATCATATCAAATATTCATCGACTTTATGCAATTATGACATAATTAGTTCCTTCGGGTCACCAAATAAATTAATCACATTTGCCGGGTCCTTTATTGGCATTGGTTACACAAGAGGACTTGTTATTGCAACATATATCTAGTGATTACACATGTTCGAGCAGAAGTTTCTGGTCTTGTTTTGTTTTATGGCATATCAAACTCAAAAGGTTATTTAATGCCAACAAGATTTTTATTACTGCTAATATTTTTTTCAAAAATGTATTGCTGGTAATATTTTTTCTTTAAAAATATATTGTTGGTAATAATTATTTACAAAAATGTATTGCTGGTAATAATTTTTCTCCAAAACCGTATTGCTGGTAGTATTTTTCCTTAAAAAATTATTGCTGGTATGAAAACCTAGTTTTACACTTTCATAGTTTTTTGATCCCAGTTTAGCAGTTAACTATTTTCCCATAGTTGGGAACCTAAGCAGGTGCTACCATTCCAAGTTTTTGTTCACAATTGCAGGGTCAGTCACTGGATCTAACGAACTGGGCCATGTGTCCGAATAATATAAATAATTACAATACCTCACCTCAGCATAATTTTTGTCTACTCATTTCAAGATCATTCTTCATGATTGGGCCTAGATCTTTTCAGCCCACACTCAAAATGTGTGTGTATATATAAGGTCCTTGGGTTTACGCCGGACCCAACGTACGGCGTTTCGTGGTTACGGCGCCATTTCCCATAATATAATAGGTCGTCACGCGGCGCTATATGAGGAAGACGGCGTTGTTTCTTCACCAGCTGTACTCCATATTGTATTGATACATTTGCTATATCTCGTTTGGGTCGGTCTTTGGGGGTGGGGAACATTTTGCCCTTCATCATGGCTCCCAAGCGTAAGGCAAACTCGCAGCTGCTCATGTAGGTAAGTTCCGACCTACATCTAAAATCAGTTTACGTCGCTCCGTAGGAACGGATTTCCTATCTAAGTTGAGGACTCTCTCTCTATCTCTCTCTCCATATAAAATATATATATATATATATTGGAAGTTGAAGATTTGTAATTTATACTGCTTATGAGAATTAATTCTTAGATCGGACTCAATACTGGTGTTTCGAGCGCACGCATACATTATGTACAGTTTAAAGACGTGATATTTAAAATAAAGGTAAAGCCACTCACCTACGCATAAAGACGATATTTACCACACACACACACACACAAAAAAAAAAAAAAAACAAAAACAAAAACAAAAAACCCCCAAAAAACAATGCCTGCTTATAAAGAGAACCTCAGGAAAATATTTGATAGCTGTATGTGAAACGCTGAGATACAGTTGTAGTAAGTAATCAAAAAAGGAACAGAACGGAAGAAAAAATAAATTAAAACACATACATGTTATATGTATATATTATTATGAAGAATATCATTACGGTGTTTATATAACCTTTTTTTTTTTGTTGAGGTTTCTGGAATTTTCGCTGATGTACTCAATGGGCATTTTTTATAATCTGTTTTGTATCTTCCTGCCTCTGTTCCGTAGTCATTGCTATGCGACTAACTATATATGTTATTGTCTTAAAAAAAAAGTGAGAGATATAGTTAGCCCCAACCGAGATAGCAACAGCAACGGGACAGATAGGAATGTAAAAAATAGACTGTACAAAATGCTCATTGATGTACATCGGTGAAACATCCAGAAAACATATATATAATTGTGTATTTGGGCATGCAACCACACTTTTATACAATTTTCATTTAAGACATAGTACTGCGATTAAACTTTTTTTTACAAATTTTTCTTGTGTTCGTATGAAGGCTGTTTTTTTAATTTTTAACTGAATCTGTTGAGTTTCATATGCGTGTCTATAGTGATGGGAATGCTTTTTTTATTTTAAAATTTTTATTTCCCTGATCATGGCTGATAAAATATTTAGACACTTTTTGCCCAGAAAATAAAACATTTTTTCTATAATAAAAATGTTTAAGCACAAATTTTAAAAATCAAAGGTAGTAAATTAGAACATAGTACCCACTAAAATTAACGATTTCAGTAATAAGATATAATGTCGGTTTTAAAAACTTATTGTTGTTTCAGTTTCGGATACGAAAATGAAGCTAGCAGATATAGATATTAGAAGTTCCACTGACAAATGTGCGTTCATCAAACACGTACACATACAAACATATGTACCGGACTTTCCCGTTGATTTCGACGTATGAGTGTCAAGCAACTCAGTTCCGAGAAACCGACAAAGCAGACCACTTGCACGAATCATCTCTATCTATAAAAGGCAGAATGTGTGTGTGTGTGTGTGTGTGACGAATACACAGCCGCAATTTTCGACGGATTTGCACCAAAATTTACATGCACATGCTCCAAGTTAGCGGAAAGGCCAAGACTGATCTTGCAATTCCCAACTCCCATCGATAGTGGAAATAATCGATTTTTTCATGCTTCTACGGCAGTTTTCATGTAGTTTGCGGCCATTTTCTACTGCTCAGAGTGAGAGCCAATAGCTGGCTGCCACGAATAAGCAGGAAGATTCTATTGGCCAGCGTGAGAGCCAACAGATGACTGACACGAATGTTAACTAGCATGCTAGCATGCAAAAAAAAAAAAAAAAAATCGATAGCTGCATTCGTCACAAGTGGAAAAAATTTAAATTTGCATGGCACTTTACTCCAATTGGCTCATTCGCTTGCTTAAACTCAACGTTGATTTTGATTCCGCAGAACTGGGTTGGGTGTGAAAAAGTATTTGTTGTTAACATTCTTTTTTCATTCGCCAGGATATTGCGCTTAAATAGGAAACAGACTCTCGTCGCTCTGTGTTAACCTCAATGCCAACTTTTATATTTATATACGCTGTATCCCTGATATTGAGCACTTTCGCCCATAAATATAGCATACTTAAAAACTATATATATATATATATATATATATATATACTGAACTCTCCCGTCGATTTCGACGTTTGAGTGTCAAGTAACTCAATTCCTACATACTGACAAGCAGACCACCCGCACGAATCATTTGGTGAAGTTTTTGTGCAGAACAAACCACACCTTTTGAAGAGCCGAATAAAGAGAGCTGGTGCACTGTGTGCCGCAATGTCCCCAAACAACCCTCCTCAACCACTTTCCATTCAAGGCTATAGAACCTAGTCTGTCCTGCTATTTTACCCATAGCTTTGGGAGGGGAGAAGAAGACAATTCATACTTTTCCTAAGAGTATTAGTATGTAAGTTAATGTACCGGATTCGGCTCTGTGCGCGTGTATATATATTATATATACACACACACACACACATTTACATAAAAGCTAATATCCTTGGGAAATCTATGAATCCATCTCTTCTTCCCCCATCGTTATGGAGAAAATAGTAGGACAGACTGGGTTCAATAGTCTTGGGTGGCAACACGTCTATCCTAAAAAGTGAGAATACATGCATCTGGGGACCGCTTGTGAATCCAATATTTCGACTGAAACTCCGTCGTCCTCGGATGAGGCGTTAAAATGAGCACAATGTTCCATAGGGAACGAATATATCAGAAATGGCTAAAATTACAGCCTGCATCGCAACCCGGTTTTTGACCGCAAGGTTTCCTCAGGCAAGTGGATCGAAACCCGAGTTGCTATGTAGGCTGGCATTTTAATCATTTCTTATATATCTTAGCTCTATATATTCGACTTTGAATTTTGTATTGAGCTCTTTTTTCTTGTCTATACATGTTTTCAGCCTTCCATTCCATCTGTGTTATATATATATATATGACAAATTTTGGTAAATAATACCAAAATTCTATACAGAACTCATTGCAAAGAAAGACTCAAAGTTCTAGAAGTCATTATAAGAAAATAATAAGAATCCACATTAAATAAAATATTTTTATCGACAGGAGGTGAGATATTGAAGTGTCTATAAAATATTTAATATTTATACAATATCTCTAATGTGCACTCAAAGATAACAGAATTCTGTATACACTTTTCCGTCTAACCGTTTTATACGATGTTATATTGAGCAGATTTCAATTTAAATTCCACAGATCAATGGAAGTAGTCAACAAAACCTGTTTCTTGATTAGAACAGAGATACCAAGTCGAAAGTAATTAAAGAAAAACACTATGAACTTTGGGCAGTTTATTCATGATCATGATCCAGATATACAACGTCATTTTCGGAAATAGGAAAATATGAAAAAATGAAACCAACAGACCTTGGTTGAGTTGAATAAAAGTTTAACACACGCTCTACCTATATATATATATATATAATTAGTATTAGTGTTATATTAGTATTTATTCGTGTGTATACGGTTATCAATACATGTAGTAGTTTAGAGGTTATGTATTCTTGAAGGTAAAAAACTGTTTCACATGATCGAAGCAGTATTGCTCACATACGTCATTGGCTGTAAACTCCCACCAAACTTTAGAACCCACACGCACACATCGTTCTATGTAAATACATCTCGATATCCACCCTCTCACCTGGATTCTGTTACCTGAGCCCGCGGGTATTTTGATTAACGGCTTACAGTAACATGCAATTAATGGTTTTCACCTGCCTATCAAAAAGCTCGGGCTGACGTATTGTGAAGAATGCCATATTGTCTTCAGCTTGCCCGCTTTTTCACTCAGGTTTAGAGGTTGAGTGGAATTGCTGCCAATCAAACGAGTAATATAAGAATATGTAATACTTCCTGCCCTCTTCATTTAGTGCCTATTGTCTTGACAAAAAATTCAAGACTAGAAATTGCAATTTTATGGAAAGCAAGAACAATAAAAACAGATTATTATTATTATTATTAACAGCATCATTTTATGGTCATTACAAAAGTCCTCAATACAAAATTCGAAGTCGAATATATAGAGTTAAGATATTTAAGAAATGGGTAGAATGCAAGCCTACGTCGCAACCCGGGTTTCGATCGCAAGTTCTCCTCAGGCAGATAGAAGGTTCCATGGCCATTTTTTTAAATATTATAGCTGGCCACTCGCATTCGGGGATACCCGTCTACTAGAGCGGCTACCTATTGCAGACACTCGCTCAGGCATATTTGTGTTTGTTCAGCACCTACAGAGCCCACCTTTGTGTTATACTATGCTGAACAACTATGTTGAGGAGACCTTAGTACAGTTTCTGGGAGAGAGCGTGTTATCTAGCGTGACCAACAATCTGAATAAGGCCAGGACACTCAAACCCTCGGACACGTGTGACTTCGTGCTTATATATATATATATATATATATATATATATATATATATATATATTCATACACGTTTCATTAAATAATATAGACAAGTGTTGTCTATTTATTTTATGTAAATTTTTCGCTTCTAGCGTCTTATATGCGCGTGTTTATCGTTGCTTAGAAATCTTCTATGTAAACATTGACAGACTATCATCACTGTCTTGTCCGTATATTGTTTAATATGTTGTAATTGACATCTTTGATAATGGCTTAAGTAAGCCGAAAGCTTAGATTGTATTAAAAACATATGGGTCACTACTGTGAATTTCTTTCTTCTTTCAGCAATAATGTTATTAAACTTATCAGAAGTTGAAACAAATTTACATAAAATAAATAGACAGCACTTGTCTATATTATTTAATGAAACGTGTGTGAATGAAAAGATGCTACCTAAATACACACAATATATATATATATATATATATATATATATATATATATATATATACACTTTTAGTACCTCTCGTTCTCGGAGTTTCAATCAGAAACTTGGATTTACAAGTGCCCCCCGGCCGCATATGTGCACACTTTTAGGATAGTACCATCTGGTTTGAATTCAGAATTTCCTTCTCCTAGACGGGTTGCAACCCAAAGCTATAGGACCCTGTCTGTCCTGCTATTTTATCCATATATAGTGGGGAGAAGAAATGAATTCAAAGCTGGTATTGGCACGTAAATTAATGTGAATATGCTATAGGGGAAAACAAATATTCGCACCCATAAATTTTTTAATTTATTGTATTTCTAAATAATGGATAAACATAATTTTCATATAATTTACTGTAAACAGATACATAAATCATTACACATAGGAAACAGAAAAAAATGATTTAATAGAAATAAATACCATTTATTAATTTTAATTGGGTGAAAAAGTATTTGTCCAGTAAAAGTATTTCGGAGGACAGAAAGAATTATTTCATACATGTTTTCCAAATTATTAATACAGATTAAGTGTTTTACAAAAAAATGCGTTTCTGATGTTCCATAGTTGTCAAGAGGATAGGATAATACGTGCTAATCCTTGTCCAAGAGATTTATTTGTTTCTTTCTTTTTTACGACATATGGTTCATTTAATTCCGAAAGATGTTATTTCTGTTGCTTTAATTTTGTCGGATTACATAGATTTTTGAGATCTGTTATTTTGAAAGATTGAATTGACAGTACTTGGAGGGTTACATTCTCCTTGCCTATGGGAAACGAAAAAAAAGTCTTAGGAATTTGTATGTGTGTGGTATCATTCAGTTATGTGCCATGCATGATACACGCTTAGGCGATCATATATCTTTCGATACATGACTGACATTTCCCACAGTATGTTGCCATTTCTTTCTGCAGTAGGCCAGTTGCGATCCAAGGCTACAGAAGCCGGTCTGTCCTGCTATTTACCCATAGCTGTGGCGAGAAGAGGAGGATTCATATCTTTCCAAAGGGTATTAGCACGTAAGTGAATGTAATGGATTCGACTGGAATTCGAACTCTTCTTCAATCCTAGCCGTTATCCATTACTCAACTGTGCCTCCCATGTGTGGTATAGAAGGATAAAATAATCTGGCAGCGCGAATCATTCATAAACAACTTATTCTGTTAGAAATAGTTGCCTAAATTCATGAACATTGACCAGCTGATTTTTAATAGATTTCTATAGGACAGTGATTAATTATACATTTATATAAGCAGAACTTTGTAAAGGGCTTTTTGGTGGGTTGAAAATTTTTTCCGCACCCACTTCAATCACGGACATGTAAAAATCGTTAAAGAATTCGTTTCCCCACTTGCGTAATAGCTTTTTACTGTCACGTCCTGAAAGGACTTTATGGGGAAAGTTGTTTCTGTAAATTCTCACGCACCCACTGTCCTCTCCGTCAATCAACGTGACATCTCGAATTGACGCGATTTTGTCAGAGATGTGATCTTAACCTTCCCGGAAAATGCATGAATACGAAGTGAACTGTTAAATATATTGGACATCATGGCGTCACCAAAGGCGGTCATACGTGATCAAATGAGTACGGAGCACGTAATCACGTGATTTATCGAACCTATATCCGACACGGAACCGTCATATAACCAGATTAGCTACGAAGGAGCGTCTGGTTAGCAAGGTCGATTTTACGGCTTTTAAACTATAAACTTCCCTAAATCAAAATAATTGTCGGACTTAGTCCATTTTGTAGTGTGTGACGTCATTTGTTTACGTTAAGATACGCTTCGAGCAGATATAAACGTTCGAGGGAAATCCTGGAAAATTGTAGTTTAAAAGCAGTAAAATCGACCTTGCTAACCAGACGCTCCTCCGTAGCTAAGCTGGTATAGCACGTCAGGCTATATGGCAGTTCCGTGTAGGATACAGATTCGATTCCTGTCGAAGGACACATATATGAAATTTTTTGGACTTTCAGGTCGGTAAACTTTGCCAATACTGTTTATTTTGAACAGAGCATTTAATTAAATATTTGTCTATATAAATAACGCATAACAATAAAATATATTAAAATAATTATCGGAATTTGTCCATTTCGTATAGTGTTTCTTGTCAAGGTTTTGAAGAAAGCAGAAACAAGAGAATTTCAAAAGTGTTTGAACTGCTAGTTAATCTTCACATCTGATATTAGAATAATCTAGAACTTATACTGGCAGCAAACCGTTTGCATTCGGATAGAAAACAAATTAAGTAAATATACAAAAATAGAAAAGTGAGGTGGGGGGGTGAAATAAGGATATGTCTTCTCAATAGATTTATTCAACCTGTACAGTGAAGCGATTTTAATAGAATTCGAAGTCCTGCCAGAATTCATTATTGGCGACCAAAATCTTAACAACATGCATATGATACAGTGTTGATAGCAGACACAGAAAGAAAAGTACAAGAACTCCTACAGAATATAGTGAAGGAAAGCGAGAAGAAAAGACTAAAGATTAAATTCAAGAAGACAGAATGCATAGTTTTTAGCAAAAGGAATATCCCAACATGAAAGTTACAGATTGGAGATCAGTCATGTGCCATGCGTGTTACACGCTTAGGCGAACATGTATCGAAAGATACATGGCCGACAAGGTAGATTTTTCTCACAGTAGGTTGCTATTTCTTTCCGGGGTAGATCAGTTGCCACCAAAGGCTATAGAACTCGGGCTGTTCTGCTACTTACCCATAAGGGGAGAAGAAGAGGATTCATACCTTTCTCAAGGGTATTAGCACGTAAGTGAATGTAATTGATTCGACTGGAATGCGAACTCCGAGCTTCTATCCATTACTCCACCGAAAAGTCCGAACAAATGACTAAATATCAGAAATTGGTAGGAGGAATCCTTCTTCATTTTTACGCCCAGTCAGCTTGGGCTTCAGGATACGCAGACTCCATCTGTTAAGAGGGGTAAGACCCCCACAAATGAGGTGTCCTGGGTAAGACGATAAACTAAATCCAACAGAAAGGCCTCTGATCAGGAGGTTTTGAGGAGCGTGGCACCACCTCTTAGTTGCTGATGTTCCCAGGTTCACCCTGACCCGGTGTGGTAGCACCTGTTAAGGTCCCAGCTATGGGTAAATAGTTAACCCCAAACTGGGGTAAAAGACTATGAAAGTGTAAAAATAGGTTTTAGTACCAGCAATACATTTTTGTAAAAAATTATTGCCAATAGTGAATTTTTGAAGAAAAAAATTATTACAAACAACACATTTCTGAAAAAAAAAAAATTTACAAGCAATACATTTTTGGGGAAAATATTACCAGAAATACTTTTTTGAAAAAAATATTACGAGCAATAAAAATCTTGCCGGCATTAAACAACCCATTGAGGTTGATAAGCTGTAAAACAAAGCAAAGCAAACCAATCCTCCTTATTTGCCCCAAAACTTTACAAAACCTCCTCTAATATGCTGAAATATACAAGAAACACGCTTATTCATCAGCTCCAGAAGTATCTATTTTTAGCCGCCTCCAGTGACATCCAGAAAATTTAACCTCTCAAATTAAACGTTATTTTTTCATTAAACAACCATTATTGTTATTATTATGTTTTGTATAGGAATCGTAAACAAGATGACGTAACAAAAATATCAATGTTTTCGCCTTGGTTGTTTTTTTCTTTCTTTTAAAACCAGTGCTGCAGTATAAAGGCCCCTCTTTTAGTTGTTTCTCCACCAATAAATTCATCAAATATTCCATTAATTTGATTCAAATCGTGAGAGCTTTAAGCTTAGGCACAAACGAAGAATTATCGCAGTTAATAAGCCTTGTTAAATATTCACATCTTTTTTTTCATCGACATTATCGTCTTAAATGACGTTCGCCAAATGCACCAATGAAGAAATTAAATTAAGGTCAGGTTTTGTTTCGAAATTACACGCTTGATAAGAAACATCTAAGATCTTAGGTACTTTATTCCTTAATTAATGTTTTTAGCTTCTAACCAATTCTTTCTTTCTTTCTCTTTCTCTCACTCACTCAGTTGAATTGAATTGAACTCATATTTCACAGTATTTAACCCTGAAAGAAATTACTGTTCCGGAATTTTCTGGATCTACCACACTCCGAACGCGTATGAAATGTGGGGGCGTCGCGGGCGGTAAATCGTTTCCATGCAATTATTCTGTGAGTTGGCATATATAGGACAAACCACCCTCGCCAGGGACGTTCTCAAATATTCTCTATGCTTTCGATAAATATCGATTACACAATGATACAGTTATTAGTAACGATGTGTTTTACAAGACGTAAATTACAACAAAAATTGCGTATACATTACTTCGTTTTGACATTAAGAATGGTTGACTCTAATACAAGAAAGATGCGCAACTGAATTTTAATCGAGGCTCACTTGTTCAAACAACATTAAATTAAATCGATTAAAGCGTTCGTGAGTTCAATCCCTGGGCCGGGTAGTACGTACTTGAGCTCAATGGAAACGGCCGTGCAATAACTGAGCAGTACTAAAAATAAGAACTAGACGAGATATACCCAGACATGAGAAGATCTATCGTCGTAGATTAAATAAAGGGTTCAATTCAGAATTCCTCGTCGGTTACCCTAACGAGGGTCAGAGAGCCCAACAGCCGAAAGGTTGTGATAACAACATCACAAAGACGAAGGCAATAGTCCGAATGTAGATAAACGATAACTCCTCATTCCAGATATTCAGTGGGCACCCCGACGTGGGGTAATGGTCAGCAAGCTTGTCTTGCTGGAACAGATATAACTGAATAGTTAGTTCACTCCTCACCCGGTGCTCCATACTTTCGGCCTTGCGCCACATCTAAACTATGCTTCCAGTTATCCAGACAGAAAAACATTTTAAAAGGTTCATGACTCTTTTCAAAATTGTAGACAACGATATATATCGATATATTTTTCTATCAGCTCAAACGTTTTGTTCAAAGAAATGGTACATATTAAACTGGGGATATTTAAATAGTGTATTGTGTTATATGGTTTTGGTACAAATTTGAAAGAAAAAAGAAAGTGTATTATTCTTTAGCAAACAGTACAAATAGGATTTTTATCTGTCTATATCTCTGAAATGAGTTATCACTATTTGCATTATTTACATTATTCGGGCTGTTATCCTCATCTCCATTACTATATTCACAAGGACACAAGGCCCAGTGGATAAAGACGTTGGTTAGATCCAGTGACTAGCTTCTAGTGATATGGCTGTCTATCTCCGAGATGATGTATCATGATTACTTGCATTAATTTACGTTATTCGGACTGTTGCCATATTCACAACGTTTCGGTCGTTGTACGCTCCGGCCTTCTTCAGGTGATAGGAAATTCGAACAGAACCCTTCATTTACACTTTACATCAAGGACACATGGTCCAGTGGATAAAGAAGTTGGTTAGATCCTTTGACTAGTTCCAAATATTTGAATATCCCGAGAAACGCATTGCGCGGCTTTTTTCATCAATCGTAGGAAAGCTTACTTAATTGGCAGTTAGATGTCGTTGAGTGAGTTTGGGTATTAATTGATCGTGGCATTCAAGATGACTGAGCAAGCAAATTCTTTACTTTTTCTGGATAGCTTGGTAAAATATTGCCTAACCCAAGCCCAGATCTTAGATTTTGTCTAACTTATGGATAAGTCACTTACATTATTTACATTATTTGGACTGTTATCCTCATCTTCACTGTTATAGTTGCAACATTTCGGCAAGGACATACGGCCCAGCAGATAAAGGCGTTGGTTAGATCTATTGACTGGACCCAAAGAGTTGTGAGTTCAATACCAGGCTACAGCAGGGGTGAACGAAAAAAAACAAAAACTTGGTGAGTTAAAGGGAAATAATTGAGACATCCGGAAGAGGCATGGCACATGAACTAGAACAATCTACCTGAAGAAGTCCGGAGCGTACAACGACCGAAGCGTTGTGAATATGACAAAGATGATCCAGATAATGTAAATAATGAAAGTTGGATTTTTTTAGCGAACAGAATCCTAATGTTACATTTTTTTGTTTTGTGTTTTACTGAATACATTTGTGCACTTGATATCGATAACAGTATTTTAACCAATCCATTATTTAGCCTTCGTCCGTAAGAAAAATGGTGAAAGATTGGATCGATCGAAAAGTTGCCTATATGAAGGATGTTTAATGTCGAAACAAAATTGGAAGTGTTAATGACAATGCAATCGTAGACAATAGAGACAATGGAATCCGAATATACATGGTGCGGCAGAATTATCTCCCACAAATACCTCCCAAATGATGGCAAGACATTAGCTGAATGAAGAAACCATTGCCACTAATGTCTTACCATTCTGTGGGAGATTCTTGTGTATTTTTAAGCGATAACTTTTCTCAAGTTGTGTGCCTTGATAATATTAGGCTGGTGCAGAAATAATGTCGTTTTTTGACGTTCAACATATGTGAGAAAACGACATTATTTTTTGCACCAACCTAATATTAACGTTTTCTTTAATCTACTGTCAGTCGGTAATTTTTTAAATTGCTTCTCTGTTCTGAATTATAAATAGCTTTTTATTTTCCGTTGTTCCTGTGGCAGTCATTTTTAACAAGCACGTGGCGAGATTTTTTTTTTTTTTTTTACTAATTATGAATCTTTTCAAAATTATAGACTATTTTCGAGCTCAAGGTAATATGCGTTACTGTAGTTTGAACAAAGACAAATTCGTCTTCTATGGAAACGAATAAGTCTTCATTCGACACCAGGGTATTTTTTAGATTCATTTCAGGTGAGAATTGAATAAAAACTTGCTTCAAACACTCTTTTTTTTTGCACCATTGCTTTTGGTAACCCAAAATTTCGGCTGAACTACTCTTCGGCCCTTATTGAGTGTAATATGTGCAAACAAGAGAGATTTCCTCCTCTCAGAAAAAAATAGAAACTGTGTCAAATATCCAAATTACCCTGGTGAAGAGTGTCTCAACACACGTTCAGATAAGCTATATATATATCCCTTATTTGCTTCGTATCAATTATCTTGACCTTATCCGAGAGAAAGCTGATGCGGGCTAGAGAACAGATCGACCGAAAAGTCGTGTTAATAACAGCAGTTTTATAGGAAGGGATTCAAGTGTTCCCCGAAAATATTGGATATGTTATCTATTTTCAAAAAGTGAGATACAATAAATTTACAAATTTTATTCTTACCGATATTTTGAAAAAAAAAAAACTGGCATTCGTATTTCTCAAGGCGAGTGTATTCCAAAAGATTGGCACTTACCTGTAAATAAAAGAAATGATCTATTAATGAAATAAAGATACTTGAAAAAAAAAAAAAATGTACTTAAATTATATTCTGCTTCAGACACAATATTTCTATTCGTGTGATTTTTATTTTTTGGGAATCTGTTTCTTTGCAGAATAAGATGGGGGAGATTTATGATCCCCTCAAATTTTTTGTCGAACTACAAGTGATGATAAAAGTTAAGTCGTAATCTGGCTGTCAACCCCATCCAGGTTAAGTAATTTCTGATCAACATTTCTTTCATGGTTAGCTGTAAGGAATTGTAAATGAAGGACTACCTTACACTTAAGTAAAGTAATAACACTATTATTTATTAGGAATTTATTAAAGGAAATATCAAATTTCACGGAAACGCTGTTGACAATTATGTATTTAGTTACATAAATAAATAAAAATATAAATTTTGATGCTATATTCGATTTGTTGTTAGGTATTTTTCATTTTCTCCTTTGTTATTGGCAGCATTTTAGAATACTTTTGCTGCAATGCTAAGTTTTGACAAACTGGAGCTATTTCGTTTGCGCTTTGTTACCTCTCTTTTCCATTGTTGCTTTTAGATCGCTTTCTTCCAGTCATTTTGATAGGCAATACCGAAATTCTGAAATTTAGAATGATCTTATTCCTTTTCAAAAATAAAGCCTGTAAAAAGGAATATTTTAAATTACGAGCAAAAATAAAATTCTTTTGACAAAAAACTTTAATGATTTCACTATAATTAATGTAATGATATTCCGCAGAGAAATCTACACTTTATGCAAACCTCATCTCATTGAATGGGTTACGAACTATAAACGTAAACTGAGTTTGAAATAGTGTCTAGTCGGTTCTAATTTTTTGGATATGATACAATAAATAATTTACAGTGAAAAACAATTTTCGATTTTTTTGTTGAATACGCCCCTCCTCCGCCGAACACATCATATACAAAAACATGTAGGTATAAATGCATAAAGTAATCATGAAATGAATGACAAGTACTTATATATACATATGAGTTCGTCACGAATATGTCTGAGGCCATGTGAGATTCACATTGACAGCGGGTATCTAAAAACTAATGAACAGAAGTCATTCAAACTAAATTTGCGTTATTTAGCTCTTTATACGATTGTCTTGAACAAAGAAGATCCGTATGGAAATTGCTGTTTAGCTTCTGACTGGCTCTCGAAACTGTATCTTATATCTATTTCGGAAACAATTGTTGTTTCTGATTGGTTTATGGAAATATAGTATTGCCGTCTATCCCGGATTATCGTCTATTTTAGCAATGATAATATTTGCTTCAATTTTTCATTTTAGTTATCATGACAGACTTTTTCCCTGCACTGAACCTTATCAACGACCAAACCTCAGATTAGATTTAGAAAGAAATTGGCCACAAAGAAAAATCTTTGGAGGATTTGACATTCACAGGACACCCTGAAGGCAAGATGAGCAGAAAGAAGCAGCGAATAACTTACCGAACGAGATTAAATGAGTTTAAATGGATGTCAGATTAGGAAGTAGAAGGGATAATAATGAGACAAACATTGCTTAGTGTAGCATGGGATAGGAAACTATGGAGAGCTATGATCACCCACGTCGTATAAAAGAAGCACCAGGAAAAAATTTGCGGAGTTACTTTCTCTTTTGCTACTCAAAATCCCCTTTCAAAATAGTACTGAATATTGCTGCCACATCTGTTCTAGTAATTCTGTTCCGTAGTAAGAGATTATTGATAAAAATGCAAAGAATCAGCAAATATTATTGGCCCTGACATCTCAGCCAGTTTCCGACTGCGGTAACAATTTGTTGTTAGGTATTTTTCATTTTCTCCTTTGTTATTGGCAACATGTTAGAATACTTTGGTTGCAATGCTAAGTTTCCAAAATTGAACAAACTGAAGCTATTTCGTTTATGCTTTGTTACCTCTCTTTTCCATTGTTGCTTTTAGATCGCTTTCTTCCAGTCATTTTGATAGGCAATAGCGAAATTCTGAAATTTAGAATGATCTTATTCCTTTTCAAAAATAAAGCCTGTAAAAAGGAATACTTTAAATTACGACCAAAAAGAAAATTCTTTTGCCAAAAAATCTTAATGATTTCACTATAATTATATAACAATAATGTAATGATATTCCGCAGATAAATCTACAGTTTATGTTACCTCATCTCATAGCTTGGTTACGATTTATAAAACTAAACTGAGCTTGAAATAGTGTGTAACGGACTCTAATATTCTGTAAAATCCTCATAATCTCCTTTCAAATTAGTTGGCCCATCATCAGCTGGACGCAGACAGAAAGCAAGAAGCAGTCATAGAATTTCTGTTTTAAGAAGGAGAAAAACTGCAGACATTCATTAGCGTACTGGTTACACCAGATTATACATACTCTTCTGGAAACTCACAAAGATTCACTCATCATAGTTGCAGTATAAACCACAAGCACTGAATAAACAGAAATGTGCTTAAGTAGGCGTCAGCAAAAGGGCTTAGTTAAACACCTTAACAGAGAGATGTGCGGGTGGTGTAATAGATAGTAGTCCGAAATAAGAAAACGGAGAGCCGAGTTCGAAATCTAGTTAGGTCCGTTACGTTCACTTGGGAAAATATATGAATTCGTCTCCTTTCTCAAATAAGTTTTAAATAGTAGAACTTACATCTGGAAAAATTATCATTCTAAAAAAATTGTTTATGCATTATTCACAGATAGGAAAATATTCTTAGAATCCAAAATGTTTCGGCTTGAGATATTTTCTCCTGTATGTACTGGCAAGTCTGATCGGTTCGATAAGGTTAAATTGGCAGTTTATCTAAAAAAATAACCTACAATCTGTTAACTAGGGCAAGGAATGGCCTTTTAAATTTAACACCCACCTCAAAAAGAAACTACTCTTTTTTAATCGGCTGAGAGAACATTGATTACATTCCATCAGCATGACTGATGCTAACCTCCAAGAGAGTTACTTAGTGCGTGTTTTCGGACTAAAGTGTTCCGCTGACATGAAGTGGAGAGATTACATTGAATTAACAGCTAGATACGCTACAAGGAAAATTGATTCCCTGTAGCATGCGAGACAATGCTTCTCGCCAGAATCATTCTTACACATTTATAAATCAATCATTTAATGAATATTGCTGCCACATCTGGTCTAGTGCTTCTGCTCTGTATTTAGAATCAGCAATGTTATTGTCCCTGATCTGACATCTCAGACTCAGCCATTTTCTCACTGCCGTAAGGTAGCTTCCGTGTGTAGTTTCTATAAATACTTTCATGGTAAATGTTCGGATTAACTTTCTAATATGGCATTTAGACTTTATGAATTTAAGCGCAGTATAATTGAAAAGGATAGATATAACAGTAAGTTCTATGCAAACAGTTTCTTCTCTCGCACTTCTCATTTGTAGAACTCTCTTCCGGATTCTTGCTTCCCAGTCAACTTTGATATTCAACAATTTAAATGTAATGTCAATTTTTATCTGTTATGGGTATTAGTGGCTTTGTTACCTTGCTTGAGGTGAAATGAGTAAAAAGCCATTATATATATATATATATATATATATATATATATATATATACATACATGTATATGTATGCATGTATATACACATACATATGAATATATGCATACATACATGCACATACATATGAATATATACACACATAAATATGAATATATACACACATACATATGAATATATACACACATACATATGAATATATACACACATACATATGAATATATACACACATACATATGAATATATACACACATACATATGAATATATACACACATACATATGAATATATACATACTCACGCACATACAAATATATACATATACACACATACATACATATGAATATATGCACACATACATACATATGAATATATGCACACATATACATATGAATATATACATACACACATAAGAATCTATACATACACACATATACACATGAATATATACACACATATACACATGAATATATACATACACACATGAATATATACATACACACACACATGAATATATATATATATATATATATATATTTTATATATATAAAGAAAATTCAACCTTAGCGTTGCGACTGCATCCTCCAAAATTTGTATCCGTTAAGAGTAACATATTTCTATTCACATTATATTTTTAATCTCGGATGCTACCTTAATTTTACCAAAACCGAAATAGAATGCACAGTTGAAAGTACTTGCATATTAAACAAAGACCGTATACAGCTTATAATTTAAAAAAAAAAAAAAAGGATCATAACATTCATCGAGTGATTAGTAGGTTAACGCACCTTTAAAATTTTATTAGCAAAAGGATATGGACATTTTATATCATTAACTTTACTAACTTTATATAAAAACATATATTATATATATATATATATATATAAATGATAGTGAGGATGAAGTTAATGTGAGACAAGAAGAGGGAATCTGAATGCTAAGTCGTAACAATCATGAAAATATTTCGTAAAAGTACAAACACGTCCTTAGTATTCGAGCAAGTTGTAATGGAAGTAGGATGGGGGTGGGTGGTAACAAAACCAAACATTATTACCTCGCGTCTTGCGATTACAATAAAAATGTGTACCGATCGACTTTTTTGAAAATGTGTTTTATTTTTTTTCAACTTCATATTGATCCAGGTTTACTCCGCAAGCCGTCTTTACGTACTTTTATTTTTATTTATTTATTTTGCCTTGGCACGAAATAAAGCAAGGATGATGAATGGTTTTGAGACCAGGTAACACGCCGCCGCCCCTTGTCGTATTAGTTGTAGGGTGGGGGGGCAGGAGGGGGGGGCAGGAGGGGGGTTGCTCTAACAGAGAGATCTCCGCCACATCTTTCTCTACTTTCAGCAAAATCACGCCGCGCTTTTTAAGATTCTGTCGTTGAACCTGGAATTCTTTTCTCGTCGACCTAACGATATCTGAACCGCAGCAACAGTGACATTTTCATTGGCAAAAGCTATACGGTTTTCTGAGGGCAGAACATTAGCTTAAAATAGAAGAAGAAAAACGTCTCGTAGATTTTATCTTTAAGGAAAATACTCTTCAACGTGCTGATAAATTTGTTTTTTTTTTGTTTTTTTTTTAATAATGTCATGTTGGGTACAAAGCATTTTACAAAACTTACAGAGATGAAACAATCAAACTTCCTATGAGACTAAATTCTTTTACCTTATAACCGTACGCCCCCAGGATGTAGGCGATCACGCCCTCCACATTTTTCTATTCGTTATAGCTCTTAATACATTTTGTCTTTTTGTTATTTATCCTAAACCATTAACCAACCATTCATTTACTCAAACACTAAATGTATTATGCATTGTCTTCCGCTGGCCTTCAAAATTCCCTGTGAGTATTACATTTTCCAAGCCCTCTTTTCTCATTATATACCCTAGAAATTTCAACTGTCACTTTTCCTTAAGACTAGCTTGCAAAAACCTAATTGTGTGTGCCTATGTACCTGATTGTCATCTCATATAAATTAAACAAATAGGTGACACCTTGAATGATTAGCAAGCTTGTCCTGCTAGAACAATTACTACTGATTGTTTAGTTCGATTCTCACTGGGTGCTCCACACTTTCGGCCATGTGCCAGATCTAAGCTACGCTTAGAAAATCGCGATATATATATATTATAGATAGAGACAAAAGGAGTTACTGAAAACTTCTCTATCTTTAAAAAGAAAAAAAGAAAATACACTCAAAAAAACTCAAGTTCAGTAAATGATTCAGGTTTCTTTTAAGTGAATCGGTTGGAGAATATTTCACAAACCCTAGCTTACTTAATGGTCGGCTACTCGTTTTCAAGTACACCTATCTGTTAGAGGAACTAGTCCTTGTTGCAAGCACCTGCTCAGGCTTATTTGTTTTTTTTTCAACACTCACACAGCCAGCCACTATTTATACTCTAATTTTAGGCAGACCGCAGTTACAGCATATTATATATATATATATATATATATATATATATATATATATATATTCATGAATCATTCATACATAAAACAAATACAAATATTTGTTTTATGTATGAATAATTCATGATTTTTTAATTTGATTGCACCTTTATTGAAATTAAAATAACTGATCCAAGTGAAAATTTTGGATAATAAGTGCGACATTACTGTAATTATTGAACAATATAGTTCATGCCACTTTGACGGAAAATTTACCAGTAAAAAAGAATTCCCTATCACTACATTTGTACATAAACGCAGAACTTTAACCTTAAAATTTAAATTCAAACTCAGCGTTGCGACTGCACGTTCCAAAACTATAACACACATTTCTCATAGCATTTTTCGGATTACAACCTTGTTTTCGTTTGTCCACTTATTACTGAGAGTATAAACAACACCACAATATTTCATACCTGAGGATGTCTGTAGGAACAGTCGAAAGCTTGTAAAATAAAAAGATCTAATGCGACGGAAATTTATAAAACAGGATCTTTTCATTCATAAACAGATTCGGGGTTTTTGCATATTATTGAATTGTTCGAAGATGGATTTCTCGCCATTTAATCATTAACCTTTGTATTTGTTTTATGTATGAATAATTCATGAATTTGTAAATTGATTGCACCTTTATTGAAATTAATATATATATATATATATATATATATATATATATATATATATATATAACTAACAACGGATAATGAGAATATCGTCAGCGGATCATATAACTAACGAGAAATAAAAAAAAGAAACAGCAAGAAAAAAAAGAGTTATAACAACAAGAATAGGAAGTTGCGGAGAGCTGTATTTTTTCTGAAATGTCATGCCACATAGAAACGACACAGACTTTCACTTCTGAGTTCATCGCACTTGATGTCCTATGGCACGAATCTAATTACGGTACATATCTTTATGTCAGATGTTAATAAGTTTTGGGATACCGACAACGTATTGTTAGAGTGACAGAAAATACAAAAATACTTTGGCTTAAGAGGAGTCAAAGTTCAAATTCTGAGTTTCGGGTTATTCCATACTGACACGCAGGAATGTTTAATAAACAAATTAATGGTCTTTCTCTATTATAAAAAAAAATGTATGTTATAAAAAATAATTTGAGAGTCTTGACTTAATGAAGATCAAGGAAAAGAGGTTAGGACTGAATTCGACTGTCTTTACTTGAATCAGAAACCAATGTTCACTTTTAAAATTCACTCTTCTCGCTTCTCAGAAAAATAGGGGTGAGTTAAAATAAAGGCATGAGTGTCTTAATTTTGACATATTTTATTAGCGTAACCAAAGGAAAGCGGGAAGAAAGGACTAACCATCAACTGTAAGATGACAATGTATGTTTGTTAGTAAAAGAGACAACCCAAGGTGTGTACTACGAATTGGAGAGGTCAAAATCAAATAAGTAGATGATTATGTATCTTTTTTCTTTTCTTTTTTTTTAAATAGAGTTCACCCCAAGCAAGGCAGGAAAGCCATTAAGATACAAGTGGTTACTGGGTGTAGAAAAATTAGGGACATAAACATTGATAATGAGCGGGAAGAGAAAAGAACAACCAGGAGGCCAGTAGAAAGCGACTGATATTTCATTAAAAGTTTTGCGGATTAAAATTGACTGGAAAGTATGGAGCTGAAAAGAAGTTCCACAAGCGAGATAAGTAACTTTTATCATAGAATTTACGGTTACATCTAGCCAGTTCGACTGTAAAATGGTGAGACCTCGTCGTCAGCCCAGTACTGCACTTAAATTCAAAAAGTCTTGGTACCGTAGCGAAGAACTCATCCGAACAAATACCATGAAAGTCTTTATAGAAAAGACATAGGGAGGCGTGGAAGTGTTTTAAATAATATCGTTAAATGTGGCACCGAAATCCGAAGAAGCATTAAAATAGCGTAAATACTTGCCAACAAATAAAAAACAAATAATTAAGAAACAGGAAAAAATCGTCAGAAATAAGGGAAAAAAAATCTGATATAAGTGAAAGCTGGACATTTTCCTCAGAGATAGGGCAATAGATGTGTGTTATTTACAAAAGGATACTAAGGATTTATATCGTCGAAGCAAGTAAGCAAAGAGGGAAATGGAAAAAAAAGACGATTTGACATTTCTAGGACACATAAAAAGAAGGCTTAGAAGACTTGACACTCACAGGACATGTCGAAGTTAAGGGAGACATAAAGCAGTGAGTAACATATCTATTGAGCAATGGATTGTAGAATAGGGAGGGACGAGATAGCTACAGATAGGAAGTTGTGGTGTGATCGTCCACCGCCTGAAGGGACACGGAGCATAGAAGACGACAGCACACGTTTATTCGAGAGGTAAATGGACAGAACGAGGAAAACTGCTCTTGCCTCTCGAAAAAATGTGTTCCCTGTTTCTTCGGGAAGTGGTGATCATGGTCCTCCATAGCCTCCTGTCTTTCGTTACTTTCAACAATTCTTTGCCCCTTATGATTCCTGTTTGCCCAAATATTTTATGTAAATTATTCTTTGTTTTCCTCTTCATGCCTTAGAGAAAGGTCCTTGGAGTTTTAAATTTGCCAAATCTTTCTTCATTATGTGTCGCAAAATTTTATGCTCTCTTTTTCGGATTTTTGGAGATTGTTTTTTTTTTGTGCTCACACATCGAGATTTCATTTGACAAAATGAGCGGAGAGATTCTACACACGATTAAAATTTACCATTTAATATTTGGCCAATTATTTCTGTTGAGTACCATATAAGAATGGATCAGACTTTGCTTTCGGACGATACGTTCTTCAGGCTTCCTAACATCTGAAATTGTGAGATGATTCGTTATCAATACTTATTGCTCGTTCTAATATTCTCATCATATTTTTTTTTGTTTTTAGCAATTCTTTTGGCATTTCGCATTATCTAAAATTCCGAGGAGAGCGATTCAGAGGAATGCTGCTCGTGATTGGTAGCGTCAGGGTTATCGATCTGAATAGGGGAATAGGAAATTAGGTTGAAATCCCGTTGCATTCACCTTCGGACGAAGTGAAATACATCAATCCATTTCTTCAACATACCAAATCAAGGTTAAATATCAGTAAAGAATGGGGTCTTTTAGCTTCTGACCTTTCGACATGGCAACGAGAAACCGCTCCACTATATTTCCCAAAAGGTAATGTCAATTTATAGGTAAGAAAAAGGAATTTGGAGAGATATGTTCGCCAACATAATGAAGAGAAATCGGAATTAAAATAGATATTTTTAAAATTTGCTATATTTCTAATGGAAAAGTGCTCAACGTTAGAGATAGTGTTTATAAGTAACAATACAATTGGCCTGAAAATGGCAATCAACATGTAGTATTGATTCTTCTGTCTCTCTCTATATATATTTGTGTGTGTGTGTGTGTGTGAGGCGATCGTGTTTAATGCCTGAACACGATATTCAGGCCTGAAACAGACTGTCGCCAGTCGGTGTCAAATTTTATATTTACATGCGCTATTTCTGATACTGAGGACTTTTATCCATGAATATAGAATGCCCTAAAACTATATTTTTATATTTAAAATAATTATTACTGTTGAAACACACACATATATATATTATAAATTGATTTATTTAAAATGTTTGTTTTCGCTACACAGTTCTATCCATGTTTCAAAAATATATCTTACTGTTCTTTTTTTATATATATATATATATATATATATATATATATATATATATATATATATATATATATATATATATATATATATATATGCGCGTGGCCGAATGTTTAGAACGTCCGCTTTCTGACCATGAGACCTGGTTTCGAATCTCACCATGGTCGATTTGTCATGTTATCGATCTGGAAAGGGGGCTATTCCAATGTGCGCCACCTTTGGAAAGTGCATGAAAACCATATTACGGGTTGACCCAAGCCTTATGAGTGAAATTGTGTAGACGGAAAACTTTGGAGGCCGTCGATAGCTGATAGTGACTCACAAATCATCATGATCGAGGGTTTGAGTGTGCTGGTGTTGTTCAGATTGTTGGTCATTCTAGGTAACACGCTCTCTCCCAGAAACTGTAACTAAGGTCTGCTCACCATAGTTGCAGTAAAAAATACAAGTTGACTCAGTGGGGAGCTTGAGCGAGAGTCTGCAATAGAGATTGGCTAACCGCCCTAGTAGACGGGTATACTCGAATTCGAGTGGCCAGCTATTATGTGTGTGTATATATATATATATATATATATATATATATGAATTGCGCAAGGCCTCGTAAAACTGTACAGTAACACATTCTATATAATACAAAGTAAATTGATTCGCTGTTCTTGTTTATTCATAATGATCAGGTTTCCTTGTATCTTTTACCAAAATGGTCATAAAGAATTTAGAACATTTATCCTGATCAACTGTTGTAGACACTATGCTGGGAGGAGCTCATTAAAAAGCAGTAAAATGTCAGACTGAACTTGCCTGAGTAATATTCAACAGCGATTTTGTGCATGTGCTCTTAAAATGCTATCATCTACACAATTAAAAACATAGCTCTTATAGCTCTTGTCAGTCTTGAGAAAGATAATGTTATAAACCTTGTGTATAAAGTAAATCAATCTGATTAGGGTGGAATTCGAATCAATGATCGAATTGTTTTGTTAGTTATCATGCCTTCTTCTGAGGTTGGTTTAGCTAAACCAGTTTTATTTAGACAGTTTGTAGGGCAGTGAAATGTAAAGTCGAACGTTTTATTATGCAAAAGAATGTTGCGATCGGGAAGGGGAGAGTTTGGGACATTTGGCAGCGGAATAATTCCGGATTAAAAGTCTTGGCAGGTGTGATGGATCAAATTGGGAATATGAATGGAATTCAAATGGCAGAAGTGTCAGAGGCTAATCAAAAATCCATAAATACAACAGTCAACTTCAGTATACTATACTCAGGAAACTTCTATCTATATTATGCGGTAATAGACACGTAACATTATATATATATATATATATATATATATATATATATATATATATATATATATATATAAAGGTTCATATGTACGTATAAATGCATAGATATTTTCATACATGTGCATATATACGTACATACATTCATTAATGAATCTTTCATATATACAAAATATACGAACAGGTTTCCGAAAAGTTCTTAGTTCAGCATGTTTCCAAAAATCAGCATTTTCATATTTTATCATTGAGGTATAGAATTTTTGGTAAAGGCATCGTGTCGATAAAATGTCGGCACCCCCTACATTGCAACATTATTTTTGTGATGTCAACAAACA
>OZ010580.1:62424887-62429887 GCA_963932145.1 Acanthosepion lycidas
TAATTTATATATATATATATATATATATATATCTCATTCTCTAATTTATATATATATATATATATATATATATCTCATTCTCTAATTTATATATATATATATATATATATATCTCATTCTCTAATTTATATATATATATATATATATCTCATTCTCTAATTTATATATATATATATATATATATCTCATTCTCTAATTTATATATATATATATATATATATCATTCTCTAATTTATATATATATATATATATATATCATTCTCTAATTTATATATATATATATATATATATATCATTCTCTAATTTATATATATATATATATATATATATATATATATCTCATTCTCTAATTTATATATCTCATTCTCTAATTTATATATATTATATATATGTATCATTGTCTCATTTATATATATATATTATACATATATCATTCTCTCATATATATATATATATATATATATATATCTCATTCTCTCATTTATATATACATATTCTATCACATATATATATATATATATATCATTCTCTCATTTATTTATATATATATATATATATATATATATAATCTCATTAATTCATCTCTCTTAGTCAACTGTCTCTCAACACTGTTCATTTGTCTCTCTCGTATCTATCTTTATATCTATCTCATATCCGTTGATATCTACGAAAAGCAGGTTATTTCCTTTTCTAGATTTACTACCATGATCCGTATCTCTCAAAGTTTGAACAAATTTCCTCTGAAGACATGTTTTTCCTATTTTAAGCGCGATAACATGTGTTCCCTGCTTGACTTCATCTAACCCCGGCCCAATTCGTTGTCGGCTGATATAGCTCCAGTCTTCTTTGAGCCTTCCATCATGGAAACGTATCACCATTCAGTCAACTAAAATACTTTCACATTTTCCTTTTTTATATATTTTATTTCTTTATAGAAAACCAGAAGAATTTCACGACACATTGTTCAAATATATCCAGTGGAGAGGCCGTTCCAAAAATGGTGAATTCTTTGGCAAACTAATTATTTTCCCAATCTTCACTCTTCATTGTCCTAGTTTTAATTTACTCCGACCAGATTTGTTTTTCTTGCTTTATTTCAATAGTTTGATCGATGAATTCTCCAGCCTTCCAAGAATCCGAATTACATAGAAAACCCATTGTTAATATACAGTATTGTTATCTATCTCAGATCATTGGTTCGTGAATTTGGTGACATTGTAATAGTGAATTCCAACACTGGTAGTGGAAATTCACACTTAGTGGAAACAAGACTATCAATAACTGACCAGTACTAAAGAAGTAATTGTGAGTTCAATCTCTGGGCTAGGTAGTACAGACTCAGATTCAGTGAAAACAATATTAGCAATAACTGAACACTACTAAAACGGAATAAGAGATGATATACTTAAACATGGACATCGGAACGAGAACAATCTGTTGCCATCGATTAAATAAAGGGTTCAGTTGGAAATTGGGATCGATATACACCTGAAGTAGGGCCAGAGTGCACAAGAACCGAAACCTTGTTGTAAGGATTACTTTTCACCTCCAAAATTCAAACAGAAATTGCACAGAGAAGATATTTAATTCGTTCGGTTTATAACCCCCCCCCGGTCTTTTGAACTCTTATTTCCTGTTTAGGTTTGGGTTTCCGGTTCCTTCTAAATTCTACTTCACCGCTATATTCCTAACGTCTCCACCTAAACTCTGAAATTGTTTACTATTTATTTTTTTGATAGATTCACCTAGCCTCCGGTTCAAACTCCTCCCCAGTCTTTTGAACTGCATTGGCGGTTTATCTTTTGTTTCCTGTTTGGTATTGTACTTCCGGTTTCTTCTAAATTCTACTTTAACTCCATACTTCTAACGTCTCCGAATGAGCTCGGAAATGTATGCCATTATTGGGTTCCCGGTTCCTTCTAAATTCTTTCCCTTCCCGTATCCCCTCTCTTGAATCTTAGCGGTGTTATCACCTTGCTTGGGGCGAATTGATAAAAAAAAATATTACCCACAATCTTTACTGGGAATAAATAACTTGAATATAGATAAAGAACGGATCCACAGAAATAGAAAGAAAATACGAGAAGGATGGATCTTTGGGTTTAAGGAGGCTACCAAGAGTTTTTTTATAGGCAGATGGAACTCTACAGAGACAACATTCTGTCGATAGAATATTTAGAAGAAAAACTACAGAACTATTTAACAAGGTAGACAAGGGAAAGAAGAAACCACCATACATTAACTGTAAGTTTGGTTGGCTGATTTTGTTTAGTAGCATAGCAATTTGTATGGATTATGTAATACCGAAATCTAACTATTTTGAACACAATTTTATGGCCTCAACCAAATACATTTTGAAAGCACTTGTATGCCTCCAACTAAATATATTTCGAACGCAATTCTATGCTTTCAACTAAATACATTTTGAGCGCAATTCTAGGCCTTCAGCTAAATATATTTTGAACGCACTTATATGCCTTCAACTAAAGATAAAATGTTTTGTTGGTACTTTTTTTAAAAATATTGTTGGGACTTTTATACTTTCATAGTGTTTTGTGTTTAGGTTCACTATTTGATCAACAAGGAATTCAGAGATGGTTCCACGCTGCTCAAAACTTCTAATCAAGACAAAATGCATGGTTGTCGGCAAAGAGGGAAAACACTATTAGGAACTTGAAAATCATGCAGATGTTGGAATTTAACTGTCCAAGTAAAATCTTCGAGAGTCGATAGTGAACCACATAAATCCTAAAGGCGTATAGGAATACCGAAAGATTATTTTCGGAAACTGAGCAAAGTTTTAAAGGAATGGAAAAGTCCTGAGAAAAAAATGTTCTAAACTGCGATGTAATATCTAATCTCGATATGTCTCTGAAAGTGGAAAGGTTTCCTAACAGACGAAGAAATTACTTTAAGTGACAGAAATGTCTTGTCAGATGTCATCTCTGAGACGAGGTATTATGATTATTTACATTATTCGGACTGTTATCCTCATCTTCATTGCCATATTCACAAGGACACATGTCCCAGTAGATAAAAACGTTGGTTAGATCCAGTGACTAGCTTCTAGTGATATACTGGCTGTCTATATCTCTGAGATGAGGTATTATGATTATTTACATTATTCAGACTGTTATCCTAATCTTCATTGTCATATTCACAAGGACACATGACCCAGTGGATAAAGACGTTGGTTAGATCCAGTGACTAGCTTCTAGTGATATACTGGCTGTCTATATCTCTGAGACAAGGTATTATGATTACTTGCATTATTTACATTATTCGGACTGTTATCCTCATCTTCTTTGCCATATTCACAAGGACACATGGCCCAGTGGACAAAGACGTTGGTTAGATCCAGTGACTAGCTTCTAGTGATATAATGGCTGTCTATATCTTTGAGATGAGGTATTATTACATTATTTACATTATTCGGACTGTTATCCTCAACTTCATTGCCATATCCAAAACGTTTCGGTCATTGTACGCTCCGCCTTCTTCAGGTGATGTGAATTTCGAAACGAACCCTTTATTTCGTCCACCGGGGTAGATTCTTCTAGTTTTACGTGCCATGTCTCTTCCAGATATCTCAGTTATTTCCCTTTAAGCGAGAAGAAAGGACTAAACATCAACCGCTAGAAGATGAATGCATTATTTTATCAAAGGGATGAGCTCAAAGTGCGAATAGCAAATCGGAGATACTAAAATCAAACAAGTACACGAATATCTGGGAAGTGTTTTAAGAGCCCTCCTGTAAAACAGCGAGTGCTGGACGATCTCCTCAAATATAAAGAGGAGACTTGAAGCAACGGAAATGTGGTTCTACAGAAGGATGCTGAGGATACCGTGGACCGAACATGAGAGTAAGGACAAAGTTTTGGAGAAAATGGAAAAAAAAAACAAAAAAACAACTAATACTTAACATCAGGAAGAGGTAGTTGAGGTGTCTGGGACATATAATGAGGAATGAGGGCTTGGAGAATATGATACTCACAGGACAGATTGAAGGCAAGAGAGACAGAGGAAAACGATGCATAACATAGTGAGCTTGAGTAAATGGATGGCGAAACAGGGCTGAGGATAAATAAAAGAAAGAAAGATTTTTAAAAGCTACAAGAGACAGGAAGTTGTTGAGAGCCATGATCGCCTATGTCTTGAGCGGACACGGTAGATAAAGAAGAAGAATTTAGCGATCTGAGAGTTATATAAAAATAAGATAAAAGAAAAATCTCATGAAAAAGAAATAATTGAAGCGATTTATCTAGGAAATCCAATCGTTTCTTCTACTGGGCGTAAAGTTTCACCTTTTATAGATTCCCAATTAATAAGCAATAGTCTTAATCCACTTCTTCAGTATATAGATATTTCTGTTCATTTTTGTAGCTTTAAGCCAAACTTTGATGTGAAACATAGCTGCTATAAATGGGACTTCAAAAACCGTTTTCTTGGACGCGTAGGCTACAGCGTGGCGCCTTTATTTAGACAAAACATGAATTAGCCATGGGCTGTGGGAGTGATAGCATATCCACTGCCTTATTTGCTGCGATAAATCTAAAGAATAGTAAACAGATTTTATGACATCCCCAGTGAGAGAGAGAGAGAGAGAGTGAGAGAGAGAGTGAGAGTGAGAGTGAGAGAGAGAGTGAGAGAGAGAGTGAGTGAGATAAATAGAGAGGGATAGATAAGAGGTTTCAAGAGATATTGAGTAACTGAATAGTGGGAGCGAGTGACAAAGAACAAAGAAAAAAGAAAAAGAGAGACAAGTGAAAAAGGATTGGTGAGAGAAGTACAGAAAACGGGAGGTAGGTAGGTAGGCAGTTGAGTTAAGAAGGGGGTGCTGAGAGGGAATGAAGAAAAGGAAGACAGTGTAAAGCGTCATGAAGAGAGAGAGAGATGGTGAGAGAGAAAGGTGGGATTAGAAGAGCGAGAAAAAGGACATGACGTCTTTGTTGTTAGCATGACTTCATAGTCATGCTAACAACAAAGTAAAAGGAAAAGAA
>OZ010580.1:62434887-62592387 GCA_963932145.1 Acanthosepion lycidas
AGAACCAGATGATATTCCTAGACATGGTCAGTGGACCGAGAACATTCTCTTCTCGTAGATTAAATAAAGGGTTCTTTTCGGAGTTCACTGGAGGTTACCCCAATAAAGGCCAGATAACAACAACAAAGATGAGGACAATTATATAGCTGGCCACTCGTATTCGATGATACCCGTCTCCTAGGGCGGCTAGCCAATCCCAATTGCAGACGCTTGCTCAGGCGCATTTATGTTTATTCAAAACCCACAGAGTCCACCTGTGATTTATACTGCAACTATGCTGAGCAGACCTTAGTTACAGTTTCTGGGAGAGAGCGTGTTATCTAGCGTGATCAACAATCTGAACAAGGCCAGCACATTCAAACACTCGGTCACGATGACTTGATACCTCTTGCTAGCACAGCTATTGACGGCCTTCAAGGTTTCCATCTACTCAATTTCATTACTCGTCATACCAAAACAGAAATCCTCTTATATAGGATATACAACCACAAATTTCTCTTGTATACTCATGTATCATGATTCTGACTCCAGTTCTATACAGCTGAAAATTATAAATAACAATAATAAGTTATATTGAGGCAGCAAAAATTAATCGAAAAAATTTCTATGCAACTCAACCGATATTTGACCGATTCATTTTTTTTATTTTAAAATTTTCGATTAAGATATTGTGTATCGGAATCAAAATTCGAAAGAAACTGTCCGGTTCTCACGCTTTCCTTTTTTTCATTGGCTACACATGCACCACACTTTTTTGAAGGCTGACTTGCCACTTGTCTAAACCAAGTGCAACTCGTGCACATATCTATCATTGCATCGCAAACCACCAAAATACAAATAGTAACACAAGGCGAATATTCATAGATAACATTAAAATACTACATAGTATTTACTGCAAGGAAAGTCTCAAACTTTTATGCGATACTATTATAAAAAATAAAGCAACCCATATGAAATAATTTTCACTAAAGGAGACGCTACCAAGAATTGGGCATAAAATATTTAATACACGTATAAAATTATACTATACATAAATAGTTGATATAGTCTTTTCGTGTGCGGTCTAGCCCCTTGTAACGTCTTTGCCTAAGACATACCTTTATGTTGATTTTAATTCCAGCTTTCTCTCCAAAACGGCAGAATGTAGCCAACAAAACTGTGTTTAGTTCAGTGTCAACGTACAGTTCTTGATAATCACTGGGTCGGTGGGACTTAGAACAAAAGCCGAACAAATCTTGAACTTCGTGTGTACAATGTTTTATTAAAAAATTGAAAAATATACTAATATTGAAATAGACCTTGTCGATTAAATTTAAAATTTATCTATCTGTTTCTGTTCATATCTGTCAATTTATCTCATTCTGATCATACCTGATTCTGTTCATATGTATCTATTTCATTCGGTCTATACCTATCTGTCAACCTGTCTCATTCTGATCATCTCTCTCAACCTGTCTCATTCTGATCATCTCTCTCAACCTGTCTCATTCTGATCATCTCTCTCAACCTGTCTCATTCTGATCATCTCTCTCAACCTGTCTCATTCTGATCATCTCTCTCAACCTGTCTCATTCTGATCATCTCTCTCAACCTGTCTCATTCTGATCATCTCTCTCAACCTGTCTCATTCTGATCATCTCTCTCAACCTGTCTCATTCTGATCATCTCTCTCAACCTGTCTCATTCTGATCATCTCTCTCAACCTGTCTCATTCTGATCATACCTGATTCTGTTCATATGTATCTATTTCATTCGGTTTATACCTATCTATCTCACTCTGTTCGTATCTATCTGTCTATCTCACTCTGTTCGTATCTATCTGTCTATCTCACTCTGTTCGTATCTATCTGTCTACCTCACTCTGTTCGTATCTATCTGTCTACCTCACTCTGTTCGTATCTATCTGTCTACCTCACTCTGTTCGTATCTATCTGTTTACCTCACTCTGTTCGTATCTATCTGTTTACCTCACTCTGTTCGTATCTATCTGTTTACCTCACTCTGTTCGTATCTATCTGTTTACCTCACTCTGTTCGTATCTGTCTATCGTTTTTACATGTATTATTATTATTATTATTATTATTTTTATCTGATTTTATTTTTAATGTGGTTTGTATTTTTAATACTTTATGTATTGTGGAGAAAGTGTGATCTCGATGAGAGTAATGTTAAATAGATTTTGTACTTGTATACACTTAACACAATCAACAGCAATAGGAAAATAGGAAAGCGAAATGAATTGTCAGTCAACCCAGATTTAACTGTTTTGGGTTTTTTATTTGAAAATTTAAATTTAAGGTTTTTCTTTACTTGACAGTTTCTTAAGGATTTTTTTAAAATACTTAATTAAACTTTGAGTTTAAATATCCAACCCAGATATCAAATTTAAGTAGGCTTCCATAGACTTTAAAATTTTGGTACTGTAGGATATTATATTGTAATTTCTATCGTTGGAAATGGGCAGTTAGTCTTTCATACAATATCTGGCATGCCGAACGTCGATGAGATTAAAAGGAGAAAAGAAAATGTCCACATTAATGAGTCTTATTAGTGAGGAAGAGAACAGAGACGAAATAAATACAATATTCTCTTTTCGCGATTTATATTTTAATGAAAGATTCATTTTTGCCCAAATTTCAAGGCTCTTTTTTTTTACAATAGTTTATAAATATCTTTCTGGACATGCAAGCTGTGGAATTATTACGATGACCTTTCTTGCGAACTAGGAGGTCTTTAATTCTTTGGCTGTTTTTAGTTCAAGCACTGACACTGCATGGCCTGTTGTTTGGCTTTTTGATTATAGTGAGGTGCTCGGGTTTCATCAACGGTCATTCAAAAAATATCATTTATTTTACTGTCATGTCTCGTCAGGACGTAAGCGAACATGTTACAGCTGTTTCCCGTTGCCTTCTCCTGTTTCGAATTTAAAGTTTTCCATCTCTTAGACGGGTTTCCATTCGAGGCTGAAGAGCCGAGTCTACCATTTTATCCAATAACTGGTGGTAGAAGAGAAAGAGAAGGGAATTAGTACAAAGGTGTATGCAACAGACTAAACTGGAATTTGAACTGTCACTTGATCTTTAATACTGCAAAATCAACGTGTCCAGTCGACAGGGTCTCGGGCCGGCATTTAAATATTTTGACACATCGCCTGAATACCCAACTGCTCATGATTTGTAAAACCAACGCGTTCCTGGATATCTCTGCTAAAAGAATTGCTGAAACAGTAGAGATTCGTCAACTGGCCATAAGTAGGTCGCCGTTGAAGACCTCCCAGAACGTACTGCATTTTGAGTCTCAAAATCTCCATGCTGGAAGTTGACATGCCACTTCTTCACAGTGGAGTATAAGAAGCACTTGTCACCTAATATTAGCATCATACAATTCTTTGGATTTCTCTTCAGTAGAAACAGAAGCCTCATGACAGCTCAACACTTTTCTTTGGCATGGTTACTTTTCATCTCTAAATCGGGGTAGGAATAATACCCAGGGGGCCGACCCCACCAACGACCAAGATGCCTAAGATGTACCAGCGAGGAAATGAGTAATTGTTACAAATTCATATGCGCGTGGGATACCCTCTTTAATCATGTCCTTGTGTCAGATTCTATTCGAGTGAATGTGCTGATAAATGCCCTTTCAATGGTCTCAACCAAATTCAAAACCAAACGCACTGGTAATATTAGCCGTTTCTTTATAAGGAAACATTTAAGACCAGTGCTTCTCAACCGTTTTTCAGCCCATGGTCCATTTTCTTCTTCCAAAAATTCAAATGGACCACTCCTACTTTTGATTTTAGGCTGTTCAATTTTCACACCAAAATACACTAAAAGACAAAGTAGTCTATTACATTTTAAAATTTATTTTAGTAAACAAGGATAAACACATGTTATCAAAATCAATTTTGATGATGTCATTCAGTCTTAGTCCATTCAGCTAGTGACTACCTTGATCTTGGTGTTTCTGATACAAGATATCAAAATCAATTTTGATGATGTCATTCAGTTTTAGTCTGATAGTTCCTCAGCTGCTGAGATCTAATTTATTACTTTTTCAACTAAAAACATCCACAACAACCGAAAATCCAGATTCCACCATCCATGTGGTAGGGAAAGAAATGTTGCTTGCTTCTACATGTCGAAAAATATTTAGGTGTGTGTCCTTTATCGATATGTAGGCAAAGACACCTTCTTTATCAACACTTCTCAGTTTCGCATTCTCTTTGAAGTCCAACAACATTTCAGCCAACTCAACGTTTTCATCTCCTAGCTCATAATTCTCTAGGTCTACAAACCAGAGTGGATAATCTATCTTTAATCTTTTCTCAAAGTCTATATGAAGACCTTTAAGATGGGAAATGCATGCAGCAATGCATTCTGATGAAGGAGCAGTGGTGTTGAAATTTTTAAATTTTTATGGCTACGAATTCTTTGTGGACCACTAGAAATGAACATTAAGTATGACGGCTTTAGAAAATACTGCTGTCGGTTGAAATTTATGAAAGTTTTCTCTTAAGTCTTTTTTTTTTCAAGGAAATAGGTTTTTCATGTCCAGTAAATGTTATCGCTCTTTCCAATTCATTGTGAGTAAATTAACAAATAGCCGCGTTATTAGTAAATACAGATATGGGTATGACTACATCTGGCAGCAAGACCACTGATCGGGAGATTGGAGGTTTTCAGGAGCGTGGAACGATATCTTAATTACTGTAGTTCAAAGGTCCACCTTGACCCGGGATGTTAGCACCTGTCAGTGGGTTCTAGCTATGGGCAAATAGTACCCCCCAAAAAAACACCATGAAAGCATAAAAAAGTTTTATAGTAAAATTACCAGCAATAACTTTTATACTGTAAAATGACCAAAATTAAATTTTATAGAATGACCAACAGTACATTTTATAACAAAATGACCAACAATATATTCTGCAGTTGAAGGTATATAATTACGTTGAACATATATTTATTTTTGATGCCGCAAAATTGTGTTTAAAATATTTAGATTCCACCATTAAATAACCCATAGAGGTGTTGATATGCCGCTGTATAAAAACAAACAAATAACCAACATGAAAGAACTCTCATTACATCAATCTATATAATAATGACCCATAAGGAAATGATAAGTTAAACCAAAATAAATAAATAAATAAAAATAAAATAAAATTAGAATAAATAATAAATAGGGCGGGGGGGGAGATCAAGATGCTGACACATTGCTTATTTCTGTTTTTTTTTTTGTTTAATATTAACACATGTAATATTTTTACTTATAATGATCTAAAAAGCAAAACAAATTCCGTGATTACTCATGCAGAAAATATGACGATTTTAACTGCGATATAAAGCCGTCATCTTCTGCCAGAGAGATATTTCCGTATCATTTTTTCCTCCTTATTCTCCGTATCCTTCTATATAGAGATATAAGGTTAACTGGCCGAGATGGGGCGGGGGAAAGAACAAATGGGTTATTGTCTTTTCTCCAAGGACATTGCTGCCAAAGGAGCATCAGTTGCCGAGGTAAGAATTTGAAATCGGCCAGGTTAGCCGTTTCCACCTGCATTCCGGCGGAAGAGGGAACATGCTAAAAAAAAAAAAAAAAACATTAAAAAATAGCGGATATATAAAGAAACTATAAAAATGACGAATGCACTTTTGTTAATTCTAGCAAAAATGCTACTTATTTACCTGAAATTGTGAAATAATCAAGAATCTACATATAAAATTCAGGGACTTCTGTTAGTCAGTCACATCCTCTAAAATAGACATATATTGACCGATCGAAATCAAATTTGGGGGAGAAGTGCAAACAGCTAATGGGCTACAAAGTAGAATTTGTTTAGCTTAGTACAATAAATTTTCATTCATTTTTCAGGAAAAATTAAAAGTTTTATTATTTGACATACAAAATACTACCACTATTTAAAAAAAAAAAAATTAATTATTGAAATAACAAATGATTATTTAACAAAAATGCAAGATTGTTGCACATCTTTTCTTTAAGTTTTTATAAACAAGAATCTAGTTTCCAGTTCGGTCTAAGTTTGCGAGAACTATAAACAAATCACAAGGCCAAACGCTTCAAAAAGTTGGAATTTGGCTCCAGAAAAAAAAAAAAAAAATTACATATGGCCAGTTGTATGTTGCAAGAGTAAGAAATCCTAAGAATTTATTCTTCGCTATTAAAAAAGGAAATAAAAAAGGAAGAAAAAAGATTTAAAAAAAAAAAAATACTTTTTACCATGAAGTCCGCCTATAAATTAAAATTAAAGAAATTATTAAAAGGTGAAGTGGGGGTTTTGTCAAAGTATTAGGTTGGTGCAAAAATAATGACGTAATAATGTCGTTTTTTGACGTATTTTTTAACGTCAAAAAACGACATTATTACGTCATTATTTTTTCACCAACCTAATATTATCCAAACCAATCAGCTTATTCAAATTTCATCGATTGGGTTGGGAAATTGAAATAAAACGTAGAGTTTGTAAATCTCTACAAAAACTGTTAAAAATAACTTCGCCAAGATGAATACTGTGAGTATTGTTGCAAAAAAATTGAGTTTAATATAAAAGGCATAAGAGTTCTACGGAAGAATTATATATTAATAGGTTTCTGAGGGTTGAAGGAGATTTTTGTTTTGGAATATTTTATGGGCCTTTTCTTTCGTATTAAATATTAGAAACCCATCAAATCAAAAATATATAAGCCCCCTTACTAACTTTCATATCTGCAACGAAAAGAAGCTATCTAATTTCAACATAAAAGTTGTTACTACTACATCCAAAATAATAATAATAAAAAAAAACAAAACAATAATCTAAAATATGAAGGCGTTTTACTCCATCTCCTGTAATAATTGTCAGAAATCATCTATAGGAGAAACCTAAAGGAATTTAAATAAATGATTATGTGAGCATAAAAATGACACTTTCAAAAAAAAAAAAAAAAAAAAAAAAAAGAGTAAAATGCTTTGGTTGCCCACTGTAAAGACACAAACAACAAATATGACATAAAAATGCTCTTCTGATCAAAGGAGAAAATAATTCACTAAGACATAAATGTCGAGAGAATGCCTTACTCACGCAATTCCTTAATCTACTGTAAATTTTCACCATGGCTCTTACATTTCACATATTATTTACATATTCACGTATATCTTTACTAGGAGGAGACTGTACTCCTATCACCATGTCCATACTCCACACTATTCTCTTGAACAGGAGTAGAGGCTCATTCCTCCTTTCTTTTTAGGAATGGGTTTCCAGTTCCTTTCCTTTTCTGTTGCCATAATAGTGGTCTTTTCATACTGAGTGTACCAGGTAGGTAGTTTTCTGCATATATATATATATATATATATATATATATATATATATATATATATTCATTATGTCTATATATAGTATATAATATATATAATCTTTATAACTATGATTATATATATATATATATATATATATATAGAGAGAGAGAGAGAGAGTTACTGAACTTCTTAATCAAAATCAGCCAAGAAAAGAAAAAAAAAACGAGGTATCTACACATAAGAAAAAGACAGAAAGAAAGAACAAATCTAAGTAGTAAAAAACATAAAAAAAAAGAAGAAAACTTTCTTCAACTTGAAAGGACCCAAAATAAACTAGTAAAGTCAAAATATGATACGGACAAAAATATTTCCTTGGCTAAAGCAGGAATATAAACAGAAATATTCAAAGACATCATCCTGCTGTGACTAAAAGCTTCACGCAATGAGCCATCTTCCCAAGAAGGAATTACAAAACAGATTTTTTCATGTTTTATTTTTTCGGATTTTGGGAAGGGAATCAGACCGAATACTTTTCAGCGCCCCTTTCATTTAGATACCAGGAAGCAGATATGATAAGATAAGCTTATCAAAAAAGGCAAGTGGAAGATGCGGACTGATATTGTTAAACAAGATAAACTTCACAAAACCATGTAATAATTTCTGTTCTACGGAGAATTTTCCTATATACGAATGTGCATCAAGCAAGAACTAATGGCTGTCGTATTGCCGAGAGAATTAGTTAAAACCTTACCATATCCACTACAGTCATAGGTAGAACGCTTAAAGGATGCTCATTATTCCCAGCAAAGCATTGGGTACACGTTATAAACAGCTAGATTTTATACTTGAATATTTAATTAAAAAGACTGTTAAGACAGTAAACAATAAGTACGTAGCGGGTTCGATCTACAGTGGTTGCTCCCTATTTGACCGATATTTCCTGTTTATTTATCGGCCGAAGAAGAAATCTGCTGAAAACGTTGTTATTATCTTATAATTGTGCTTGTTCCTTCCTTAGTTAGTTACTTAGTTCGTCCGTCCTCTTCAATACTGATGTGTATTCGGCGTCTCAATGGCGGCAATTTTCAAAGAAACCCTGACCCATTCCATCTCAATCTTGCCGTTAAAAAATGCTGGCGATTTTCAATGACACATAACAGTCAATGAAATTTCGAAAAATTGAATTGAGCTCAGAAAATTTTTTTAGGGTGGCTTCTAAATGACAGCATTGTTAAAAGGTCACGTGTTATAATGATTGTCTCCCCCTTACTTATTGGAACCTAACTCTAGAAATTTTTTTTTTTTATTTTAACATTAACTTATCAGTGTTGTTTTGAAACCTTCCGTCAGTCTATATTTCTGAGATAAGGTATTTTAATTATTTATGCTATTTACATAGTTCGGGCTGTTGTTCTCATCTTCCCGACGTTTCGACCGTTGTACGCTCTGGCCTCTTCAGGTGATTGGTTTTATCGGGAACAAAGTTCTTTAAGGGACATGTGAAATGGCAAAAAGATGAAAACGAGGTAAACAGTGTAAATTCTTCTTTTTTTCTTTGCTTTTGTGTAGTATGAGTTTGTCTCAAATCTCAACTAGAGACTTCAAGAGACAAGTTTTTTTTTTTGTATCAGATAATGCAAACAGATGTGATATCATACAACCAGGAAGAGGTAACTTGTGGTCACTGCATGGAGTGAAATTTACGCAAGATCATTGTCATTCTTAGTCAATTTAAATATTTATGGATTATATGCAGCATTGGCGTAGCATATACTATGAAGTCATCGATATGATGGCTTTCACTGTGACTCAGCAATCTTGACTGCAGTCGACCTAGGCCTTCATATGTTTTGCCTCTGCTTTGTGTAGTACAAGTTGTAACAGATGAGATATCATGTAATCAGTTTCGCTGTCCCGTACAAGACTGTGACACTTGTAATCTGACAAGCCACTTAAGTGATTTTAGTACCATCAGGAAGCACTTGAACATCCATACACAACTACCTGCGCTCGTCAGCAAAATCCTCGTAGATAACATTAGCATTATAAGAACATCTAATTTTAAAAGGCGTCTGAGGATAACTGAAGCACTTTAAATAAAACGGTTTAAGTCAAGTCTCAAGAGAAGTTTTATTCTATCATATGCGAACAAGCGAGGCACTATGTTTTTAGGCTGAAGATATGTGTAATTGCGGTCATTGCATTGAGAAAAATCTACGCAAAATGTGAGACCCATGTATATGAGTTTTTTTCTCCATTTCTTCTGCTTCTATTATTATTATTATTATTATTATTATTGAGGATCGCTGTATGAGAGACATGAATAAAGGCAGTAAGGAAGTGGGAATGAAATAGCTGGAGAACTGATGAAAGCATCATCCTCTTACTCCCCCCCCAACGATAATCTGCAAGCATCTAGCAGGGACAGGTGCCCCCTCATGAAATATAAAAAGCAAGTGTCACTTAATTCAACCTAAATTTTGAATATTTTTTTCTTATTAGTAAGAACAGAGAATAAAGAAAATGATACAGGATAGAGAAAAATATAATAGCAGATGGCAACATTGAAAAAAAAAAGTGAAACATGTTCTGTTGTATATCCGTAAAAGTATATTAACAGATAAATAAGAAAAATTATTAGTAAAAATATCAGCAACATAGATAAATAAATAACACCTCTTTGTACCTTAGCAATCAGTGATTTCACTGCAAGGAATGCAGCAGAACATGCCAGTATTCTTATCATACACACGAAGAAATATATATATATATATATATATGACGCAGCAATGACAAGAACTGCGTGGTCAGACAGGAGAGGATGAAAGAGAAAACGAATTGATAGTATGAGGAGGAAGACGACTGGGGTTATCGCATTCAACACAGGGACAAGGAGTGTGTGAATGTTTATCGGATGCAAGAGAAAGCGCACTCGAGATGTAATCCTTGTAAGAGAAGCGAAAGGAAATAGACAACGTCCATACAGCGTACAGCAGCTGGATCAGCTCCAGCCACGAAATATACAGCACCGGCCAAAAAGCTGTGAAAACGAACGCCACGTTGCCTAAACGAATGACATTGCACGTACCCACAGTTCAACTGCTACCAAAAACTTCGGCAGATTCAGGCCGAAATGGCTCTCTCGCAAAAATGAGTTTTAAAACTTGATAGGCAAGCTGCCCCGCCCCACAAAAATTATTCATACCTCCCGAGTAGAACTTCATATTAAGGCGATTAACATATACGCATATATAAAGCAAGTACGAATATAGTCGAAACATATATGAGTATCCATTAAAATGACGTTTAAACTCGTGTGTGTGTGTGTATATATATATATATGTATATATATATATATATATATATAGTGTATCAAAAATAATTTTAGAATATTTGGGGGCGGTTTCCTCACACCAAAACAAGGACAAAAACCCATATAAACATATGTCTGAAAATCATTCGTTTTTGAGTAATTAAATTTAAAGAAAGTTTACGGTAGATGGCGATGTGTTGCATGTAGACTAGGTTACATTTGTCAATTGTATACATTTGTTGATAAGCTGTCTTTCAAGGTTTAAGTTACATAGTAGTGAGTTAACTGAGAAGTGCTCTGTTTGACAATAGCAGGATATTTATATGGTGAGCAAGCCGATATGATTTTTACATAGAGCCGCGCGAATAGTAATGGATGCGAGGCTGCACGGCTGTATTAGATTGCGTTTCCAGAACGAAAGCAGCCGAGTCATCCAACCTTTGCTGCTGTTTATCTTCGCGTTTCTGAGACAGGATCCGTGGGACTACAAACTATGGTAAATGGTAATAAGTGTTTTAGGATTGTATCTTGGATAGAACATTTAACAGTAACTGCCGTACGCTTTTAACTTAATAAACAGAATTTTTGATATTGTGTATATATATTTATTATTCAATGTTATATTGGAGCATGTGCATATCCTCTACAAATCTATACATCTTGTTTCAACGTCAAAAAATGTTTAAAAAAAAAAGAAAATTGACGTTGAAACAAGATGTACAGATTTGTAGTAAGTATGAACATCCTCTAATGTAACATTGCATAATTAATAAATACTTATTGCTCTAATTTTGTATTAAGCCCTGTTTTAAATTAATGTTTTGAACGCTGAAATCTTCCTATTCGTTCTTTTAAATTTTGATTATATATATATATATATATATATATATATATATATATATATATATATATAGATATGAAGAAAAATATACGGAAAGTTTTCAAGATCAGCGTTCCGTTTCCGAAGTGATCATATTGAAACGGAACGCTGATTTTGAAAAATTTCAGTTATCTGTTTTGATTAGTCTTACTCTTATGTGCATCGTCTATTCATGTTGAATTAAATATAGTCTAATGTTAATTATGTTTTATGAATATGTCCTGAAGATGGTCTGCTAGACCGAAACGTCCGACGTTTACATTATATTAACATTAAAACAGCATAATTGCATATTAGGATTTTTGTTTATACTATCGGATCTATATCTATATATTTGCTTAGATCTATCTATCTATCTATATGTGTGTGTGTGTATGTACACAAAATACCAAAAACTCTTGCACACGATATACACGGTGTATCAAAAATAATTTTACAAACTTTGCGGGCGGGTTCTTCACACCTAATTAAAAGTCCATATAAGTATATTAAAGCTTACGGTAGTTGCTGTTAAATTTACTAGCCAAGATACAACCCCAAAATACTTATTACTATAGTTGGAGTGCCACGGATCTTGTCTCAGTAACGTGTCAATAAAGAGCAGTAAATTTTAGATGACTCTGCTGCGCTCGGCCTGGAAACGCCATCTGGTACACCCGTGCAGTCTCGCATCCATTAATATTCGCGCGGTTTTATGCAAAAATCATATCGGCCTGTCCACTACAGAAATATTCTGCTATTGTAAAACGGAACACTTCTCAGTTAACTCAGTATTACACACATTAAACGTTGAAGACGGACTAACCATAAATGTACACGAATGACCAATGTAACCTAGCAACAAAGCGCCATCTATCGTAAACTTTCTTTAAATTTAATAACTCAAAAACGAAGGATTTTCTGTCATATGTTTATTTGGGCTTTTGTCCTTATTTTGTTCTAAGGAACCTGCCCCACAAAGATTGTAAAAGTATTTTTGATACACCCTGCATTCATACATACGTCCATATACACACACACATTATATATATATATATATATATATATATATATAGGTAGGTGAATATATATAACTTCCTTCTCCTCAATCCATTTTTTAAATATTAGTCTTTGTCAGCCATTTACACCGGTGAATTTCGATTAAACGTTCCTTATGTCAGAGGTTCCCTAATTTTCACAAGGGCGCCGCTAAGTTTAAACTTTGCTCCAAAGAAGTTTGTATTTTGAGCACACGAAAATGTCACTCAAATGTCAAATAAACCTTTAATTCGTAATTTGTCACACATTTCTACCCACATCACACGTGCACTAAATTCGAAATAATCTCGCAATGTAATTTCTGGTAGGGATCTTAAATACAACCAGGTCTTAAGTTATTTAAATCTGTTGGCACATGTTCAAACGAATGGGTAAGCACTTTAACTTGCACTTGTCAAGAACTTAATAGCACTTGCAATTATTTGAACAAAATAACCGGGTAATCTTGTGAATATCGGTATCACTTTAACTTCGTACGAGTCTTCTAACTGAATGCATTTAGCCTTTATAATAAGGCAATCCTAAGGTAACCAGAACACAATGAGATTGATAGTGTAAGAGAGACACAATGAGATTGATTGATAGTGTAAGAGACACACTGTGGTAGATAGTGTAAGAGACACAATGTGGTAGATAGATAGTGTAAGAGACACAATGTGGTAGATAGATAGTGTAAGAGACACAATGTGGTAGATAGATAGTGTAAGAGACACAATGTGGTAGATAGTGTAAGAGACACACTGTGGTAGATAGATAGTGTAAGAGACACAATGTGGTAGATAGATAGTGTAAGAGACACAATGTGGTAGATAGATAGTGTAAGAGACACAATGTGGTAGATAGATAGTGTAAGAGACACAATGTGGTAGATAGATAGTGTAAGAGACACAATGTGGTAGATAGATAGTGTAAGAGACACAATGTGGTAGATAGATAGTGTAAGAGACACAATGTGGTAGATAGATAGTGTAAGAGACACAATGTGGTAGATAGTGTAAGAGACACAATGTGATAGATAGATAGATGCTGTAATAGAGACACAATGATGCAGGTCTGAGAAAGCCTTTGTATACAGCTGTTTAGAGATTTTTGAACTGTTTGGCGTCATGTCTGACAATCCCATGAAAGTCTTGATCTGACGAGGCCATTTATATACATGACTAGCGAATGGGAAAAAAAAACATCTACCTCAAAAAAGTGTTCGTGTCTTGTCCATGGTTTCTCGAAGAAAGGAAATAAATAAATCTGACATGATTACTGCCTGATGCATACCTCACATACGATCATTTTTGTCCCACCCCCACCATCACGACCAATCGCAAAATTTACCTCCTCAACAGAAAGCCGTTGCTTTTCTTGATGAAGAGGAGTGTATTATTTTCGTTCGCCTTTGTTGTTTTGAAAATTTGTTAACAGACGCAAGAACTGAAATTCTTAGTTTAATATTTTGGTTTTGCTGCATCTTGCTGCGTTGAAAAAAAAAACAAACTATGTTCACTTTCCTTATCTCCTATAGTAAATTTGTGAATCGATTATTTTTTTTTTACGTTTTGCATGTTATTTAAAACCAGAAAACATTTTCAGTTTTTAAGAATGTTTTGGAGATAATAATTTAATGATACAAATCTTACTGATTAACCCATAGCTGTGGGGAGGAGAGATGGATTTATACTTTCCCCAAGGGTATTTGCGGGTAAGTGAATGTAACGAACCCGACTGGAATTGGAACTTGGCTCTTCGATTAACAATTTTGAACTCTTACTATACTGTAATCGTATAACACTCTCCCCGGTCGTCCAAGACTTCCAACACAGCGGCTGAGAGATGAAGGTCGCTTCGATCACAGACCTGCCCTATTCCACGTTGTGATTTAAGTTTGATCGTAAGGAGGCCAAAATCGAATCGTGGCAGGTATCTTCGTGCTGGACTCGTCTAAGCAGGTCGAAGACGTACAGGAAAAAAAAAATAACACTCGAATAAATTGAACAAAAAGTAAATACTCTCCTTCGTACAATAATTGGTTTATATCAGATGTTGTTGAGTTGGTAAACTTTGTTTTGTTGTTTTAGTAAATTTCAGCAAAAGGCTGAAGTCGTAGGTTCTTTTCGTCTGTAGATAATCATGTGGAGTGTCTCGCGTCCGGTGGCTGAAACGAACTGGCTTCCGTCCCACTCTCATCTCCATCTCTGTCTAACGAATTCACTTCGCGCATTCGTACTTATTGACATTCGCTTAAATTGACGCGGGGTACGGCGCATATGGGGATTTCGGTAAACCCCCTTTGTTGTCAGCTTACTTCATAATTCTGGGGAATTCCATTCTTCCACTCTCTCTTATTATTATCTCTCACGAAACCTACCCAGAGAGCGTCGATGGCTCATCCACCCTCTCCTGGCATTTCAACTCACCTTTCGACCAGAAGAAATCAACTCCAAATCCGTTGTTTACGAAAATGAAGTTTTCGCTTTACAGCTTGCATTTTCAGCTGCGTAGAACACGTCAGTCATCATTGCCTTGTAAATCTGGGTCATTTTCCATTGTTCAAAACCTCGACACACCAATTCCAGGTATCATCTATATGTGAATTAAATAGTCAGTCCTTCGCACGGAGTTTGTATATTAACCCTCCTTGTTCCAAAGTCTTTCAGTATATCGCTCCTTCTATCTAAGAAAACTTTCCAAATTTTTACGGTGGTAACAACAAACGGTATCACAATACTATATCTAAGCTTAGAGCATCTGGTATTCCCAAGCCTACATCTATCTGAGTACTGACCAGGCTAGACGTTGCTTAACTTAGACTATGTTATGAGAACGTGTTTTTTTTTTTAACGTGATATTACCATAAGCCAGTAAATTTGTAAAGGCGACGCAACTTCAGAGGCATGGAACAATCGATTTTAGTTACAAGTACGGAATTTCATTATAAAAATTTAAGCAAATTGAGGAAAACAGCTGATTTGATAAATCCATGGCTTCATACCAAATCCGCCATTGTGTGGGCAGACAGAGAGGAATAGAATAAACGACTTAATGAAGAAATAAAGAAGACTTGTTACTCCAAGCCGAGGCATAAATGTTGCGGGACATGGGACCCAAATTGTCTCAAGATGACAATGGAAGATGAAGGGGGTGAATAAATCCAAGGAAAATGGGTGATGTAAAAAATGTGTACATAGAAAGAAGGTGTGTGTAAGAACGGAATATAGAGTAGCTTTATTCTTATTTATATAAATAGAAGTCAATGCTTATATTTTTCAGGGATAATATGAATTACGATGATACAATTTTTATATATTTGCAATACAGCAAAAATGGTACATCGTAGCGCCGTTTTTCCCAGTGAAGTACAGGTAAAACACTAACTTGAAGACTGCAGCAATATCGCTGCTGGTTTCTGAAGTCCCGCAATGGAAATGCGAATCTTGAACATCAAGGTGATAAAGGACGCTAATCTGAAATATACAATCCAAATCTAGTCAAACAAAACCCACATCAAAGTACCAGCGAAATGTATCAGATTATGGGTGTCGGAGGTCAGCAACATTATCAGCAGAATTGGACCTGGTCAGTCAACCGGTGACATTTTGATTAATTGAATGCACATTTCATCCAGTTGTCGGCAGTAAGCCTCATCAGTTATTCTCTGTTTAGATGCCAGGAAGCTGTAAAGGATAACGTTAATGACGGACCACCAGACAGTCACCATAATCTTCTGTTGGTGCAATTTCGGTTTTGGAAAATGGTTCGCGTTCTTCGTCATGATGAAGCTATTGAATCGATCGTTTCCTATTCCCATAAAGAATTCATTCCTCATCATATGGTCCAATTTTGCTGATAATGGCAATTCTCGGCCACATGGTGCCAGGATGACACAGCAGAATCTTACCGAGTTTGCCACATCCGCGAACTGATTAGTAGTTTTTCAGTCAGATTTACATTTTTTTTAAGCCAAAAACCATTCCAATGCAAAGATGAAGAAACTGCATTAAAAAAATTATTGGCGTCCATTACAGTTTTGCCGTATAGACATAAATGACCTTTTCTACAGTACGTAGGCTGGTAGACCAAATACTGTTTAAGATAAACATATCGTCTACTCAAATAGGGGTATCCTCTAAAAATAACGCTTGAAATAATAAATATATGTCGGATTAAAATAAATAAAATCCGTTAATTCTTTAGAAATTGCTTTGTTATGCAGATGTGTTTTGGGAAGACGTGAACGAATCAGTGTTCTCTAAAGGCAAACTAGAACCTCACTTTGCGACGATTTTCATAGTTGAGTGGTAAAATCACATAGGATTAGATGGTGGTGCTTCCTGTAAAATGGAGACGCAGGTTCAAATTCTGCCAGAGTTTTATTCGAAAACGCAGGACGGTAGACGAAACAAATACTGTTTAGAATAAACGAGACGTCTACTCAAATACGGCTATTCTCGAAAAATAAGGTTTGAAGTAATAAAAATAAATAACCTTGTAACTTCATAGAAATTCAGGGAACTGATTTTGACCGATTTAAACACCGTTTAAATGTATAAATTCAGAATTATTTTCCGAACAACCAAATACAAACCCTTTTAACAGAATGTTTTCTTTTCTCAGTTAATTGCTTTTATACTGACAATCATTCATTTGAATGGATCAGTAAGTTCATAGCTTAACGAAAAGCTGAATTTCCATCTGAAACTTTCATTGTATAATATTTATTATGCGATTAATACTCCACACTGAATCAAGTGCATTGACAAAGAACGGAATTATCTTGATAAATTAGTGCTTTTTTATCATTAGGTTACGCATTTATTAACTTGTCACCATGTATGTGTATACATTTGACTATACAAAAGCCCGAATAAATGAAAGAAAATAGATTTAAATTCAATTGAAAGGTTGCTGACAATGAATTAAAAACTGGTAAATAGGGAAAAAAAGGAAGAAAAAAAACCTGAAGTGAGAAGTTTTCATGAACTCTCTTTTTCTCATCCTTTTTAGCCTACCTTATCTGAAAATCTTTTGACTATTTTCTTAAAAAAAGAGCGTTAAACAAGAATTATTTTGCCTGTTCTTTCCAATGTTGATGTAAACATGTCGTGTTTGCAATGAAAGATTTCCGATTTGATTTCTCTTTAAAAATATAAAATAAAAATAAAAATTCAATTCTTTTCAAAAGAAATAAACTTCGAATCGTGAGACAAAAATATATTCGTAAATCTTTGGGGAGAAAATCGGCAGCTAACGACCTCCTCTCTAAAAGAATATTTCAGTCGTAACTCACAAATGGCTGTAAACTAAACTTGTTTTGGTTTTGAATGTCGGAAAATTAAATCTAACCACAGAAAGACGACAAAAGCAAACATGGATTCTTTCCATTTCGTTTTGAAATTTCAAATTAAAAGAAAGAATAAACCTTAAAATGTTTCAAACGTTTGTATGCTTGAGCAATGAAAAGTTCACTAAAGTTTCACAAAAGCTTGATTGCGCGACATAGTTCAACTCGCTTATAACACTTTATTCACCTTTTTATATACTAAAGTTCACTCAATACAATGACCAAGAACCACTTAAATGGAGATTGACTGAATAAGTAAAGAAAGTGCTGTTGAAATTTGTGAGACATTATATATATATATATATATATATATATATATATATATATATAGTGTAACCCGGATATAAGAGAGTTGTCGGGACCGGAGAAGAAGTCTTTTATATTCAGGTTTGCTCTAATTTATATACATTAACACAGGGTCTAATTTGGGACCTGAGAAAATCTTTCTCATATCCGGGTTATACTGTATATATATTAGGTTGGTGCAAAAATAATGACGTAATAATGACGTTTTTTGACGTTAAAAAATACGTCAAAAAAACGACATTATTACGTCATTATTTTTGCACCAACCTAATGTGTGTATATATATATATATATATATATATATATATATATATAAAAACAGGGCTTGGAGATTTGACACTCACGGGATATAGGGAATTCAAGATAGGGGAAAGGTCAGGTAACACACCTAATGAGTTTATGTTATTTATTGTAGAATATTAGAGTGGGAGAAAGAGAAAGAAAGTAAAGGGAATAATTGCTTAGTGCTAAAAGTATAGCAAGTTGTCGAAAACCATAGTTGCCCACATTCTGAAGGGACAGGTCCTATAAAAGAAGATACCATGTTTGTTGATGAAAAAAAAAAAAAATGAGTGCGGGAGCTGTTATGTCTATTGCCAACCTTGACCGTGACACGCCCTTAATTGCAATGCACTGAGTTTATGGAATCACTGGGTAAATTTCGAAAGAAAGAAATACAAGAATTCGTTTACGTTAGTCGCCATAGTACAATGGTTGATAATGGAATGGCTGAATGGAAACTTTGTAAAACCATTGCTATCTTATTTGCCTTGTCAATAACAGCGGTTACCGTCATTGGGTAATTTAATACGGATCAATCAACTTTGATGCATGCATCTCTTTCATAAGAAGGATAAAAGCTAAAATAACTCATATAATTGAAAGAAAAAATATGTTAAATTCCATGAGAAGGAAATTGTGGGTACCCTCCACCATAGTTTGTATATTTGTGCCCATCTCAAAAAAGAAAAAAAAATTATAACGTTGCTTTTACATCGTCTGGTTTAAATATAGTTCAGTGATTAAGTACGCAAACAGCTTGGTCTGTGTAAAAGAATTAATGTTTGTAAAATGCAACTGAAAGAAGAGTCGATCAAGTCAGGCAGAAAATGCGCACATTTACATCTGGGACATGATTCTGTGAATAATTTGAGCGAAGAAAGTTCTGGAGGGATCTCGCAGAGAACGATGCCAGGGGATGTGAGCGAGCAGATTAGCAAAGAATTGGGGAAAGAAAAATGAAGAAAGTAACAGGTAAGAGTGATAAGGCGAGAACCCCCCCCCCCAAAAAAAAAACAAAAACAAAAAAAACAAAGAAAATTTGAAGAGATAAGCCAAAAAGTAAAAAAAAAAAAAAAAAAACCCCGAAGAATTCAGGGCGGAAATGAAATGATGGAGAGAAAGAAAAACGAAAGAGAAAATATTGGAGATGAAAGAGACACTGAACCGGGGTTGAGTGTAAAAGAGACGATCCCATTTTGTATCCGCATACACGAAGGCATACTAAAAATCTATCAGCCCGACCCATAATCAAACATTTGACCAAATCACCAGATATTACAGTGTAACCCGGATATAAGAGAGTTGTCGGGACAGGAGAATAAGTATCTTATACCCGGGTCTCTCTTATATCAGGGTCTCTCTTATATCCGGGTTTGGTCTATTTTATATACATTAACACAGGCTCTAATTTGGGACCAGCGAAATTCTCTCTTATATCCGGGTTACTCTGTACTTCAGAATACCTTGATGGTGGGACCGAAAATATTTTATCATCATCATCTTTTATATGTTCTTGTTACAAAGTTTGTATAACGTTCATAGTCGCTAGACAGTAAGGAAAACACTGGTTGAGTGAAGGAGGATTTAATCACATGAGAACATGGGTCGAAAAATTCTTTGTCAATTCACTTGATTCAGTGTATAATACTAATCACGTAATAAACATCATACAATGAAAGTTTCAGATGGAAATTCAGTTTTCGTTAAGCTACGGAATTATTGATCCACTCTACATGATTGTCAGTATGAAGCAATTAATAGACAAAAGAAAACGTCCTGTTAAAAGGATTTATATTTGGTTGTTCGGAAATTAATCCTGAATTTATGCATTTAAACGGTGTTAAAATCGGTTCTCTGAACATCGTTGCACTTTTCTCATCGAGTTATAAGGTTATTTATAAATATATATCTGCCGGAATACATTTATTCATTATAATTAAGTAATTAAACCTTCCATATTCTTCTTTGCTATCTCCCCAATGCGAAATTTTATCAGGTCTAAAAATGTGTTTCTTGGCAGATATCGTGCCAAGCGCACGACTGGAGAAAGCTACGCCTTTGCGACCCACTTTTTGCCAGACGTTCTACTCACAGCGGATGGACGAGTCCATGTTATAATAATATGTGTAAAGAAGATTAATTAATTGTCTTTCTTTCCATACAAATCCCATTTCTATAATCCGTTTTATACACTGGTGTAGAGGTTTGGGTATGTAATGTACGTGCATGATGGCTGTCTACCTGTTAAAGGAGTATGACTATTGCTGACTTTTTAAAGTAATTTGTTATTGCTGATCAAGAGACAGTTATTGCTTGCCCTGTTTTCACCGACTATGTGTGAGATCGATTCCTAGTCTAGGTAGTACATCAGACGCAGTGGAAACAAGATAAGTAATGACTGAGCAGAAAAAAAAAAGAAAAAAGAAAGAAAGATGGATTTTTCGTTTGTTTTGGTTTACGGCATGCCAACTTCAATGGGTTATTTAATGCCGACAAAATTTTTATTGATGGTAATGTTTTTCTTCAAAAATCTATTTCTGGGAATATTTTCCCTTGAAGAAATCTAGAGCTGGTCATATTTTTTTCAAAGAATGTATAGCTGTTTGTATTGTTATTTTTTTATTATTATAGCTGATAATAACTTTTTCTTCAAAAATTATTGCTGGTAATAGTTTTTTTTATTACAAAGTATTTCTGGTATTAAAACCTATTTTTACACAAGTTTGGGTGTCAACTATTCGCCCATAGCTGGGACCCTAACAGGTGCCACCACCCTGGGTCAGGGTGGACCTGGGAACGCCAGCAATTAATAGATGGTTCCACGATCCTCAAAACTTCCCGATCAGAGGCCCTGCTGCTGGACGTAGTTTATCGTTTTACCAAGGACGTGGATGTAGTTTGTCATCATACCCAGGACTGGAAGATATGGAGAACGTAACGAGAATAATCTACCCTGTAGATTAAATAAAAGGTTAATTTTGACATTTCTTAAAGGTTACGTGGACTGACAGACATCTGAAGAAAGCCGGTGGGTATGTCCGAAGCGTTGTTATAATAACAAAGGTGAGGATATTAATCCGAATGGAAATAGTGCACTTACGCAGATGGTAAGAACAAAAACGGTAAAGAATTGAAGAATATAGATTTTTGTATTGACAAAAAAATCCAGTGCAGTTCCGATAGGTAATGTAAGGTAAGGGGAGAAATAAAGAAGTGAATTTGAAATTAAAACACTCTAAAGGTATAAGCGAAGAGAAAACCATGGAATCAGCCTCAAACAATATCCGGAATGTTGCTCTGGTAACGAGCTAAAGTAAACAGCTAAAACGTTATCGTTCAATTCTGTTGTTTATATCAGTACTTGCAAGGAAAGTGTGTAGAGTGTGGTCGTCCCACCACATCTTAGGTCTATAGTAATGACCCCATAACCAAGGCCCTGTCTTCGCAGAGACCAAAGAAAGCACGAATGAATCGAACCAATGTGAAGACACTGTTGAGAGTTTTCTTTTACTGTATTGTTCATGAGGATTATATACCTATCCAGACAGTAAACAATGGGCACTACTGTAACGTGTTGTGAGGTTAGATGCATGCTGTTCATAGAAAAAGGACAAGATTGCATGCGTCCGATGAGGGGAAAACTCATTCAGCGCAGCTTGTGCAGCAGTTTTTGGTCAAGACAAACATTCCCCAGGTTCGACAAATACTATATTTTTCCAGATCTCTCTCCCCATCTTGCGTCTTTTCAAAAACCAAACCCCACTAGAAAGGAACAAGATTTCAAAACGTCGAGGAAATCTAAGAGAATGCAACGAAGCAGCTTCACCCCCCCCCCCCAAAAAAAAGTTCCTGTAATTCTTCCATCAATGGAAACAACGCCGGATAAAATGTGTGGCTTCAGGGGCTGCGGGCAATTTTTGTTCCTTGTCCGGGTGTACACTTGGGTTCCTACCTTAACAAGAAGACCTTGTGTCACAACTCGTCTTAGTGGGGAGAGTAAATACCTAGTGTGTAAACTTATCTCTCGAATAGTTTTTAACACATCTGTTTATCATCTCTCAGTTGCGTCTCTGACTTTGGGCAGAGTCGCAACTGAGGAAAATTATATTGAAAGGTGCCCAGCCCTGGGGAACAGCTGCTCGAGGTTTCGCCCTCTAATTGCACCAGAGAGAGGGAACCTTAACCAAGGACACATGGCACAATGGATAAAGGAGTTAGTTAGATACAGTGACAGGACCCAAAGAGTGTGAGTTCAATATCCGGTTAAGGCGGTAGAGAACTTGGAGAGGGGAATTAACAGGAGATAACTGATAACTGACATGGCACGTGGAACTAGAACAGTCTGCCCCAGTGAGCGTAATAAAGGGTTCAGTTCGACATTCCAACCGCCAGAAGAAGGCCGGAGCGTACAATGACGGAAACCTAATAAATATGGCGACAAAGATGAGGACAACAGTCCGAATAATGTAAATAGTGTACATAATACCTCATCTCAGAAATATAGAAATATACTTAAGTTCTAGTGTATTGGCCAGAGTTGTTAGATTTAAATCAAACTGATTTAAATCATGATTTTACAAAAATCTTTATTTAAAGCAAAACATTTTACAAATAAAAAACATTTTTTGTGTAATTTCATGAATGAAGTATTAAACTTGATGAATCAAATATTTATTAAATTAATTGAATAATTTTTTTTCTTTTAATATAAAATAAAATTTTAACCATTAAAAATTTAAAAATTAAACATGAGCAATATTTTCAGTTTTGGAATGCACCAGTCTATAGGACGAGAAAACTCATTCGACGTATAATAGCTTTCTTTTTTTTTCTTTTTTTTTTTTATAGTACCAGTCCCGATACTTTTTGATCAGACCTCGTATATGAAAATAGGATTGCATCACCTACTTTATAGGGATATCGACCTAATAAGACAATTAATAGAAATTGCGGTTGTATTTATGTTAAATTTCTACACTGATGATTATAAATGTGTTCGCCAAAATGCCACTGGGGTGAACTACATTTGGAAAGTGTTTGGGTATTTTGAAATACATAAAGCAATGCCGACATTCCCATCGTCGAACTGCTACAAGAAGAAATGACGGAGAAATCCGGAACAGTTATTTAGTTGAATGTCAGTCGTGTGAAGCGCGCCAGAAATTCAACTGATGTAGGAGAATAAGGAACGGAAACAACACAAAAGAATGGAGAAGAAAACTCGGAGGCGGCCACTGGCGTTCAGAGGTGGACTTTGAATTCTGCTCAGCGCAAACTTTGCGCGCACGTTCTAGAAGGGTTCTTTACAATCACTGACCCGAAAATACCATTAGGGAAGGTATGAATCTAGCTCTACTACCTCCAGTTATGGGTTAAATAGCAGGACAGACTGAGTCTTATAGCCTTGATTGGCAATCAAAAATCTGCCTAGTCAGTTATAAATCGAAAAGAAAATTACCAAACGTGTATCACATATGTCACTTAACTGACTGATGGTCTTCTGAAATCGAGATAGTCTATATAAGCGTATAAACTAGAGGGGACGCTGTAATTTGAAACTTTTAAATTTAATTTATTTTTACTCTGACTATAATTCTGGCATAAAAAAAAATGCTACTCTAATTAAAAAAGAAAACAATTCGCTAAGACGAAAATATTTAGAAAGTTCTTCAATAGCTAGTTCAGCCACAGTAAGCTTTGCGTCCAGATTCTTACAATGTTTCACCATCCTTGGCAGATTTTCCATTATCACAGTGTCAGATATTTAATAACAAAAATGATGGAAACAAAAATAAAAGATAAAGAATCTACATGAAATTGGCAAGATTATATATCCAAAACATATTAACAAACATTTTTTATGTTCAAAATTCCCAGAGTCCAGCCACAAGTGTAGTCGCATCATCAGAAATATGGTACATAGTCCGATGAAGTCTGAAGTCTTAAAGAACAAAACGCGTCACTCGAAAACTTTTCCTCTTTGTCACGAGACAAGAGTTACATTTTTTTTTTTATCTATATATTTTGAATTAATTTTTAAACTCCTTTTTATTCCTCTCTTAATTTTAAATTAATATTTCATTCTTTATATTACACCAAATTAATGTCATAAGGTTAATATTCGGATTTAATTTTATAAAACTTCTTCCCTTTAAGATAAATATCTTCCATCGGCGTCTGACCCATCACTCGTGCCTTTCGTCTGACTGAAACTTTTAGCTTTCACAGTTAAATTGTATTTCAGAACCACTCCTCTAATTTTATAGACACGAACTCAGTATACATTGGGGTTGATGAGACAGAGGACCGATATCTTCGTCTGTCGAATTTGGGGATTTTATTGTTTATTAATCATATATATATATATGCAACACTTCTGTATTCGTTCTTTTTGTTAATAATACGTTTTCACTGAATTGCTGAGTTCGAGTTTTCTTTCGAACCTCTTCCGGTTCGACAACAATATATATATATATATATATATATATATATATATATGGTGGGAATAAAGTCACTATATAGTTACTTACAATAACATTTAAGACAAAGCAATTAATCCACAGCCCATTAATTTATTATCAAAATCATTCTGGTTAATAATGATAAAATGCTACGGTAGACAATCGTAAATTAATTACTAATATTGTTCGAACTGCGAGCCACCTGCTTTGTTTCTTTTATTATAAGTAACTGCATAGGGATTTTATTGCCATCATATATATATATATATATATATATATATATATATATATATATATATATATATTATACGCGCGCAAACACACACAAGTATGTATACAGTAATGGAAAATAAAACGTGCATAGAACTTATAGTACTGATTATACAGATATCATTAAAATACTGGTAATGCTTATAATACTTACTGTACACCGACCTCTTACACACACACACACACACACACATATATATATTTGTGTATTTAGGCAGCAATCCTTCTTTCATGCACATTTCATTGAATATGACAAACAATATGCTTTGATTTAGTTTTTTTTATACAATTTCTCATGCGATCTAATAATGTTTTTCTTTTCAAATGATAAATTATATAAAAACTGTCAGAATCTTCTTTTAATCCGAGCGCTTTCGGCTATACATTTAGCCATTTTCAAGGATTAAATATTTTAACTGTTAAATAAGAAAGTTTGTTGCATGTATGTATTTATATAATGTTTTCATTTTTCAAAACATGGTCAAGATATTGTGTCCATTTTCATAGTTAATATTATTAAGTGTTTTTTTTTGTTTTTATTAATAAGGTTTCCATTATTTTTAGCCTTTTTTGCATGTAGATGATGCTATTATATTTGTGTTGCCAACAAGTATGTTACGAATAGTGTCCGGTAGGTTTCCATGAATATTTAAATGAGATCTAATTGAGCTATGATCAGAAAGGTGTAGAGTGAGTCTGCGTGTCAGACATGTTGTTGTGTGGACTTTAGAATTATTTACGAATTTTGATTGATCAGGAATACAATTTCTTAATGGGCATTAAAAACTGAAAACATTTTATAAAACATACATGCAACAAACTATTTCTTATTTAACAGTTAAAATATTTAATCCTTAAAATTGGCTAAATGTACATCCGAAAGCGCTCGGCAAAAAAAGAATATTCGGATAGTTTTTTTAAATAATTAATCATCTGAGAAGAAAACAAATTATTAGATCGCATAAGAAATTCTATAAAAACTAAATAAAAACACCTTGTCTATCGTATTCAATGAAATGTGCATATATATATATATATATATATATATATATATATATATATATATATATATGCAAATAGTTTTTTTTTTTTTTTTACTTTTTTTGAAAATATTTCAAACGTACTTTTGGAGTTAATTTGATGACGACGGTATATTAAGTAGACGTGAGGTTGATTTTGTGTTTTAAATGGTCAAAAATACTTGACGACATGCAATTCAAAATAGAAAATGCTCTAACTGCGTACCCCAAGCGTCACTCAACGAGTTTAAAAAGCATTTATATTTGAATAACTGTTTAATGTTTAAATTTATTTTCAAATAAAACCATATCTACCAAGAAACGCATTTTTTTTTTTTATAAATTCGCTATTTCCCCATCGCGAAATTTTATCAAAAGAAGAATTCAGAAATTTTATTTACTTAATTATATTCGGGGGAATTGTAGGAAAATTAAAAAAAAAAAGATCTGGAACTTGATTAAAAATATACGAAAAAATACATTAATATTTTTAATGCAACCACTCTTCAGGATATAGAATGATAGTAACGCGTTTTCAGAGTTTCCACTCAAGGCTAGAGAATCCAGTTTACCCTGTAATTTAATTGGGGTATGGGGAGAACAGATGGATTTATGCCTTTCGCAAGAGCATTAACAGTGAAATTGAACGCAGAAGACTAAGCCGGGATTTGAACTCTGCTCGCCGTTTCTATTTTTTGTACATTCGAAGGGAGGTTTGAACAGCGAGAGGTGCTTTCCAAAAGAAACACGAAAAGTTTGTTAGAAACAAAGAAAAAGTGTTGAACTAATATCAGTCCTCCTCTACGGCAGTGAATGCTGAACAATGTCTTGCCAGGTGACGGGGAGATTGGAGGTAACAGAGGATATAGTTTTACAGAAGAACTGCCAAGAACACTATGGACGAAAGATGAGAGCAAAGAGAAAGTTTTAAGGAAAATTGAAATGAAAATGACAGAGAAAAAGAGACAGTTGAAATCTTTGGAATACATAATGAGGAAAGAGGTTTTGGCAAAGTAGATAAAGGTTAGATCCAGTGACAAGACCCAAAGAGTGTGAGTTCAATACCTGGTTAAGGCAGTGGAGAACTTTCAGAGGGGAATTAAAAGGAGATAACTGATAACTGACATCCATTAGACATGGCACGTGGAACTAGAACAGTCTACCCCAATGAGCGAAATAACGGGCTCAGTTCGACATTCCAACCACCTGAAGAAGGCCGGAGCGTACAACGGCCGAAACGTTGTAATATGGCAACAAAGATGAGGACAATAGTCCGAATAATGTAAATAGTGTACATAATACCTCATCTCAGAAATATAGAAATATACTTAAGTTCTAGTGTATTGGCCAGAGTTGTTAGATTTAAATCAAACTGATTTAAATCATGATTTTACAGAAATCTTTATTTAAAGCAAAACATTTACAAATAAAAAAACATTTTTTGTGTAATTTCATGAATGAAGTATTAAACTTGATGAATCAAATATTTATTAAATCAACTGAATAAATTCTTTTTTCTTTTAATATAAAATAAAATTTTAACCATTAAAAATTTAAAAATTAAACATGAGCAATATTTTCAGTTTTGGAATGCACCAGTCTATAGGACGAGAAAACTCATTCGACGCCAGATGTGGCCACAGCTGACAGGAGTTGCTTTAACTGCAGAAAATATATTATTGCTTAATCCACTTACAAATTTCAAAGTTAAAATAACAACACAGAAAAACCTACATCCAAGTTTGAAAAAACTGTTAGGCAGTGTTGCTAGTAAACTACTCATAAAATTACTAGATTATGTACTAATATACAAAATACATATGTTATGAACGAAATGTCTAAAATTTTAAAATGCTGTAAGAATAAAATAGTTCTATGACAAAAAAAAATATAGATTAAGTAGAATGTCGATGCACCCAATACCTTAAAAAATGTTAAAAATTGATTGTAGATTTTTATCGCGTAAACTGGGAAAAGTCAGCTAGATATAATCAACAATTGTTAATTTGGCAGCCCTAAATTTCCGACTATTTTAATTTTTCAAGCTATTCAGATCTACTTTGTCGTTTCTTTTGCTTTCTTCATGTGCAAAAATGAAAAAAAAAAATCCGATTTTTAAAGGCCTTTTTTTTTTTTTTTTTAAAATATCATTAAGTCTGGCTTCGGATTGATTTTTTTGCGATTCTTTAGGAATATAAAAAAAATCGGATTTTTTAATTTGAATATATATCAACAAGCCCAATGTTGGTTTGTGCTAACCGCCGAAGCCAGGCGCTTGTAGGACCGGAAATGTTTCTGGTATATTTGATGTGATAAGCGATCCAGTTGACTACCTCTAAATACCAGTAGTACAAGCAGGACACATTTCTAGTAACGTTATACGACGTTATTATATCGCCCAGTAATTTTACGCGCCGTTTTATGACTATTCAGACTATTAGCTGACTCATAATCACTACCATTCACATCAGCTTCAGTTTCTACCATGGTCAACTTGCCGAAATTTAGGTGACACCCGAAAGAAATCTTACACCTTAACGCTTCTCGTCTACTCTCGACGGAACCAATTATGACATTCCCTTTATAACAGAACATGTGTTTGCAATTGTCAGACAAGATGTTATCATCGTAACTTCACGTATTATTCCCTATCATCTATATAACCACCAGGTTTATTTGCCACTTCGGCTTATATTCTGGGAGAAATGTGTTTAAAAAAAATTGAATTCTTTTAGTCTCTGTCGCGGCCAATTTTTTTTGTTAAATTTTAAATGTATATGCCATACATACAGTTACAAACAGCCGTAGACATGACGTCATTTGTATCAGACACACCTATATTTAAATTAGAAATATAACGTTCCTAAGATTGCTACGATATGGCTTCTTTTTCTTCTATGTGTTGTATTCCTTCAGCTTGATTTCAGATTTCACTATTAAAAAAAAAAATAAATAAATAAAAATTAACGCGCACGCGCACACAGAGGGTACAATGGGTAAATTGAAGCCATTTCATATTTTTAATTTTGCGCATGCGCGTTGTTTTGATTTTATTTTGTCGACTGCACAGTATAGTAGGGTCAGCTGGGTACAGTCTATGAGAAAAAAAAGCAATTCACTTCGCCAGAAGTTTGGAAACGGCATGCTGTACTGCTTGGCATTCGCGCCGGAAGCTCAAATACAAACATTTCAGAGTGTTTAAGTGTCAATCTGAGGACAGTACAGAGGACTTGGTAAGAGTTAGATGAGTCTGATGGTGATTACGAATGGACAGCAGCTCGGAAAACTCACACAAATCGTTCTGATAAGAAAATGACTTCCGAATTTGTTGGTGAGGTCCTCAGACTCAAAACGGAGGCCTACATCAAGTGACTTGAGGAGGTAACAGGACTCTGCAATTTATCCATCGCACCCTGTATATCTGTCAAAATGAGATGTCGGTGTTATTTTCATTTTTGTCGTCATTTAGACAATTTATCCATCGCACCCTGTATATCTGTCAAAATGAGATGTCGGTGTTATTTTCATTTTTGTCGTCATTTAGACGACAATTTATCCATCGCACCCTGTATATCTGTCAAAATGAGATGTCGGTGTTATTTTCATTTTAGCGTCATTTAGACACGATTTGTCCGTCGGTGTCCAATTGATCCTACTGAACTGTGCAGTCAACAAAAATCAAACAACGCGCATACACGAAATGAAAAAAAAAAAAAAATGTGACAATTTACCCATCGCACCCAGTATTTGACTTCTACTTGAAGTGGCTTACGGTCACCTCACGTTGAAACACCGGTTCCCGTACGATCACCGAAGTCGACCCTGGTCAGAACCTAGATAGGCAACCGTTTGGGAATACCAGGTGCTGTAAGCTTGGATGTGCGGGTGGTGTAATGGATAATGGCTCGGAATTGTTAATCGGAGTTGGGTTTGTTATATTCATGCGAAAATCCTCTTGGGGAAGGTGTGAATCTACCTATTCTCCCCCAGCTATGGGTTAATTAGTAAGACTAGTATCAATAAAACGAGTATTATAAAAAAAATTAAAATAAAATTGTGCACAGAATATTTAGATTTCGGAATGAAATAAACCATAGACGTGTTGATATGCAGTAAAACAAACAGCCAATCAAATCCACTTGAAGTCTGATGTGAACTTGAGTCCCAACAGACGTACAAAGCATGGGTCATCATTGAGAGGGAAAAAAACTCGGGGTCTGAAAGGTGATGATACCATGACACTAGTTTGGTTTTTGCGCTACTGAAAGTTACAAGCCATCTGTTGGTACTACTTTGATTTATCAACTACAGTTAAGAAATATCTACTATGGCTTGCTATCTACAAGGAAAAATATCTACACCATACAAATTTTAATATGGAATGGCATCTCTCTCCTCTCTCTAGCTATGGGTAAATAGCAGGACAGACCGGGTTCTGTAGCCTTGGATGGCAGCTGGTCTACCGCAGAAATAAACGACAAACTACTGCGGGGAAAAATCTGCCTCGTCAGTCATGTATCGAAAGATACATGATCACCTAAGCGTGTATCACGCATGGCACAACTGATCTACATAGTAAAACTTTTCTACTTTGGTCCGTTATCTACAAGGAAAAGATGACAAGCCAAAGTTGCAATTTATTCCCACTGAACTGTTAGAGGAGAAACAGAAGGAACTTCAGAAGACTAGATATTTATAATGACTTTCAATAACCTCTCTGAGAGAAAGGGCTGGAATATTACTTGTAGCGATGCCAGTGCTTGTGATTAATATCGCAAAACTTTATGCCATACGATTATGCATGATTATTTCATGTGAAAACTGTTCGAAAATAATTGCTTGAAAACATTTATTCGAATTGTTAATTGTTTGAACGAAAATTAATCGAAAGGACAATTATACTAAATGATAATTATTCGAAATGTAAAATTCTTTATTGCAGTCAAAATTAAAAGAGGAAATACACAAATGATAATTATTCGAAATACAAATCTTGTTAATAAAACAATTTAGTAAGAAAAAAAACCCTTATAAAATTATATGATACTGCACGCAAATAGTCAACTACTGAAGTGTATTCGTTAAAGGGTACCACTAAATTTTCTATTTATCCCGCGGTAATTGGCGCTTTTGACATTTTGGCAACTTGCTGTTACTTTTCAATATGAATTTCTTGTAAGTCCTGTTGTCTTTTAAGAGCGTCTAAAAATGTCCATATTGTGGGATGATACTTGCTGCAAAAAACCCTATGCCACCCTTGAAGGACGTCATTAGTTCTCGGTAAATCAGCATTGATTCTCTCAAAGTAAGACCACACGTATTTGAAACAGAGATATTTCGAATAATTATCTTTATCTTTTTTATTAATTCTCAATCAGCGTTACGACATGCGAGAGTTGTTAGACAAGATACTATAAAAATGCAACGATGCATTCCGAGCGCTCAACCCTTCAAAGAAAACTATTTTGGCAACTCTGATGCTGGTAGTGTGTGTCTGTGTGTGTGTACTGGTGGTGGTGAGGTAACTCGAGAATTTTTCGCGTTGTTCTCTTCTTTGAATTTACTTGTGAGCATTTCAGTAGATTAGCAAAAATAAAAGAGCGTTAACTTTTCTATGACAGTACTTTTTTTTGAAAATCAGGAATTAAGTTTTCAACCATTCTTCACCCGTTTCAATGAATTTTTGGAGAGAATGTGAGAAAGAGAGAGAGAGAATGTGAGAAAGAGAGAGAGAGAATGTCAGAAGAGAGAGAGAGAATGTGAGAAAGAGAGAGAGAGAGAATGTGAGAAGAGAGAGAGAATGTGAGAAGAGAGAGAGAATGTGAGAAGAGAGAGAGAATGTGAGAAGCGTGTGAGAGAGAGAATGTGAGAAGCGTGTGAGAGAGAGAATGTGAGAAGCGTGTGAGAGAGAGAATGTGAGAAGCGTGTGAGAGAGAGAATGTGAGAAGCGTGTGAGAGAGAGAATGTGAGAAGCGTGTGAGAGAGAGAATGTGAGAAAGAGAATGTGCGAAAAGGAAAAGAGTAAGAGAGAAATTGAGAAAGGGAGAGTAACAGAGAAATTGAGTAAGGGAGAGTAATAGAGAAATTGAGTAAGGGAGAGAGGGAAAGTTTGAAAGAGAAAGAGAGAGAGAAAGTGAGAAAGAGCGAGAGAGAGAGAGATTATACATGTAAGTTATTTTGTTTAATATGTTACAGTCCTGAGAAGAAAGTGGACGGTAAAGGAAAACGTGATAGTTATCAGTGTGCAATAAAAAAGTCAAAAGCACATGAAATGATCATTTGCAGAGCCAAAATCGATTCCTCTGCCTTTGGAAGATTTTCCAGAATGTAAACATTAAAGACATGCATATGTATCCTACAATATTTTGACAAAGATGAAGACAACTTGGAACGGGAACTTCATTGGTGAAGAATTTAAATTAGTTTACCAAAATGCTAAGATATTTGGAGAACACTTCAGGAGAAAATATTCTACAGCACAGAAATTGGCACGAATACCATACATGTTAAAGAAAGAACGGTTGAGTTGGTAGGTGACTTTTTCTATACTGGTTTACTCGTATTTCTTTTTACTGTAACTGTGATAAGAACATTAATATTTTAAGGACAAAAAGGCCAAGAGAGTCATCACTATCCATCGTTTATGGCAATACAAACTGACGAGAAGGTGGCTAAGACCGAAGAATAATACAGCCTCAGCTTTGCCTACCGAAAGTACATGCACGAACACCTATCCATATGCAACATATCATTACAAATACCCAAATATAAAATGATTCTTGACCAGAGCAGCCTCTCTAAGCGCTGCCAAAGATTTCGGGCTCCTTACTACCCGTCGGAATGCAGCAACCAGAAAACCAGGTATTCTCATAATGAAAATTCGTAGCTACTGATCAGTCAGATTTCGAAAAGTCCTTAAGCCATAGAAGAAAGTAACCGGTAAACAATAACCTAAACAGGAAAGAACGGATAAAAACCTCTACTGCTGACCTATCTACTCCTATTAAAAGTTACATATTAATTAAAGTCACATAGCCTTTGTCCTTTGCCCTGGAAAGGTGCATTCTTCGAGCGAATTTCAGTTTCCCAGTTGCAAAGCTGTGGTCTATGATCTCAAACACTCCGTGTGATAGACAGCAGAAGACGTTTTCAAAAAACAATAGTGTTACCGAATGTTCAGAGAACTTGAATTTTAAAGAAAAAATAACAGTAGTTTCCACCGTATCCTTCGAAACAATCTGACACGAGTATGCAACTGGAGACCGGCTTATGCAGATGAAGACAATGCGATAGATAAAAGAATGTTTGGAATACTAAGAAAAGAAAATAGTGTGTCAAAGATGAAAAGCAGATAATGCAAAAGAGGATATATCGTATATTTGGACAGCAACATTTCTTTCATTCATGTTTCTTTGAATATGACAAACAAGGAAAATTTGATTCATTAAGTTTTTCAAGTATTCTTAAATTTTTCCGTTTGTTGGGGGCAATGCAGTATTAATCTTACTTTATTTAACAACGGAAACAATGTGCTAAAGGGTTTTTTTTTCTTTTTAGCAGAGAAGGACACCAATTTGAATTCCAGCCACGTTCCTTTTGCAGGGCACGGAATAAATGGTACTATCATACAATATGGACCGCACAATTATATATCAAAAGACAACCTTGAAAAGAAATTAATAATAAAAACCCCTTGACTAAAAATGTGGGCAAAAGCACCTAGGTCAAACATTACAGGCAATTTTTAGATTCTCTTACCCCTACCAAATGTGTAAATTTAAGAAAACTTGAAAAACTAGGAAAAAAAAATTATCACACACACACACACACACATATATATATATATAAGAAAACAAAAATCACCAACAAAAAACTTCCCAAAACCTCAAAATCTTATCAACAATAGTGAAAAAAGAAAGAGGAAAAAAAAAAGGACTAAGGCAAACCTATCTACTGAGTAAAGTGCTCGAAGGATACATTGCTTAGAACAGACATAAAACGACTACGTTAAATCCTACGAAAGAATGGCTCTGGTAACCCGAGTTTCACGATATTGCGTTCCTCAGACAACAGTGTGTGTGTGTGTGTGTGTGTGTATATATATATATATATATATATATATATATATATATATATGTATGTATGTGTGCGCATATATATATATATATATATATAAGCAAAAGAGTAGAATAAGTAAGAAGAAAGAGAAAAATCATAGGAACTTTAAGAGAAAACAGAAATGAGAGGCTTTGTAGTTTCCCACCAAGTTATAACACTATCAATAATAGTGTATGTGTGTGTGTGTATATATATATATATATATATATATACATACAATCACAGAGAGATGGAGGGAGGGATATATATATATATATATACTGAATGAGTGGTATTTGCCGGAAGTTTGGGGCTATCTGGTAAGGACATGTGGCCTTTCTGATACGCCATAATATTGAACATGCACAAAATGCCAAGAAGCTAGCGAGAATTCTGGGGGAAATGGTAAAGAAACAGGAAAAGGAGAAGCAAATCGTTTACAAAACGAACCCAGAAGTTTTGCAAGAATCACTGAGAAAAAGATTCTGCGGAATTTTGGACGTAAGAATTGTCTGTTTCTTGTGATCTTCAATCTATTTATTTAGAGTGCGTCAATGAGAATTCCTGTTACTCAACAATGGGGGGCGGAATCTTCTTTATCGCCCGCAAATCTCTCTCTTTGAGTTTAAGAAGAAAAAGAAGAAAAAGGCTGGGTAGAGTACCGATGTGGTTTCACGAGGCTTCAAATTTGCTGATCTAAATAAACCTTGTCGTTAGATATACATGCGGCTAGTTCCAAAATTAATGTATTTTTTGTTGGCTAACGACGCGTATGTTGATGGTGTACTACAAAGTTTGAACATTCCCGCCAATAAACTATGTTTCCACCTCCTAAGAAACGACACTCAGACAAAATGGCGCCTGACATTAAAGTGTGTATGAACCAGGTGTGTCATTAAATTAGTCTAATAGGAAAAAATTGCACCGATTAGCATTCATCGACGCTTACTGAACATGTATTTTATAAGTGTCTTTTAACTAATTTTCATACAATAAAAGGCAGCAGACTGTACAAGATATAGCGTTACAGTCAAAATATTAGGTTGGTGCAAAAATAATGTCGTTTTCTCACATATGTTACTTTGTGAGAAAACGACATTATTTTTGCACCAATCTAATAGCTATAATTAATAAGGTTTGTGACATGAATGGAAGAGAAGTTGGTAGGAAGTGAAGATTATAAGAATAACAGTTGACCCTTGTCATGAAGTGGTTAAGATTATAGTGTTCAGGGAAACACTCACGCGGGAGTCTGTTCTCCAAATTGCCAGAAACGTTCTTTTCACGTTTAAAACACAGAAGATGAGTGTGTAGAATTAGCAGACTAGCCAAAGTTGTAAAAGGTCGGCACTGAAGAATGGAACTAATCTGAACATTGTGGAGACCAAAGGGTGGATGGGAACACAGGCAGGGATTAATGTGTTTCAGCAGTGACGACAGTAATGAATGTGAGAAGTAATGTCCCGAGCGGTCCTGTACAGTAACTATATCGTCCTGGGAATGACGATGAACTACATCCGCATCCTGGGTAAGACGATAGAAAACATCCAACAGCATGGCCTCTGAACAGGAAGATTTGAGGAGTCTGGAACCATCTCTTAATTGTTAGTGTTCTCAGGTTTACCCTGACCGGAGTGGTAGCGTCTGTTAGGGTCCCAGCTATGGGCAAATAGTTAACCCCTTAACTGGGTCAAAACACTATGAAAGTGTAAAAATATTTTTTAATAAAATCATCTGTCACCCCCACTATTTTTTACTGACGGTGCTTCTCAGGTAAATAAACTTATCGACTTAATATCATCTTGGTGCAATGAAATGGATTTTGTTGTTTGTTGTTTACAACACAACCCTAAACAGGAAACCAGGGATAAACGTCTAATCCAGCTCAAAAGATGGGGATGGCGTTTGAACCGGGCGATATGCGAACCTATCTACTTCTATTGAAAAAAATAAGTAAAAATAAATAAGAGATTAATATAATAAATAGTAAACGAATTCTTGGTGTTTAGGTGGAGACGTTAGAAGTGTAGCGTTAAATTAAGAGCACATGCAATTGAAATGCCTACATTCAGGCAGGGACAGTTTATATAAGAGCCGTTCCTGAACCTAATTAGTTAAAATTCATTAAGCGGACGAAAACTAAACTAATATTCAGACAATTTATTTTATTTTAATCTTTCTTAGGAATAATTACCTTTTGCAACTGCTTGATATAAGACTAAAATTTATCTCTTTTTTTTATTAATATTAAGAGAAGAAAAAGATTTGTGCTTTGATAATATCTATATATTCATCTCTTCGGACCGAAATCTTTTAGTAAATTTTGGTTTGAAGGGATGAATATATAGATATTCACAAAATAAATTATAACCGAAATGAATCTTTAAGGCTTTCTTTTTGATTATAATTAAAATGATCTGTAGGTTACATTGAACTCTCTCTCTGGATTAATATCCTCCTTGGAATAATCCTTACTAGTAACAAATTGGTTATGTGTGTGTGTTTACGAAGCATATTTTCATTCAAGAAGGTTTGGTTAAATAATTTAGATGTATTATGTCTATTTTGGTTTTAATTCTTTCATGTCTATGAAATAATTTTTTGGTTGCTGTAGAAAATTGATCAAGAAATATACCAAAATTTTCTTTCAAATAATTTTTTATCTGTTCGTTTACAGTGTTTCAAATACATTTTTTGGGTTATGCAAGGGAGGTAACTTAATTTTTTTGAAAAGAAAACGATCTGTAAATTAAGATAATATTTTTATATAAAACTTTGCTGCTGTAAACATTAAAGACATTTTTTGCCATATTCACAGTTGACTTTATTTTTGGTCCCATTTCTCTCATATAAAGGGCTTCCAGAATTTTAAGTTTTTGCTTATTATTATTTTTTTGATGAAGTGCTAATGTATTTTCGACTAATATCCAAGTTGTGAATGTGTAAACGAACAGTGAAAAAATATTTTGAATTTACGGAGCTACTCTACACCCACAGTTATTTTAACGCACTGAAGATGGTCTCAGATGAGACTGAAAGTACTTGGGAAAATAAAAAAAAGTGTTTGAAAGAAGATTTTGGTATTTTTGTTGATCAATTTTCGACAGTCACAAAGAAATTGCAAAAATAATGTCGTTTTCTCACATAGTAACATATGTAAGAAAACGACATTATTTTTGCACCAACCTAATAGTTTGTGGACATGAAAGGATTAAAACTAAAATGAATAGACATAATACGTCTAAATTATTTAACAAAAACGTGCTTATATATATATATATATATATATATATATATATATATATATATATATATAAAGACTGTTGTGTGCTATTAATGTCAATTTAGGCTTCACTATATCTGTGTCTCGGGAAGTAAAATGAAAATTTATTCTTTGTTTCAAGATGTGTTCTTTTCATTTTCTCATTCGCTCAGTAACGGACTGCGGCGCCAGTGAGTCGGCGACTGCTGAATTCTTTTTTTCTTTTTGTTTCTAGAATTCACAAACACGTTGAACTTTTTCATTTTTTTGTTATGGAATCTTATTTCATCTTAGTTTAGTCAAATCTTCTCTAAATCAAATAAAATACTTTTATTTATGGGAAATAAAGTTATGTTTTTTTTCCTTTCAAAAATTTAATTCATCGGGGTAAAACAAAAACGTTTCCACTTTCACGACCTCCCAGCTTACCCTAAACTATACAGACCCTAAGTTCGTCAAAAGAAAATAGATTAAGTATGTTTTTAACTTTTCTTGCATAGTTTGAAGTTTTCAGATTACGTGCTTTCATAACGCGTTTCACTTCAGTATCTTTGAAGTTTTCAGATTACGTGCTTTCATAACGCGTTTCACTTCAGTATCCCCACTAGACTGGTTTAGGAGGGAGGATGTTCAATTGCCGAAACTAAGTCGGCTATAACCCATGACTGACAACACGTTCCCAGCCGTCATTCTTTCGCTAGTTGTGTAGGGCCCATTGCCAGCTCATGAAGGTTTAGAGCAAATAGTCTTTGAAAGTATAAAGCCAAGTGTGACGGGAAACTCAATTGGAACAGATATGCAACTTGGAAATGTCAAAACGCATTTGACGATAATGCCTTTTAAAGTTTCTTCAGTCAATCAAAAGATATTTAACATGTATCTTCTCTCACTTTTCCAGTAAAAGAAGACATTCCCTCTCCTGAAAACATTTTCATAAAGGGAATGTTTAATTGCCTAATATTGGTGAAGAATGTTTGTTAAAATGGCTGTAATAGATTTAGAGCAGTAGAAATGCAAAAGGACGCATATATATATATATATATATATATATATATATATATATATATATATATATATATATATATCGAGCAACTAAATATGTTAGCTCTATCAGTGGTATTGAGCGCTTTCCTATAAGTACCGCGCAAATATAATATATAAATAATATATATAAAAATTGCATGTATCTTAATAAATACACATATACCTACGTTTCATGTGCGACTCGAGTTTCGTTGGTTACCCAACTCATCGGGCACGAGATACAGCTATATCTCGTGCCATATATATATATATATATATGAAAGACATTAGTTGCCGACGCGTTTCGTCCGATGTGGACTTTCTCAAGGCAAAACGAAATGAATTTATTAAACTAAGGAACTAATAATAACAAAACAAAATGTCCTTAGCAACTGGAAGAATTTAGAAAACGCTATTTTCATACGGTTAACTGAATTGAAGTCATTTACTGTCACGTGTGGAGATATTGTCTTTATTGCTGTATTGACGGATTTAACCATTTTCTTTTGACTTCTTGATACTGTTCTGTACGGGTCGGCAACTATTACAGTTTTCTTATTGTCTTTCATATATATATATATATATATATATGTAAAATACAATAATAAAATTATAATATTAGCTGACGAGTTACAGTTTTCCTAATGTCTTTTACATTTATAAATATCGTCTTTTTCTATAGGTTAACTCTGAGAAATTTTATATTGTATATATATATATATATATATATATATATATATATATATATATATAGTGTAACCCGGATATAAGAGAGTTGTCGGGACCGGAGAAGTCTCTTATATCCGGGTTTGGTCTATTTTGTTTAGGTAAGTATGACTAATTTGGGGCCAGAGAAAATCTCTCTTATATCCGGGTTACACTGAATATATATATATATATATACCGTATTTTCCGGTTTACAAGACGCCCTGAAAAATAAGGGTGCGTCTTCCAGGATGAATGTAAGGCAACGCCCAGGCACAAGTAAGCTTCGATAGTCACCTAATTGGCTTGACTAATAGGGACGTGGATTTATATGTTCAGTCATTACATTATAATGTTAGCTATCTAATTGAGCCATTTAACCTCAGTACTTTGCTGTTACAAGTAATTTCAAGGCTATAAACCTTCCTGGAGCCAAGCCACGAACTTAAATATGCTCTGTTTATTTTCTGCTCTTGAATAGTATTTCATTGCCATACGAACAAAATCGGACGAGTGATTAATATAAACAGTAGGTGGCCCCAGTATGTGAGGGACGCATAGGGAATGCATTGTTGTATGAGAATGACTTTTTTTTTTCTTAAAAATTTCTTTCCAATATTAGGGTGCGTTTTCCAAGCCGCAGCGTCTTGTAAGCCGGAAAATACGGTAATTGGCTAAACTTGGTGAAGAATGTTAAATGGCCCTTATTTTAGAGCAGTACAAATGTAAAAGAGTGCATATCTGTATTTCCTAACACTACGTAGAAATAATTTGATGACCTTCGACACAAAGATCTATTTGAAGTGCTAGGAAAACTTTATTCGGTAAAATAGAACTATAAGTATTAGGTTAGGGCAAAAATATTGTCGTTTTTCGACGTATTTTTTAACGTCAAAAAACGACAATATTTTTGCACCAACCTAATACTACCAGGATTTATATCGCTGGAAACAATCTTAACAGCATAGGCGGATGAAACAGTCTTGACAAGATAGTAAAGGAAAGTGAGAAGAAAGGACTAACTATTAATGAATGGATAGCTGTAAGCTAGAGTAATGGCCTAAGATATGATTTACGAATTGAAAATGTCAAAATCAAGCCAGCACAGAGTATAAGATGACACCGAAATCCGAGGGCGTATTGGAATAACAAAAGGTGATATTAAGTATTAAGAAACGGAAAAATAAATTAGAAACAAAGAAAAGAGTGCCGAACTGCTATCTAATAACAGTCCTCTAATATGGCGGCGAATACTGGACAATTTCTTCACAGATGACGAGAAGACATGACTGAACGGAGATGTTCTACAGAAAACTGCTGAGAATAATATTATGGGCGGAGCATGCAAGCAACGAGAACGGAAAAGGTAGATGGAGATAGAAAGGATATAGTTTTAATCAGAAAGTGATAGCAGAAATTTCTGGGGCATATGAGGAAATAGGGCTTGGAAAATTTGACACTCACGGGAAACATTGAAGGCAAAAGAGAAATCAGGAAACAGCGATTAAATGGGTGGCAGAACACATACTGGGAATGATAAGGAAAGATACAAGGGACCGGAAGTTGTAGAAAACCATGATCGCCCACGTTTTCAAAGGACACAATACATAAAAGAATAGTTTTTTTTTTATTTTTTTATTATTTAGACTATTGTCTCTGTGTTTCTTCAAGGCAACGTTTCGACTAATACGTTCTTAAACTTTCCTGTACCCTTAAGCTTTGAGATTTTCATCTTCCGACTGAAATGTTCTTCGGCCTGGATATATTTTATGTATTTCCAAAATTTCCAATCTACTCGTTTTCATATATTTGTCCAACTCTTATCTTTTTACTATTACGACATAGTTTCGGCCACTGAATTTTTCGGTTACAAGTTAGATTCAGTTTTCAGGATTTTTTATTCGATTCTTTTAATTGAAAAGGATAGAAAAGATAGTAGCAAAAAAGAAAAAAAGAAAAAAAAAGTCTACATGTTTGGTTTTTTTTTCTGCTCACATCGCATCCAGCTATTTAATATGAAGAAAAACGAATATTCTACCAAACGTAATGTTGCTTTAGTCCGCTTCAAAGCACATCTTTTGGGAATCCACACACTTATCCCAGTGTCCCTTCCACTTTTCAAAACAGCCTCTTTCAGGATTACCGTCAGGTATCTCATTACTTTTTTTTACTTAATCTTATACTTAATCTTAATCTTTTACTTAATCTTGCACAAAGTGTTTTAAAGTGCTTTATATTTACCACTTTGCTGTGTGACTTATCCATAATATTCGTCTATATCTCTGAGATGAGGTAATATCATTATTTACATTATTCGGACTGTTATCCTCATCTTTATTACTATATTCGCAACGTTTCCTCCGTTAGACGGGCTGGCCTTCTTCAAATGATTAGAATTTAGAACAGAACCCTTTATTTCGGGATAGACTGTTCTAGCTTCACATGTAATGCTTCTTCTGGACGTCTTTTTTCTCAGTTATCTCCCATTATTATATATGATAAAATATGGTTTTAACGTATGTTATATTTATAGGTGAAAGTGATCAATATCAGATAGAGAATATGTAAATATAAAAGTGGACATTGAAGTCAATACTTAGAGGCAAAAGTCTTTTTCATACTAATTGCAATTGTCAGGCCTGACGATGGGTAAATAGCAGGGCAGACTGGGTTCTATAAACTTGGATGGCAACCGTTTATTTTTCTTTAACTCAACTCTCCAAGGGTCTAGTCACTAGATCTAACCAACGCCTTTATCCTTGCCGAAATGTTGTTAATATAGCAATGAAGATGAGGATAACAGTTCAAATTATGTAAATAATTTAAGTAATCATAATACCTCATCTCGAAGATAGACAGCTATTATATCACTTGAAGTTAATGACTGGATCACACTAATATCTTTATCCACTGGGCCATGTGTCTTTGTGAATATGACAATGAAGATGAGGATAACAGTCCGAATAATGTAAATAATGCAAGTAATCATAATACCTCATCCCAGAGATATAGACATACATTATATCACTAGAAGCTAGTCACTGGATCTAACCAACGTCTTTATCCACTGGGCCATGTTTCCTTGTGAATATGGCAATGAAGATGAGGATAACAGTCGGAATAATGTAAATAATGAAAGTAATCATAATGCCTCATTTCAGAGATATAGACAGCCATTATATCACTAGAAGCTAGTCACTGGATCTAACCAACATCTTTATCCACTGGGCCATGTGTACCCTTGTGAATATGGCAATGAAGATGAGGATAACAGTCCGAATAATGTAAATAATGTGACTTATTCATAATTTAGACACGTGAAAAAAATCTAAGATCTGGGCTTGGGTTAGGCAATATTATACAAAGATATCCAGAAAAAAAAAACGTAAAGAATTTACTTGCTCGGTCATTGTGAATGCGACGGTCACTTAGTAACCAAACTCACCTTCTTGCCGATTAAGATTATGTGCCTACGCATACGCACTATGCTTTCCTATGAGTGATGTAACTTGAAAAAAAAAAAAAAAAAGCCGCGCAATACGTTTCTAAAGGATATTCAAAATGATTGCTTTCCAGGTAGACCGCATACAACTGAGAATGTCTAAAATGATCTGATCGGAGAATTAGTCAGATTCTCGCGTTTCGACTAAATCTAAAGAAGCAACACTGTACTTGTTGCCGCCTAGCAGTTCCCCCACCAGGCTTTCTGGTGAGGATGGTGGTTAGACAATCAACAAGGCAACTCAAAGGAACAATGAATCTTCTTATAGGGGTCAACAACCATTTAACACAATGGGGTAGATCCGGCCAGTGCGATGATAACATTGCATCACTGGCTGGATGACGGCTTTAGATTTAGAGTCAATGAAGAGAGTGGTTAGACACCCAGCAAGACCTGCCAAATGACGGATGACCCTCCTTGTAAGGTCAACGGTCATTTAACACAATGAGGTAGACTGGACTCCATAGACTTGGATGCAGCCAGTGCGGCCAAAGCAATCCTTAAGTTGGAAGAGATCGGTTGTAGTTTGGCCAGGAGAGGGATGGTCTGCGCCAGCTCTACTTGTTTCACCACGCATGAATGAATATCTCTCTATTCTACCAGTGCTATATATATGACTAAAAAATGCAGTGCCTTTTTTTTTGGTTGACAAGATTGTCTGTAAAATTAAAAGATTTTAGCCAATAAAAATCTGTTTTTTAGAAATGTGGTAGTAGATGATGAATACGGATCAAAAACGTCGAAAATTACTGAGTATTTCAACGTTCTAAGAGAAGTCACATACAAAACAAGCAAAAAAAAAACAAAAAAAAACAAAAAAAAAACAACAAAAAAACAACAAAAAAACAGAGCACCTGGTATTCCTAACCGGTCACCCATCTAAGTAGTGACTAGGCTCGACGTTGTTTAACTTCGGTGATCGAACGAGAACCGGTGCATTCAAAGTGATATAGCCGTAAACGATTTGCGTTTCTCTTTAAAAAGCTTTTAGTTAACAAGCGCAGTGAAACAGACATTGAGTCATTACTTATATTTCATATTGAATATACATTCCTAAGTACAAACAATGGAAAAAAATATCTAAGAAATCGAACATTTCTACACGGAGATAAAGAACCTTTTACTTTATTTGTATTATCAATACTTTTTTTTTCTATAATTTTTGCTGTATGGAAAAGTTTTTCCAACTTTACATAATACAAGCGACACGATAAGTTTGAATAATCTGTCACATATAGTACATGATATCTATCGTGCTCGTATGTAACTTATTTTTAAGTGAATATTTCACATCTCGCCATAGGCGGGATATCCATGCTCTTCTATTCATAAACTTTCATCTGTAACTTTTTAAAATACTTAGATTCAATGCATGGTCATCAGTAAAAGGATGAGCCCGAATTACGATTTGCAGGTCGGGGACACCAGAATCAAGCAGACGCGGAAGTTTAAATATCTGGCAAGCGTTCTGACAGAGGACGGTAAATGCGACACTGAGATCCGTAGACGTATTGGGATGGTCAAGGACGCAATCCAAAAGCTGAGCAGAGTATTGCGAGACAGAAGAATTTCTTTGGTAACGAAGAAAAGAATACTGAGCTGTTACGTGATATCTGTTCTTTACGGCAGCGAATGTTGGATGATTTCCTCAAAGATGAAGAAGAGAATCGAGGCGACGGGGATGTGGTTCTACTGAAGAATGCTAAGGATATCATGGACCGAGCGTGTGAGTGAAGATGCGGTCTTAGAGGGATTGCAAACAAGGAGGCGGCTTATATTTAACATCAGGAAGAGGCAGCAGAACTTCCTGGGACACGTAATGAGGAAGGAGGGCTTGAAGAATCTGATACTCATGGGTCGAATAAAGGGAAAGATGGACAGGGGAAACAACGAATGACATACCTAGCGGTCTTAAGCAAGTGGAAGACAGAACGTGGTCTGGGTGAGGTGACAGAGAGAAGGAATTTGTTGAGAGCGGCAAGGGTTAGAAGGAGGTGGAGAGCCATGATCGCCTATATCCTGAAAGTTCGATGTTGACTGTTTCACACAAACTTTAATAAACTTTAATTCATTTTTGGATACCTGCGATATTTAACAGGGCAATTTAAAAAAGAAACCTTGTATAATGAGTTCGATCCTCACCGGATCAGTAGCTGTGGCCTTGTGATAAATTTGTTATGCGTTTCCAATTTTTTAAAAGTCGTTTTATTGTGGAGTAATGATAAACATTTTTTGCCATTACTTTACGGTAAAATGATTAAAAATGCAGTAAGCACGTCTTTTTAACAAAAGACGTCTCTTGGGATATTTGTATGGGTCCACACATATTAGAAGCTTAAATAGTAGAATATTTATACTGCCACGCTTCTTTCAAATACTTACAAACAAAAAATAATTTTTTTTAAAAAGCCAAGAAAGAAAATAGAAAAAAGAAACTCCCCAAATCAAATACAAATCAACACGAGCAAAAATCCCTTTTTATCCCGGAGGAACATAACAATTGTTGAGGGAGAGTAAATTACAACTTAGCCAGACCCCACTCCTTAATAAATTTCTTAATTCATTTTCTTGCTAATCTATTCACCAAAACAAGAAAACAAACTTATTCTTTAAAATTGGATTCGTGACACGTATCACTTTAGGCGTTTCCAGAATTTTTCTTTTTGCCAAATATTTTACAAAAAAATCTTAAAGTTTTATATTCCTGTCATCTGAGCAAAAATTCTGTCAAATGAAAATCGTAAAAAAAAAAAAAAAAAAAAAAAAAAAAAAAGAAGAAAAGGAAAAGTTCTCAACGTCTTCTAAGTATATTACAAAACATTAATGTCCAGTAAAAATGTCGGCAGGATTCATTATATATTATGAATTCCCAGACAGCCTGTTTCGTTGTATCACAGCTCAAAACAGTGTGGCTAGACATCCGGTTGCCACAAGCCGGGATCAAAACTCGTCCGATTTAACGTCAGTCAGAGAATTTTATCCCTAGGCTATCAGAGCACGACAGAGAAAGGGGATTTTTAACGGATTATATATGTGCTATATAAATGCCATGCGATCACTTCTTACGAAGAATGACGCATGTATGAGTCTGGATCAAATATGGATCGGAATTCGACAGAATAAGATAAAGAACAAATAGGAAACATTTATCAATCTAGCATGTTTCACTTTTATTAAAGGCTTCATCAGAGAATGAAATACGGAGAAAAAGGAGAATGACATTCTGTTTTTTGTTTACGTTCGTGTTTGATTTTCATTGGTTAAATCATGTGTCACGTGCCTTCGACTCTTTTAAACCAACGTTAGTATAATTTGTGGCGTTCCGAATTCAAGAAGAGACGAGGCGTCCATTCGAAGTTTGAAGAAATTAAAGGATTCCAAGTCCATCTGAAAAAACTAAATACCGCTAGGTTGGTTCAAAAATAATGACGTAATAACGTCGTTTTTTGACGTATTTTTTATTACGTCATTATTTTTGAACCAACCTAATATAAGTGTATAACAATTTTAGTTTGTCTGTTGGATTGAGATGATAATGCATATTCATAAGTGTGTGTAGATATACGTGTTTGTCTAGTAGACATGATTATTGAATTTTCTCAGGGTGATTTGGGAAACTTTTATGTACCATTTATTTTAGATAAACATACGTTAGTTTCTTTAAGAATGGCTTCAATAAAGGTTGACGATGTAATGTGTTTTTAAAGCGTGTTTATATTTGGCAATAGAGTTATTATTAGGCTCTCAAAGTACTTTCTCCTTCAGAATTATATTATTTTTTTTTGGAGGTGGGGCATGAGTAAAATCAAAGTTATAGCCAGTTTTGTTCCTGTGTATTACGAGAGAGTTTGAATGGATGTCTAAACGTAAATCTTTTTTGACTTCGCAGATATGGGCTATTAGATCACACGATGTCTTCCCAATATAAACTTCACATTTCAAATATTCAAATTAGTATTGATTTTATTTTACTTCCTAATTCTATCTCCAACTGTCTTGGTGGTAAAATACTTGATACATGATTGACCAATGAAAATCAAACAACACAAAATTAAACATCTGTTCCGACCAACGGAGTGAAAATTTTGTATTGACGCTTCAAATATGACCAGCAATCTGTTGAAATTGATTTACGTTCTGCAAATCCTTTAACAAACGGAACACCCCCAAAAAGCTTGAACGTGTGTGGGGTCTATAACAAAAGAAAATCAGTGATTGACTGTATGAGGATCATGGGATTCTACTGAAGGTTAATAAAGGCAGGGCCGGTGCATATTACATCTTACCCTTTGTGGTTTGTGACCCCCACTATCTTATCAAATTTTGCTTTTTTCTACCTACATTTTCTACCTACAAATTAAAGTAAGCACAATGACTATTAAAGGATAAAAGATTTCCGAAGAATTTGACGTAATTTTTTTTTTTTAATCTAAATCCATGAATTTATTTTTCTCATGCTAAGTCTCGAAAAAAGACTATGTTTTATTCATAATGTTGGAAGTGTTATGATTATTTAACTTTTTAATAAGAAAATTTCAAATTGATGTTAAAAATTACGATCCAAACCACCATATATATATACCCACACATTTCATTGAATACGACAGGCAAGGTACTTTGATAATTTTTTTTTTATACAATTTCTCATGTAATCTAATAATTTTTTTCTTTTCAGATGGTAAATTATATAAAAACTGTCCGAATGTTCTTTTTCCGAGCGCTTTCGGCTATACATTTAACCATTTTCAAAGTTGAAATATATCAACTCTTAACAAGAAATAGTTTGTTCCATGTATATATTTATATATATTAGGTTGGTGCAAAAATAATGACGTAATAATGTCGTTTTTTGACGTATTTTTTTAACGTCAAAAAACGACATTATTACGTCATAATTTTTGCACCAACCTAATATTTCATTACACATTCCATTATATATATATATATATATATATATATATATAATGGAATTTTTTTAGTCCAACATTATGGTAAAAGGAATACAGGTTCAAATTCAGTCGGAGGCATAATAGAATTTCTCAGTCTAGGCCGGTTGTTATTTTCATTCTTTTAAGAAAATAAAAATAAAAACAGGGAAGGCAACACACAAATATACACACACATATGTATACAGACACACGAATGGTTGAAACCAAGGTAGCGTGATTATATATATATATATATATATATATATATATATATATATGTGTGTGTGTGTGTGTTATTGCATACTACAGTGCATACTACTCCAGTCTAATTGAGGGGCTCTGGGTAGTGCTTTGTGAATTTCACTATCTTACCGGTAGTTGCTTTTATTTTCCTACATTTATATGCATTACAAGGATGAAAACTTTTGCGGATTTTGATGTCATAATAGGATTTTTTTTGTCCCGATCTATGAAATCTGTGAAGTCTCAAAAATACACTATATAAAATTCACTATTTCTTATCTATAATGTTGAAAGGTGATGTTAAAAATTGACGCAAAGCATTGTTCGTTTATTTAAGATGGAATGATCTATTATGACATGTCTCTAATTTGTATTTAGATACATTGTATTTATTTTCAATTTTTCTAGTTGAATTGTTCACCTTAGTATATTGCATATTATCCATTATTGTACGTACTTAGGTTACAATAAAATTTGAATACTATATGAAAACTGCCTTATAAAAGTTGCGATGTAGTGGAGGGAGGAGGCGTATCATAGATTCGGGCCCACAAGACACTTGCACCGACCCTGAGAAAAACGGCTATAGCTTGACTTTAATCTTCAGACTTCGTGCTGGATGTGTTATCAAAACATTACATCACAGAACTGTCTCACTTTTTAACAGTCAGCATCTGTCTCATTCAAACTTTTTCCTAAGCTATATAAAAAAGAAGATCCCGAGGAAGCTAATGGCGACCCCTAAAGATTTCGCAGAAGAGAATATGAGATGCTGAGGAAAATGAATTATTAGGTTGGTGCAAAAATAATGACAATAATGTCGTTTTTTGACGTTAAAAAATACGTCAAAAAACGACATTATTACGTCATTATTTTTGCACCAACCTAATAAATCCGATGTACACATAGAAAGGCGATATTCTCTTAGCCTCGGCAGATTAAAATTTTAGCCAATATTAAATGGCAGCATAATTTCCAGAGAGACCTTATACATTCAGACTATATGCACATAAGATTTGATAATAGTGGGGAAAACTTCTGCAGAATCAACCACACTTTTCGGAAGAACAGAATACAGAGAACGAGTGCACAGTATCTCAAAATGACCCTCTTCACAATTTTGAATACAGAACTGTCCTTCTCCTAGACTGGTTGCCAACCAAGGCTACATTCCATCCAAGTTAGTTACAGTCAATAATGCGTAAATATCCCTTGGCATACTAATACAGCACTTTTCCCTTAGCTAGGGTTTAATAGTAAGAGCTGATATCAGTATACACCTTGTAATAAATACTGCTTAGTAACTGGCAGTTTCGCGCTCTTTAAACGATACTGAGCGCTCTTTCTCATAAATATAACAAATTTTAAACAATGTATAAGGTCTCTTCGGAAACTATGCCGACATTTAATATTGACGAAAATTTACTTTGTAGATTAACGATCGTTTAGTTCTAACGGCATTTTATGTCGTACAAAAAAAAAAAAAAAAAAGAAAAGAATAAAAAAGACATTAATTCCCACTTTTTTTTTTCTTACGTGATGCTCGACTCATAGCGACTCAACTCCCCGAAAACACCGATCAATTGTACTGAGGCGCTTGGGTTAATGGCTGCTAATATCTGCAGTTATATATTGATAGAGTTTCTATTTTGCATTTTGTTATGTAAACGTGCAGAGGTTATGTTTTAAAAACGAACTTTGAGTCAGATTTCGTCTACATGGAAAGTCGAATAATGACTAAAACCTCTCATTCCTTCCTGAAGAAAGGCTTTAGAATGGATCGACCGAAATCTGTTTTTAATAAAATCTGTATAAAAATGGAACAAGTGAGGGGAGTCCAAACTAACCGAACAAGGCTTGTGCCGTTTTTTTCTGTATTGGTTTCATAAATTTTACGTATACTTAAGCATTGTTCAAAATTCCCATATAAAAGTAACACGATTCTCTATTTGCTCGCAGTTTTTAACAAAATTTATTCACAGGTTCGTTTCTTTACAGCGAGAGATTTGTAAAATCCGTTCTTTGTAAAGCTTAGGATGAAAGCTATCAGAAATAATCAGGTGGCCAGAAATAAGGTTTCGGTAAATGTCAGCTGGGATTTCTTTCTTTACAGAAGGTGGTTGTGGTTCCTTGCTAATGCAAGATAATGCAGAATGGGAAAGTAAAAAAAATGAAGTCAGAAAAACGCAGATCTGTATGAGAGCATGAGATGAAAACAATCGCTTGTTTGTGGTTTGTGCTTGGATTTGATCAAAATCAGATAAGGCAGAATGACAAGACAAATCAAAGGTGGGGGGGGAGTCAGAAAAACACGTCGTAGGGTGAAAGAAAGCAGAAGCAAAGGGAGATAACCGTAGAGAAATATCCGTGAAAATAATGCAAAACAATGAATCCAGCCTTTCTCTCGACCGAGAAAAAAAAAAGGCAAATAAATAAAAATAAGTAAAATAATAAATGAAATACAATATATATAATCTATATAAGAATAGCTGATTGTCTGTTCGTCACACACTGTTTTCGTATGTCTGTGTTGTGTGTGAGTGACTTGTATGTGACTGTTCCATTTAATGTATATATAAACGGCCGAGCTTACACACACGCACAGTTTGACTTGGTCTGAAACGAGACATTGGAATAATACATCTCTTTGAACAAAATCTGGACATCCCCTACCCCAGCTGAGTACAAAAATTGTAAAAATGGAGACAAGAAAAAAAAAAAAAAACCCGAATCTTTTAAACCATACAAAAATAAGATTTTATTGAGATTTTCAGGCATTATTTAAAAGTTTTTAAAAAATCCTGTAAAAAATATTTTTATGTCTTTCATTGATTTAAAAATATATATGCTTACACACAAACATATGCATAGAATTTGAAAGCAATTGAAATGGGAATCTGCGGGCTCATTTCAATTTTTCTCTGGCAACAAACCTCGGCTAAAAGGAAAAGAGTAAAAAACTAGCGGCACTTTTGAATTCATTTTTTTTATGACTTCCGTATTTAAATTGAATCTTCTTCTTTCGCCCTTAAACCCGGAAGGAATCGTTGGGGATGCCGACGTGTTATGCTATCCCTCATTCCTCTCGATCTGTCGCGTATCAGAGGCTCGGTCTCCGCGAATGTTTTCTCGGTGTGCTCATCATGTGGCGTGTTTTAGGCGTTTTAACCTGGCGTAGCTCATCCCTCTACAGGAATATATTTTCAAATAAATGGATTATTTTAAATGGATAAATAAATTAGATTTGAAATGTGATCATCTTCCTGTCAGCAAAACTACAGTTAGCGGACTATTTAATATAAATCAAGATAAATAAGTGTGCGCAAAAATTGTTTCAGTTTGAAAATAGTTTCTATAAATAATAGAAATAACAAATAAAGTGCTCATCTTCATTGCCATATTCGCAACGTTTCGACCGTTGTACGTTCCGGCCTTCTTCAGGTGATTGGAATTTCGAACCGGACCCTTTATTTCGTTCACCGGGATTCTTTCCTACCGTTCTATTTGAAGTGATTCATTATTTACATGTGCTATCCATTTTATTTGTTGCCACTGTTGGTGGTCCTCAAGTGATGTGGTTTCTGTTGTTACAGTGAAGCGGCAAAGCCCAGTGAAAGTCAGTCTCAAGTTAGGTTTTGTATCGTGGAAGCATTCAGGCCTGGCGGTAGAGGAAGAAGAGAGACTGTGTTGAGGAAGATTTCCTAGTCTGAGACACAGATAAAACGAAACAGGATTTCAAATAAATTTAGCTATTTACAATATTTATATAGGGCTGGTTTGTTGTTATTATAGCAACGTTTCAACCATCGTGCCTACAACCTTCTTCAGGTGTTTGTCGAACTGAGTAACCTTCAGAGAATTTCGAACTTTACCCTTTGATTAATCTACGAAGGTGAATTGGTCTTATTTGCTGAGTATGTCTGGGGATATTTCGTTCAGTTCGAAATTTCCTGAAAGTTACCTGAACATGTAAGCACTTGATGAAGGCCGGAGGTTACAATAGCCGAAACGTTGGCACAGCAACAACAGCATTTACAAAGATAATTGTTCACGTGTAAATAATAATTCATCATCCCAGAAATTAAGACAGAAATTGAACACTTCCCGTCTGCTCCAGTGTGAATACAGATTTGCAGCATTGCTTTTTTTAAATCAAATAGCCATTTATATAATACGTGATATCAGAGGTAGGATTTCTAAGAAAAAAAAAACAACTTCCGTGCATATTCGGAGGGCAAAATTGAAATATTACTCACAGATACGTTTTAATGACGAAAACATATGAAACCAGTATTTTATATATATATATATATATATATATATATATATATATATATATAGTGAACATTGAAGTCAACACTCAACGTCGACAGTATTTTTTATGCTAAACGCAATCGTCAGGCCTCTGGGTGTTGACTCCGGTTTTCACTTTTGTATTTACATACGCTCTATCCATGATATTAGGCACATTAACCGATCGCATACCTTAAAGCCATATATATATATATATATATATATATATATATATATATATATATATATATACACACACATCTTATTTTAGGATATTACATCGAAAAGCATGTCAAAATAGCTACAAAATTGCAGTTGCGTTTCGATGCGTATCAACGCATCTAATCAGGCGAATGTAGATTACTGGCGAGTGAACGATTTATTTAGATTTAAAAGCAAAATACAGATTCTTTTTACGGAAAAAAGAAAAAAAAAAGGTGGGATGATTATAAGGTTTTGTTGGCTTTACTCAGATCAACCAATCGAATATGACCTACGTTAAATTTAAACTAAGGGAAGAAGTAAAAATTGAGAAATGCTTTTTGAATAAGTGGGTCATGACCAGTAGAGATGAAATCAATGGCCGCTCAGACGTTAAACGACAGCGGATGCAAATGAATACATATTATACATTAGACAATGTCGTTTCCTAAGAAAAAATGAGGTGATATTTTAACTAAATGCTAGACAAGTTTAATTTACAGTCGCCTATGTGTGTCTGTTAGTGTGTGTGTGTGTATATATATATGTTTCCGTTTTCTTTATCTTTGCCCACCGAGTATATCGATACTCCTCCATTCTTATTTCAATTTTGTTTATTATTGGCAATGGAAATATGTTGTAAATATGGCAAGTAGCCGCATTAGAGAAGCATTTGAGTAGTTGATTTACTCAAGTTATTTTTGTTCTATGTATGAGTATTAATAAACCCCCTCTTCTTTGTTTCCTCTAACTAATCTTCTGTTCCTTTGATATTCTAAATACAGTCTTCCTAATTCCAGGTTATTTTGAACAAAGACAACATTACTATATATATATATATATATAATTTTTTTTTTTTTTAAATTTTAGAACATAAATATGTTATAAAATCACTACAAAAATAGCCATTTTGTTTCAACACCTCCGGTGTCTTATCAAGTGATGATGTTGAATGTAAAACAACGTTTTCCCCTTACGGAGGCTCGTTAATTAATTTGAAACTTTTAAAACCATTTATTTTACATTCAACATCATCACTGGATAAGACACCGGGGGTGTTGAAACAAAATGGCTATTTTTGTAGTGATTTTATAACATATTTATGTTATATAATTTTTTAAAATAAATAATTATATCTGCTCTACTTTGTATTGAGCACTCTTTTAAGAATAGTAATTGTTGGGTATTGGAATTCATTCCGTATACACCAATTATATACTTGGGTGTATATATATATATATATATATATATATATATATATATATATATTACACACACTGGAAAAGCAGAAAAAATGCGAGTGGAAACGGTTTTATATATATATATATTACCGTGGATTGTTGAATACATCGACTATTCCGTGGATGTCGCGATCCTATTTTCGATATATTAACATATCCTTTTATGAACCATCAATGCTGACATATTCATGTTCTGAGTCACTAGGGTAAAGGAACTTCATTGAAACATTTTTTTTTTCATTTTAGCGAAAAAAAGAGATAAATCTCCAAAGAATTTACTTAAAGTGCTAATTACGTTTGTAAACGTTTTGCTAAGTGTCTAGCCTATATTATTACAACTATCCGTCGATTTTACCATCTGCAAGAAATCTTGGAATTTCTTGAAAGCGTCTGACGAGATTTCTCGGGTCTATGGAATTATATAGAGCAGGAATTTGAAAACATTTTCAAAGTCTATATTAATATTTCTTCTTGTGTTTTATATTGTAGCCTTTCAACCGTTTCGATTAATTTTAGAATAAGTTGAGGCAGGGTTATGAATGAAATTAGTGGAAGAGACGGCTACATTTAGGAGTTTCGACAGTGAAGGGGTGAGAGCGGGCTGCCAGCCTCGTAGGGCGCTTGAACTCATGAAGTCTGGGAACCAGCGAATGCAGCACCTCGGAGCAATTGCCATGAAAGTATTTGTAAAACAGAAAGAGAGAGGCGACGGCGCGTCTGTGAGAAAGTGTCTGTAGACAAGATGTCAGAGCAGGGCCAATTATATTGCATATCCGCCTCTTCAGCCTATCAAGAACCCCGAGGCAAACAGAAGGGACTCCACACCATATATGGCAGCAATACTTCATGCAAGGGCGAATTGTTGATTTGTAGATCTGGAGGATCGATTCCGGGGAGAAAAATTTCCTGGCGCGGCACAGGGAGCTAACTTTCCTTGCGGTGGACGAAGCAATTGACTCAATGTATTTGTTCCATCTCAGGTCAGCAGTCAACGTGAGACCGAGCAGCCGCAGAGAGGTGCTCTCGAGAAGTTGAGCGCCAGACATTCTAATGGTGGGCAGGGAAGGATCTCTGTGGTGATTAATAGAGAGAAGTTTTGTTTTTGAGGCATTAAAGTTGACCAGCCAATTCCTGCCCCAGTTCACAACCGATTGGAGGTCCTTTTCGAGACGCACGGCCAGGTTAGTTTTGTCAGTGACACTAGATTTGTTTTGGAGGCAGGAATAAATTGTGGTGTCATCCGCGTAGATGCCAACTGTCTTTGGCTAGATGCGAAAGTGTCTCGTCAGTATTCCCATGATGTAGTTGGCCGAATCTTCTTGTTTGATAAATTGTCTGAACTTGAAATTGTTTTCAACGTTTCTTTCTGTTGTTCTACAATTTTATTGAAAGCATGTCTCCCAAGCCCACTATTTGGTGAGGGCGGAGGATTGGCCGTTGATCCCCCCACAACCAGGTCGATGCTTGGACTTAAGGTAAGCCGTACATTCACTTGTTATCATGAGGAAGAAAGCGGACAAACACTCGCTGCTACGTATGTTGGGGCATTTATTATGACATAGCAATAAATCCGGATAACCTTATTTTTTTCAATTTCCTTTTAGAATAGACAATGGGACTTATACTAAGTTAAAACTTAATGTTGCGAAAATGTAAAATCCAAGTGTAATACGTCCGAAATATTATATGCAAATGCATTTGGTCAATTTTTGTCTTTATTTTCTCCCAAAAATAAAGCAACTATACAAAACTTAGAACGGCTCATAACCAAATATAACAGACACCCGTTGTCTATTATATTTAACAATATGTTCGAATAATAATCTGCTGCCCCAATAAACTATACATATATATATATATATATATATATATATATATATGAAAAATATGTGAAGTTATAGTTGTTTCAACGAGAGAAAAGTGTATATTTTATAGAGAAAAGAGAAGCCGTAAACGTTTTTGGTTAAAACGCAGATTTTCTAAAAAAATATATATATTATAATTTATTTCATGTTTCTCGCTACACGTGTTTCGGTCTTATGACATTTATCAGGCGAAGAATGTTTATTTACACATTATTTAAAGGAATTAATTTTTTCCTATGTTTTCTTATGCTTTTGTGTGTGGTAGTAATCCAAATTCTTCTTGGCAAACTTCTTGACAATATTTACCATTCTTCGCCTGATGAAGGTCACAAAACACAAAACCCGTGGAGCAAGAAATATGGAAAATAAAGTATAATATATATTTAAAAAATCCACATTATAGCCAAAATCTTTTGTAACTTCTTTTTTCTTTTTAAATTATATAATAATACATGTAATACCCACGCACATACACACACACACACATATATATATATATATATATATATATTAGTGAATATACATAATAACGTCGATAGCAAAACTCGGAGTTTCATGCAGTCTTGTAATCATCAGGTGCGGAAGATTGCAAGACTGCATAAAACTCCAATTCCTGCTATCCACGTTGGATATTATGCATGTTCACTGACATGTACTCATAGATCTGTCACATAACACCGAGCACTGTATTTATAACACATGAGGAAGAAATCTATGTACAAGTACGTGCAAGTATATGTGCGTATATGCAGATTTTTTATCAAACTTATACCTACCTACACACGCAAATATATATATATATATATATATATATATATATATATATCTCAGAGAATGTGTGTGTGTGTGTGTGTGTGTTCTATAGGAATCAACACTGCATGGTGATTAGCTGTTTCAAAACCTCAGCTACGTTGAATATGAGTAGAGAGTACACCACCAAACATATGTGTGTGTGTGTGTGTGTGTGCGCGCATTACCAGATTATCTTAAGGCCTGCAGCTAACAGTCCCCATTTAGACTTGATTTCTATATCGACACTGTTTATATTTACATATGGTCTATCCCTGACAAACAAATATAGCAATTTTTAAACTTATATATATATATATCAAACATACATTAGCGTATTCTAAAAATTCTGATGTTTGGCCAGACTTTTTTTCGGCATCCACTTGTCGATATAAGCAACTGCAGGGTACGGCATAAATACCCCCCCACATAATGGTAAAACATTAGTGACAACACTGTCTTCTGCCTAATATCTGTGAGGTATTTCTGCCGCATCTTATGTTAGTATGTTTCAATCGGAATATAATTTTAGATAATTGATCAATTCACATATATTTCTTATCAATGTAAGCTGAACATATAGATCAATTAACTCAAAATTAAACAGTCAGGTCATACCGCTAGATTGCAGTCAATTGTCTCATATACAGATGAACAGATTCAAAAATAAACAAAGTGTCAACAATACTAAGCCTTGGTATTTTTCTCCAATTTAACGAATGTTAATAGTTCGTAATTTCAGAAATGTTCATATATTTGCGAAGTAGTAAGTAAGTAAAAAAAAAGAGACAAAGAAAGAGACAAAGAAAGAGTTCGTGTCTACTTGCAGATTTTCAGAAACAATGAAGGTATCTTTCGTTTGTTGCCTTCGGGTGCACTGAAATCATTCTTTTAAAGTTCCAGATGCGTAACAAGGTGAAACTGTCCTGACATTCAGAATACAAACATCTTGAGTGCTATGAAGAGAATTTAACATTTCAGCTCAAAGAATAGGAAAATGCCAACAGTCTTGAAAAAAAATCCCGATGGCATATTTTGCTGAGAATGAATGTTTGGGCTAATCTCAAATTTACAATATATAATTAGCTCTCATCTCGTTTACTTTTCTCTGGGACACTCACTTATAATCGAAATCTGTAACACATTAGCTACTAGCATTGATATTTGTACCCTTAATAAGAAGGTTTTATTTGCTTGTTACTATTACAAATGTTATGCAAGAAAACAATGCATTATTCTGGCGAATAGCTCTAATAATGCATTATTCTGATTAATATCACTAATAACGCATTATTCTAGCGAATAGACAATGCATTATTCTGATGAACAAACTAATAATACATTATTCTGGCGAATAGGTCATATAATGCGTTATTCTGGCGAATAGGACAAATAATGCATTATTCTGATGAGTAGAACAAATAATGCGTTATTGTGGGGAATAGCGCCAATAATACATTAACCTGGCAAGTAAAACTAATAATACATTATCTTGGAGAGAATGTTCATAATGCTTTATTCACTTTGGTGAATAAAATATTTTTATTAAATGCTACAAAATGACTCCCATACGCGTTCCTGTCACTCTTTCTTTCTTTCTTTCTACAAAAATGAATTGTTGGTATTAAAACCTATATTTACACACTTGATTAGAGGTCTTGCTGCCGGATGCAGTCTATCGTCTTACCCAGGATGCATCCATCTATCTATTTATCTATCTATCGCGGTCTGTTCCTATTTATCTCAGGTTTTCATATCTATCTAAGTATATCCTATCCAGACATATTGTTTCATTTTTTCCCTATATAACTTAAAGCCCGAAAATGGTTTGGTTTGTTTTGCGATATATCAAACTCAATGGGTTATTTAATGCCAACAAGTTTTTTTTTTTATCGCGGGTAATATTTTTTCAAAAATGTATTGCTGGTAGTTTTATACTTTCATCGTGTTTTGACCCCAGTTTGGAGGTTAACTATTTGCCCATAGCTGGGACCCTAACAGGGGCTACCAACCCCCGGATCAGGTTGGACCTGGGAACACCAGCAGGTAAGAGGTGGTTCCACGCTCCTCAAAGCCTCCTTGCTGCCGGATATAGTTTATCGTCATACCCAAGGCCCCTTATTGGGAGTGGGGTTCTTATGCTTCTGTAGAAGTACAGTCGAATTATTCTGAAGCCCCAGCCGGTGTGGATAGGTTTTTGAACCGTCAGATCAAAATTGTGTTTAAACTGTTCATTTTTTCCAGGCACTTTACTATATACGTATATTTCACAGTATTTACATTATTCGGACTATTGTCCTCATCTTTGTCGCCATATTTATCACAACATTTCGGCCGTTGTACGCTCCGGCCTTCTTCCGGTGGTTGGAATTTCGAACTGAACCCTTTATTTCGATTACTGGGGTAGACTCTCATATGGAGAGAGAAGGGAGATCATCGTCCCCTGTGGGGTCATGTTGAGATCATAGACAGGGAACACCATTGGAAAATTCGTAAACTTAAGGAATCAGCACATATGCTAGGCCACAAAAATCTCCTGAGCCGACCAAGCATAGAAATAAATACAATATGGGAACCAGTAATAAGGAGTGCCAGAGAAAAGCAATGATAACAAAGTTGCAATATGAGCTCTGGTAAAAATGATTGCTGAAAACATTAGGTTTATAATACCCATAAATTAATACACAGATGTCCTCAAGGACCCATGACAGTGGATAAAGGCGTTGGTTAGATCCAGTGACAGACCCAAGGAGTGTGAGTTCAATACCTGGTTAAGGCAGTGGAGAACTTATCAGAGGGAAAATTAGCAGGAGATAACTGATAACTAACATCCATCAAACATGGCACGTGGAACTAGAACAGTCTACCCCAGGGATCGAAATAAAGGGTTCAGTTCGAAATTCCAACCACCTGAAGAAGGCCGGAGCGTACAACGGCCGAAACGTTGTGATAAATATGACGACAAAGATGAAGACAATAGTCCGAATAATGTAAATACTGTACATAATACCTCATCTCAGAGATATAGACAGACGTATATTTCAATTTGAAATGTAGAGTCTCTTTTGTCTCCGACACTGGATGATTTAGTTCTTTTGTAATGACCAAGACAATTGAAAATAGAAAAAATAAAAAAGCTGTCCCCCCCAAAAAAAAAAAAAATCAACGTTGGACAATTTAGTCACAATTTTGATGGGAATTCGCAACAATATATGCGAAAAAGACATAATAGATAAAATTAAACATTCATATCGTGCTGGTTAAATTTAATAAATCTTGGTATAAAAAGTTTAGATGAGCACCCCATTGAAAGGTAAATCGTAGGCATCAGAAAAAAAAAAGGAATTTTATTTCAACAAACTCTGCATAAAAAAACTAAAATATGATCGACATTAAGCATCTGAACGCTTGATTCTTACTTCAACTGTTTCATTGTAACTTTTTGTTTAGTCATTTCACCCCAAGCAAGGTGATAATGCCACTAAGAAACAAGGAGCTACTGAGTGTGAAAGAGAATGAGAAGACTTTTAAAGGAACCGGAAACTCAATCCTAATCAGGAAACAAGGGATAAATCTCTACTCCCGTTCAAAAGATCTGGTGGGAGTGTGAACTGGACTATAACGAAATAAAAATAACGATACCATAATGAAAAAAATGCCATAAACTTAATAAAAACAAAGTTTTATCGTCAAAATCTTTTTTTTATTAAGAAGAAATCGGAAGGATTTTTTATTGTTAAATTATAGTTTTAATCCTTTTTAAAACCCTCACAAATTTTTAAATATTTTTTCTTGCGTCCATAAATTATGATAACTAATTTTATGATGACCATAAATTAGTGTATGAAATTATAGCGTCTTTTTACTGTGATAATACATTGATTTGGAAATTATTGTAAAAATCAAGAAATTGTCAGATTTTAATTAAACTTCTGGACTTATTCACAAATGAATTAAATTAATTTAGAAACATTTCTTTAAAAGCTCTTGGTAACATATTTTACATCTGATAACCCTCACTTTCAAAGTTCTTTTATGGCTTAATATTTATATTAATTACAAGCAGAACTCTTTGGATGTTTTTTTTTTTTCGTTTTTTTTTGTGGGTGGTGGTGTTCTAAGACGGGACCACAGTTACGAAAAACTGCTCTGAATCCTAAAGCAAGGCAATAAAACTAAGACATCATTTAGTTAGAAACACTTAATTACTTTTATGGATAAATTATATTATGAAGAGTATTGGCTTAAGAAAATACATTTTTATTTACTTTTTTATTTTTGATGAATAATGAATTTTTACAAGAATTGTTTCCTTTTTTTTTACTAGACTAATTTATAAAGTTTTAGCTCATCTAAAATTCTTTATTAATTTGTACTGGTTAGGGGATATTGTTATTAAATAAAAACTATATTTACTAAACATAAATGTTAAATCATGCTACAATTCAACGACCCCCAATATGTTAAAAAGAATTTTGATTTATTTTGTGTATGCATAAACGTGCTGATTTTTGTTAATACAAAGGTCTATATACGGCATCAGAAAATAAGGGCGGTAATGATAGTTAAATTTAAAGTACCTAAAATTCAATAATGCATTAGATTATTTGGAATATTTTCCTAAATGTTTAAGATTATTTGGTAGTTAAAAAAAATTGTATGAAAAGGCGCTTACGTTATATTCGTCAAGTAATTTTTATGAATAGGACCCCCTTAGAAAAAAATTGAAATTTCCCAAACATCAGGCTGTCGGTATAGCTGTCAACATCTCATAAAAGCACCCAACTCCATGTTAAAAATGCTTTATTTGAAGAAAAAAAATATTACCAGCAATACATTTTTGGCAAAAAAAATATTAGCATCAATAAAAATTTTTTTGACATTAAATAACCCATTAAGGTTGATATGCCGTAACACAAAACAAGCAAACGAATCAAAAGTTTATTTAAAAATTGGGAAAATATACAATAAAAATTCAGACAGACAGACATTGTCGGTTTAATTTAATAAACTTGTTTAAAGGAATTCTTGCTGTTTATCTTTAGCTAACAAGAATTCATTAAATAAGGCATTCCATTACAGTAAACACTCATGCACTGTAGAACTTTTGACAAAAGCGGAAACAGGGTTGAAAAAGGTTCTTCTCAGTCATTCGTCTGCCTGAAAAGCGGCAATTGCAGACGACTGATTATCTTACGGACGGTTGATACCCCATCACGAAATAACAAGTCTCGAGCAATAGAATGCTTCCCATTAGCGATGCTGCATAGGAAGTGAGCAAGAAAGAAAAAAAAATATTCTAAATGAACAACTTTACTCGGGTATACTTTCATAGCAGAAAACTGGCATTTAGCAAAGCTGAATAGAAAGCAAATAGACGATGTGTAACGGATTAGAACAGGCAACAAATGAAGATTCTAATTTTTGAGTTATAGGTAAATAGATAGATAGTGATTTCCCAAGCGTAGCTTAGATGTGACACAAGGCCTAAAGTACAGGGCACACAGTGAGTATCGAACTCACTATTCTGTCGTAATTGTTCTAGCGAGACAAGTTTGCTGACCATTACACTACCTCGAGGTGCCAAGATATATAGATAGATAGGATAAGATAGATAGACGGACAGATTGGAATAGACATATACATTGAGACAGGATAAGATAATTTTAGAATATATATATATATATATATATATATATATATATATATATATAAAATTTATTCGAAAATTATAACATAGATATGTTATAAAATCACTACAAAAATAGCCATTTTGTTTCAACACTTCTGGTGTCTTATCAAGTGATAATGTTGAATGTCAACACCACTTGATAAGACACCAGAAGTATTGAAACAAAATGGCTATTTTTGTAGTGATTTTATAACATATTTATGTTATAATTTTCGAATAAATTATATTTGCTCTACTCTGATTTGAACACTCTTTTAAGAATAGTATTTTTTGGTTATTGGAATTTATTCCGTATACACCAATCCTATACAGGCGTGTACTGGTGTGCATACGGAGACAAGCAAATAAATAATCATTAAACTTATGCATGAGGTGTAAACGTAATAGTGCTCAATGTGGTTATACAGAGCAAAGATATGTATTAATTAGTATATATACGGGTACCTACGTAGGTACGCGTATATGTACTAATTAATACATATACATACATATGTGTGTGTGTGTGTGTGTGTGTGTGTGTACAAAGAGAGGGGTAATGTCATTTACTAGATTAAATGAAAAAGAAAAAAGGGATTATCATTTGGTCGAAATGAAGGCAAGCATTACCGACAGAACTGGACTTGCATGCACAAACGAAAATGCATTGCAAATTAGAAGAGAGAATGGTTGTTAGAAAATTTTAATTACGCTTCGGATAACACTACGGAAAAATTTTACACTCCCTTACCCCCACGAAACGGAAACATTTAAGAATACTAGAGAGAAAAAAAAAAGAATCAAAAAAAAAATATTCAACGTGTAGTGGCACCAACGTAACAAGTTTAGTCGTATGAAGTCGTAATGGACTAATGGATTAATTTTTATATATCAAGAAGAATATGGGGGAAAATGTATGAAAAAACTTTCCATTTTTTCATACATTTTCCCCATATTCTTCTTGATATATAAAAATTAATCCATCTTTATCTCATATAACATTAAAAAAAAAAGTTTAAAAGAGGTTATAAATCTTTCCAATATTTTTCTCACAGTTAAACAGTAAACCTCACGTTATCAGATCTTGTTCACAAAACGAACATGAAAAAAAAAAAAATCAGATAAAAAGTCTTAGATTTTTCTTTCGAGATCTTCACGCAATTCTTTAGTAAGAATCTTCATGCCTTAAGTAGCACTGTAAAGCTTCCTTTTTTTTCTCTCTTTCTCTAACATACGACAACTTCTATCCTGTAACAGTTATGTTACATTTGTTTACACATTTCAAACATGTAACAGTAATTATGGAAAAAATGTAATAGTTGTTTGTTTTTTTGTTTTTTAAACTGGGATGTCAGTCTCCTAATTTGATATGTCATAGTCGAATCCTTAAAAGATTGAAATTCCTCACTAAAAAGAAAGAAGAGCGGATCATATACAGTTTTAGCAAGAACCTAAAACCATGAAATATGGCAGGGTGGCGTAATGGTTATCAGAACAGAAAATAACACAGGAAGTCTAAATCGAATCAAAGGCAGCTATTCATTTCGTATCATGTCTTGCATAAAAAAAAACAATCCTCCTTCAATATACGGGGTAAAAAACAAGGCATACCAGGTGCTAACCAAATTCAAGGCACAAGAGTCTCTCAAGATAGAGCTTATAGAATAAAGCTCTTTCATGGACGTAAGAGGAGGAAGAAAGAAGTGCACATTATGTCTGACCGAAAACTTGAAGAGGTTAAAACCATCCCCTCGAGAGTGTTCCAGAAAGTTCTGAGAGAGAAACTAAGTAAATCTTCCTCCTTACTAATGGAATATGAAGTGAATGAAAATGGATCGACCTTGTGCAACTATGTGACTTAAACAAACTGTTATATCTCGTGCAAGATATAATAAACAAAGTAACCCGAGTGTAGGTTTTCAATAATAGATTTATAATCGTATGTATGTGTGACAAGTACAGAGACAGAGTCGAGAGTATCCTAACCTCAATAGGTGTTAACAAACGAAGTCCCCCCCTGATTGTCCGCTGTGGTCGTACTTAAACGGCAACCAGTCCGTCCATTATCGTGAACGGGGAAGTTGGGTTATATCATCACAACACAAACAAAAGGGTTTGTGTATTTTATAGAGTAAATAGTGCGGTTGTTATAAAGTCTCAAGAGTATTTTACTAAGCTGAACGATGCTTTACAGTTGAGTAGACCAGCCGTCCTGGGTAAGACGATAAGCTACATCCGCGTCCTGGGTAAGACGATAATCTACATCCGACAGCAAGGCCTTTGATAAGAAGGTTGTGAGGAGCTTGAAACCACCTCTTAATTGCTGGTGTTCCCAGGTCCACCTTGAATCGGGGTGGTAGCACCTGTTACGGTCCCAGCTATGGGCAAATAGTTGCCCACACCCAATAAAAAGGTGTCAAAACACTATGAAAATATAAAAATAGATTTTAATACTAGCAATACTTTTTGGAAAATATTACCAGTAGTACATTTTTGAAAAAGGAAAATATTACCAGCAATACTTTTCTGGAAAAAATATTACCAGCAATAAATTTTTAGAAACAAATATTACTAACAGTACATTTTTGCAATAAAATATTACCAGCAATAAAAATCTGAATAACCTATTCAGGTTGATATACTGTAAAACAAACCAAATCAAACTAAGGTGATGCCCAAAGAGTGATGGGCTCCGACATGATGCCAAAATTTGACCAAAGGCGCCGTTGTTACAATATCTGCAGTGACAGAATTCTTACACGTGATGAGACCTAGGGTAATGGTGACTTAGTCCCCTTCAATGTACTTACATTACCCTACCACACACATTGATTTTCTAAAACAGCCCACTTTCCGGGGTGGTAGCAAATGATCCTGGGTTGTAGCATCTGTTCGGGTCACAGCTACAGGCAAATAGTTAACCCCAAAACTGTGGACAAATTATTTAGAAATAGGTTTTAATACCAGCAAAACATTTTTGTAAAAAAAGTATTACCAGCAATACACTTTTGGAAAAAATATTACCGGCAATAAAAATCTTGTGGGCATTAAATAACCCATTGAGGTTGATATACCATCAACTAAAGCAAACCATGAATAGACCAGTTGAGACTGATAACGATCAAATACAGACATTGCTTGAGAGTGATGTGAAATGGCGTGGGAGATTAAAAAACGCATTCAAAATATCCAAATCTAGCGTAAAATTTTGTTGCAACTTTTTGTGGGGTGCAGTTGAGCGAGAGACCCCCCCTAAAAAAAGAAAAACTCCTTGTAACTTACCAATCTGAGGACTGCAGAGTGTTCGGAAAAAGTTGGGTGAGTCTAATGGTGATTTCAAACGCACGGCAGCTCGGAAAACTGACTGATCGTTCTGTTAAGAAAACAATTCCCGAATTTGTTGGTGAAGGTCTCAGACTCGATACAGAGGCCTATATTAAGGTCCTTGAGGAGGTAGTGCTGCCATGCATCAAGAGGGTAGCTGCTGGAAGATCCTATGTCTGGCAACAGGACTCTGCACCATGCCACACAAGCAGGAGAACCGTGTCGTGGCTGTCAGACAATTACTGCAACCACATCACCCCTTACATCTGGCTACCTAACTTCCCAGACTGCAACCTCTTTGATTATTATGCATTAGGCGCAGTTGAACGAGAGACCAACAAAACTACTCCTAACACCAAAGAAGAACTGGATACAAGGATTATGGCAGCATGCAACAACTTAAACAAGGAGACCGTCCACAAGAGTTGCAGGAGATTCCGATGTCGTTTGGAGGCCGTGGTTGAAGCCAACGGCGATTTTATTGGATAAATTTACTGTTTAGTATTTCAAGATATTTTTGTATAATTTGGGTAAATATGTCTGTTAAAATGAGATGTCAGTAATATTTTCATTTTGACGTCATTTAGAGGACAATTTATCCATCGCACACCGTATATCTATTAAAATAAGATGTCAGTGTTATTTTCATTTTTGCGTCGTTTAGACGACAATTTATCCATCGCACCCTGTATGTCTGTTAAAATGAGATGTCGGTGTTATTTTATTTTTGAGAAAATTACACGACAATTTAACCATCGCACCCAGTAAATGGTCCCGCAAATAACTTGAAGAGGTTTCAAAATTAATTCCAACAAATCCCGTTCGATTCTCAACAAAATTTCTGTGTAAGAAATTAAATCTCAAAAGAACATTTATTATTTTAATCGCGAGGCTTATCTTACATTGGATCAATATGGCCGATATAGAAATGTTGAACTTGTATTTAGTCAGGTTATCAGAGAAATAAAGGTTTTCTATGCTGTTTGCTGTTACAAAATTTTGATAATTTCCCTTCTTTCTAAGCTCATCTTATATTTTGGATATATAAAAGACACCCGAATAATGGACGCGATATTCATGCTCACAATGTTATCAGAAAGAGCGATAAAGATGCAGAAGGACGTGTACCTATGTTTCATAGACTACGCAAAGGCATTCGACAAAGTACACTTCAGGGATCTGATGGAACTGATCAGCAACCTTGATATATTCAGGAGGGATATCAGAATAATCAATAACCTATACAGAAAGGGGCGTAAGGCAAGGATGTGTCTTCTCACCCGACCTGTTCAACTTATACAGCGATGCAATTCTGAGAGAATTGGAAACCCTACCGGGATTTAGCATTGGCGGCCACAATCTTACCAACATAAGATACGCAGATGACACAGTACTGATAGCAGACACTGAAGTGAAATTACAAAACCTCCCTACAGAAGGTAAGGAAGGAGAGCGAGAAGAAGGGACTAAGCATAAACTACAAAAAGACTGAATGCATGGTCATCAGTAAGAGGAAGAGCCCGAAATGCGATTTGCAAGTCGGGAACACTAGAATCAAGCAGACGCTGAAGTTTAAATATCTGGGAAGTGTTCTGACAGAGGACGGTAAGTTCGACACAGATCCGTAGATGTATTGGGATGGCCAAAGACGCATCCCAAAAGCTAGGTAGAGTATTGTGAGACAGGAGGATTTCTTTGGTAACAAAAAAAAAAAAAAAAAAAAGATTACTGAGCTGTTAAGTGACATCTGTTCTTCTTTACGTCAGCTAATGTTGGACGATTTCCTCAAAGATGAAACTCGAGGCGACGGAGGTGTCGTTCTACAGAAGGATGCTGAGGATATCATGGACCGAGCATGTTAGAAACGATGAGAGATTACAAACGTGGAGAAGGCTTATACTTAAAATCAGAAAGAGACAGCTGAAGTTTCTGGGACACATAATGAGGAAGAAGGACCTGGAGAATCTGATACTCACGGGTCAAATAGAGGGAGGGAGAGAGTGATATACCTGACGAGCTTGAGCAGGTGGATGACAGAATGTGGTCTAGGAAGGAAGCGGAGGGAAGGAAATTGCTGAGAGCTACAAGGGTTAGAGGGAGGTGGAGAGCCATGATCGCCCAAGTCCTGAAAGGACATGGCACATAAAGAGAAAGAATGCCTTATGTCCTGATTTGTTGGAGGTGGTGTTCTCATAGATGCACGATTTCGGCTGCTGAACTATTCGGTAAAGTTTTTAGAATTTCGAACCAAACACCCGTTTTAAATTTGTTTGTTGCTGACAGTCTGAACCTGTAGAAACTTTGAGACACATTAAGGGAAGAAACCTTGAGGGTTCAACGCACTCAGTATAAATCGAAGACACGAGGAGCAAATCTGAACAAATGGATGAAGAAAGAAGGTATTATAAAGTGGTATGTACTGATAAGCTAAAGAAAGGCGAGGGCAGAGAAGAGAACCTTAATGACCTAATTCTGACATGAAGGAGAAAGAACGTTCGGCCCAGCATTTAAGAGAGGGCGCAGAAAGGATTTTGTGAGCGATGGGAAAGAGAAAAGAGCTAGGAGAAAGAAGAGTAATTCTGGGGGACGGCAGGGAGAAAGAGAAAAGAAAGAGAACGAAGAAAAATGAAAAAAAAGGAAAGAAAAAAACGAATAAAGAAAAAAACGAATAAAGAAAAAACGAATAGAGAACGAAAAAAGAAAACGAAAGAAAACGAAAGAAAACGAAAAAAGAAAACGAAAGAAAACGAAAAAAGAAAACGAAAGAAAACGAAAAAAGAAAACGAAAGAAAACGAAAAAAAAAAAGAAAACGAAAAAAAAAAAGAAAACGAAAAAAAAAAAGAAAACGAAAAAAAAAAAGAAAACGAAAAAAAAAAAGAAAACGAAAAAAAAAAAGAAAACGAAAAAAAAAAAGAAAACGAAAAAAAAAAAGAAAACGAAAAAAAAAAAGAAAACGAAAAAAAAAAAGAAAACGAAAAAAAAAAAGAAAACGAAAAAAAAAAAGAAAACGAAAAAAAAAAAGAAAACGAAAAAAAAAAAGAAAACGAAAAAAAAAAAGAAAACGAAAAAAAAAAAGAAAACGAAAAAAAAAAAGAAAACGAAAAAAAAAAAGAAAACGAAAAAAAAAAAGAAAACGAAAAAAAAAAAAGAAAACGAAAAAAAAAAAAGAAAACGAAAAAAAAAAAAGAAAACGAAAAAAAAAAAAGAAAACGAAAAAAAAAAAAGAAAACGAAAAAAAAAAGAAAACGAAAAAAAAAAGAAAACGAAAAAAAAAAGAAAACGAAAAAAAAAAGAAAACGAAAAAAAAGAAAACGAAAAAAAAGAAAACGAAAAAAAAAAGAAAACGAAAAAAAAAAGAAAACGAAAAAAAAAAGAAAACGAAAAAAAAAGAAAACGAAAAAAAAAAGAAAACGAAAAAAAAAAGAAAACGAAAAAAAAAGAAAGAAAGAAAACGAAAAAAAAGAAAGAAAGAAAACGAAAAAAAAAGAAAGAAAACGAAAAAAAAGAAAGAAAGAAAACGAAAAAAAAGAAAGAAAGAAAACGAAAAAAAAGAAAGAAAACGAAAAAAAAGAAAGAAAGAAAACGAAAAAAAAAGAAAGAAAGAAAACGAAAAAAAAGAAAGAAAGAAAACGAAAAAAAAAGAAAGAAAGAAAACGAAAAAAAAAGAAAGAAAGAAAACGAAAAAAAAAGAAAGAAAGAAAACGAAAAAAAAAGAAAGAAAGAAAACGAAAAAAAAAGAAAGAAAGAAAACGAAAAAAAAAGAAAGAAAGAAAACGAAAAAAAAGAAAGAAAGAAAACGAAAAAAAAAGAAAGAAAGAAAACGAAAAAAAAAGAAAGAAAGAAAACGAAAAACAACAGAAAACAACAGAAGAAAGAGTGTGTTCCAACAGAAAGGATAGACAGGAAACAGCTCGAGCGTGATCTTGTCTCAGAATTAATGATTAACTCTTATTCCTTCCGTAGTTTGTCGTCCTCTTGTCTGGTTTTAATGTAAAGTCGGGTACAGTGGACGAATTAACTCCCTTCTCTTGACCCAAAACGCGAACAAGTAAAAAGATGCCAATATTTTTGACACTTGGAGACAGATAAAAATATTGTCGTATCAGCTCAAGATATTTTAATCCAACGAGGATCCCGCCTTGAATATTTTACGATATAACGAGCACACAAACACATATGAAACACGACATGACTTCCAATTATGATTTCAGTAGCTGCGAACTGAGGTCGCTTATGTTAACGAGAATAATCAACATGGAGCCTTTCTTGTCTAGACTTTTGACCACTTTGTCTATATCGCATTGGTAGAGCGTTAATTCAATTAGACTCTTTTTAGCGAGCTTAGAGGCTCTCCATCATGACTACTTGCCCAATTTCATTGTTTATATAACTGGAGTCCTAACGAAATTTATTAGGAGGTGAAAGCTTTTCGCTGTTCTTGCCTGGGCAGATAAAGAATTGGTTTGCTAGGTGCGCAGTCATCCACACATAGCCTGACAATAGCGAGTTCATAGCTTTCCAAAGTGTATTTGTACGAGATTTGCAGATATCGTTTACAATGCATCCCCTAATGATTATCAATCTATCTCATAATCGATTCACTCGTCGAATGAGGGTGTGGTCTATAATCACTATGGGTTCAACCTTTGAGAATTTGTGCTGCACCAAAACGAAGGCCGACAACCAAAACTGGTTATGTTCGTTTGAAAAAGAACACAGTTTAAGTCCACAAAACGTTGTGTTGCTCCTTTTAATATGTCGACCTGGCTGGTTTCTCCACATCGTATTAGAAGAGACAATTTAAGATGGTTATAAAAACATGACTGAAACAAGTTGTCCAGACGTTACGGACGTAAAGAAATCGGCACAGATAAGAATATGGAGAAAGAGTTTGGCTATATCTCTGAGATGAGGTATTAGGATTAATTGCATTATTTACATCATTCGGGACTCATCATCCTCATCTTCGGAAGTTAAATGCCTACAGCTGTAACGTTATGTTTATCCCTAAGTGTGAGGGCAACCCTTAAAAACGTGCCATTTAAACGATAATATTACGCATGAAACACTTAAAAAAACAAAACAAAACATTTCGACAGACAAATTTTTTTTTTTTTTTATTTTAAAAATAATTGCTATGATAATTTGCATAAATCTTTTCAATTTTCACTCAGTAAATAGTCTTCACTTAATCACGTAACCTAATTTTGACGATGTTTGCAAAAATTTTAAAAACATTTTTGAAACTTTGGAAATTAAAAAGAATGCAGTTTTTATTTTACGATTTGGAGCAAATTTTAGGGAATCTGTTAAGAGTTTGAAAAAAAAAAAAAAGAAATAATGATTTACATTTCCCAGAGTTCTGTTTTAACTAATAAAAAACATTTCGTTGATGATTTTTTAATTCTAGAAAATTTCATAAAATTAAGTGGGGGTTAACAGATGTTGAAAAAGACATTTACCAAGATTTTCTAAAAATAACACTTTCAAAAATATATTCATTTATTTGTGAATAATTTCTGGAAGTTTCATTAAAATCCGACGAATATTTGATTTTTGCAAGATTAATTAATGTGATATTTTACAGGAAAACAGGCGCGAAAATGTCCATTTTTAAACATTTTTTATGTTGTTTTTTTTAGGTGATTTTAAACATCGGTCTGTATCGAACTTTATATATAATCATCATACATGATGCGATAGTTGCCACACATGTCACGCAAGAGAGAGCTAGATTAATTAATAAGGCATGTATCACGAAATGATTATTATCTTAAAAAATATTCTTACAATCTAAAAATATTTTCTGGCTTTAAAGAACCTGCAAAAGGTTTCTAAACCATAGAAAATGAATCAATTAATCTTCTTACGATCATGCAACAAACTTATTCAGTAACTCTCTGCCTTGAGTGTCTTTCGAGCCTTGAATTAGGTTAACTTTAGTAAAAAAAATATTATCTGGTTTAACCCATCATACAATAAAACCGTCCAAACAAGCATAGGAAAGACATCCCTAAACTTAATAGAAAATCACTTTCCTGCAACAAACCGCTTAGTAAAAATATTTAAAAAATAACGTAAAAATTAGTTACAGCTGCACTAAAAATATAACGCAAATAATAAAAAGTCACAAAAAACACACCCTGCAATGACACAATCAAGGACCCTCAATGCAACTGCAGAAATAAAACAACATGTCCACTCCAAGGAAACTGCCAATAAACGAATATAATATAGAAAGCCAAGGTAAGTGCAAACTACAGCACAATGTACTACATCGGTGCCACCGAGGGACCATTCAAGAAAAGAAAATAGAACCACGACCTATCATTCTCCAACAGAAAATACTCAAACAGCACTACACTATCCACATACATATGGCAACTAAAAGACAGAAATATTACACCAAAATAAGCTGGGAAATATTGAAAAACGCACCTGCCTACAACAATATAACAAAGAAATGCATACTTTGCATACACAAAAGGGTAGCAATAATTTCCCCCACCCAACAAAAGTAATTACTAAACATAATATTAGAAATAATTTCTAAATGCAGACATGAAAACAAATACTTATTATTACAATTTATACCAAACGGATAAAAAAAAACAAAAAAACAACCAAAACTGCTACATAAACCACTTCTGACCCTATGAATACGAAAAGAAACCACTAACACTATAATACTATCAATTATTTTAAATTCAAACTACCATCATAATAATTATAATTATTGTTATTATCGTTCCATTGCCATTACTACAATCATGTCTACCATTTTTAACATAACTATTTACTGCTACAACTGTTATTATCACCATCCGTTCCTTCATTATTATTTCAGTCTTACTAGTAATTATCATCTTTCTTACCATTTATCCCCACTTATCTCAACTTTGCAACCATTATTCTATTTCCACTATTTTCCCACCACAATTACCATTGATGTATTAGTTTACAACTCTACTCCCGCCAGCAAAATTAATACCAGCGCATAAATACCAATACGTATTATAAATTACAATTTCTACATTTACATAAGCGCAATCGCCCCTAACAAGCAAATAACCGGCATTAAAATAATAACGAAACAGCATTAAAAAATTTAAAAAAATAACAAATTTACCTACCATAGGCAACACACAGACCCCATCTTAAGGGACTCCCCCGCCAAAAAAAGACAGACGGATTGAAGATGTGTGAACGCGTGTGCATACGTATGTGTGTGTGCGAAAAAACATGATTCCACGAACAAAATAGACGAACACCGTAACTTGGAAAAAAAATTCGCTACACAATTTCAACATTGAATACAGCAATCAATTGCGTACGTATGCACGCAACGACGCATGGATGTGCATATACACCTAGTCCCACACTGTTCATATATGTTTATGTGAGCTGTAATGCATGAACTTGCGTGTATGTGTGTCTGCGTATGTATGATTGGCGTTCCGACGACAATTTTTCCTCCCACACCCATAAAACACCGAAATACACAACGATAAATAAATCCAAAATTAATTAGTTTGTCTGAAGATCGCTAAGAGCGAGAAACCCAGTGTCACAAACTCACATCAATCCCAAATCTCTCTCTCTTCTCTCTCTCTCTATATATATATATATATATATATATATATATATATATATATATATATATATATATATATAAATGAATCCTGAAGAGTCAGGAACAACCTACCTCCGTTTAGGTGAAACCTAGGTAGATTGTTCATGGCTCTTTAGGATTTATTTCATATATCCCTGCTCAGCGAATTGAGTACTCTACATTTTATCTTTATTACTCGCTTGGTTTTTTTTCTTTGGACTAAAAACTTAAGTCACTGGACGATTTATTTCGACTTGTTCGGATGTTTCTAGTTTTTTCTTTTTTTTTCCATTTTTTTCCCTGGGTAACAATTTGTTTTGATAGACTTACAAGTTGTGCTATCCGAGGTTTTTTTCAAACAATTATTACTAGTAGTATTATATATATATATATATATAAAATAAACATGTGTTTTTTATGGCCGGTCGCTACTAAAGTTTTCATGTTTGCCGAAACAGACGATCATCAGGTCAACCGCCGCATGATTTTGTGTTTCGGCCCACATGAAACTGATAGTCGTGGCCAGCCATATAAAACACCTATTTATAAAAGGACATATATAACTCGCTGATGTCTATTTTCGCGCCACTTCGTGAATTATGTAAAGTGTATATATCATAGTAAATTTTAAGTATACATACGATGCATTATAAAGTGCCTCCTGTAGTGAGATAATTAGCGAGTTCGTCTTGTATATTTGTTCGTTAAAATTGTAAATTCGGTCGTTAATGAACTTGCGCCAGATTGGCGCTTCATTAATCATAAATTCTCTCGTTAGGTTATAATGATTAAATGAATAAAAAACAACAACAATACTTTAGCGAGTCTAATGTTCCTTTCACACTGAACCCTTAATTTAAGCTTCGTAAATACCACGCAGTGAAACGGCTTAGGAATTGTTATAACAGATGCATATCACAGTAATCAATTCCACATTTACTTACTGGTCTTTCGCTGGCGGCCTAAGTTCGATCCTTAACGGGTAACCCACACTTGCATCCTTGTACCAGACTAAGTTCAACTTGGTAACTACGTATCTATTGGTTTACGTGAGAATACCCCAGTAAATTGTTTTATCTCTTCCGTGAAAGGTTTTCCTTTGAAACTAAATAATCTTTGAGATGCAGTTTGGCGAAGTTAACGTGTCACATTATTCTCTTGTTTCCTCACTCTGGCTAATTATTCCTTCGGGTAATTATTTCCACTTTAAGCGTCATTAAATCCTCATCAGAGGATTTTTGTAACCGTCATCATCCAATAGTCAAGAATCTGTAAGCGACAATGAAAATCGTTTTTTAAGAACCAGAGGCAACGTCTTCTGTTTTTAACGGTATCAGAGGGAGTAGGCCATTGCCTGAAATATTATGTTTGGCGTTTTCATTGGACAGAAAGTAGATCGCTTTTTTTGTTTTGTTTAAAAAAAAAAAAAAAAAAAAAAATCTTTCAACGGATTATTTTCTCGGAAGGAAGCAAAAAAAAAAAAAAAAAAAAAAAAAACCTAAAAGATTTAACGGAAAATTACTGCCATGCCGGTTATGGAACTTCTTAATCCTCATCTTCCAGCCTTGATAGAATTCAATATCGCGTTTACGCGGCCATATATTTCCATCTTTGCCGCTCCTCCACCCCTTCAGATGTCACGTTGCAATCCCGTCGCTGCTATGTCACCAGAGTCACTCACAAAGGATTGGATTGACCACATATTTTTTAAAATCCTTTTTCCAAAATGGCCGCACGGTTGGACCACCTCAAGATAGCATCATGAAGGATCCTTTCGTCTATTTCAGAGATTCTCAACGTGGGGTGCATACCCCACCGGTGGGTATGGTAATATTTTGGTGGTGCATGAATAAGATGTGCACACTTCGGTTTACTATACCAAAAGAATAAGTGGGCAATTCAAGAATATTTCATTTTGCATTATTATTTCATGATTAAAATGATCAAAGTTTATTACAGAATAAGCTTTCATTCAAATATTTTATACTTCCGCCTTTCAGGTCTCTATTATATATTTTGAAACTATATATATTTAACTGTATTTTTTTTTTAATTTTTTCTCTTTCATGGATACTATGGTCTTTGGAGGCTTGTTTAGAGGCCAAGTTAATGACTTTTTAAGCTTCCTTCACGTGAATCGTAGTAAAATTTTTGAATATGTTACAATTAAATATTACAGGGGGAACCAGAATTTTAGACATACCAAAGTGGGGAAGGGCCCAAAATTGGTTGGAAACCACAGGTCTATGGTGAAATTTTCAGTGACAGTTCAGATCTTTACATATTACACCATATTACTTTCACGGAGTTGCATCATATTTCTTTCCTACGTATTCCCAATATAAATCGAACAAATTCCAATCGAACAAATTTTTCTCCCAAAGAAAATTACCAATTACAAACTCAAGCGTGGATTCTACAAAAGCCAATGGCTATCTATCCTCCTTATTCTCATAATCTTAACTCACTATCACCTCCTTTACACATATTGCAACATAGCAAATGATCGATTCGTTTTTAACGGCTTCTCATTTTTTTTTTTATTTAAAGCCAGAAAATATTTTTAGACTGTAAAAATTATTTTTTGCATGTAGGAACAGACGAAAGCTTGTAAAAAATTAAAAAGACCTTATACAACTGGAATTTATAAACGGGGATCATATCATTCATATACTGGTTCGGGGTTGATGTATCTTATTTATATTGTTTGCGACGAAGTATTTTCGCCATTTAAATCATTAACCTCTATATTTGTTTTTGGTATGAATGATTCATGAATTTATATTATATATATATATATATATATATATATATATATATATATATATATGGTGTATCAAAAGTACTTTTACAAACTTTGATGTCGGGTTAGTCAAGCCAAAACACCAGAAGTCCAGAAAGACGTATATCCGTAAATCCTTCGCTTTTGAGTTAAGTTTAAAGAAAGTTTGCGGTAGATGACGCTATGTTTCCATATAGAGTAGGTTATATTTGTCATTCGTGTTCATTTGTGGCTAGTCTGTCTTCAACGTCTAACGTGTGTAGTAGTGAGTTAACCGAGACGTGTTCCGTGTAACAATGACAGGATATTCATATCGTGAGCAGGCAGATATGGATTTTATATACGGCCGCGCGAATGGTAACAGACGCGAGTATCCATGGCTGCATGATATTTTGCGTTTCCAAACCGAAAGCAGCCGAATCATCCAACTTTTGCTGTTGTTTATCGTCGTGTTTCAGAGACAGTGTATGTGGCACCACAAGCTATGGATCGAGGAAGACGAGATCTACTCGTAAGCCTGAACACACTCTACAGGCTGTCGGACACGATCCAGGTATCATCACACATAAAGTGGCCTTAGCATGTCGTACATCTGATAGTACCGCGTGGAAGGTACTTCAAGAGCAGTTCCTGTATCTCTATCATTTGCAACGTGTACAGAGTTTTTCACCGTCTGATCATCACCACGAACATTTGCCGATGGTGTATTGCACAAACTGCCAATCTGTTGTTTGCCTTTTCAGTCTTGGTTTGCCATGAGGCAACATTTGGAAGAGATCGAATAACAAATTTACACAAACAACATTTATGGGCGGATCGGAATCCTCATAGTAAAATACAGACTTGACACCAGTATTAGTTTACGATTAATGTGTAGTCTGGAATTGTAGGTGTTTGGTAGGCCCATGTGTTCTCCAAGCATGTCTTACAGGAGATGTCTACAGGGAATTTATTTCGAACACACTTCCAGACCTGCTAGAGGATGTACTCTTGCTAATACAAAGACACTGTAACTAACGTATTTTCAGCATAGTTGCAGTATAAACCACATGTGGGTTCTGTGGGTATTGAATAAACACAAATGCACCTGAGCAAGTGTCTGCAATAGGTATTGGCTAGCCACACTAGTAGATGGGTATCCATCTACTAGGATGGCTATCAAGTGGCCAGATATACCATGCATACATACATACATACACTTATTGCTTGCAAAAACGTACCTACATAAATAAATGCTTGTAACACTAATATTAAAGTGCGTGTATTCCTTTGTAAATATGGAATTACAAGTTATATTTTGCTAACATTGTGATTCAGTATATTGTTGAAAATGTCTTTCTAGTGAACCTGACGGACTTTCCTTCAGTAAAGGTCTCTCTGAACCCACCTCATTATCCACCAAGAAGGATTCTTTTGGCCGAGAGCAAGATCGCCAGTTTGGTATAAGAATCAAATAGGCTACGTTAGCTCAGTTTATTTACAAGTTTCAGGTAAGGAACTTCACACTTACTACAATACACTGAAAAAAAAAAGTTGCGGTTTGCTAGAACTATCCAAATATTTTTGGTTAAGATGCACATCACAATACAAACATGCTGATCAAAATCATTAAATGAAAATGCAGAATAAATACATTTACTAAATAAAAAAATTTGGAGGGTCACAGTGAAACAATGTTGTGGAAGTAAACGAAGCTTGAAATATAAAAAAAAATGTTTTGCTCACCAGTGCCGAACGAAGACGAGAAGTAATTTTAGCGCCAAGACTTACCTGAAAAAAGAATATTATATTTGAGAATATCAGTTAGTTATGAGTTTCAATAATAAAATTCAAATTTATCTTAAACTAACTAAATAATAAGGGTTGGATTTTGGCCCTGATGTAAAAACACAGCAAAAGTTTGTCATTTCTTAAAGGAGTTTTAAGTTTTCAATTCCCAGAATAGGCGAATCTTGTTTGTAAAGTTTTCGTTTTTCATTTGGGAAAGTTCTTAAAACGTTACAGATAAATATCGAAACAATATCGAAAACTAACGGGTTGAAAGAAACGTTAAAACCTATTGGTTATTGTAATATATTGATTTGAACATTTTGAGAATTAAAAGCATTAAAATGCAGGATTGTTATAATGCCTTTTTAGTGAAGGCTTCAAGTTGCCACCGGATATACAAAGGTTGCCTGATTAGTTCATCCTTTGACTATTAAGGAGTTGTGCTAGAGTTGTAAAACCTTGCATGCATTATTTTCAACTATTCTTATTAATAACTGCGTTGTTTATTTCCAAGTAAACGGACGTCTGTTTAAAGAAAATTGTTCTTCCTGTTGATCAAGAAAGTTATAAAACAGCAAATATGGCGTCATCATCAGCCCGATACTAGTTCCCAGCCAAATGTTTTTTGCATGTTGGAGAACAGATGATAGTCAAGTCAGGTGAATTGAGAGGGTGATCAACCAGTTCAAAGCTACAGTCATGCACAGCAGCCATTGAAGCCAAGGTCTTGTCTACTGGAGCATTGTCCGGATGAAACCAGACCCACTTCCTGTGCGTTTGTTCATGATCACCTTTCGTAACTGGCTCGACTAGTTGGCATAGTAATCTCCAGTGATGTACACCATCTTTTAAAGATAGTCAATACACACAATGCCTTTTGCATCCCAAAAAACTGAGGCTATCACCTTCCTTGTAGATGAAACGACCTTGACCTTCTTTGGTGAAGATGAGAAGGAGCAGTTTCTATTGCACGGATTATCTCTATCTCTGACTCAAAGTGATGAATCCAACACTCATCCTGGTTTAGGAAATGTTCAATGAAATCAGGCTGGATCTGTGTCAAATAATGTTAGATTTTCCCAAGATGTGATCAGCCTGGTTCACTTTTGATCTGTTTTCAGAAGACGTGGCATCCACCAAGCAGACACCTTCATCATACTAAGTTTATTGTGCAGAATATTCTCAACTTTATCACGGGATATACAATGGCTATTTAATTTATAGCCAATCGCCAGTCATTCATCACCATGTGGCGAACACAAACAGTATTTTCCTCGGTGGTGACAGTTGCAAAACTTCTAGAACTGGGGTCATCTTAAACACACCTTTCCACTCCTACATTCATCTGCCTATTTTTGGACTGTTGATAAAGCTGGAGTGTCCTCCATTAATTTGACAACCATGTCAGCATGAATATCCTTGGGGGCTAAACACTTTTTCTGCAGGGTACATGATGCCAATTTTTGTCCATTTTCAAGAAAGTCGCTACTAGGTTACTTTTGACAGTCAGATGTCAGTTTACCTGGAAAGAAAGAATGCAGTTATTAATAAGAAGAGTTGAAATTAATGCATGCAAAATTTCCCAACTCTTGCATCTCTCCTTCATAGCCTCTGAACTTTTCGGCCCACTTGGGTCAACGAAGCGCGGCAACAGTCTGAAATTTAAAGCAATCTCCAGGCCATGAACATTGTGTTCAAGAATTAAACACATTGACGCCACTCAGTGTTGACACCAGTGTCCACGTTTATATTTACATACGCTCTATCCATGATATTGAGCACGTTTACCCATAAATATAGCATGCCTGAAAACTATATTTTCATCATATGTATCATGTTTAGTTAAGCACGACAGACAAGAAATGTTCTTTAAACTATTTACATTGTTCGGACTGTTATCCTCATCTTCGTTGCCATATTCACGACGTTTCGGCTCAAGGACACAACGGCTCACTGGATAAAAGTGTTGATTGAATCCATGTGACTTGACCCAAAGAGTTGTGAGTTCAATACCTGGCAGTAGCTGAGGTGAACAAAAATCTTGGAGAGTTGAGATCACTGATACCGAGACATTCCTGAAGAGGCATGGCACGTGGAACTAGAACAATCTACACCGGTGGATGAAATAAAGGGTTCAGTTCGAAACACCAATCACCTGAAGAAGGCCGGTGCGTACGACAGACGAAATGTCGTGAATATGGCAACGAAGATGATGACAACAGTGCGAACAATGTGCAAAGTGTAAATAATTACAATACCTCATTTAAGAAATATAGACAGATCATGAAGAAAGACGGAGCGTACAACGGCCGAAACTCCGTGAATATGGCAATGAAGAGGAGGATAACAGTCCGAATAATGTAAATAATGCAAGTAATCATAATACTTCATCTCAGAGATATAGACAGCCATTATATCACTAGAAGCTAGTCACTGGATCTAACCAACGTCTTTATCCACTGGGTCATATGTCCTTGTGAATATGACAATGAAGATGAGGATAACAGTCTGAATAATGTAAATAATTACAATACCTAATCTCGAAAACAAATAAGAAGTATTCTGTATTTAATTCAATTTTACTTGTGATTTAATAATTTTTATTTTGTGGGGACAGTGTGGAGGAAATTTTCCATCGTGTATATTGCCTAGAGTGCTTTCCGTTAATTCATTAGCAATTTACAAAGTGTCTGGGTGATCATTTTGGGGTAACAAGCATTTTTAATATAGCTTTTTGCTTACTATACAGTGTTGCACCAGAAGAATTTTTGTCGCAGCAATATCAATCTTCTTGGTGTTGTATACAGTCTGTGTTTAGTTTCCGAAAACAGCAAAGATATTTTGATATCGATCAAACTAATCTACTACTGGGGGAAAATCTGTTGTTTTTTATTTCGTGAAAAAATTTGCCAATATCTTCAAAATATTTTACAGAGTATTTTTGAATCCCAGAAAGAATTAAGAATAAGTTGATTTATTTGATAAGTCTTGCTTTGTAAGGCACAATGTTAATTTATTTGATAAGTCTTGCTTCGTAAGGCACAATGTTAATTTATTTGATAAGACTTGCTTCGTAAGTTCCAAGTGTAAAGGATTTTGAAAGAGTCGAACTTACTACACTAGCTTGTTAACCATCACGCTACGGCAAGTATCTCAATGCTTTATAAAACCTGCGATACAAGAAGTGATAAAAGGCGGTAGTTTAAAAGTGTTGTTTAAACTATCAAAAAATACGAGTAATCCTGGCTCGATTTTGAATCGAGTGTATCCAGTACAATTATAAACTGCGTCAAGTCGGCAGGACAACATTCGCTGTGCTTTTCTTGATTCGGTTTTGCTATGTTTGTTGATCCAATCTTCTGTGTCAATAAAACGAAGACTGGAGATCTTTCATGTTAACACGAATTTCACTCATTTCTATTTAACTCTGTCTTGTTCCTACCGACCATTCTCTTTTGCATTGTTTCCGCCGGGTAGATATATATCTATTCAAAAAAGGGGTGTCTTCTTTTCCCTTCATACGGGTGGGGAAGCCTATTCAACGAAGGCAAAAGAAAAGAGAAACAGGTGAAAGATACCATTATTTGGAGAGAACTGAAGGTTTTTCTTTCAAATTACCCCCACTATTTTTTCCAAATATCTGAAATAGTCTAACGAGGATTGTGAAAAAAGCAGAAAGATTCTTGGCACCAACGTCAAGGGGTCAGCAAAGTGTAATGTAGTATATATTACACACCCACATCTATATACTTTAAAAGTGTAATGTAATTATATATATATATATATATATATATATATTACACACCCACATCTATATACTTTAAAAGTGTAATGTAATTATATATATATATATATATATTACACACCCACATCTATATACTTTAAAAGTGTAATGTAATTATATATATATATATATATATTACACACCCACATCTATATACTTTAAAAGTGTAATGTAATTATATATATATATATATATATATATATATATAATTGCATTACACTTTTAAAGTATATAGATGTGGGTGTGTAATATATATATATATATATATATATATATATATTACACAACCACATCTATATACTTTAAAAGTGTAATGCAATTATTTTATTTTACACACCCACATCTATGTACTTTATAAGTGTAATGTAATTATATATATATGTATATATATATATTTTACCCACCCACATCTATATACTTTATAATTGTAATGTAATTATATATATATATATATATATATATATATATATCTCCCTTTATATATTTTATTTTATTCCTCTGTTATTTGTAAATGAGTATATCATTCTTCATATAACCCCAAATTAATGTCATAAGATTATAATCTGGGTTTAATTTTATAAAACTTCTTCCTTTAACACAAATAACTTCCACCCAATTCTGACCCCTGTTTCATGCCTTTCGTCTGGCTGAAATGGATGTTTTCTGTATTAGTTGTTCCATTGTTTCCCCACCCCACTTTTTTTTTGCCTTTCAGTTAAATTTCTATTTCTAACATTCACTCAGTCCACACCGGGGTTGATAAGACAGATAAAAGATATCTTTCTCTGCCGAAATAGCCTATTCCCCATTTGAGGTGATCTGGAATTTTATTGTTTATTAATTCTACTGCCCTGTAATAATAAATACATCAGTTTTCTTTTCTGGATCATTTTTAATATTTTATATTACTAGGATCCACTTGGATTATATATCAATGGATTTATTACCTTTATTATATATATATATATATATATATATATATATATATATATATATATATATATATGTGTGTGTCGTGGAAAACGTAATGGTCGTCAAATTCAAGAAAGAAGTCCTCTGATACAGACGAGATATGCCAAGTTTAACGGGGGGGGGGCGGTGATATTTTGATTAATATTATCACTTTCGTCAAAAAAGTTCTATTTGATAACAGAGGTAACAGCGCGACTCGCTCAGGCACCAGTGATCGGCATTTCAAACTCAAACAGGAGTGAAGATTTTGAACGCTGATTTTCTATGCAGGTAAGTACTTTCTACTCGCGATACGATATCATTGTAAAGAATACGAGGCTAATATCTCCTACGTAAATTTATCTATTGTGGATTTCGTCAATTAACGTCGGAGTGTAGGTGTGGTTTTGGGGATTTTCTTAAATGTTGATCGTCTCGTGAAGATGTGAGATACTCTGACTGTTCCCTCTCAGGTGTAGTGCTTATATAACTCCCTGTCATCCAGTTTTCTCTCGTGTGCATATCCTAAGCTTAACTGTGTTATCTTCTTGTGTATATGTCGGGCGAGCCAGTTTTATTCTTTGCGGCCCGATTCAGCATCTGGGGATTAGGAAGTTCCTTCCAATAAACCTTCTCTATTGATGTTCTGGTGCGACACCGTGTGCAAAGCCTACTTTGATATCTCTGAGACGGAGCTCAGTATATACTGGGGTCGCCACAGATCAACTCTTATGTTCGTTATTGACACTGAATTCGATTTAGACCTTTGGCGTCAATCACACGTTACACTTGCAAGACAGTAACGTTAAGCGTCCTACGGACATTTTTGCGCCAAAAATAACTAGCTTTGTGCCAAACTACACTAACTTTAGTATTTACTATGAGACCTACCACATGGGGCGAGAGTTTATTTTCCACAGTGATCTTACTTAGAGCCCATATTTTTTTTTTAAGTATTAAGTTGGTGCAAAAATAATGTCGTTTTTTCACATATGTTACTATGTGAGAAAACGACATTATTTTTGCACCAACCTAATATTTCAAGATGAGCTGTAAACTGCTGAAAAACATTCATTTCTTCCTAAACCTTAATTTGGCCCTGTGTCAGACTTAGCCGAGGAATAGCACACTTTTCATATTTTGTATATGTGATAAACAAATCTCTTAAAACGCCGGAAAATCCCACACTAAAAAACGGACGTATATCAAAAATGCTCTTTCTCTCTTTTATATATATATATATATATATATATATATATATATATATATATATATATAAATAAATAAATATATAAAAATGGTGGACTCTCTCGTCGAATTCGACGTATGAGGGTCAGGCAGCTCAGTTCCTAGGAACTGACAGCCAGACACTAGCACACATGATTTCATTATAGTGGTGAAGGCTTTGTGCAGAAACATTGGTTAAAGAAAAGACACTAAAAAATACTGCAACAATCTTTTGCCGGAGCTCAATCATAAGGGATATTCTGTCTGTATTTCTGAAATGAGGTATTGTAATTACTTACATTATTTACATTGTTCGGACTTTTGTCCTCATCTTTGATGCCATATTCACGACGTTTCGGTCGTTGTACGCTCCGGCTTTCTTCAGAACAGTCTACCCCGGTAGACGAAATAAAGGGTTCGGTTTGAAATTCCAGTCACCCGAAGAAGTCCAGAGCGCACAACAGCTGAAATGTCGTGGATATAGCAACGAAAATGAATACGGAATATTTTATATCAATTAATACATATTTATCACCTTTGTGTCGCTTTTCCTTTTCTTCCACTGACTTTTCAGCATTACCAGACCCAGCGATCGAACACACAACTGACAAGGCACCAAATGTGTAATTCTCTAAGCAATATGCCTCATACAAACATTAGTTTTAATAGAATTTTACACCTGTATTGTCCATGGAGGTATTGGTCGACTAAAGATGTAGTTAATACGTGTTAATGCTGAAAACCCACGTTTAGTCGGAGAAACGGACAAGCGACACAAAGATGAAAAACCGCTAAATATGGAATAGCACTTACGTAAAAGAATAAAATTACCGATTTCGAGTAGACGCAAACTTTTGGTTTTATATAATACGTTTCCTTTGGAGGTACGCGGCAACTAACTAAAAAGCCGGTATATCAACGCTAGATTTTGATATTTTGGATGCGTTGATATCTCCAACGTCATTTCACATTATTTTCAAGCAATGTCTTTGAGCCTTATCAGTTTCAACTGGGTTACTCACACGTGGAGCATCGTTCAGCTTCAGTAAATTACTTTTGACATTTTCTAGCATCCACGGTAGTTTCTTTATAAGATACGCAAACCCTTTTCCGTGTTTCCGTTAGATATGTACACATGGTTGATTCGTTAACATTCCTATCGTATTCCCTTAGTAAGGAGGAAGTTCCACTCAGACAGCTTCTACCCCAGAACTCTTATTTTATCTAACAGACTCCTGGGTGGATGCATCCCTGATCACTATGATCTTAACCTTTTCATGTCTTAAGTCAACCTACATTAGAGAATATCGATTTTGGAAACGTGGTATTGCATCTATTTCGAGACTTGTGGTTTAACATGATAATTAATGATACAAGATATTTCTTACCAAGTCATTACTGTTTTTTGAGGAAATTAGTTTGAAGATTAAGTTTAGGTTCAAAATCTTAGCATTGGAATTTAATTACGGTGATCAGTGAAATTTATAATTTACTGAAGCTTTACAAATTGTATATGGACAAGATGCAAGGCACAAGCACATTATTACTAAATCATTGTGCCATCAAATAAGACCTTCATTTACTTCAAAGGGGAATTATACTAAACAATTTAGATACATTATGATATAATATGCTATACAGTGCAGTAGTTTTACTGTTATTTGCATTAAATAATGCATATTATGGTGTTTTATACACTTTTATCTACTATTGTTTTTACTAATTATCATCTAAGAAATGAAGTAACAAATCTTATTCATTGAGTAGCCTTTTTTTAAAACATAGTTTTTACTTATCGAATACAGTAAAAAAAGAATTGCATATTTTGCTTGAGGTGATTCATAATTAGAATTCTGGTTTTGAACATATTTTCCATTCAATGTATCTAATACAAAAGATATCAACTTTATTTGGATATATTCTTGAAAAAAGTGTAAGTTTGAAGACAGTTTGTAAGAAAGAAAATCTGTAGAAATTAGGTATTTCAGTATATGTCTATATCTCTGAGATGAGGTATCATGATTACTTGCATTATTTACATTATTCAGACTGTTATCCTCATCTTCATTGCCATATTCACAAGGACACATGACCCAGTGGATAAAGACGTTGGTTAGATCCAGTGACTAGCTTCTAGTGATATAATGGCTGTCTATATCTCTGAAATGAGGTATTATGATTACTTGCATTATTTACATTATTCAGACTGTTATCCTCATCTTCATTGCCATATTCACAAGGACACATGACCCAGTGGATAAAGACGTTGGTTAGATCCAGTGACTAGCTTCTAGTGATATAATAGCTGTCTATATCTTTGAGATGAGGTATTATGATTATTTACATTATTCGGACTGTTATCCTCATCTACATTGCCGTATTCAGTGTTCCGGTCTTTTTCAGGTGATTGGAATTTCGAATCGAACCCTTTATTTTGTCCACCAGGAGGGGGGGGTAAATTGTTCTAGTTTCACGTGACATGACTCTTCCAGATGCCTCAGTTATTTCCCTTTAATTCTTGTTTTTTTTTCTTGTTTTCCTTCTTTAATAGTTTTTTTTTTTTCATTAACATTTCATAAGTAATTTCGATTTGGAGAATCAGTTGTAATGACGAATGGATCATACTAATTATTAATAATATTCGGCGGCTAAGAAGAAACTTAGTTGCTTTTCGAATTATGCATAATTATTTGTTGTGGTATTTACAATAGAAAAAAATATATTAGGTTGAATCAAAAGTAATATTCATTTTTAGTAACCAATTGTAATGACGAATGGCTCATCCTTAGTAATAATAGTATGTGGAATACATTTGCAGTACCCTGATTTATCATACTTTTTGTACGGTAATGCCAGTATGCACAGCGGTTTAAAGAATAAATTTCTTAATCCAACCCGTGGAGGGATTGATAGGGCATTTACGCCCCATAATGTTATGCGAGTTAAAACATGGGAATAACACTATGAAGACAGAACCCCCCCCCACCAAAAAAAAAAAGCACTTAGTATTTATAGGTCAAAGGTTCGTAACTGCAGAGCAGGCACGATATTGGTTTATGAAGTTTCATTATGGAGAAACATCTTTGGAAGCTGAACCCTAACAGTGGCGTTCATCCGACTTTGACAACGAAGCTCTAACGTCATTAATCCATGTCACAATAGTCGGAAATTATCGAAGATAATCACAACTCATCACAATCTACCATACGCAGACACTTAGAAAAAAAGATGGAAAGTCAATAAGCTTTCAGTTTCCACACGCTCTTAACCAAAGTTGATAAACAAAAACGGAAATTATTCGCGACTCAGACGAATATAATCAAATTAATTTTTTTTGAAGACTAAAAGCCCCTAGTATTAACTAAATATTAAAAAAAAATCCAAACAAATTTCCTTGGTTACCCAATACTGACATCTACCTCAGTTTGTCGAATGAGGTCTATCACTCAAAATAAGCGAATCACCGAGTCATATTTTTTTTTTTTTAAGTAGGATTTATTCCGAAAGGTATCTATTTCCTAACGGATATATTCAGGCTAAATAGAGCCTTGTTATTTCCATAGGGACATAGTTTATTCATCTACGAAAGCAAAAAAGGGGGTCACTGATCTGTCTATAAAGGGCTAGCAGTTAATTTGATGTCGTGTATATCAATGATTGTGTCAACAGATATCACAACGTGTGCTACCATAAACGCGTCTGTTTAAAATGAAAATCGAGTAGGTAGATAGCAATGCAAGAATTAGAGAGGAATCTTTATTCTTAAAAATATATATATATAATATTCACAATAAACCTGAAACAATTTCTTGCAGCCCTTTGGCTAAGGAAAATGTAGAACTGTAATTAAGGAGATTATACGTCTGTCATAGGATTATATATCGTGCACGAGGTGCGTAGAAATGCCTGGGTTGGATAGAGCCTCCACCACCCGAGAATGATGGATCGCAAACACCCGTCTCCGTGCTAATCCGGATATATCGCATCTGCTCGTCTCTGGGATTCTTTGCCTTCGTTGCAATGTTGTGCAAGCCGTACGTGCAGTGATTAGAGCTAATGTGAATTTTAACGTATTTAGCGAAAAAAAACAAACAAACAAACAAACCAGCACAAAATCCATCATTTATACAAATATGCTTAGCTTAATTACAGTTTCTCTGTTATGATCAGAATTTTGAACAAAGCTAGTGCGTTCGAATCTTCGATCACAATGATTCTTAACTTCGTGCTAGCATAAACATCGACAGATAATCCACTTTACTGCCAGGGCTTTGGTCAACCCGTGGCAAGGTTTTCAGGTACGCTGGATCGCTCTCTTCAGACCGATAACATAAAGCAGTCAACTTCCTGACAACACGACCATAGTGAGATTCTAACCCAGGTCTAATGTTCGGAAAGGGAACGTTCCAACTACTCGGCCATATATATATATATATATATATATATATATATATATATATATATATATATATATTTCAACTGAAACAAGACACCAAAAATAATTGAAATAACAAGAAACAACACCAGTGTGCAAAAATCATTGCCTCGAGGAGAAAATTCATAATCACCTTTCCATATAGGTTTCAACCACTAAACAGAAAAAAAAAAAAAAAAAAATAGAGCTCATTTCGCAATGTAGACACAAAAACAAATGTGTACTACCTACAACCAGATCATGTAAAAAAATATTTACTAAAATCTCATAGCCTAAAGAAAATTTATTCCAAATACCAAAACTTAGAACCAAAGAAAAATATTGTTTGTTTAGGAGTATATCAACCCCGTATGTATCATTAAATGCCGAACTTTAATTTTCTTGGGAGCATTATTAATTTCTTTTTAAAATGTATTGCTGGTATTATTTTTTCTTACTATGAAAGTGTATTGCTGTTATTTTTACAATAAAACTTTTTATACTTTCATAGTGTTTTTGTCACTGTCTTAGGGTTGACTATTTCCCCATAGCAGCACTCCGGATCAGGGTGGACCTGATAACAGCAGCAAAAGAGGCGCTTCCACACTCCTCAAAACATCCCGATCAGAGGCCTTGCTGCCGGATGAAGTTTATCGTCATACCCTGGACGGCCAGAGAAAATAAAAACAGGAAAGCAAACTATGCTCTCCCTTATATATATATATATATATATATATATATATGTATGTGTGTGTGTGTGTGTGTGTGTGTGTGATCAAAATATGGTTTTAAGGTATACAGTATTTTTGGGCACAATATCAAGGATATAGGGTATCTAAATATAAAAGTGGACTGATAAATGCGTTTGAGCATGAAACAGACTGTTGCCACCTGGGTGTTGACATCAATGTTTACTTTATATAAACAATTACTTAAGTGGAATGTAATTCCAATTAAATACATATTATCGTCGACTCATGAATATAGTGCTCAATATCTAGATGACAGAGCCACTAATACTATCGTGTTTCGTTCATTTTCATATCTTATTCAAAACATGACAAGCTTACGCGGAGCTAAAAATTCTAATTTAAAGTTTTAATTAAACGTCTGACAGATTATTTCGCGTGCCCGATCACCGTAAAACTTAGTTACGCCTATGTTTGCCATGTTTTAACAAGATCTAAGCAAACACAGGAAAACATTAAGAACGAACCCCATAAAAATGGATGATGAATTAGTCGAAAGCGCTTTAAACAATAATCATTACGAAAAGTTTTTACACTCTGTTAGCTCCTCAAAAAGGCAACGCAAGAAAGATAATTAAAAAAAAAAAACAACTTTCTTTGACTGTCACAGTCAATGAAACGCGTATAAACAGAAGGTTGTCGCCAAGATATGTGTGTGTATTTTAAAGACAAAATGAAAACATTTCTTTACCGACGCGTTTCGTCCCCTGAGAGACTTTATCAAAGTAAATGTAAGATTTATAAACATAAGTAAAAATATCAAAATTTTGATATTCAAGAACGCTCTAAAATATCCGTGAAGTGTAAGGAAAGGTAAACTATGGGGGACGTTAAGTGCTGTAATTGAATATATAATAAACGCAAGTGTTGTGGCCTTGTTGTTAGAGGCCAGAAATATAGACACAAAGAGAGGAATGGAGTTAAACAAATATATTAACAGGGACATTAATACAAACGTATACAAACGAGTGTGTTACAGCAAGAATATTCGACCCGATTGATTGAGCTGACTGCTGGAAAACTCCCCTTTCCAAAAAGCAGTACTTTCTCCTATTTATAGCTGGGAGAGACCATGCGCGCGTGGGTAAATTACCATAGAAGGTGAACAAATTTTATATTCTAATTTGATAGATTAATTATTTTTAGCGATAGAAGATCTTGAATTAAACATTTTCATTAAATATTTTATGGTCATGTATGCTGGCTTGGGAAAAGAGTATTTTTTTTAGAAAGGAGATAGCTGATAGGGCGTAAGTTTTCATTTTGGAAAGAATCAATTTTTACACATACACACACACACACACACACACGTACATAACATATATGCATAACATACATAACATACACAATAATAATAATAATGGAATTTCCCGTCGGTTTCGGCGTATGAGGATCTGACTGCTTATTGATTCGGTTATGAATTTTTGTGCGATAATCTTAAGTGGCATTTAAGACCCGCTAGTGATTTACAAAGGAGGCCACATATGGAGCAAGAGTGAGGATTGTGAAATGAGATCACTGTTAGATTGGCTGACCTTTTAGAACTTGCTCTCGCTTCTTGAAGATGATTGAGAAAAGTAGATTGAAAATTGCTGAGTCCACTAAAATATGTTGATCTCCATTCTACCCGCTCGAAGGCTAAGCACTCAAGTGTCTTATGTGGTATAGTGACACCTGACAAAAGAACGAATCAAGGTAAACCGGCAGAAAACCCACACAAGTGATTTGATTAAACTGGTGAAGGCTTGTGCAGAACCATCCACACTTTTCGGAACTAGTGATACACTTAGTCGGTGCAAATAAATGCCACAGAAGAAGCAGACAATATACCTCAGGCTTTTCGTGTAAGAGTTTTCTATCTCCTAGACTGATTGTGTTCTATAACACTAAAGAGCTTGGTCAGCCCTGGTAAACACTATCTGGCCATAGCTGGCACTCTAACAGGTACTACCACCCCGGGCCAGGGCGGACCTGGGAACAAGAGCAATTAAAAGGTGGTTCCACGCTCCTCAAATCCTCCAATCTCCTGATGAGAAGACTTGCTGCCGGATGTAATTGATCGTCATACCTAGGACATATATATATATATATATATATATATATATATATATATATATATATATATATACACGGGTGTGTTTCAACATGATATGATCGTAAATCTGTTTTAAGGGAAACATTATTTTTACCATTTAAACATTTTTTTACTAATATAAATTAAATAAATTTTTATGTACAGCTTTATGAAATTATAAAAAAATGCGGGTGGCGTAATATTTATTGGTGTAGAAAGTACAATCGGTTAGTGTGCGTTCCCTATTGTGAAATACATCAATTACTTTCTTCACTCGTTTATCTACGGGTAAAATAGTAGGTTAGACTATATTCCCTAGATTTAGAAGTCATGCAATTTAAAGATGAACTTCTACTGGGAGCAAACCGCCATCATATGGATAGAAAACTAAGTCAGTAAATGCACAAACATAGAAAGGGGCGTAAGACAAGCATGTGTCTTCTTACCGAGCTAAATTAACGTTTACAGTGAGGCGATCCTAACAGAACCAGAAATCCTAGCAAGATTTATTATCGGTGGAGGCAATCCTATGCAGTTAAGACATGCAGATGTTACAGTGTAGATAGCAGACCTAGAAAGAAAAATGCAGAAATTCCTACATGATGTAGGCAAGGAAAGCGAGAAGAAAAGACTAAACAACAATTCTAAGAAAACAAGAAGTATGATTGTCAGGGAGAGAAATGAACCGAAATATGAGCAAAGAATCAGAGTAAAAAAACAAAAACAAAAAAAAAAAACAACATGGATGTGTTGAATAATTCAAAATAGCAAATTTAACATTCTAAATATATCAGAGTATTTGTTGGGCATTATCGCGATATCTTGATCTTCCTAACTCCAAAAGTGTTGAATTTGGAGGTTGTTTCTTATCTGTCGCACAGGTTTGTTTTGCCTATCTTGTCAAACGCTGATTAGAGTTTGGAGCCTTTTCAGGCGTGTAAGCGGAAATCTTGAATGTTGATATTGTCAGGATCATGACTTTTCCTGGTGTCTACAGTTATCTGCCCTTAACCCAGACAACAAGTCTAGCTTTTCTAGATACTAAGTTCGACAGATTTCTTTATCACTGTCATCTTATAACCCCAAACCGACCCATTTATGACAAAGAGTATTTTGATCTACAATTTACAAACTGAAAATAAATTAATATATTGCCGCAGACGGTCGTAGAGCATAAAATATTTCAAGTTAACTCTGCTAACATCAATTCGTTGGAATGATTATATCGAATCAAATGCTAAGTCTGCTACTAGGAATGCCGGTTCATTGTGCTGTGCGAAACCATTTTTCTTGCCAGTATCTATCACATTTATATGTCTTTCATTCATCCGGGCATTAAATATAGTTTCCACGTCTGCTCTGGTGTTTCTACTGTGTAGCTAAAGATTCTTGACTAAATACAAAAAATCTGCAATGTTATTGATATTGATCTGGCATCTCAGTTTCAATCACTTCCTCATTGTGAGTAAGGTGACCTCCCTGTACCTTTTCTATAAATATGTTCATGGTAATTCTAGTGATTTTCCCATTTTGCAGCTGCAGGAATTTAAAATAAGACCTAACTGTCAATCAAGTACTGCGCTTAGTGTCGAAATTGTTAGTTCTAACAGTAAGTTTTACTGAAAAAGTTTCTTAGCTCGCACTTTTTGCTTGGGGAACTTATTTGACTTCTTGCTTTTTTTGTTAATTACTATTTCCAATTATTTAAAAAGCAACGCCAATTGTTAATTCTGTTTCCTTGAACTCCGTTCTTTTATTGTCCTTTAATAACGTTTTTTCAGTTTACCATACTTTCAGTAATTCCTTAGTAGCCTTGCTTTGGTTGAAATGATAAAGAAAAAAAGAAAAGTCAATTATATTACGTCCTTAAGTAACAGAAAAATTCCCAAGCTAGGAAAAATGGTTCTATGGATAGGACCATTGATCCATGCTTACCATTTTTTTTCTCTTGATGAAACCTAAAGCAGAAACAAAAAAGGAAGAACTGAAAAATAAAGTCTGAGATTCTAAATAGTGATATTTATATGAGTTGGCCATTAAATCAACCATTGTGGTTGATTTTTTTTATGCTGAATTGTATCACTTAATCGTCAGGCGGCCTGACGATTGCATCTAGCATGAAACAGCCTGTGGCCTCTGAGTGTTGACTTCAATGTTCACTTTATATATATATATAAATATATATATAATGAACGGTACTTTATTGAAAAGCAGTCAATATCAGTGATAGAGCTAACATATTCAGGTGTATGGCTATTAATTTGTGACCCTGGGATTTATCAGACAAACTGGTTTATATTTTAAAAATTGAATCCATTTGTGTTTGTGTTTGATGGTGGGATGGGAAATCCTTCTATTGTTTTGGAATAATACTCTCACACACATACATACAGGTGTATGCATTCTAGTTCACACAAACATACCCATATAAACAATCAGAGATTTAGGCGCTGATGCACATCCATGCATTCAAGCATACACACATATGCAATTGCAATCCTATTACGGTGTTGAGATTGTATGTAGTGATGTTTTTTCAACAAGGGGCAGGGTTGGGGGTGTTCTTGTTTTTTTTTCAGATCGGTTGTGTGTGTCAGCAAACACACTTCTTCACACACACACACACACATACATGTAGACGTGCACATACACTCTTATTGGTCTAGGCCTTTCATCACCACCTTGGTTAAGTGGGTTCTGTTTGCGGATATAGCGATGATGATGTACTGAATTTTCAACGCTGACTGCTTGTGTATTATTGACGATTGTGATTCTCTTGATAGTACTGATATATTCTCTGGTAGTAATTTTATCTCCCTCTTGAGTTTAGCCATTATGCATATATTTACATTTTTGTCGTTGATTGAGCGATGAAGAATCGAGGAGTGATAACCAGTTATCTTTTTATTTTTTGTTACATTTTCAATCCACAACTTTGATTTTTCTTTTCCTCTCTTGTATGCACTCCGTGAAAAAATCCACAATAAACTGTACCTGCCCACCAAGTTTCTAACAGATACGCAATTACAATCAAATGATTTCAAGGTGCCTAAAATTCTAAAACACAGATTTATTTTCTCACTGGAGTTAAACAAAGCGTAAAACATATTACACCATAATGTAGTGAATTAAAAACTTGAAAAGAAATAGTTAAAAAGGTAAACTTGCCGAGAGTACAGCTTTGTTACTTTTCAGCCACTCCAGTTTGTTTTCCCTCCCAAACCAATTATTAAAGTTCATAAAGATGTTCTACACCAGGCGGTGTTTAATTCAGTCATTTATAATTTTAAATGTCAGTGTGATGCTGGGTATACTGGCAGAACTAATAGAAGGTTAGAGGTGACAATTCATCAGCACATACCAACTAAGATCCATAGAAGTGAAACGGATTAAATGAAATTTGCATACGCTTATCAATACATCTGGATCTGAGCACCTAATAAAAACTCCGATTTGTGCCTCGTCTTTTACCATAGATTATTTCTCAGCCATCAACAGTGCACATTCAGAACATCATTCTCTCTGTGAGCAGAAGGAATGTTTGCTGGATATTAATGTGATTTTTCTGTGATTCATTGTTTCATTATCTGGTAGTATTCCCTCAACATACAATTTTAGTGATTTAATAAACGTAGAACAAGGTTGAAAGTACACAGTACCCAATGAGGATCGAACCCAATACAAGCTTACCAACTATTACGCCACTTCGAAGTGCCCAGAGATATACTAAATGCTAGGAAAAGCGGCAAATACGGAGCAGACGGAGAAAATCGAACAAGCTAATCACTGGTAATAAATCTAGCGAAACAAGCTTGTTAACCAGTACACCATATGCAAGTGCCCTTGTGCACACATTTTTAAGTATTGCCACTGAAGACTGTGTTTAAGCATGAAACAGAGTGTCGCCGCTCGATGTTAAACACAATGTCCACTTTTATATTTGCATACGCTCTATTCCTCATACTGAGCATTTTACGTATAAATATAGCATACTTTATATATATATATATATATATATATATATATATATATATATATATATATATATCATTAGATGAATTGTATTAAATTCGAAACATATTTTGATATATTTTCTGTTTATGTTATTTTTATCGATACAACTTATTTGAATAAATTGTCTTTTTTAATTAAACAGTATTAATTACATTAATCGAATACTCTAGATATTTCCTAGAAAATACGCGTTCTCCGTCAAGCCGGTAAATGTAATTAATACTGTTTAATTAAAACAGAGCATTTACTCAAATAAGTTTAGCCATAAAAATAATGTATAAACAGAAAATATATTAAAATATTTTTCAGATTTAATCAAGTTAATATAATATGTTGTCATTGTTTACGTTAGGTTACGTTTCGGAGCAGAAATGATATATTGAAAAAGATCATCGAAGAGGCGTATTTATAAACAGTAATTTGAATTTGCTAACCCAAATGCTCTCTGGCAAAATGGTTAACGGCACGTTTGGTCAACTGACAGCTTCCATATGGGATACAGGTTCGATTCCTGTCGGAAAACGCATATTTTCTATGAGATTTCTTGGACATTCAAGCCGGTAAATGTAATTAATATTGTTTAATTGAAATAGATCATTTACTCAAATAAGTTGTATCCTTAAAATAAGTTATAAGCAGAATATATATTAGACAAAAACAGTTTACTCATTACTAAGATGCAACTTCCTTTCGGTGCATTTCAATTGCACCTCGACTAGTGGCAACCAAAATTTGTTATTAATAATTCTACTTATAAGCAGGCAGTATTTGAAACGTCACTTCCTTTTTTCCATTTGTTCGAGAGAAAAAAATATACATAGAACAAAAAGGTGATGGAGTGAAACAACAGTGCTTGTTGGTAGCAGTTTGGTGAAGGATAGTTGAGATGTTAAAGTGGCGGTTATCAGCCCTCTCTTGGATTAATGCCGTGAACGTTAGAATTTATATATTATTTTCGTTTTCATTGCATCGGATATATATATATATATATATATATATATAAAGAAATATAATTTTAAGGTGTGCTATATTTATGGGATAAAATGCTCAGTATCAGAGATAGAGCGTGTGTAAATATAAAAGTGAACGTTGAAGTCAACACTTAGAGGCAACAGTCTGTTTCATGCTAGACGATTGCGTATAGCATGAAACAGCCTGTCGCCTCTAACTGTTGACTTCAATGTTCACTTATATATATATATACACACACACATACATACATATATATATATATATATATATATATATATATATGTGTGTGTGTGTGTGTGTGTGTATATATATATATATCGTCCTCTGAGGGACTTTATCAGGGCAATTTTTCCACTTGTCTCTTTTTATTTATTTTGTTTCTGTACAGAGACACTATCTGAAAACAAATGTATGCGTGTGTGTGTGTGTATTTGTGTCCGCGTGCGCGCACACACTCATGCCATGGCTGTTGACATATGTTTACAGAAAGGTAAAATTTTACGAAATACTTTAGATTATATTCCTACGGGGATCAGTATTGTAACCCAATATGTATTGGTGCGAACGTTTGTTTCAAAGAGACACCCCCCCCCCGCAAAAAGAAAGCAAAAACAAACTTAAGTACAATTCTAGTGATTAAATTAAAAAGGTGACATGAGCGTAAGCTTGATAATTTTTTTAAAACATGTCCGTTTAAAGGAGGTGAAAATGGAGTTGGTAATAACCAACCTTGTTTACAGTTCATTGCACGTTAAATCCATCAACGTTTCAAGAAACGAGGGAACCTCGAAATGGTGAAAGCGTGGAGATCCTTAACTGGGGTTGCACGAGAGAAAGAAAAGAGATATAAAAACGGGACTTTTACAAGTACAATAAAAATGCTGCAGGTGACAGACGGGTGGGTTTGGTGTCAGGACCGACAGCGGGATGGGGTCAAAGGGATGACGCGCGACTGAGGTGGAAACATCAATGTTTACTGACTAGTAAACATTGTCGGAAAAGGCTGTAAGAAATACACAATTTATAGACACAATATCTCAGATTTTATGACACGGGTTTTTATAACTGGTCTTAAACCGAATTCCGTACTTTCTTTTACATACGCACTCGGCGTTAGTAAAAGAAAAACCCCTTTCACTTGGTGTGCTCATCGTTAATCATTATCAGAACATTCTTTAGCTTACAAAATTCCACTAGTATTTAATTCTTGTCTCATTAACTATAAAAATGAATTCCAAGATAGCAACCATAAAACCTTATCAACCGTGCTAAATTAACGTCTCCCTTTGCCACAATATGCTATAAACAATTATCCAATATTAAACAAACACTTAGTAAGAACGACTTTCTTAATCACATGTTATATACCCAAATACAATTTTTTCCATATAATTAATTATACTAACAAGCACTTAATTAATTCTCAACAAAACACTTTTAACTTATTTTGCTGTAATCAGATGCACACCAATAACATATAAAATGAAAAACAATTTTCGCAAAAGTATAACCTATAGATATATACATAGTAAAATTATTTTAGATTACATCTATTATAAGAATTTAAAAAAAAAATCTCAATTTTGTGGTTACTAATGACATTTAGTCACGCAAACTACTTCGCAAAAGATCAATATTTTATGTTAATTTCCCTTCTTTTGGGGACTATGTCTTCTATGTAACGCGTCCCTACAGGACGCTGGCGATCAGGGCTCTCCACAATTTCCTGTCTTTGTAACTATTAATAAATTTCCTCTTTTTGTTATCTTTCCTCAATCCTGTTCTGCTATCCACATACTCAAGCTCGCCAGGTGCGTGATGAGCTGTTTTCCACTTTCGCTCTTGCTTTCAATATGCCCTGTGAGTATCATTTTCCAGGCCCTCTTTCCTCATTAGGTTCCCTAGAAATTTCAACTGTGTGTTTCTGTTGTTAAACATAAGTGTCCTTTTTGTTTCCATAGTCTCTCGAACGTTCTCCTTTCTCAGCATCCTTGTGTAGATCCATATTTCTGTTGCTTCAAGTGTCTTCATCTTTGTGGAGATTTACCAGTATTTACTGCCATAAGAGAACTGATATTACGTAACAGTTCAGTACTCTTGTCTTTGTTTCTAATGAAATTTTCCCGTTTCTTAATACTTTGCTTAGGTTTTGTAAGCCTTCTTTCGCTATCACAATGTGCATTCGGATTACAGTCTTTGTTGAATAATAAACAGAAAAAGAAAACTGATTTCCCAGTAGCAATACAACAGCATTTTGCCACTTCGTCTGCAAAAAAAAAAAAAAAAGTAAAAAAAAAAGAAAACGATTAAAATCTTGGAAGCCATTTACAACGAACTACGGCAACCCACATTTCTTTCAGTCGATATACAAATATATAAAATATGCTTTTAATTGCAAGGGAGTTTTAGTTATCAGAGACGTTACACTAGATAAAAATTTCAAAAATAAATTTATTCATTTTTGAATAAGTTCTGAAAGTTTCATTAAAATCAGACAATTATTTTTGCAAGAATTCCCAAATTAAAGGGTTTTCCTCCTGAAACTGCTACACTAAAATGGCCATTACAACAAGTATTACAAAGTTAAAAAAAAAAAAACGAGATTTTTGACCCAAATTTAGAACGTGTTAGAAAGAAGGAAAATTTTTTTTAAATATTTAAAAAAATACTTTGTTCTTTCCTCTTAATAATAACAAACATTTTAACGATAAAACTGTTTTTATTAAGTTTGGGACCTTTTATCATTATGGTATACTGATTTTTTACCGAATTATTGAGGCACCTTCTTTATTCCTATATAACTGTGCAAGGTCAGGTGACTATTGTCCATCACTAATGCTAATTTAGCGATACGTTTTCCAATTTCCATATCAAGCGACAGGCTGTTGGTGATGGTAGCGTTGAGATATGTGAATTGATCGTGCTTTAAAGTACAACGGTGATACTATCCTCAGCATTTGAATAGTTTCAGATGAGATAAGGCCATCGAAATTTACATGTTCAGAATTATATAGGATTTAAGAATATACAGGAGCACACAGGAAGCTGCACATGATAATACTGTTATAAATTCAAATGGTTTTCGTGTTTTTTTTTTTATGATCTTAGGGCATCTTTCAGCTAAATTATGCAGTCATAAACGAACACTTATTAGAATCGCTTAACAGATAACATGCGTGACATGTAGAAAAAGCCCAACTTGAAAGAATTTTCCATTCTGTTATTACAGTCGATGCGATATTGGATAAATATTGGCATACAGCGGTATTAATAGATAATTCCTTTCTGATATTATGCGACCTTGAAATATACCGTGCGCCCATCGTAACGTCACAAGGTTAGGTAACTATTAGGTTGGGGCAAAAATAATGACGTAATAATGTCGTTTTTTGACGTTAAAAAATACGTCAAAAAACGACATTACTACGTCATTATTTTTGCACCAACCTAATATCAATAATTCTACAGAATCCCAGGGGAATAATATCTTCAGTCAATTTCGTTCAGGAAAAAATCGGTCCAGCCAAGATTTTCTTCGTTTTTGCAATGGTCGCAAAAGAGGAAATCATGCCTTTAATGACATTAGTACAAAGAAAGAGAATCAACCGGAGTTTGAACTCAGCCTGACAGCTTCTCTTCCGCATATCCATGTAACAAAGAGGAAAAAAGAGAAACTTGTCCGTTTAAGGAGGCTGATTTCTCGATACCGAGATGGGGAAGAACGCTCACTTGCATTCTTCAAAACAGACTTAGCAACGATTTCTCCTTCAAGCACAGTGAAATAGTTTTGCTAAGGTCGGAGATAATCTCGAGTTAATATTCCTAAGGCCAACAACTGGGATTTTATTCGGACCGGCAGTCTTCTTAGGGTCAAGGATTTTGATAAGACTTGAGACTTCCCGGGCAATGATAAAATATTACTTTGTGCCCCGTTATAAGGTAGAAGGCAGGAAGAGGATAGCCTTAGTCGTCTAACAAAGGCAAAGTTCGTATGGAAAAACTTCGCCTTATCCGACGAAGATTAGATAACTTCAGGGCCATTTATGGTAGTAGACATTGGCGTTTTGCCTCGATTGAGAATTTGGTTAGAGATTTTCCAGAACTCCTGGGATCCAAGTTGCAGGTTTATCATAAATATATCTTAACAATTTAGAGAAACCTGTAATCATTTAAGATTAGCGTGAACTGGGTATTAGTTGTTTCTTATGTACTATTTGTACAATATTTAAACTGTAAGTAAAAAGAAAATGATTCTTTGGATTCTCATCTTTCCTAATATAACCCAACCACTGATCATTTATATACTGTCACGGTAGTACTGATAGTTGAATGAAGACTATCCAGTAGTTTCGGGATAAAATGTATCTAGAATAAAAGTATTCAGAAGCCATGAAAACATTCGGTATTCATTGACCTGGTATTTAGTATGGCTGTCGGATATTTCTCTTAAAACAATTTTTCAGGAAAGTTTTTGATATTGATAAGAGTCTTCTTCAAAACCTTTTTTTGTGATCTTGTCTAAGCTTAACATCTTCATTACATCATTATTTTCTCGTCTAGTTTCATTTTCTATCTATTTTAGTTGTTGCTGCTGCTGGAAGTCTTCTAGCGATGCGGTTTTCGTTGTTTGATAAAGTTGTTTGTGATTCTGCGACGCCACTCCAAGATCTGATGAAGATTTATCTTCTTTAAAACTTAAAAAAATCATTCGCTTGAATATCTTACTAATTAACCCATACCTAGGGGAAAAGAAGTGGATTCATACGTAATCAGAATCTGATAAACAAAAAAATGTGGATATAAAGAGAGGGTTCAATTCTATATTACAAGCAATATATAAACTCACTTGAGTCCATAGTAATTTCTATATATTTATATTTCAGAGAATGTAAATAAATCTAAAAAAAACATGTCTGTGCAGCTAATCAGTATTTCATTGCTGGTTTCGTTTTCTACTGTTTATCAACCCTTTGCAGGTTATTTAACGCCAGAAAATATTGTAAGAATTTTTTTAGATAATAACGGTTTAGTGATACTAATTAACCCATAGCTTGAGGGGAAGAGGTGGAGTCATTTTTTCCCAAAGACATCTGCGCGTAAGTGAATATGACGAACACAACGAAAATTGGAACCCGGCTCTCTGGTTAACAATTCCGAGCCATTATCCATTACACCACCCGCACATCCAAGCTTACAGCACCTGGTATTCCCAAGAGGTCACACATCAAGATACTGACGTTGGTTAGGTTCGGTGATCGTATGTGAACTGGTGATTCAACGTGATAAGGCCATATGCCCACAATGACGACACTCTTGCCCTAAAATGAAACAGTATCCCGTTCGATATTTACGAAGACGACTGAAGTCAGACTAGACAGCGACAGAAATATTGACAGCAAAGATGAGAAAGTAGATCTCAAAGAATAACGCCGTATATTCGAAATTCAAATGAGCATTTTTTTTTTTTTAGCCATTAATCAATGAGTCATTGCCACAGGAATGCAATTGCCTTACATCAAAAGCTTGTATGTTCCAAGAACGATCTTATATCTGTTCATTAAACTATCGATATAAAGATATATGCATATATCTCTGTTTTTGGTCATATATTTCTAGCAAATATTCAGATATTGCTATTGACAAAACTAGACAGGCTATAAAATCGTTAATTTCCCTAGACACTGTCATCATAGCAAGAGGAACGCATAAGAAGAGAAATAGAAATGTCAAATCAAATAATGTTACCGGCAAGTTTGAGTTGGTCAAGAAAAGATTCAATTCCAGAGAAGATCTAATGGAATAGTAACGTGATATGCAGACTGAATTTCTAAAATAGATTGAGTTCAATAGGAATTCTCTTGATAGTCTTACGTGTAAACGTATAACACCCTCCTTGGCCGCCCAAGAGATCCCCAATACCGCGGCTGATCGCTTCGATCTCAGACCTGCCCTGTCCCACGTTGTGATTTAACTTTGATCATAAGGAGGCCAAGATCGAATCGTCGCAGGTACCTTCGTGTTGGGCTGGTCCAAGCAAGGCGATGGCGTACAGGAATAAAAGAACACTCGAATAAACTGAACATAAAGTAAATTCTGTTTATATCAGTCCTTCGTACAATAATTGGTTGATATCAGAGTTCACATGCAATAATTGTCAACCCGACCCGCTTCTAAATCGGAAGTGATATTATCGTTGTTGGTTTGGTAAAGTTTAAGTCTGTTGCTTTGGTAAAGTTTGGCTGAAGCCGGAGGCGTTCGTCGGAAGATAATCATTTGGGCCTCTCTCCTGTCTCTGGTCTTTTTTCCGTTTCTCCTGCCCCTCTTCTCTCTTCTACTTAATTCGCTTCGCGCATTCATATTTATGGGCATTCGCCCAAACTAACATGGAGTTATAGCGAGGTAGAAGCATTTCGGTGAAACCCCTCTGGCTTACGTCATAGCTTTGGGGAATTCCCTCTCTCTACCATCTCTTTTATTATCTTCTTTTACCGACCTCTTCAGTGAGCATAGGTGGTTCTTCCATCCTCCTTGATGCTTTATCTGAGCCTGCTACTTTGATCATTTTCCGTCCAGGAAACTCGGTTCCAAATTCATTTGTTTACCAAAATCTACGTTTTCGCTTTCCAGCCCGCATCTACAGCTGTGTGTCAATGAACATTGCTCCCTAAGCCTGGGTCACTGCTCGACATGCAATTCAAGTCGTTTATATGCGAATTAAATCCTCAATCCTTCCCACGGGTTTTCGGTATTAACCCTTCTCGTTTTAATGTCTCAGTACATATCACTTTATGTTTTAACAAAACTTTGTTCCGTTTTACCGCGGCAACGACAAAGAGTATCACATACGTACCAACGGTGAGAAGTAAAAAGAAAAATCAAGCTGTTATTGACTGAAAAGACTGAAGTCGATAAAATTATAACTATAGAATGAAAGGCTAAACAATGTCAAAAATTAATGCTCTTATTTTAAGAACTTGGCGTAGTTTTATTATATATGTAGTGGCTAGTAGTAGACGATAAAAACGACAAGTCACAAATCATTTCACCTATCTAGGTCCTACCACCACCAACGTCGATTCACATGGAAATTGACAATCGCATCGCCAAAGCAACGGCAGTGGGGGGCAAATTGATCAAGAGAATATGGAACAACAGTCAGCTGGCCTTGCGCACAAAACTAAAACTATTCCATGCATGTGTCATTAGCACTCTTCTTTTTGGCAGAGAAAGTTGGACAACAAAAACGTCAGGCAGAAAATAAACCGCCTGGGAATTTATATCTTGGGTATCACATAGAGACACAAAGTTACCAACGCTGTGGTGCTGGAGCAAGCAGACTCCTGGAGTATGCATCTTCTCCATTGTCAACGTCGTTTTCAATGGCTGGGTCACGGATATCGAATGAATGACGGCTGTATACCAAAATATATCATGTATGGTGAGGTGGCCACAAGACACCGTCCCGTAGGCAACCCTACACTGTTTCAAGGATGTTCGCAAAATGGACTTTAAACGCACAAACATTAACTCTGGTAGGTGGAAACAGCTAGCAGGCGATCGCAGTAGTTGACGCCATGCTGTTCAGTGGGGTGGTCATGAAGGGCGGGAAAAGGAGACACCAACTGTTGGAGATAACAAGACAAGGAAGGAGAGAGAGAGAGAGATCTTCATTCCACATTCTAGCTTCATCAGTCACGCCTGCAGAAAAGAGTGCCATTTAAAGATTGGTCTTTAAAGTTACGCCAAACACTGCTCACAAAAGAACTGATTGCTTGACCAAAGTGGGTGCCTCTATTATCTGGCGATATAAGTGAATGCCAATTAAACGTCAAACCACTCACATTAACATGTAAAATAATCACTTGTTGAGCTAGATAGTCGTTTCCTTTTAAAGAAAAAAAAATCAGCATTCACTGACAGAACAGCCAGTACTACTCGAGTTACACTTTATTTCGATCGCAATTGTACTATCTATCCTCGGTCGGATAAACTACATTTTATATCTCAACTCTGCTCTGTCAGTGTGACTGTCAATCTCATTTCTCAACCGCCTTTCTTTCCTCTTTATTTCAATGCAGAACAGAATGCTCAATCAAATTTTAAATTCAATGTTTAATGTTTACTTTTCCTATCGGTAAAAATATTTTTTAAAATATCTAGTCAATGAAGTGATTGAGTAGTGGGAAAAAGAAAAAGAAAAAAAGATGGCCGCGATAAGAAACGTTGAAAACGTGCTTCTATACATAATGATGTGAATCTTGATAATGTTTATATATTATTTTTTCTTATAATTATAATTGATTCAATGAGTAATTTTATTTTTATTGTCCTCAAAGCGACTTACTTATTTGGGAATCGTTTCTATTGGCTGAAATTGTCAACGTCGAATATCATTGGTCAAATATCATTTGTCATCTGAGACCAGATGTGGAGTAAGAAGGTAGAGAGCGTGTTACGTTTGATATTTTTTATTGTTCCGATTAACTTGTTTTTATGTATAAAACCATTTGATAAAAACAAGTGAGGTGGGGGCTTACTTATTTCGCTTTCTGTCTAATATTCTGAAAATAAATACAAGAGATGTTTAAAATCTTTCATTTAAACATGTGTTGCTGATGGAATTGGATCTGTCGTGAATGTAAATACGTGGGTACTTTCTTTTCGAGGGTTGAATTATTTTACAGGACTCATATATCAAAAGAATTTCGCTGAAAACTGAACTCACGAAAGTATTTCAAATATTGTTCCTTGAAATAAATATCAAGAAAAAAAAAAAAGCGAATTTTCCTTTCTTTTAAGCAAAAAGAAACCCTAGAAATAATATTGGACGTAAGTGGAGACAGCGGGAGAGAAGAAAAAAACAAAGGCGGATAGGAAATAAAGACAGTGGGGGGCGAGAATGGAAAGAGAGAAACAGATAGAAAGAGAGAAAAAAATTAATTATATATATATATATATATATACCGATTAAATGGGGCCCACATAAGTAAAGTTCTTCTTGTCATTATGGAGACTTATCTTTTATTAACATTTTGTTAAACAAGCAAAAAGAATTATTTACATTATTTACATTATTCGACCTGTTATTCGCATCTTCATTGTCATATTCAGAACGTTTCGACCGTTGCACTCTCTGGCCTTCTTCAGGTGATTGGAATTTCGAACAGAACCCTTTATTCAAAACTTGGAGTTGAATTAAAGGGAAATAACTGAGAAATCCGTAAGAGGCATGTCACATGGAACTAGAACAATCTACCCCGAATAATATAAATAATGTAAATAATCATAATACTTCATCTCAGAGTTATAGACACCCATTATATCGCTAGAAGCTAATCAGTGGATCTAACCAACGTCTTTATCCACTGGGCCATGTGTCTTTGTGAATATGGCAATGAAGATGAGGATAACAGTCCGAATAATGTAAATGATGCAAGTAATCATAATACCTCATCTCAGAGATATAGACAGCCATTATATCACTAGAACCTAGTCACTGGATCTAACCAACGTCTTTATTCACTGGGCCATGTGTCCTTGTGAATATGGTAATGAAGATGAGGATAACAATCCGAATAATGTAAATAATCATAATACCTCATCTCAGAGATATAGACAAACGAAGAAGAAAATTTTGAAAGTTTGGTGAAAACTGAATTCCGTGTTATTGGCTGAAATTGGAAATCTTGTTTTTCTTTCTTTTGCTTTTGTTGTGTGCGCATCCAGTTTCCGTGAATTTCTTGCCATGTTGCATAAATTCGTATTGATATGCTCCACCTTATTTGGAGTGACAGACAACGACGGAGGAACACAGAGTCTGACAATGGTAGAATAAATAAATAAAAACATTCCAGCACCTTTTCTTCCTACTCCTCCCTTATTCAAAAGAGATCAAGTGAGGTGAAAGAGTTTCCTATCTGTTCGAATTTGCTTCACATAAGAGAAGTATCCACTTGCCTATGTACAGTGTCTCTTCAGGACGTTGGCGATAATGGCTTTCCACAGTCCTGTCCTTTGCAGCACTTAACCCTTCTCCGCCGTTCATTCACTGAAACTCGCCCGGTTGGTTATGCGTTGCTCTATTCTCTCCCTCTTGCTGTCAATCTGTCCCGTGCGTATCAAATTTTCCAAGCCCTCTTTCCTCATTATGCACGCTAGAAATTTCATCTGTCTGTTCCTGATGTTGAGTATAAATGTCCTTTTTGCTGTCACTCTCTCTAGAATTTCCGGAGCAAGCACCAAGACGTCGAATTCTCTGCTTTCGGGAAGAGACAAAACCAGGCGATGCTATGCGTCTGGGGAGGTAGACAAACCCGGCCCTGTGTATGAGGGGTCTACAGGGAATTTTTGCCCGAGCTGAAGAGATCGTATAGCCCCACATAATGTCATGTTATCTGTCGTCACCTGGTACCACGGTTTCAGTCATTTTCTCAATAATCACTACAGCCTGACACCGCTATTTACACACCTGGCGGAAAACATATATTCCTAAATCCAGAGTGTCACGCTCGAACCTCGGTGCCGGTAGTTACTCATTTTCTTCCTACATGATAGGTTTAGTAATATGTAACAGCTAATTTGCTGAATTACTTTAACATGTAATTAACTAATATTAGCACCATACTACTGTAGTGAGGTCGATCCTTACTAGTAGATATCCCCCACCTACGCCCACGTGTGTTCTTAGCTCAATTCCATCAATATCTGTGCATTTCCCTGAAGACGCTAACCTGGACGATATTCATTTATAGCTTTTTACTGTACCAAGTATAGCATATGATAATTAGCAATTCCTGGAACTGTCAACACACACTGTGGTTATAATTATATTACTATCGGCTGTTCAAGCAGTCCGAACCTTATCGTTATTCAACAAAAATAATTAGTGAATTATATTCATTTTTTTCTCTGAAATGTTTCCAGGAAAACCAGTTTAGCCTATTTCATCGATAATTTGATAAATGTCTTCCCTTTAACAAAATTAAATTTCACAGTGGGGAAACTCTCATTAACTTTATGTATCGCCAATGGCGATTCTAGGAGTCATGAGGGAATAGGATTTATGCGGTGGAAACAGGAAGTTCTTGAAGTTTTGGATGTTTGCTTATGAAAGAAAAGAACGCTATAGACATTGGAAAAGAACCGTTTGTAATAAATTTTAAAAAAAGCTGCATAAAAATAACTATCGGTAGAAAATGAAGGCACTGGACACTCGAAAAGAATTCTCGGTAAAAAAAAAAAAAAAAAAAAAAAAAAAAAAAACGCACTGGACACTTGAAAATAATTGTCGGTAAAAAGAAAAAAGAACGCACTTTTCGCTCGAAAAGAATTGTCGGTAAAAAAAAAAAAACAAAAAAAAAAAAAAGCATTGGACGCTCGAAAAGAATTGTCGGTAAAAAAGAAAAAAAAACGTATTGAACGCTCGAAAAGAATTGTCGGTAAAAAAAACAAAAACAAAAAAAACAAAAACAAAAACAAAAAAAACAAAAACAAAAAAAACAAAAACAAAAAAAACAAAAAAAACAAAAACAAAAAAAACAAAAACAAAAAAAACAAAAACAAAAAAAACAAAAACAAAAAAAACAAAAACAAAAAAAACAAAAACAAAAAAAACAAAAACAAAAAAAACAAAAACAAAAAAAACAAAAACAAAAAAAACAAAAACAAAAAAAAAAAAACAAAAGAAAACGCACTGGACACTCGAAAAGAATTGTCGGTAAAATAAAGAAAAAAGAATGCACTTGACATTTGAAAAGAACTGTCGGCAAAATGAACGCACTAGACACTCAAAAAGAACTGTCGCAAGGAAATAACTCTGGACGTTCAAAAAAGACTATGAAAAGGACACCGGATTGAATTTAACAAGGATATTTTGGAAGGTTCGATCCTCTGAGATAACCACTCTATAGTTCCATTTTGAAAATGCTAATTGAGATTCATTTAAAAAATTCGGTTTTTATGTCGGGGATGGATATGACTTTAAAATCAATTTATTGTTACTACTACGCCGACTGTATAGTTGTAAGGAATGGTTTCCAAATATATTTAAAATGTTTTAACTCAACTATAGTGGTATACCAGAGACAATATATTTTTGGAGAGAGAGAGCATGATGACATGGATTCATACCTCCCCTCTAGCTTATGCGCTCTTCCTGAAGAGAAATTCAAACTGATTGCATGTCCCGTGTTTCTAAATGTCATCTTGCCGCGTACTTCCCCAAAATATTCGAACGTTGTAAAAAAAAAAAAAAAAAAAAAAAAAAAACACAACCAAATCTAATGACAGCTAACATATTTTTAATGTCTTCTTGAGCACCCCCAGTTCACAGGTCAGAAAACTCTTTGACTCTGAGTGGGGTTAACGAATGATCGGTTGTTTCGTCTGCTCGCCCACAGTGCATTTTAGAAGTAAATCAGGGTCTGTCAAATTTGATGACGCTCTCTGAGCGGACCTGGTTGAACGATGAGTACAGAGAAAAAAAAAAGCGTTAAACTCATTGGACAAACAATGTATAGGCAACGAATGAATGCCGTCCGATTGGGGCGGGAACGAAAACTCGTCGATGTTAGGAACGTAACATATAGTCAACCCTACGATACCGCAATAAATCTGCATAAAAGCTAAAAATGCCCCTCTGATTTTTCAATATATATATTTTTTTTCGCGTTAGCAGGTATCCTTTTCATCAGATTAGAGTTGCATCAGGGTTGACGGGTGGCTGACTGCTTGACAAGCACTCATTAGGCGTAAGGTTGGACTTAGATATTCACGCACTTTCACCATTGGTACAAAAATTCACCAGACAGAGGTAAAGTGAAGGAAAAAAAAAAGTGACAACACACACGCATACATTTACGTAGGATTATATATAGAAACATTTCATCATTCACGTGTGTATGTGTGTGTGTGTGTGTGTGTGCATTTACCCATTCACTCGAATATATTTGTATTACTTAGAAATAAAGGCAGACATACACAGAGAATAGAGATACGATCATCTGTTTTAAAATGAATTCACCCCCAAGCAAGGCGATAATGCCATTAAGACGTAAGGCGTTTCTGAGAATGAAAAGACTTTACAAGTAACCGGAAACTCAGTCCTAAACTGATGACAAGGGATAAACCTCTACGCATGCGCACATAAAGACACCCACAAACGTGTTTCCCGTTTAGTGGTTAAACGTGCCATTGCACATTCCTTACCAGCGTTCAAGCACAGCGGCAAAACAGAATTTTGAATGCTGATTTTCAAAGTATGTCGTCACCAATTGGAATTAGTCAAGTACAGTAAAAAGATATAAATTCGACCTCGCGACAACAGTAAATGTTAAAGTTTATCTCACTGACTCGTCAGTTCGGATATTGGCGCAACACAATCCTCCAATCCACCATTTAGCCATCATGTGTTAATATACTTGTATAAAGTATCAATATTTAAATTAAATAATAATCCGGCTGATGTCAATACAAATTAATTGCATGCATATTCTTCGGAGTTACTTTTAATCTTCAACACATTGTCCTGTTTTAGGATGCTGGAAAAAAGAGTCAGCTCATTCTATTTTTTTAAATCATTTCGCACCAAGCGAGGCAATAAAGCCACTAAGACGTAAGGGGTTACTGGGTTTTAGAGAATACGAGAAGAAAAAACACTACTAACGAGTGAGACCAATAAAAGAACAAGAATTAAGAAGACAGAAGATAAAAATTGATATTGCATTTAAATTTTTGAAGTTCAAAGTTGACTGAGAAGCAAGAAGCCGGAAAAGAGTTTTACAAGTAAGAAGAGCGATAGAAGAAACTTTTAGCATAGAACTTACGGCTATATATAGCCATTTCAACTCATTTACCAAAGTATTTATAGAAAAGGAACAGGGAATATGGTTAGTGGGAAAGTCGAGATGCCAGGTCAAGACTAATAACATTGCAAATTCTATGAATTTTATCACTAATCTCAAAATATATAGCGAAAGTATCTGTCTATATTTCTGAGATGGGGTATTGTGTACACTATTTACATTATTCAGACTATTGTCCTCATCTTTGTCGCCAAATTTATCACAACGTTTCGGCTGTTACACGCTCCGGCCTTCTTCCATTATATCTCTGTTGTTCAATTAGTTGTTGTGCCTGTCTGGACGGAGTGTTTTGAGGCGCAAAATCCATTTGTCTTCATGTTTCTCTAGTGTTTTTTTAACGTTACATTTTCCATTTCTATTTTTCAATTACAGTGAATTTTGCATGGCTTTTAAAAGCATGTTTTTCTGGGCGAAAATATTGTTCTACAGCTAATAATCTTTTGTGGGGACACGACTTGATACGATCCCGATAATTATTAATTCTGTAGTGAAAGGACCATTCACATTTTCACCAGATATTGTTTCTGACATAGTGTGCATTCTAATAGGTAAATTATATTATAACTTCTACAGTTAGAGTTGTGGTAGGTTTTGAAAGTAGATTTAGTGAATGAATTGGTATGTTTAATGTGGTTACAACATAAGCGCGCGATACAATTTATCCGAAAATTGTAACATAAATGTTATAAAATCATTACAACAATAGCCATTTTGTTGCAACACTTCTGGTGTCTTATCAAGTGATGGTGTTGAACAAAAGCATCACATGATAAGACACCAGAAGTGTGGAAACAAAATGCCTATTTTTGTAGTGATTTTATAACATATTTATGTTACAATTTTCGGATAATTTTATTTGCTCTTCCCTGTATTGAGCACTCTTTTTAGACTATTATTTTTGGTTATACACCATCCCTATACTTGGATGTAGATTATATATATATATATATATATATATATATATATATATACACACATATATGTATATATATATATATATATATATATATATATATATATATATATATACACATATGTATATGTATATATATGTGTGTGTGTGTGTGTATATATATATATGAGACACATCGAAGTGGTGTAATGGCTAGTAAGATTGTCTCGCTAGAAGAATTACGAGAGAGTTCGATCCTCACTAGGTGCCCTATAATTTCAGCATAGTACCATATCTAAGCAATGTTATATAAATCACTGGGGCAGCTCGACGTGGTGTAATCGTTATCAAAGTTGTCTTGTAGAACAATTACGATTGATTAGTGACTTCGATCCTCACTGAGTGACCCATACTTTCCGCCTTGTGCCACATCCAATCTATGCTTAGAAAATCATTATATATGTAATTTTTCTGAATCTGGATAATCAACCTATATAATTTGTGGAAGATGCTCGAGTGGAGTGTCTGTCCATCTAGCTATATGGACTACTGTCTGAACATCAGATTGAATAGAATTGCACTGATTGTAGCCCTAGGGTTAAAATAAGACACTCTACGTACCTCTGATCACTTAAATTTTTTTTCTTTTACCGCGACTGTCGTTTTTAGAGGTGAACAATAAGAGAAAGGTATAAGCCCCACTCTAACACCCACCGTCGTGCTATGTTATTTTAGGGGTAATATGTGTAAGTCTCTCTGACGGACATACTAACCAACTGTTACCCTCTACCCTTAAATAAAGACGCAGTAGTCACCTCTTTCTGTCTGCGTCTTTGTTAAGACGTATTTTTTCAGGCCATACCAGGTCCCTAGGAAGAAGGGGAAAAATATAGAAAAACAAGTGGGTAGCAAACATGGGAGACAAGATTGTAATAGGTCGGTGATTATTGTAATCGTAATGTGTAGATGTGACATGATGTCGGGTCGCGTCTGAACGAGCTGGGCGAAGAAGGAAAAGCGAGGGAAGAAGGCGGGTTTTAGTGCCTACCCATCCGTCCGCCCCTTTCCATATAAGTTCCTTGAATGTCTGAAGCAATTAAGGAACTCTAGTGGTTGCCTACTGCCCGCAGGCATTTTGCTTACAACTGCGAACCAATAAAAAACAAGAAAAGAAAGACGGGCCTAGACAAAACTGTTACATGGAGGACATGATGGGGCGATTGGTAGAGAGTGGGGAAAGGTCCGTTGAAATACCTTCAGACTCACAAGGATTCATGGGTGGCGGGGGTGTTCGGTTGAGATATTTTCTATGATTTGTTGTAATGCTTAAATTATCACTCGGAGTTCATTTTTAAGAGAGGGAGAGAGACGAATATAAGAGAGAGAGAAAAGAGATCGAGAGAGATGGAAGAGAGAGAAACGAACATGAGAGAGACAAACAGATGTAAGAGAGAGACTAGCATGACACAAACAAACAGAAGTAAGAGAGAGACGAGCATGAGAGAGAGAGAGAGAGAGAGATGTGAGAGAGATGTGAGAGAGATGGAAGAGAGAAACGAACACGAGAGAAACAAACATGTAAGAGAGAGACCAGCATGCTACAGAGAGAGTGAGAGATGGGACAGAGAGAAATGAACACGAGAGAGATAAACAGAAGTAAGAGAGAGACGGGCATGAGACACAGAGAAAGAGAGATGAAAGAGAGAAAAACGAACACCTGAGAGTCAAGATGATGAGAGAGAGAGAGAGAGAAAAACGGAAATGGGGAAAAAGAGACGGTAACTAAGTAGGAAATTACTAATTTCCAACAAATGTTACTATCAAAGTAGATATAGCAGTCATATTATTTTCTTTGATTATAGTTTATTAACAATAAGTATTTTTTATTTTAACTTTCTTCAGACATTTTTTTCATTAAAGTGTTTTTAAGTTGAAGACAGACACAAAGAGATTCGGCTTTGCTGTTACCCTCCAGTTGTTTGTATAGTAATTAATTATATATTTCAGCTTTCTCTAAACAGATAATATTCAAAATAATTAAAATATTTTGGCATATTCAAAAATATTTTTCAAGGGAATATGATTTTAAAATATTTTTTGGCATATTAAAACAGCAGATTTCAAGAATGCATTTGTACAGGAGGACGCCATCTACAGGACGTAATTTTAAAAAAATGAAAATTCCTTCATTGTTTCTTAAATGGCATGTTTTAAGGTTTCAATTACTATGAATAAAATATTTTTCTTCCATCACACTTGGTTTTATTGGATTGTTAAAAAGTTTCCGCTTTTTTGGGTCACCCTGTATAAACAAGAAATGGCTAGTATAAGCACCCTACACGCAAACTTTCAATCTGCCATTGGGTGGCATGCTACTAGCGTTTACTGCTGGTGGTCCGCTGTGGGATGGCCGGCGTGTTCGGCTCGGAAATGTTAACACCGGCGGACCCGAACGATTCAGAGAATCGCTGCGTTCCGATCGGTGGCTCGCCAGCGGACCGCTTGCAGCGTAACAACTACCCTGGGTACATGTTCGCAGCTGCGACAAACAAGGATAGAAGGGTATAAGAAGATAACACTCAGAAAATAGCTTTGGTCTGCCTACCCTATGTGAAGGGAATATCGGTGAAAACCCAAAAGATCTGTGGCCCATATAACAGAGAATGACCTTCAAAAGTAATTCGACACTTCGCAGACACTTCTTTCGAGTAAAACTCCCCATAGAAGAGAACATGGCTGAGGACTGTACCTCGTGCAGCTGTGGTAAGAAATATAAAGGAGAAACAGTCTGCCCCTTATGGTAAGGCTGCAAGAACATCGTAAAGCCGTAACACGAGGGAAATAGCAAAGTCAGGCGTAGCTGACCACATATAGAAGGAAAAGGGAGATCACCACCCTATGTGAGATGAGGTTGAAATAATAGACAGAGAACATCATTGGAAAATATGAAAACTTAAGGAATCAGCATATATGCTAGGCCACAAAAATCTCTTAAGCCAGCCAAGCATAGAAATGAATGCAATATGGGAACCAGCAATACAGAGTGCTACAGAAAAGCAATAATAACAACAAAAATTACAATATGAGCTCTCGTAAAAAAGGTCACTGGGACATTAACTTTGTAAGTCGCCAAAATTAATACACTCATGTCCTCAATGAGACATGGCCCAGTGGATAAAACGTTGGTTGGATCCATTGACTTGACCCAAAGAGATGAGAGTTCAATACTGCAGTGATGAACAAACACTTGGAGAGCTGAGTTAAATGGAGATAACTGAGACATCCGGAAGAGGCATGGCACCAGGCAGTAGAACAATCAACCCCGGTGGCGAAATAAAGGGTTCAGTTCGAAATTCCAATCATCTGAAGAAGTCCAAAGTGTACAACTGCCGAAACGCCCTGAATATAGCAATAAAGATGGCGACAACAGTTCGAACAATGTAAATAACTATGATGCTTTATTGTAGAATTTGAAAAGATTTTTCTGTTTCTTTAACTAGACGTATTTTAGTCGTCCCTTGCTTCTTACTGGCTTGTCTAGTCTAAACGTTTGAATACTCTTCGAAGGGATCACGAAGTATGATTTTTTTTTATTGTCGTCTGGAAAAAATGGTTAAATTGGCTGAAAAATGTTAAATATTTATTTTCAAAGGATTAATTTATTAACCGGATGGATGATTAGATCCTCCGATCAGAAACCCCCTTTTTTTTTGTCATTTGACGTTCGACCATCTTGCTGTTTTTCCGTCTTCACTCAACAATTGTAACTTTAAAACACAATTCCTGTCTGCAAATAAACTTTCTAACTGCTTTTGTTATATAGACCCTTAGTGTCAGTTAATTTGAGCCTTCACTCTCTCGGTCACATTTTTTCATTCCCTCTTCTGTTACTAGTTATCTTTTGTTTATCATGTTATTCAGGCTAAACTGGTCTCAAGTTTGGATTCAATTCTTTTTTTCTAGTTTCATTCTTTTCAGCTTTCATTAAATCTGTCGATGAACAGAGGTTTGTATTCCGAATCTTAACTGCCGTTCGGCGTTTTTACAACTATCTGAGGTACGTGCGTGCGCGCGCAAGACGGAAGCGTATCAGGAGAGAGTATGATGTAAAACCGGCAATGGTTTGATGATCGCGCAAGGCAGAGGAATTTGGTGAACATCTTGCAAAGCAGGTTGAATAGCACGCAAGGGCCAAATGAATGCGGTCATTATCTTATTAGAACAGCAACAGAACTGGTTAATGTGATGGGAGAGCATGTCACTGTACAAGTGGGGTCACTCCATAAACTCTAAAGGCGATCGAGAGTTATGGCACACTAGACCCTTGACGCCAGAGGATGTGTGTGTCTAACTAGCAAACATTTACTCCACAGGCCTGCGGCGCACATTCAAAACGACCGTCAGTTGCATGAAGACAGATCCTGCTTTGACCATTGATAATATAGTATGTTGATCAATGGTTAAAACAACCAAGTCGTACGAGGTTGTATCGGAAAGTTACTTTTCTGTTTCTTTTACAACCCAAACACCCAGGCTCCACCTCTTTCGCCGATCTATCTCCTTCCCACCCTCAGACTCACTCTCTTTCGCCACTCTCTTTATCTCCCTCCATCCCTCCCTCCCTCAGACTCACTCTCTTTCGCCGCTCTCTTTATCTCCTTCCCTCCCTCAGATTCACTCTTTCGCCTCTCTATCCCTCTCTTCCGCCCCACCCCTCTCAGACTCACTCTCTTTCGCCTCTCTATCCCTCTCTTCCCCATCCCGCTCAGACTCATTCTCCTTTCTATCCGTCTCTTTCCCCCAACACACTCCCTGTCTTTCGTCTTCCTATCCGTCTATTTCACCTTCAGACTCCCTCTCTTTCGTCATCTTATCCGTCTTTCACCACTGAAAACAACAGAACGCTATTCGATAGTCCCAGTTGACTCTCTCGCGTCACCCCTGGCTCTGTGCACGATCGTATTATGGCCTATGTGGAAGTCTAGCCAGAAGGTTAGGGTTCCAAGTCTTAATCTGATATCCAACGGTCTGCGTTGACACTCCTGGAGCCACATTTTTTTTTATCTTCGTTCTAGATGTTGTGTCGTCTTCCTCTGTTGCTCTTACAAAGCGTCGATCTTGTCGACAGTCCCTGCTATCTGCCTTGTAGATATCTACGGGAATAAATCTTAAATAAATCCAGAGTGGGACTTAAGCGACTGGAAGGTGTACCACCTCATTTCCAGGCAGCCACGCTGGTAGTAGCAACGTAGGTAGGGATCCCGAGCACCGCAAAATCTCCATTGCGCCGACCCGAGCCCGTTGTGTCTCCAGAGACGGGCAGCAAATCGAGCAACATTTTATCTCTGCGCATTATGTGATTGTCTTAACCCATTAATGGCAGCCATAAAATCCGGTATTGATTATAGATTTTTAAAACGAATGAAACCCCAAATTATACTTTTCTGTCGTTAACGCGTTAGTTCTTGACGCCCCCCAAACAGGACCGTAGGAATCAAGCGGAATTCTGTCTGCTGAAATATTTGGTTGGTCCCAAGATCATAGAATGTCGTTCTTCAAAAAGTATTTGAGGTTGTTTACTATTTCCATAACAAATGTTCTAACGAGCCGCGTTCCTTACTTCCACCAGTTCAAACCTTTACATCTAAGATCCACTTTCCGTTCGGAAAGATTCTTTTTGCTTTGCGAAAAAGACTCCCAAGAAGATGCTTCCCCGATCACTACAATCTTCACCCTTTGAGCCATGACCACCGCTTTACCGGTGGTAGAGAAAAATGACGTAATGTCCAGCCACCAGTTGAACAGTGGGTAAACACTTGTAACTGTTTTTATATCTAGGGTGAAATATTACATCCCAATTAGTTGTGAATTTTGACTCAGAAGCTCAGACAGAAGAGTTAAAATTGTTTAGGAACCGAGGGCTCAAAGGGTTAAAGGCTTCAATTCTCGAGTTAAATGTTATCAATAACTTCATTCAGCAAACCTTTTTTGAGCGGCTCTCGAACCTGGTGGGAAGGTAGTAACAAAAAAATAAATGCAAAGCGCAGATGTATAAGAATCGTTTTCTACGTAATGCATGGCAGGTAGCAGGAACAGGTAAAAATGTTATCCACTTTCTGCTTTCAGCCACAATTGTTGCATGCCGATGCATCTGACAAATGGATTTCATGGATTCCCTCTTTTTTCCTACTGTCATGCTCCCAGACCTTTTTATGTACTTGCTATAAGATCACAACCCTAAAAAATAATTTTTATCACTAGTTACCTACTATCGCCTGAAGAAGTACAATCATAATATTGAAACATGAAAGCTTTTGTGTAGCGATGCAAAATGTTTTTATTATAATCTCTTATAATAAAAGTATAATAATATCGGTAAAAGAAAGAAATGCCAAGATAACCGTTGGAAATAGTATTAAAACCTATTTTTACACTTTCATAGTGTTTTGACCCCCAATTTGCAGTTAAATAGTTTCCCATTCCTGAGACTCTAATAGGTACTAACACCCCGGGTCAGGGTGCACCTGGGAACACCAGCGATTATGAGGTGGTTCCACGCTCCTCAAAATCTTCTTGCTGCCGGATGTAGTTTATCGTCTTAACTAGGACGCGGATGTAGTTTATCGTCTTAACTAGGATGCGGATGTAGTTTATCGTCATACCCGGGACGGGTAATGAGTAGTGAATCGAAGTCATTACTCAGTAATAATAGTCAAACAGATAAGCTTGTTAACCAATACTCCATCCCTGGCGGGGCGTGAACAGTTTAGGCATAAAATCGTAATTAAAAGATAACTAATGAGGATCGAACTCACTATTTAAGATCTTCAAACGCAGCTTCCTAATCACGATATCCCATTGAGGCACCGTGGCCGATCCAGCTGTTGCATTGAATCCCTACGAACGAGAGAAAGCTGTGCCTGTTCCGAAAAGCTATAGGAAAATAAAGAAAAAAAAAAAAAAAGAAGGAAGGCAGAAAGAGAGACGGTAAAGAACTAATATTTATCAAGTAGATGGAAAACAATAAAACGAGCCGCCGTCGACTGCCGCTGGATCTTTCTTTGTAGCTGTGGCTCGTTTCCTTGCTATCAATACCGTCTTGAGGAAAGAACAAACGATACGAAATCAACGTTATAAAAGTAAAAGAATAAAGAAACTCTAAGGCCGTCCACTGATCTATGTGAGGCAAAAAGGAAATTCGAGTTTTTATACCAACCGCTTTCCCCTCTGCTCTCGTATAGAAAACGACCTTATGGCACGACCTCAAGGGTTAAGTTCCTGTGAAACTTCGTGTTGGGTAAAATTGTCGTTGGTTCGTTAGTTGAAAGGACTAAAAGTTCAAGGAGAAAGGGAAGGAAACAAAGAGAGCGAAAAACAAAAACTGAAAAAAGGAGTAGGCGGGACGCAACACTTGTGGCAGTGGGGAAAACAACAGCCGAAAACGAACGTCACAAAACTGTTAGGCGGCATAAAATAGTCAATCCGGTAGAAGGGGGAAGAAAGGGAGATAATTCCAAATGACAATGCTCGCAACTAAAATTCAACAAAGCGAATAAATAAAAAGAACATAAACAAATGTCTACGAAGCAAACAAAAATGAAAACAAAAATATAAAAAAATATTTTAGTATATAATCCCTCAACAAATGTATTTGTACAGCTTCGTCCATAACTTTAACAACTAATCCAAGTCATATAACTACTTATCTCCCTTGCATTGGCGATGCCTGGCCACAGTGCTATGACAATGGCGGATTCTTTGAACGAAGAATACAAACCAAAAAGAAAAGTAAAAATATTTATACACGGACCTGTAGATACGTAAAAACGTTTTACGGTGTTCAGAATGTCATTACGTTTTCCAAGAAAGGATATAGAAACATATTTAAGTTAAATTCACTTAAGTATTATTTATTAAAAATGTCTTCAGTAACTTGACAGTGGCTTGGATAAGGGAATCCAAGAGCAGAGTTCGAATATTAGTCGAGTGCATTGCATTCATTTTCGCCTGGAAGAGGTAATAAATCAATCTCTTGAAACCTATGGAGACATGTAGACTGGGAATTATAGCCCTTTGTTTGGCAATCAGTCGAAGATAAATAAAATTTTGAATTCAAACCGCCTCCTACCTTTTAGGTGTTGCCTCTTTAGGCAAAGGGTAGAAAAAGGTAACTTCAAAAGCAAATCCACCTTGCAAGAAGAGGGACAGGGTAACATCCCGGGTGCAAAAACAACCGGCAATCGTTTGCACTAGTCTGCCTTGAATATGACCATGAATCACAACTGTGAAACGTAGGGGAATGGTGACCACAGTGGCGCAAAATGCGATAACTGAATAAATGAATGAACTTTTTGTACAGCATGCAATACTGACAAGTTTAACATTTTTATTGTTGTTGGTCCAAGGTATTTTAAACAAGTAAATCATTAAGTGAGAAATGACTTTCAAATAATAGCTGCTGTCAAGCCATCCATAAATGTCATGTCCTGTATTCCTTTGGATCTTCTTAGTAGTCAGGGAAGAACAGGCCCTTCTTATGTACCATTGACATTGCCAGTCTCAGAGAAGGGAAATTGAATTTAAACGACCTGCTGCTTTGTAGATCTTTGCCTCTTTAACTTCTGAAAGGAGGGACAGGGTAACCTCAATATGCCTGGTGCAAAAAAGAACCGGCAATCGATTGCACTAGTCGGCCTTGAATATGACCATGAATCACAACTGTGAAATGTAGGGGAATGGTGACCACAGTGGCGCAAAATATGCTAACTGAATAAATGAAGGTATTTTTCTACAGTGTGCAATACTGACAAGTTGACCTTTTTTTAAAATTTTTATTATTGTTGGTCCAAGGTATTTTAAACAAGTAAATCATTAAGTTAGAAATTACTTATATATATATATATATATATATATATATATATATATATATGCCCTTTGGAAACGTATAAATTCACATTTTCTCCAACCAGCTATGGGTAAAATAGCAGAACGCATCCAGGTCCTATAGACTTGGGTGGCAACCAGTCTAGATGAAGGAGACTCTGAATTCAAAACTACTTGCTGCCTTGTAGGTCCTGCCTCTTTAGACAAAGGCTACAAGAAGATATCTTCTCAAACAAATCCACCTTTTGAAAGAAGAGACGTGGTAACAACAACATCCTAAGTGCAAAAGAAACCGGCAAACCATAGTACTATTCTGCCTTGCATATGACCATGAATCACAACTCTGAGATGGAAGGGAACGGTGACCACAGTGGCACATAATGCACTAACTTTATAAAATGAATGAGTCATCGTCAATTAGTGCAGAACAAGGGGAAGGCGAATGCTCGAATGAAAGAAATCTCCGTTGAAGACTGTTTTCAATTTCTTCTTTCTTTCCCAATGTTCTGCCTCTTAAAACAAATGAAAATCTGATAAGGATCTTATTTCGGAGAGGCCGTTGTTGTTACGGTGTATTCTTGTATTGATTTAGCAATGCAGGAAACTTTCAGTGTTATACATCATTTACCCGATCAATTTGCAAGAAATAAGCGTATGCAGTGATGGTCCTTCCCTGCTCTAGTGAACCAGAATGGACGACATCTTACATATTCCACTAGAGGAAAAGCAAAGATCTTTGTGGATGCTATGGTTTGCTTTCACAGTTTGTGATAACCATTGTTTTTTTCGTTCCTGCCGGCATGCAAAACCCATTTTTTTACCACCTGTAACAGGCTTACGGCCAAATCACTTTGAAAAACCTGTTCTCGTACGATCACCGAAGTTAAGCAACGTCGAGCTTGATCAGTAACTTGATGGATGACCGTTTGGGAAGAACAGGTGCTGCAGGTTTAGATGTACAGGTGGTGAAGTGGATAACCACCCAAAATTAGAAATCAGACAGGTCTATACCCCTCTCTCTATAAGACGAGAGAAATTAAGCAGAGAATCAGTGAGAAGCTTGAGAATGTTATGCAAGAGATACTACAACGTGTTTGGTAGGGGCTGGACTACAGACTTGACGGTAGTGTGCATATTGAACATTTGTGAAATCGGTTATGAAATCTACATCCGTTTTCATATCATGTTTGAATTTTGGCCAATAAAACTTTATTGATCAACCTGAAGCCTATTTAAGTTAGATATTCAGATTTTAAATTATATCAATTTCGGGAGACACCTTTATAATGAAGTTAATTTTTTCAGCTATTAAAACAGAAAGGATAGGAAAACTATTAATCGCCGGCAATAAATTAAATCCCGGCGGGATACAATGTCAATAAATTAAATCTCCGCAGGAGTATAATGTCAATAAAACAATTGGCTATATTCACCGCAGTATAAAAAATGATTTACAGTATTTAATATTTCCCCGGCACACTAAATTTAAACATCAACAAAAATTGTATATACACGATACTATATAAAACGTTATATTATTTTGGCTTTCCGCATTTTACATTGAACGTGTGAATAACGAAACGGTTATCGGCACCAACGATGGAATCTGCGAGCTAATTGTCTTCACATTCGCAGAAATACCCTTCGGAAAGGCATGAATCCATCTATTTTGCAAACTAGCTAGGGGTTAATTAGCAGAGTAAATCTAAACTACAAGAAGACAGAATGCATTGTCATCAGTAAAAGGATGAGCCCAAAATGCGATTTTCAGGTCGGGGACACTAAAAATCAAGCAGGTGCGGAAGTTTAAATATCTGGGAAGTGTTTTGACAGAGGATGGTAAGTGCGAGACAGATCCATAGACATATTGGGATGGCCAAGGACGCATTCCAAAATCTTGGCTAAGTATTGTGGGACAATAGGATTTCTTTGGTAACAAAGAAAAGAGCTGTTACATCTGTCCTCTTTTACGGCAGGAAAGTTGGACGGTCTCCTCAAAGATGAAGAGACTCGAGGCGAGGGAGATGTTTTCTACAGAAGGATGCTGAGGATATCATGGACCGAGCGTGTGAGCAACGATGAGGTCTTGGAGAGGATGCAAACAAGGAGGCTTATACTTAATATCAGGAAGAGGCAGTTGAAGTTTCTGGGACACGTAATGAAAAAAGAGGGTCTGGAGAATCTGATACCCACAGGTCGAATAGGGAGAAAGAGAGACAAGGGAAAGCAACGCATGGCATACCTGGCGGGCTTTGGATGACAGAACATGGTCTGGTGTGGTGGCAGAGGAACGAAAGTTATTGAAAGCTACTAGGAATAGGGGAAAGTGGAGAGCCATGATCGCTTACGTCCTGAAAAGACACGGCACATAAGAAAGAAAGAAAGACTAAGATCTTTAGACTTTAATCATTTCACTCCAAGCAAGGCGGGAATACCTCTAGTACGCAGGGCTTTGCCGGAAGTGGAAGAGAGAGAAATGACCGAATATAGCGAGGAAAGATAAACAGGAATCAAGAAGATAGAAGATAGCGATTGACGTTTGATATAATGGAATATGCATACACCTGTGTTCCCCCTCACTGGAATATGATTGGCTGGTGTCCGTCATAAATACAAATGGACGTGTAGTAGAGTCAAAGAGCCTTAGTCTGAGAGCTAAGTCTATAACGACACCCATTGGACTACGCCATTGATCTACACTTCTTACCTGCGACTACGACGCGTACAAGTCGATTACTGCTACCGTATTCTACTTGGTTATAGTAGCCAAAACCACTTAGCTATTGTAATGTCGTTTTTTGACGTATTTTTAACGTCAAAAAACGACATTATTACGTCATCATTTTTGCACCAACCTAATACTTGGTTCAAATATACCCCTTTCCGGGACATATCAACGTTGCATTTAAAGTTTTTAAGAATGTACTTATCAGGGAAGGAAGTATACAGGCTGGAAGTGTGAGAAAAGAAACTGTTCGAGTCGGAGTGGCGGTTGCATTTACCAAAGTCAATAGTAAACGGGTTGGTCATAGATGGAAACCAGTCTAAATGAAGCAAAAAATCTTAATTTTAAACCGTGGAGAAAATATCAGTCAATCAATCCACTATTTAAGCCATTTAAGTCCCCAGAAAAATGAAAAGAATAATAATCTGTGGTGAAGTATAATTATGTACGTCCCCAAAAGACATGGTGTGTGTGTATATATATATATATATATATATATATATATATATATACACATACATAGAGATTGTGGAACGATAGAACTAATTTGTTATTTGTCGTTTGACATTTTCTACGATTAAGCCCTTCCTAAAGGAAAAAGAAAGAGGCGCCTGTACTTTTGTTGGTTAACCGCTGCCCCACTCCACTAAGTAAGAAAATTTATGAATGAAAACACAGTGTGGGAAAGGAAGTGGAAGTGGAAATGTCGTAGTAAACAGACTCTGCATAATTTACATTATGAATTACGCATCGGCTCGTAATGATTGGACAAAGACGAAACGCGTTTAATTATGACGCTTCGTAAGGATTGCTATTCAATATACAGTTTCAGGCTCTAATTTTAAAAGTAAAAAAAAATAAAAAAAAATAAAGCCCAAAGCTAAACGAATTTATTAGAATTCTATTTAGTTATTATAATTAGCACTCAAAATAAAATTTAAAAAGAATAATTAAACAAAATAAATAAAAATAAAATAATATTTCCTGGCCTCTGACAGACCCGTTACCTTGATGTTAGAGCCTGGCTAAAAGCGAATGTATTGAATGCTAATTTTTCAATGTAGTTTCTCTCCGTACTTGAAACATTATGCGCAAAACAATATCCCTATCCCTAATACTTTGGCCAGGACCCACTAAATATCGTCAGTAGAATTGCAAGGGTTACAATAAACGCAACAGCTATATAATGTTCACTAACTCCCTCTTTCCTGTCGTGGCCTAGCTTGACGACAGCTCTGACAGAACGCAGGGAAAGTAAATTCATGCCTTTACTAAGTACGTGACCATGGACCCGAGAACCGTTGCACCAAATTCCGTCAATTATGTCATGTTGAATAGGGTCAAGAAAAAAGAATCTCGAAACAACTACTCTTACAATCCCACAGATGCAGCGGTCATTGGCGATTCGGGAGTAAGGGAAAGGATGTTCATGCCCTCAGCCTTAATTTTGCCTGGGCTCAAAGTCCCCACCACATACTTTTATACGTTAGAAGGAAGTTAGTTTATATATCTTAGTAATCTAAGATATTCGAAAAGATTATAGTAATAATAAAATTAAAAGTACCTAAGCCATAGTTAATTCCCCTAAAGTCTTCTCCGACAGTTGATATTAAACTATGCTGAAATACAATAGCGAAAACCTGGCGGGAGGAAACAGGTTGGAGAGGATTGATGACGATTAACCTTAGAAAGGAAAAAAGAGAGAAAGAAAACAGAGAGAGAAAGAGAGAAAAAAACACGGAATTAAAAAAAATATTTAAAAAAACTGAATTGACGTAAACGCGCTGTGTATCAAGGGAGATTACTCCCTTTTTGCATATTATTTTTTACCATATGATTAAAATCTAATCGTCGTCGTCGTTGGTAGAACTCGTTGCTGAGTATTGGAAGTGATCATCCACATTTCCTTGTGTGTGAAATGTGTTCTATATTGGATCTGAAGAGACGTCCTCAGCCACCGCACGGTGTGGTAAGAAGGTTGAGGGACGGGAAGGCTCTGGTTTATTTTCTGCTATCTTCGTCTTTAATTTTCTATCGGTGTTTTCGAAGGATTTTCCTTTTCTTGGACTGATCTTCTGTAATTGGTTTCTTCTGCAGCTTCCGTCTTCCAATTGACCGGATAGATTTTTTGTCCTCAGCAAGGTATTTTTAAGCTGATCCTTTAATAGATGACGTAGGACCCCACGTGGTCTCTTGCCAGAGGCGAGCCCCGAGTAGAGATGTCTGATATTTGGGCAAGGTGTCAAGTCTATCAAGGTTTCGGTGGCGAGTCATAATTGTTTTTAGACTCTCCATCTTTGCGCGGCGGAGAAGTTCGTTGTCCATGATCCTGTCTTATTCCACAGAATTTGTCAAAGTTTCATTTGATGGAATCTTTAAATTTGCGGATGTCTCTGCGGTAGAGTACTCAGTAGAGTAGCCGTACAGAAAGTATAACAGCACGGTAGACCTTGCGCCTGGTGGTTTGTGTTAGCCCAGGATTGCCGGGGACACTTTTGAAGAGCAAAGTTGATAACGCGTGCACATTCTTCCTGGGTGATCGCTTGAATCATCTCAGTGATGTCTGGTTTCAATGTAGCAATGAGGCGAGGGTTGCCCTGGAAGATGTTCACCTTGAGAAAACCCCAGTGGAAAAAATCTGGGGGGTTCAGGTCAGGCGAGTGAGGTGCCCATTCCATTTTAGCTTTGCGGCTGATGAGACGCACCCCAAAGTTCCCACGGATCTATGCCATGTTAACATTAGTAATGTGAGGAGGAGCAGCAATCCTGCTGGAACCACGGTTCTTCCACATTAAGGTCCTCAGCTCTTTGAGCTCTCCTCATCTGAGATGACGTTGCTTTATTTCAACAATTGTGAAACACCGTTTATTTAGTTAATAATTATGAAATCAACCGTCAGTGATTCGGCATCTTAGTGACAATCAGCGAATACCAATTAACGTTTATCTAATGAGAGTTTCAGTTGTCTTTTTCGACGAAAGGTTGAGGAAGGCTACGTCTATTGATTCCTAAATGTTTTCATCAGAAGCCAGCATTTATTAGTCACTCGGCAGATCTTTACACTCAGAGGCAATAAGTAAAGCTATATTTACTGCGGATGCTGTTTTTAAAAATTTTATACTAAACTGTACTATTGCACCACATTATCAAATGTTGTATTCTTAATATGATGAGAGAGTGAGCGAGATATTGAGAGGGGGAGTAAAAGAGAGAAAGAGGAAGACACAGAGGAAGCGAAATAGAAAGAGTAAGAGAAAGAAAGAGAGAGTAAGAGAAAGAAAGAGAGAGTAAGAGAAAGAAAGAGAGAGTAAGAGAAAGAAAGAGAGAGTAAGAGAAAGAAAGAGAGAGTAAGAGAAAGAAAGAGAGAGTAAGAAAGAGAGAGTAAGAGAAAGAAAGAGAGAGTAAGAAAGAGAGAGTAAGAAAGAGAGAGTAAGAGAAAGTAAGATAGTAAGAGAAAGTAAGATAGTAAGAGAAAGTAAGATAGTAAGAGAAAGTAAGATAGTAAGAGAAAGTAAGATAGTAAGCCAGATCGAGAGTAAGAGAGTAAGCCAGATCGAGAGTAAGAGAGTAAGCCAGATCGAGAGTAAGAAAGTAAGTCAGATCGAGAGTAAGAAAGTAAGTCAGATCGAGAGTAAGAAAGTAAGTCAGATCGAGAGTAAGAAAGTAAGTCAGATCGAGAGTAAGAAAGTAAGTCAGATCGAGAGTAAGAAAGTAAGTCAGATCGAGAGTAAGAAAGTAAGTCAGATCGAGAGTAAGAGAGATAGAGAGTGATACTACAACAGAAATAGAGAGTAAGCATTAGCAATGTGTGCAGAAATTGAAGATGCATAGTTTTCTATGAATATTCGCTTTAACCCAATATATCTAAGGTTGTGACCTGTGCCACACAACAATCATCTTTTTCAAGAACTTAGTATAGGTATCTGATTTTATCTTGATCGCATTATAAACATTAAAAGGTGGCAGATGGCTATGTCCATTGATTCCTTAATGTTTTCATCAAAAGCCAGCATTTCTTAGCGAGATATTGAGTAACAGAGAATGTGATAAAAAGAGTGAGAAAGAATGCGATAAAGAGAGAGTGAGGGTGAAAGAGATGAGAGAGAAATAAGGAAACATACAGACGAGAGACGTAGAAAAGAAATAGGGGGTGTAAGATGCTCAATTTAATGGAGAATGTTTAGAAAAGTCCTAAAAGACAAAATGAGCCTCCATCTGAGGAATTTTCAAACGATTCTACACTATTGATGAAGATTATTAGCAAAAACGAATGCGAAAATTAGTAAAGAAACGATCGAATTCAAATGATAACCATGTCAAGTCAGTTTTGATATCAAGAAACAACGGGGTTCTCGCGTCACTTCAGGGGCTGGCAGGTGTACATAATTTTGGCAGATGCTGGAGAACAGACCTGCGGAGAAATGTAATTTGTCAGCCCGGATCTTCAGTTGGTGATCGCCATCTTAAAATTTGGATCAAAGTCTTTCCTTCCCGTCTTTCATATGATTTTAAAGTTCAGATTTCCTTTTAACATTAGAATTATTATTTTTTTTAAACCATTGTGTCTTTGTTTGCTGATGTCCAAATTAAATGTTCCGTTGCATTAAATTCTGCTGACAAAACTGGCATCGTATTATTTATTATAAAGGATGGTTTGAAAGTCTTGTCATCCGTCTACTTAAAAGTAATGAGAACAATAGAAGAACTAATAATACAAAGTACACATCGAGAGGGTCAGTTAAACACCGTCATCACCCTGTATATTAATCATTTTTTATAGGGGGAACAATTTACTACTTAATAACAATAGCAAACCGATCCCCCATTTCCTGTCCAGGAGACAGGTACAGAATGGTCCGAAAGTCTTGTCACCCCCTACTAAAGTACTGAGAACAATAGAAGAACAAGTAATACAGTAATACAAAGCACATGTAATGGATTCAGTTTATTCCTTTTCATTGATGTTGTCACATGACGAGAAAGTCTGTATGAACACCATCATTTTTGTGTAAGCTATCTGAACAAAAGGTTAAGAAGGAAGCCTCCATCAATACTGGAAAGAGTGATAAGAAGACTTCAAGAAAACTGAAGAACTCGTGTTGACAAATGAAACAGCTGTAAATCCCAAGTTTTTTTCATTCGTTCTCATCTAATTGCCAAATCTTGAAGAGAAAATAACAACAATCAATATGTTGAAGTTCCACATGACTTCAAACAAATGAATTGAAAGGAAACTTCAATCAATACTGGAAAGAGTGATAACACTTGGACTTCAGAAAACTATTTGCTGAGAAACTGTTTTAAGAGAAAGATTATATAAAATTTCAGCTGATAGTAGTACTGGCTGCTTGGTCAGTAAATGCTAAATGTTTCCGTATAAGAAAAACACTAATATTACCATTAAGAGAAATGGTGTATGTTCTATATTTAATCAAGAAAAAAAATTGTATTTTAAGTTCACTAAGATCTAAAAACAAATTTTGTATTCATCATATAACTTTTATTACATTAGTATATGGTTGTTATTGTTTTATTATTTAGTCGTTAGCCTCTTAATGTGCCTCATAAAATAACCAGCAAGAAAAATTTTCTACTATATTAAACTTTTATTAAAATTTGTTATAATTGTTCTACGGGGTGGTCCGAAATTCTTGTTACTCCCCACCAAAAAGTAATGAGGACAATAGAACAAGTAATACAAAGCACATGTAATGAATTCAGTTTATTTCTTTTTATTGACACTGTCACACATCGAGAAGATCTATATTAACGCCATCATTCTCCTGGCACAAAATGATGCGGCGCCATGTCCTGCGTGATATTTTACTAAGCTGTGCACTTAATTGTTGCAAAGGCTCTCCGAATGACTTCCTTCAACTGATAGGTATTCTAGTATTGTTCATGTGAAACTCTCCTTGATAATACCCTACAGTGTGTTGAAACAAAATTACATTATGTAGGGATGAAAAGATTTTCGGACAACCTTGCACTTTTGAAATTTTTGATATTGTACATTGGGACAGAAATAGGAATGTAGATAAACTGTCCGAAAATCCGGTTTTGTTCAATTACTTTCGAATGATTTTATTTACAAGGCCTCCCCACTTATCCCACTAAGGAAGGATGGGGGGTTAAATTGCAGTGTAACACCCGTGCTCAGTTCGCATTACAAAGTTCCAGAATTCTTACATTTATGTGCAATTGTACATGCTCCATTCGAATCTGGCTTGATAAATCTGATAAAATCTACCGTTTTGGGGTTATCGACAGTGAAATTCGGATTCATTCGTGTCGCGGGCATCCATTATTGGCGTTGTTTGCATACATTCGCTGCAGAATAGCTATCAGTGTAGGTATAATTGCGCGAACTTAACGTGTGTACACAAATAGTTCTCGTGCGCAGTAATTAAGACACATTTAGACAAGAAAGATCAGTTCCGGGCTTAGCTTTCCGTAGCAAATATATGCAAACAACGACAGTAATGGATGCCGGCAACGACGCGAATGAATCGGAACGTTCACTGTCGATAACTCCAAAACGGTGGAGTTCATCAAATTTATCAAGCAAGATTCGAATAGAGCATGTATTCTGAAAATTTTTAATGCAAACTGTGCGCGGGTGCTAAACTGCAAATTAAATTTTAAATTTAAAAAAAAAAAAAAAATCTTTATACCGAGTGAGCTCGAAGAGAAAGATTGTCTCGTCCTCGGGACAACTGGTATCAATATTACACAGACCTCGCCATTGTTAGTACAATGTGGAAAATGCTGCAGCAGGGCAATAATCGCCGGGGTTGGGTGCTTTATCCAATCGAAAATAAGGAGAGAACAATTAGTAAGCTTTCATCCAACCAAAAGGCCGAGATGCGATCAAGATTTGGGTGTCGAAAAGTACTTGACAGACCTTGTTGAATTTAAGAAAACTTGTTCAAAGGTATAAACACACACACACATAAATATATATATATATATATTATATATATATATACTATATATATATATAGTATTTCAAAAAGAAAAAGTGGCTCAACATCACACGACAGCGAGTTTATTGGTCTTGAGTAGAGAGAAACAAGGGCAAAACAGATAGACCAGGACAGAGACGAGGGCAAAACAGAGTTTAAAGAGTAAAGAGAGAGTTTAAAGAGTAAAGAGAGAGTTTAAAGAGTAAAGAGAGAGTTTAAAGAGTAAAGAGAGAGTTTAAAGAGTAAAGAGAGAGTTTAAAGAGTAAAGAGAGAGTTTAAAGAGTAAAGAGAGAGTTTAAAGAGTAAAGAGAGAGTTTAAAGAGTAAATAATGACCTAAAAGTGAGCAGAGAGAGAGAGAGAGAGAGAGAGGGAGTGAAGAGTTGATCGGGAGAAAGGGAAAAGTAGCGAGAGAGTAGTGTAAAGGTTGAGAGAAAGAGATTTAAAATTTTCTAGCGAGAAAAAGAGAGATTGAAAACTAGACAATACAGAAACGCTGATACACGAAATTCGAATCACCTTTTTTTTGTCATAACGGTCACGATAGGTAGGCGGTTTCTTTAATAATATCTCGTCCGACACTGAAACGCCTTACAAATAACAATGGAGCTTTTTTCTCCTCTATAATGTCAATCCAGCCGGTCATTTTTTGGTTGTATCCTCTTAATCTTGGTCTATTGTCACTTGACACACACATGCATCTTGTGGCGTGTTTCAGGCGGCCTCTTATTCACATATGCTTCCTTGCCATTTTTTCCATTGCTCTATAAAGACCTCTTCAGTGTTTTTTGGTTTCAACATAGATTTGTCCCGCTACTTTTGGTTAAAATAAATTGCGTCACATGACACTGATAAAAAAAACCCAACACAACTGTCAAACGTCATCCATTTTAGTATAATAAGTTTAATTGTATTATTCAAGACAAAGCTTTACTATTCCATTATAACACGAACAAAAACACAGATGGCATTATGTAAGTATTAAAATATCTAAAATGACAATGCGCGCGTTTCAGTGGTCAGATAAACACATCACGCGAAATCATTAGAAGCATTGTCGTAATTGAGAGCTACACTAGGAAGGCGAAATCTGAAGGCACACTTTGAATTTCACCAGCTGCTTGGCGTTTCCTTCACATGGTCATATTAGCCGTTTCATTAGCGGTCGGTATTCATCGATCGAGCAGCCAGTATTTCTGTTGGTTGAATTTTATAAAAATATTTCTCTTAAAAAAAAAAAAAAAAAAAAAAAAAATTAAATGAATAAATAAAAATCATAAAATAAAAAAAAATAAAAAAAAAAAAAATAAAGAAAATTGTTTTCTCAAGTCCAGTAGATGTTATCACTCTTTCCAGCATTGATGGAGGTTTCCTTCCTAACCTTTTATTTGAAGTGGTGTGAAATAACAACATCTTGATTATGTCATTATTTTTCTCTTCGAGTTAAATGTGATATCTATTTTAGTTGTTGCTGTTAATTCGCAAGTGATGTGATTTCTGTTATCGGCTATAGTTCTTTGTTTATGATCCTGTAGCATAACGCCCAAAGAAAAGTTGATCTATGCCTAGATCCACAAGATTCCCTTGTTCAAGGACATTTTTAATCATTGATCTTAGAAAGTGGTTATATACAGATGACAGTTTAGATGTTTTCTGAACAAATTTGATGCCATGCATGACATCCGCATGAAAGTTTCAATCTGATGAGGGTATTTAAGAACAAGACTCGAGTTTTCAGTTTACTGTTGTTTTTGTAGCAACGTGTGGTGTTCAGCGAAACTTCTATACTCAATTTGTTATAACTGATCTATAGACAGAAGTATTTGAAGTTTTTTTTTTTACTAGTAGTTCATCTAGTACAAGGCACAAGAGATAGTGACCAAATGCGTGTTTTTGTTTGAACAAAAGAGGGGATAAGAAATGAAGATTATGAGAATATGTAGGAAAGATAACAGTTAACCTGAGGATTGAAGTTAAGATTATAGAAATTTGGAAAGCATCCTCTCGGGAGTCTGTTACACAAAGGCGTGGTTCTTGGGAAGGTCTTAACTGTAAATGTTGTGAACTGATGGAACGAAGCAATCTAGGCAGGTCAAAATATTTGTCATGGAAATAGGGATAGAATAGCGAGAGGCATGCTTGTTGTGATAAATAATTCATCAGCCACAAGAGCGAACAGATGCTTTTGAATTCTATCAAGCCGGGAAGGTGAGCTCCTGCCCAGTGTTTAAGTATTTAATAATTACACAACCTGAAATTTTATAATGGTTTCAGGGCATGCGTCATCATTGCTTTCATTCCAATTGCTAGCTTCTGTTTTGGAAATGCCTACCTTCAGTCCTGCTTCGGAAAGGTCTGCCTAGAGTCCTGCTTCGGAAAGTCCTACTTCGCAAAGGTCTACCTAGAGTCCTGCTTCGGAAAGGTCTACCTAGAGTCCTGCTTCGCAAAGGTCTACCTAGAGTCCTGCTTCGCAAAGGTCTACCTAGAGTCCTGCTTCGCAAAGGTCTACCTAGAGTCCTGCTTGGAATATTGCTAGAGGATGTTGATTTTATGTTATCATTCTTATTCACTATCATTACATTGGCATCGGGAGGAGAAGCAGGACCGCTGTCATCTATTAAGAGATTAGTTTGGGATTTGAGATTTGGTATTCAGTATTCATCTTTTCACATTTGTGCATGTAAATGTGTAGAATATAATCTAGGGACAGATTAAATAGACAGGGACTCATTTGTTATACTCCTGTTGATGTTTGAAATGTATCCATATTGGGGTACTCAACAGACATGTAAGATTTTGCTGAGCGTTAAAGATCAATGCATTCAGTGGATTCGGAGCTTGGAGAGCTGTTTTTAACGTTTGAGAAGAGGATGTCTCTATTGATGTGGCTGTATGCTGCTGTGAGGTCGACGAAGCGGATATACAATTTCCTGTTAGAGACTTATATAATTTCATGATACCAGCATTGCATTCCTTACCAGAACGAAAACCACACTGTGTCCTGAGGAGTTGACTTTCATAAAACGATGAAAAATAAAATCGCTAAAGAGTTTGAACCGAGACTGTTCAAGATTATTTCACATTGCACCTCGTCCCATTATCAAATATATTATCATTGGGATGTCACAACGCATTTCCGGTTCTTTTTTTAATACGAAAATCCACCTAATACAAGTTCAAGAGCCACTCCTGCTAGAGAATTACTAAATGAGAGGTGATATGGACGTAAAAAGAGGTAGGATATCTGTTTAAATATCTGAGATGTGGTATTGTAACTATTTATACTTTTTATATCATTCGGTCTGTTGTGCTCTTTAATGTTCATTGATAATTCATGGAAATACCTCTGTATGTGTGCGTGTATTGGGAGCTACCTTTTTGTTTCCAGATGGGCATTAATGCGCGATAAACCCCACTTTGTGGGTAGGCGATTCTGATTTCAAACTCCCTTCATAAAAGTAAGAAACTTGTTATTGAATTGCTGAAGAAAATAGGCTATTTTCAAAGTTTTAGCTTCGGTATTTAGTGGTATTTCTTAGTTTAGGTTTTTTGAATAGCTTAAGTTCCGCGTCTGTAGAGACGGACTTTGTAATGATTGGATATACAGCATGCGATGAGCAAATTGTCGCCATTTTATTTTATTTTTTAAAATTTCGCGCATGCGCGTTGTTTGTTTTTGTCGAGTCCACAGTATAGTAGGGTCAATTGGGTACAGTCTGTGAGAAAAACACCACCATGTCGCAATTCATTCTGCCAGAAATTTGGAAACTTACTGCTGTACTACTTGGCATTCACTCGAATACAAAAATTTCAGAGTGCTTGGGTGTTAATCTGAGGGCAGTGCAGAAGATTCGGAAAGAGTTTGGCGAGTCTAATTGTGATTACGAAAGTACGGCTGCTCCGAAAACTCACTCTGATCGTTCTAATTAGAAAAGAACACCCAAAATCATAGGTGGGGGATTGAAGAGGTAGTGCTGGCATGAGTCAAGGTAGCGGATGGTGGAAAACCTTGTGTCTGGCAACACAACTTTGCACCATATCACACAAGCAGGAGAACCTAGTCATGGCTGTCAGAATTTCTGCGAACACATCATCACGCTTACATCTACCTACTTAAATCCCCAAACTCAAATCCTTTGATTATTCTGTGTTGGGCGCAGATGAGCGAGATCTCAATAAAACTCCCTATAACACCAAAGATAAAATGAAGACAAGGATTATGGCAGCATTGACCAATTTAAACAAGGAGTCCATTCAGAAGAGTTACAGGAGATGCTGTAGTCATCTGGAGGCCGTCATTTTATTGAATAAATTTACTCTTCAATATTTCAAGGTATTTTTGTTTAATTTTGGTAAATATATCTGTTAAAATAAAATGTCAGTATTATTTTCATTTTTGCGTAATAATTTATCCTTCGCATCCTCTATAGTGGTATAATTTTTATTTCTGCTGGCATCTGGGCAGGGTCGAAATGTGATTCAAGGTATATTTGGAAACCAGAATATTTCTTCTGTCTTTATTTGTATGATGTTACTGTGATTGGTTGATTTTCTCCACATTGCAACACATTCTAACACTATTTACATTATTCGGACTGTTATCCTCATCTTCAATGCCATATTCACAAGGACACATGGCCCAGTGGATAAAGACGTTGGTTAGATCCAGTGAATAGCTTCTAGTGATATAATGGCTGTCTATATCTCTGAGATGAGGTATTATGATTACTTGTTCAATGACATATGACCCAGTGGATAAAGACGTTAGTTAGATACAGTGACTAGACCCAGAGAGTTGTGAGTTCAATATCAGGCCACAGCAGTGGTAAACCTAAAAACTTGGAGAGGCAGGTTAAAGGAAATAACTGAGACATCCGGAAGATGCATAGCACGTGAGACTAAAACAGTTTATCCCGGTGGACGAAATAAAGGGTTCGATTCGAAATTCCAAACAACTGAAAAAGTCGGGAGCGTACAACGGCCGAAACGTTGTGAATATGGCAATGAAGATGAAGATAACAGTCTGAATAATGTAAATAATCATAATACATCATCTCAGGGATATTATTTTTCTCAGAGCGTTAACTCGTTTTTCTTTTTGTTCATTATTTTCTCTTAAACGCTTCAAGATTCAGATCAACTTTTATCTACTTTCAACAACCGACTTTAGTAACACTGTTTTGAGTGGCTCTTAGTCCTTTTATTGGGTGAGCAATAATAGAAAAAAAAGTTATGTCCGAACGAGTTTTATATGGCCTCTCACTATTAATTCCTTCAGCGCTAATTATTTTTGCGAAAAACATTTCATATTCAGAACAATATTTTTTTTTATTTCTTTTCGTCGAAGAAAATGAATAACTACCGACACCGAGGTTCGAGCATGACACTCTGGACTTATGAATATGTTTTCCGCCAGGTGTATAAATAGTGGTGTCAGGCTACTGACTGTAGTGATTACTGACTATTAAGTGTGACTATTAAGTGTAACTATCCAGTCGAATTAGTGTGAATTATTGTGCGTCAATGATTTGGGTTTTGATTTACCGGACGTTAAGCCGAGCCTAACAAGGTATTCACTGAAATGGTTAATTACCTTTTGTTGACTTTTACATCTTTGTTCTTATTAAGTACTTATTTGAGGTTGTAATTAAATATTGTTTTATCTTAACATGGAAGTCTTGAGTTATATTTAATTATTAACTGCCAATATACGTCACAGAGGTTTTTAATATAGTAACTAAGAAACTGATACACGTTGAAGTACTCGAGCTGTAGCTAACATCTCTACTTGACGTACGAGTTGACAACTAGACCCGGTTCAAGTTCAGAAGGGCATAGAAAGAATTACGATCTGCATATAAGCACGTCTGCAGCTGGTTTTTTGAACGTTATGTTTTGGACGTGTTTATTCGTCAGTGACTGAAAAAGACACGGAGAAGGGGTCAAGAATAAATATTGTTATTAATTTAATAAGAGTAATTATCTTTGTAGGCACTATTGGAAGCGCTGAAGACATTCTTTGCATTGTTTTTGTGATTATGATCCTGGAAAATATCTCTCTCTCTCTCTCTATATATATATATATATATATTTCAATCTTTCATGAGCTTCAATCCTGTTATGATTAATTAATAATGAATATGTCATTTTCGTTTATGATCGATTTCATCACGATTCTTCTGTTAATCTTGGAGAGTAATGATACATTCTAAATTGGTCAAAGCAGAGGCTAATAGTCTTATAAAAATCTCGGAGTATTCCAGTAAATTATCTTTAATCATTTCTAAGATACAACGATTCAGAGCTTAATCTAACAATTGGACAATTTTGTTGTTACACTCGGTAATAAGCCATTGTTAGTAACGAACATCTATCAGGCAGTTTATAGGTTCTTGTGCTTAAAAAATTGAAATTGCGTTTCCTCGTTGGGATCTGTTTTCTGTCTATTTTTTTTTTCCTGCACCCTTTCTTCAACAAATAATTTGAAGCCAGGCGTGTTTTGGCATCTCCATCCTGATGAGTACCAAGTAGTAGGCTAAAATAACAAGACAGATACTAAAAACAAATTTATTAAAGAGTTTTAAAGTCATTTCCGCCTCACTTCACATCATATTGTTTATATAGATATTAAGAAGCAGACTCACACCCATATACACACTTATCTGTAGTGTACTGTATGTGTGTGTGTACTTACACACAGAAATTCGTTTATTTATAATCACGGTAATGTTGGCAAAATTAAAGTGATCAAAAAACCTTGAAACATAGCCCGCTTATAATAGGCAAAATTCTTGGAATTTCTTTTTTTTTTATAACAATGAATGGAAAATTTTCGAACGGGCCAAAAAGGTATTTTTTTTTTTAATTCTGTTGTATCAAGTTTAAGAAGTATTTTGTGTCGGAAACTTTTCCAGTGCTTCCTTATTTTGGGCCATTGCTGAAATATTTTAGTACAGGTTTTCCCCACATATCCCACAGCCGTGTAGGCCTTGAGCGGGGTAAAGTTTTGTCGCCGTGCCCTAGCAATGTAGCTTTAGAAATAAACATGAAAAAAAAAAAAAAAACTGACGATGAATTTTTACGATGGAATAAAATCTTAAGGATTTTTCTCCCCCCCCCCAACCAAGGTAAAAATCGCTCACATAATAATGGATAAAGGAGGAAGAAAGGGTCTACCCCAAAAATATTTTCACAAAGTTTTTCTAAAATCACCTCTTTAACATAATATTAATAAATAAATACTCAAAGTTTCATTAAGTTGGATAAATTACGGATTTTTTTTAATTATCCTTTTTTTAAATAATTGGGGCTGAGATTCTTTATTTTAATTATTGCAAGTATACATGCATTTTGATGATATCATACGTGATGTACATTATATATTATAGAAATTCATTTGTTAACCATTTTTTTCCAGAAAGTAAAACACTTTTTAGTAATTTATTTATCTTTCTAGCATTTCAATAATTTTATTTTGTTTTTTATTCTTTCTTTTATGAACCATCCTCATTATGGTATAAAACAAATAATAGAAATGTTTGGGGTGTCCCAAGGTCTCACTTACGAAACCTTGTTTAGATTACATCGTTTCAAATGAAGTAAAGTTCTAGGACTTATATATTGTGACTATTTACATCATTAGGGTTGTTGTGCTCATCTTTATTTCCTTATTCACGACGTTTCGGTTCTTGTACATTCCGACCTTCTTCAGGTAATATACCTTAGAATTTCGAACTGAACCCCACCTTTTTTTTTTTAGTTCACGGTAGTAAATTCTTCTAATTCTACATGCCATTTCTATTTTTTTTTTTTTGTAGTGTGTCTGGGGGTGGGGTTATATCTCAGTCAATTCCCTTTAGTAACTAAACTTTCCAAGAAACTGAACTCGCAACTCTTTGGGTCAAGTTACTTTTTGGATTACTTCAAACCAACGCCTTTATCCACCGGACCGTGTATCTTGCGTGAATTTTTGGCATTTATAAACCTAATGTCTCAGTTTTCATTTTTGCCAGCGCTTATATTACAATTTTTTGTTATTTATCTAGCATTACGTAATACTGGTTCCCATATTCGATTCATGTATGCTTGACCGGCTTCGGAGATTTTTGTGCTCTAGCAGATGCGTTGATTCGGTAAGTCTTCGTATTTTCCAGTGATTTTCTGTCTATTATTTCAACTCCATCCCATAGAGGGCAGTGATCTCCCTTTTCCCACCATATATGTTCAGTTATGCCTGATTTTTCTATCCTCCTACGTTTTTGCGGTGTACTGCAGTCTTATCTTAAGTTATCGGCCTGTTTCTGCTTTATATTTCTTGCCGCAGCTGCACGGGATGGCGTACACACAATCCTTAATCATGTTCTCCTCTGGTGGCGGGGGGGGGTCTTACTCGGAGGAATTGCTCCTGAATGTTGTCCTGATGTTATATAGACCATAAATCTTTCGCATCATTTATGATAATCCTTTTACATAGGGTAGGCCAAGCATAATATAATATGGTACAATCTATCCTTGTGGATTAAATTAAGGGTTCGGTTCAAAATTCCAACCTGCATCCTGAAGAAAGCCGGAACGTACACGGACTGAAACGTCCTGAATATGAAAATAAAGGCAAGGAAAACAGTCCGAATGATGTAAAAGGAGTAAATTGTTTCAAAACTTAATTTCAGAAATATAGACAGATGTTAAAATTGTGATTCTTGATTTAAGCCACACAATAAAATTCTTTTATAATTATAATGTAACTTTTTAAAAAAAATATTTAGTTTATTTTTTTAATTACTATTTTAAACTGCCCTAGAGAGTGTCTCGAGTATTTGTTCAGAGATCTTTTAGTCCTTGTTTAATAATAATAATAATAATAATAATAATTAAACATAAAAATATCTAAATTAACCTATTTTGTAATGTATTGTTTTATCACTACTTAAATTTTGAATTATATCTACAAGCATCTGGCCAATATGTCGGAAACATTTGCACAAAACTGCAAGATTCAATCCATGAAAGAAAAATAACGTTACAATAATAAGAACAAAAACGACGATATTAGTCCAACTGTAAATAAAGTTAATAAACTAGGAAAATATTTGATGGTATGTGCCGTAGTGCCGATGTTCTCACAAATCAATTCGTTTGTGCAGCGAGTTCGAGCCTCAGCTGATTCCTTCCCATATATGGTCTTCTACCAAAGTAAGAAATCCTGAGTAGGTATGGTGATTTTCCAAGCGTAGCGTAGATGTGGCACAAGGCCGAAAGTATGGGGCACCCACGAGGATCGAACTGTGGATGTAACTGATCTAGCGAGACAAGCTTGCTAACCATTACACCACGCCGGGGTGCCCCCAAAAAGTTGGAAGTTCACCCCTGTAGTAGGGGTCTGCTTACAGTACCAGGTGTTCACAAGCGGTCCCCCATCTAAGTACTGACCTAGCTCTACGATACTTAACTTCAGTGATCGAACGAGAACCGGTGTTTTCAGCGTGATTTGACCGTAAGCAATTCTGAGTAGGTATGTGTAGCTTACCATAAGGCAAGGATATGTTCGGATAGGGAGACGATTATTGGCGGGAAACGTGGAATTTGCGAAACGAGTTCAGATTCAGCCTATAGACGTTAATCTTCGTACTAGTGCCATTGGGAATAGTGTGAATCCATCTTATCCCCTAGCTATAGGTTAAATAAAAGTGTAGACTGACCTTAGTAGTTTTCTGTAGCAACCATTCTAAGAGAGGGAAAATTGAATTCCAAGCCGTAGAGGTGGCAACGTGATCGCGTACTCACTGAAGGAAAACATTTTCTCTAAACATTTTTTTTCTTTTTGACAATGAATGTTTATGTCATAATAGGTTATGGAATTAAAAGAAATCAAAAACACGCGCCGTGGTTAGCAAAAATCTCTCTCACATCTTTACTGATGTAGGGAGTTAAATCAACTTTAGGTTTTCCAACAGTTAGAGTCTGGTACCAGGGTATATTAAGAGTCTTCTGTAGCAGAGTAATAGCCAAATATTCGCGTAAAACCCTCCCTAGTTTTTTCAACAGGAGTAGATGTTTGTCCCTTGTTTCCTGTTGTGGATTGGATTGACGGATCCTACAAAAGTATTTTCATTCTCTTTCACTCCCAGTAGCCCCTTGGATGAATTGAAAAACGAAAGTAACAAACAAAACATTTCAATATTTGTCTATATCTTTGAGATAAAGTATTATGATTGCTTGCATTATTTACATTATTCGGACTGTTATCCTCATCTTCATTGTCATATACACAGAGACACATAGTCCAATGGATAAAGACGTTGGTTAGATCCAGTGATTAGCTTCTAGTGATATAATGGCAGTCTATATCTATGAGATGAGGTATTATGATTATTTACATTATTCGAATATTTTTTGTTATCCTCATCTTCATTGCTATATTCACAAGGACACATGGCCCAGTGGATAAAGACGTTGGTTAGATCCAGTTACTAGACCCAAAGAGTAGCGGTGAACTAAAACCTTAGAGAGTTCAGTTAAAGGGAAGTAACAGACACCGGGAAGAGTCATAGCACGTGGAACTAGAAGGATGAAATAAAGGGTTCGGTTCGAAATTCTAATTACTTGAAGAAGGCCGGAGCGTACAACGGGCGAAACGTTGTGAATGTGGCCATGAAGATGAGGATAACAGTCCGAATAATGTAAATAATGTAAAACATTTCAAATACAGCGAGTTCGACCTTTACCGAATGCCCCTTCCCTGTAGCCTTATTCCAGACAAAGTTTAGGTAATACCGTTCTCAACTGTTATTTTTATACTAAAGTTCCCTTAATGCAAAGCTCGAGTGCCACCCATGGCAGAGGTTGACTATGAAAGAGGCGGTGGTGAGTAATTAGGATTATGATGATAAGAAGGCTAGATAACGATTGGCTCTTGACTTGTGAATTTATTCATTTATATCTATATGTGTAAACATACACTCATTTTGATGATAATTCTTGTGAACAGCCGGCGTATTTTTGGCACAGTTCGCTGTCATTTTCTCAGCCCAACCCCACTTCACTGAATGTGACGCCAATTATTTCGGATTTTGCAATAACCGTTTCGATAGAAATCGGGGGGGTGGGGTGGAGAAGGGAGTAACTGTCCTTCCCATCAAACTTATCAGCCGCTATATTTATTGGGTCGAAACGCCCTTAATTCTAATTTTATGATGAACCCGAGACACGTGCGTTTACCGTAAATAATTAATTTCTCTGTAGCCCTCTAAAGGCGTTGAAACGGGACAGCCCAATTTGGATAACCTAATTACATATAAGCGGATTTAATTTCTCACTTATAGTGGATTTTGTATATAATTTGTAAATAAAAAGAAATGAAACATTATAAAAATCTCCGCCGCACACCTTGTTATACAAGCTTGGCACGCTTAACGCATTTGCCAGCCGAAGACTCACAGTTTTCAATGGTGTGTGTGTGTGTGTGGCTTTGGAACTTTCACTCGATGCAAATCAGGAATGCTCTAGAGCCGGTAATTTCGAAGTAAGCAGGCACCTAGTCAAAATCACATCACTTACGCAGATATTTCACGGTATTTAAATTTTTCTATTTTTTTAAAAAATTATATGCGTCTTATGGGCAGAAAAATACAATTGTTACTTTTACAAGAAAAAAAAAACTGTCGACTCTGTTGCATCTGTTTTTAAACAAAAAAAAAAAAAAAAAAAAAAAAAAAAAAAAAAAGCTCCCAAAAAACAAAAACAAAACAAAAAACTTACATCAAGATATACAAGTAAATTTGTCAGAAATTTAGTATAATTATTCTGAAAACTAAACTTGGGAAAATTAATAACAAAGTGGGAAAATATTTTGTGTGGTGCGAATTTATCGGACTAATTTACCTGGTATATAAGGATTTACAGATACTTTTCTCCCAAGGCTAAACTTACAATAAACATATTGATATCCGAGATTAGTTTCTTCACACAACACCCTTCTGTATCAGGCGCACAAGACAGTACCTATAGATAAGATAAATAAAAGCTTAAGTCCAGTCTGAAAATTTAGCAGATGCACAACACATCAGATTGAGTTAATTATCAAATATCAATACGATATTTAATTTAATTGTACCAGATTGAAGACAAATTTCAAGCATGTTCTAGACTCAAAACGTTAAAACGTGACAACATTTATAAATTAATCAACGCATATTTTTTACGAAATTTCTTGAACATTCAAGGCGGTAAATGTAATTAATACTGTTTAATTAGAAAAAAAAACAGAGTATTTTCTTAAGTTGTACCTATAAAAATAACGTATAAACAGAAAATATATTAAGTAATTATCAGACTTAATCAATTTCATTACATATATATATATATATATATAATAAAAAGGCTTAAACACTATTATTCCATGGTCATAATTTATTCCATTGGAATCGTAAATACGATCCAATTCATCAGACCTACAAATGCTTTTTGAATTTGTAGGTCTGATGAATTGGATCGTATTTACGATTCCAATGGAATAAATTATGACCATGGAATATTAGTGTTTAAGCCTTTTTATTATTATATCCTTACTCTGTCCTGGACATTGAGTTCTACCTGGATTCTATCCTCTCGGAATTTTTTATTCCAAAAAAAAAAAAAAAAAAAAAAAAAAAAAAAAAATTATATATATATATATATATATATATATATATATATATATATATATATTCAACCACTGACAGACCGTTTCGCTGATCACAGCTCATCAGTGTGGCTAGACATCAGATTGCCTCAAACCGGAATCGAAACCACATACACACACACACACACATATATATATATATATATATATATATATATATATATATGAGATCGTCAGTGCATCGGAGTGTACCCAAATAAGCATATCCGAGCAGGTTCCTTAACCAATAGATTGCGTGGCGAGAGACTCCACGTAAGGGTTCCTTCCTTCCCCCACATCTTTCTCTGGCATTTCAGTGGCGAATGCTCGCCCTGAACGCTCATCTTCAACCGGACTCAAAACTCAAATCCTGTGTTCGGCTTATAAATTATTTCAAGGATCTCGGTAGCCATTCTTGTAAGCTTCATGTAAAATTTGAAACAGACTTCGACATATCACTGGAATTTGTCAGTCGCTATAGGACAACATTACACATCTTCGCGTAAATACTGTGAAGCCCGCTGGTAGACTGACTCACTAGGCTGGACACTAATTAACGTTACACACGCGCGGATTACTGATGAGTCACTAAATGTGCAGTGGGGTGAACTTTCATACGCGATGGAGATTAAGAGTAGCAGCAGGATTGCAGCAGCAGGATTGCAGCAGCAGTCGGTATTTGGCGTCAGTTTAATCCAATTTATTTTATATATAAAAGTAGACACTATGGACAACACCCAGAAGACGACAGTATTTCATGCTATAGCGCAATCATCAGGCATATATATTTTAAAAAACGTTAAAAATCGCTACACGATTGTAATTGGGTAGCGATTTTAACAGGTTTTTGTTTTAATATCCTAAAATACATAACATTTACCTCTAATTTGTACTGAGCCCTCTTTAATTGTTACGTACAGTGGAATTATACTCCATTTGTTCTCATTTTACCTGGATATATATATATATATATATATATATATATATATATAAATGATTCCATCGCTACATAAGAGTTCTCATGTTTCAAAACAAGAGCCGAAAACTTCAATATAATTATTTGAATTAAATTGAATTATAGTACCAAGCTCTGTTCCATCTTCAAAAGAAATTTTTTTTTTTTTTTTTTTTTTTTTTCGGAATGAAAAAAAAATTCGCTTGAAGATGGAACAGAGCCTGGTACTTTAATTTAAATAATTATATTGAAGTTTTCGGCTCTTGTTTTGAAACACAAGAACTCTTATGTAGCGATGGAATCATATTTTTAAATAAATAATTATATTTATGCTCTACTTTAGTATCGAGCACTGTTTTTTAAAATTAACAAAAATACTAAAGAACTTTGGATTATTTACCTAACGAGTTCTTTCCTATTTTCTATATATTTTTTACACACACATTATATATATATATATATATATATATATATATATATATATATATATATATATTCCCAAGACGATATAATCCAGATAGAACTCAATGTCCAGGACAGAGTAAGAATATAATATAAAAGGCTCAAACACTAATATTCCATTGAATTTGTAGGTCTGATGAATTGGATCGTGATTACGATTCCAATGTAATAAATTATAACCATGGAATATTAGTGTTTGAGCCTTATATATATTACATAGAATAGAAATCCAAATTTATCTCATTCGAATAGCTATTTCAACCAACAAGAAGATCTATATTGGCATTGTCGTTGACAATATAGATCTTCTTGTTGGTTGAAATAGCTATTCGAATGAGATAAATTTGGATTTCTATTCTATGTAATTTATATGCTCTATTATAATACATTGAGTTATTTTTGTGGATCAGTTTTAATATTTTATATTATTAAGATTCATTCGAATTATCACACACACACATTATATATATGTGAATAATCTTTTTGCCTCATGTGTGGAATAAACTATTTCGGCAGACGATGAAAGTGGTCGTCTGTCTTTTCAATCCCGATGTGAAAATCGTCTGCCAAAATAATCTATTCCCCACATGAGGTAAAAAAACCTTTCTTTTGATTATTCATTTATATTGCTGTATACAAATAAAATACATTTAAACGTTTCGACAGTGAAAGGGTGGGACTGTGATGCCAGCCTAGTAGCACGCTTAAATTCATGCAGTTGGGGTACGAGTGAAAGTAGCTCGTCAGAGCAATTGCCATCAAAATATTTGTAGAAAAGACAGAGGGAAGCCACAGCACGTCTCTGAGAAAGTGACTGTAGACGAGGTACCTGTTGAAGAATTTGACACTAACAGAACATATGGAAGGTAAGAAAGGAATGAGGAATTCACCTACCTAACGAGCCTGGGTAAGTGGATGGTAGAACAGAGACTGTCAAAGACAGTGAAAAAACAAACATTGCTAAGTTTAATAATGCTTCTCTATGTTAAAACATTAACGTATTTCATGTTAGAATTTTTTCGAGCCCAGATAAAAATAAAAATGACATGTAATTTGAATGCTGCTTTTTTGAAGTAGACACATCCGGGGCCTCAAAATAATGGTGTAAATCTTAGTAACATTTCTACAAAAAAAAAAAAAAAAAAAAAAAAAAAAAAAAAAAAAAAAAAGTCTGAATTTCTGGTATGACGAATTATTATTTACACTATTTATATTCGGATGATCCTCATGTTTGTTTTTGTTATCACAGCGTTTCGGCCGTTGTACCCCCAACCTTCCTCAGGTGTATATCGATCTGGGTAACTGTTATGTCCTTGTTAGGGCCAGAAATAAAGACACAACGAGAGGAATTGAGTTAAACAAATATATTAACAGAAACAGTAATACAAACATATACAAACGAGAGTGTTACAGCAAGAATGTTCGGTCCGACTGTCAGAGCTGACTGCTGGAAACTTCCCTCTCCAAAAGGCATTACCTGCTCCTATTTATAACTGGGAGTGTTCATGCGTGTGTGGATAAATTACCATAACAGTAACCTACTGGGAATTCTGAACTAAACCCTTTATTTAATCTACGGGGGTAGACTGTTTTCGTTGCACTTATGCCTAGGGGTACCTTCTGATAGCAGCAGTAATCAAAACATGACAGTCAGCAACAGCAGTTGCAGCTTAATCAGCAATTAGGTTAGGTTTAAAGCTCAAATTTCACTACAGAGACAATGGCCTAGTGCTTAAAAGCCTTGGTTTGTGAATTCGGGGACATAGTGGTTGTGAGTTCAATCCCTGGATCGGGCAGCGTGGAAACAGGCGAGTAATAAATAAAAATAAAATCTTGACGATATCTCTGGACGTGAGCAGAGGAACGAGAACAGGATACCCCCGTAGATTGAATAATTAGGTTACCCAGATCGTCATACCCCCGAGGAAGGCCGAAACGTATTAACGACGAAGACAATAGTCCCCACAAAAAAATAAAATAAAAAAAATATTATATAGAAACGTATGCGAAATTTTCAACTGCGAAGGAGGTCCGACAAAATTTCGACTCGCTTTTGACTGAATATTACAATTTTTCATTTTAATTCCTTCTTTGTTAGACCGAGAAATTTTAAAAACGCATCTTATACAATCTGAAAAAAAGAATTAGTTAAAGAGTGGTCCCTGAAGATTACATATTCGTTGTCGTCATGTGGCGAGTATCACCCTCATGAGGTTAAAAGAAACTCGTTTTGTACAATAGATCGAGTACTTCTTTCCCGTACACCACGCCTAAGTAACAAAGACTTCCGCCTTCTTGTTATTACATCTAACAAACAAACAAACAACGACATAAATTGCTGCGATGAAATTTTAAACACTTTCTCGTCGGAGCAGTTTTTCCACTTGAAACACATATCTTGTTACCAACTTGAAACGTTTATGCATGCAATCAGTTCTAGCCTAGTAATCTGAAGATCGGACAGGATTTGTTTTTAAGTAAAATTATTCAAGAAGTTGCAAATAATAAATATTAAAAATTGCGAAACACAAAAACATCCCAAACGCGCGCACACGCACAAAAAAAGCAAAAAACAAACACACACAAATACCAAACACTCACTCACGCACACATACACTCAAATCTCAAACACACACACACGCACACACAAATCTCAAACACACGCACAAATCCCCCCAAACACGCACAAAAATCCCCCAAACACACACACACAAAAATCCCCCCACACATAAACATACACACAAAAATCTCCCCCAAACACACACAGACAGTACTAAATTCTTCCCGTGTTATCCCTTTTAATAAAAGACATCAAAATCTAATTCGTATCTTGACCTATTTATTGATGTAGAATGTTCTGTCGGTAAGAAGGAAATAAAAATAAGAGAAATTCCAGACCCCATTTAAAGTAACAGCTCCTATTTTTCTACCGTTACTCGAGTACACTTTAATATGAAACCTTTATTGCATTTTCATTATTCTTTGCATTGACAAAATATTTTGGCGATGGAGAAAAATAATTGATGATTACACAGCAATTTCTCATTTATTTTAATCGAATGATTTTTTTCTCTATTTAAACTAAAGTTGGTCTTAACAAATTTCGCCATGGAATTTGTGTTGGAAACTCTTTAAAAAGAAAAGATATCAGTGACAAGAAATTAAAAGGATTGATACGGACAGAATAGGTCTATTCGTATGTATAATTTAACTGAATTATATAAAGATATGATTAGGAATGTTTGAAAAATTAGAAAGAAATGAATTGTCAGTAGTTAAGAATTAAGGTTAGCATTGCTAAAAAGAATGCGATTATTACATGTAGGTATCAAAAACAATATCTATAGGTATGCGTTTAAAACCAGGTTTCGAATTTTACCCTGGTTAAATTCTTGTTAATATCGTCGTGGGGAGACAATCACATCATGCGATAACGTTGGAAAGCGCCTGAAAACCATACAGAGGGTTGATTAAAAGCTTGTGAGTTAAAGGAGCAAACGAAACACTGGTCCGAAACCACCGATGGTTGTGCCAGTAAGAAGTAACAAGTCAACATGACCGATGGTTTTAGTGTACGAGGTTTGTTCAAACTTGTGACCATGCCGCATTATGCGATCTCTTGCAGAAACTATAACCAAGATTCGCTAAGCATAGTTGCGGTATTAACTACAGGCGACCTCTGTGGGTACTGAACAAACAAAAAATCTGTCTGAGCAGGCCCCTGTAACGGGAAGAGAGTAAAAGGAGCAGAGAGAGAGAGAGAGAGAGAGTAAAAGGAGCAGAGAGAGAGAGAGTAAAAGGAGCAGAGAGAGAGAGAGAGAGAGTAAAAGGAGCAGAGAGAGAGAGAGTAAAAGGAGCAGAGAGAGAGAGAGAGAGAGTAAAAGGAGCAGAGAGAGAGAGAGAGAGAGTAAAAGGAGCAGAGAGAGAGAGAGAGAGAGGAAAAGGAACAGAGAGAGAGAGAGGAAAAGGAACAGAGAGAGAGAGAGGAAAAGGAACAGAGAGAGAGAGAGGAAAAGGAACAGAGAGAGAGAGAGGAAAAGGAACAGAGAGAGAGAGAGGAAAAGGAACAGAGAGAGAGAGAGAGGAAAAGGAACAGAGAGAGAAAGAGAGGAAAAGGAACAGAGAGAGAGAGAGAGAGGAAAAGGAACAGAGAGAGAGAGAGAGAGGAAAAGGAACAGAGAGAGAGAGAGAGAGAGAGGAAAAGGAACAGAGAGAGAGAGAGAGAGAGGAAAAGGAACAGAGAGAGAGAGAGAGAGAGGAAAAGGAACAGAGAGAGAGAGAGGAAAAGGAACAGAGAGAGAGAGAGAGGAAAAGGAACAGAGAGAGAGAGAGAGGAAAAGGAACAGAGAGAGAGAGAGAGGAAAAGGAACAGAGAGAGAGAGAGAGAGAGAGAGAGGAAAAGGAACAGAGAGAGAGAGAGAGAGAGAGAGGAAAAGGAACAGAGAGAGATAGAGTAAAAAGAACAGAGAAAAGGCACAGAGAGAGAGAGTAAAAAGAACAGAGAAAAGGCACAGAGAGAGAGAGTAAAAAGAACAGAGAGAGAGAGAGAGAGAGAGTAAAAAGAACAGAGAGAGAGAGAGAGAGAGAGTAAAAAGAACAGAGAGAGAGAGAGAGAGAGTAAAAAGAACAGAGAGAGAGTAAAAAGAAGAGAGAGAGAGAGAGAGAGAGAGTAAAAAGAACAGAGAGAGAGAGAGAGAGAGAGAGTAAAAAGAACAGAGAGAGAGAGAGAGAGTAAAAATGACAGAGAAAAGGTAGAGACAGTAAAAAGAAGAGAGAAAAGGCACAGAGAGAGAGAGAGAGAGGGTAAAAAGAACAAAGAAAAGGAAGAAAGTAAAAAGTACAGAAAAAAAGTGAAAAAGGTGAATTTCAGTACATTTTCTATTGTCTTGTTAGTGTAAATAAAATGCTATTAGTCACCATCGATGTCCAATAGTGTGAATGCGATAGCATTCAAATATATTTCTGTGAACTGCGACTTCACCTTAGAAATTATTATTCTTTCTCATAAAAAAAAAAAATAAAAAAAATAATATAATTAGACACTCATCAGCGAAATTTATTTATAGCATCACTTGTTCTAATTTTCAGAAAGCATGAGCTAAAGTTTATTGCGGTCTTGAAGCTGGATGTTTCATTCCTAAAGTCGGGTCCATTTTGAAATGATGCAGGTTACTTTCAGGCGGCTTATACACTGCATAATCCTAACTGCCAATTTATGAAAGCCATAATATCACAGATAGGATTTATTGAGCAAATGCAAACATCTTTAGTTACTTTAATAATTATGTATATACTGACACAACAATTAAAAACAGACAAAGAAACTTTGAAAAAGACATAATTCCCTACAATTTCCAGAGAAGATGGCTGTCGAAGTTCTGTTTTTTCATTCTTTTTATTGTAGTTTTCTTGAGTGCATAAAAGGCTTCTTTTTGGTTACGCAGTGTACGGAGATATTTTCCGAATGACTGGTACCTCCTCAACGCCGTACTAGATTGGCAGTTAGGTCTCTTCATTTTGCAGCGAAATTAACTAGATGCAACCGTTCTATGTTAACAGCTTCTTCTCTCGCACCTCTCGCTTTTGGAACTCTCATCCGGTCTGCTGCTTTTCCCCTCAAACTTTGACCCTCAAAAATGTAAATGCAATGCTAATCTCTATCTTTTGTTTTCTTAATTCCTGTTCATCTCTCTAAAAAATTTTCTCATTATTTCACACTCAATAACCCTTTGCGTCTTACTGACTTCATCGTATTGCTTGGTATAAAATGATTAAAAAATATTTATTATTACTCCAAACGTTTGACTGAACTTTATACCTGTCGGAAAAGACACCTTGAATATTATTATTAATAATTTAATTTTTATTTTTTAAAATTCGTTATATTGACAATTCTGTGGTATTCAGGACATTGCTGACCATTTCGATCGATTCTTTTTGCTATCTCTCCTAATCTCTGTTCTGCCAAGCATTTATACAAGCTTGTTAGGAAAGTTATGCTGATTTTCTAAGTGTAACTTAGATGTGGCCCAAAGCTGAAAGTATGGGGTACTCAGTCATAATCGTTATAGCAAGCTCGCTAACCATTGAACCACATTCAGGTGCCCTAATGAATTTCTAAGCGTAGCTTAGATATGGCACAAGGCCGAAAGTATGGGGCACCCACTGAGGATCGAACTCAATACTCAGTTGTAATTCTTCGAGTGAGACAAGCTCGCTAACCATTACACCACCCCGAAGTGTAGGTTATGCGCTGTTTTCCTTTGTCCTTCTTGTCTCTGTGAGTGTCAAATTTTCTAAGCCCTCTTTTCTCATTATGTGACCGAGAAATTGTAAAAGTCTCTTTCTGATGCTAAAGATGCTTTTTTAGAGAGATGAACAGGAATTAAGAAAACAAAAGATAGAGATTAGCATTGCATTTACATTTTTGAGGGTCAAAGTTTGAGGGAAAAGCAGCAGACAGGATGAGAGTTCCACAAGCGAGAGGTGCGAGAGAAGAAGCTGTTAACATAGAACGGTTGCATCTAGTTTTGAAAACTTTCTCTACAATTTCGTCGATGCTTACATGTTCAGTCCATGGTATTCTAAGTATCCTTCTGTAGAACCAAAATTTTTGCTGTTCCTAGTTTGTTGTTTATCTAGGAAGAGGTTGCCCAGGAAAATGTTTACCAAAGTCCAAACGAGATCACAGAATGCATTTACTGTTCTTATTCGGTCGTTTGCGTCTTGTAGACTTTTGCATCAGGCAGAGAGAAAAAAAAAAAAATCAAACAAAGGTTTGTTTCTTGTGTTTTCATTGATTTTACTGTACTTTGAAAAGGAGACCATATTCAGCGTTTTAACCTTCAGCTCAGAGTCGTTTACTCAGGCACACCATGACTTGCAGAGGGATTGTGCGAAAGGGTTCTGAAAGGGTCTCAGCACTACCAAGACGGTGTTTAAATATTATTTTTGCACCAACCTAATACATCTGAACTTCGGTCAGATATTTGTCAGATACTGGTAAGCGAGACAGTCTTGAAAACTTTTCAGCACACCTTCGAGATGGGAAAGATACGCCGTAATTTTGTATATCTTGTATGTTAATGTTTCTCGTTTATATATATATATATATATATGGTGGCTGTCGACTTGCAAAGCAAGTATGACCATCACTGACATTTTTCTTGTGTTCGTACAAGGGTTTTCTGGACAAAAAGTGTATAAAAATGTCCCTAAGTTTTGTGGTATGATGAAAACGAACAATTTAGTGCTTCAGTTTAGTCAAAAGGTTAATAGATAAGTATCAATTTTATTGCCAATATTGTTATCGTTTTATCCCTCAAGTTTTATTAACTGGCCAATTATTGAGTTCTCTCAGTCACTGTGTTTATGTAATAAATACGCCAAAATTCATCTTTATCCCTGCCGCCAAAGGATTAGTGGTAGAATCTCTGACTGACGCCAATTCAGTCGGGTTTCGATCCTAGCTAGAGGCAACTGGACGTCTAGCCATACTGGTGAGCTGTGATTCAGCAAAACAGTCTGTGGATGACAATATATATATATATATATATATATAAAATGGTGCTTTATTCCTGCATGGCAGCTTGAACTTCATATATATATTATATATGTATATGTATGTATGTATATAAAGAAATATAGTCTTAAGATATGCTATATTTATGGGATAAAGTGCTCAATATCATAGATAGAGCGTATGTAAATATAAAAGTGAACAGAAGTCAACGCTTAGAGCCTCTAAGCGTTGACTTCTATGTTCACTTATATATATATATATATATATACACACACTATGGAATTTATTTATCTAATTTTGTATTTTATGCTAATTGTTTAATGCGAAAATTTGTTGATGTCAGCAAAATACTAACTCCTGCCTATGGTTTCTTAACTTTTCATTATTTAGAAACTTAATGATGTGTAGTTTTTCGTGTAGACATAAAGGGCCAATGCCCTTATGCCTACACGAAAAGGCTATACATCATTAAGTTTCGAAATAATGAAAAGCTATTAAACCATAGGCAGGAGTTTATGCTTTTTTGCTGACATCAACAAATTTTCGCATTAAACAATTATCATAAAAAACAAAAAAACAAAAATAGACAAATATATAAATTCCCTAGTTTAATAAAAGTCTTAAAAGCTTAGCCAAATCATTAAATAGAAAAAACCCCTTGTGAAGTCGTCAAAAAACAAATTATAGTTCAGTGCAACAAGATTTTTTTTATATGGAACAGCCATTTGAATAAACAAATAAATAAAAAGATTAACAGATAGATAATAAAACAAAATCCTCTGGACACTTAACGACTTGCCGTCCCGTCATGAAATATATTTCGATGTAAACTAACTAGCCGTGACCGCTACCATAAGCTTTGAAATAGATACCGCACTCTACGTTGGCATAACCTTTCCGAAGGTGACGAATCTGTAGATGAGAATTAACTGTCTGACCACCTAACCAAGATGGCGGGCCCAGCCGTTTCTATAGTAATTAATGTTGTAATGGACCATACTTATAAACACACGCAAACCACAAGATAGCTTATTCCTAAATTTTCGCTTGAGGATGAAACATGACCCAACACCTTGATTCAACTTAATTTTAATAATTATATTGATGGATTTGGCTCTCGTTTTTGAAACATGAGAACACTTATGTAGCGAAGGAATCATATTTTTAAAAAATATTATAATATATATATATATATATATAAATATATTCTATGTTCACTTTATATATATATATATATATATATATATATATATATATATAGTTTATGCAAAACTAGGTAATCCGCATGGGTAGACCCAAGGAGGATGATATCCAGAGAGCTCAATGTAAAATTCAGAGCAGATATGTTTGAATAAAAACAGACCACTTTAAGGTTCCATGTAATAAGTTATTTCGCTACAACCCCTTTAACAGGGCTATGGATCATCAGACTTTACTTCCAAAGGTTGAAATGAAAAATGAAAAGAAATTCACACGTTTTTGATGGACCTCATCAAGCATATGTAAAATTTTACATATGCTTGATAAGTCCATCAAAAGCGTGAGAATTTTTCATTTCAACCTTTGCAAGTAAAGTCTGATGATCCAGAGCCCTGTTAAAGGGGTTGTGGTGAAATAAGTTATTACATGGAACCTTAAAGTGGTCTGTTTTTATTCAAACAAATATATATATATATATATATTCTAGGTTCACTTTTATATATATATATATATATATATATATATATATATATATTCTAGGTTCACTTTTTTATATATATATATATATATATATATATATATTCTAAGTTCACTTTTATATATATATATATATATATATATATATATATTCTAAGTTCACTTTTATATATATATATATATATATATATATATTCTAAGTTCACTTTTATATATATATATATATATATATATTCTAAGTTCACTTTTATATATATATATATATATATATATTCTAAGTTCACTTTTATATATATATATATATATATATATATTCTAGGTTCACTTTTATATATATATATATATTCTAGGTTCACTTTTATATATATATATATATATATATATATATATATATATTCTAGGTTCACTTTTATATATATATATATATATATATTCTAGGTTCACTTTTATATATATATATATATTCTAGGTTCACTTTTATATATATATATTCTAGGTTCACTTTTATATATATATAAAAGTGAACCTAGTATATATATATATATATATATATATATATAAAAAATAAGTGAACCTAGTGTGTGTGTATATATATATATATATATATGGTTGGATAGATCTCACATCTATCCAACCATATATGTTAGCTCTATCTCTGATATTGAGCGCTTTCCAATAAGTACCGCGCATATAATAAATAAATAATATATATATATATATATATATACACACACACACAAAAATGTCAAGAACTTTTCACCCGACCAGAAGTTCTACAGAAATTAATCCACTCATCAGGGGCACGATAATCAATTGAATTTATTAACAGATCTATCCAGTTTAAAATATGCTACGAGAAAACGTTATTGTCATCAATTTAATTTGAAATGTTCGATTACGAGTGTTGTGTCGGACAATTTCAGATTAGAATATATCACATCCTAACATCCTTTTAAAAAATTGTATTTTAATTTATGTTCACGGCAAAATGTTTTAAGGATATTAGATTGTATCTTACAGTTGAAATGAATCTATATCTGGTAACAACTTCTCCCGCACTTCCTGTTTGTAGAACTCTATTCCGGCTTCTTGCTTTCCAGTCAACTTTGAATTCGAACAATTTAAATGCAGTGTCATTCATTATCTTCTATCTCCTTGAATCCCTGTCCTTTTGTCCTCTTTCCTTAATAATGATTTCTCCCGGGACTATTTCACTCTCAGCAACCGCTTGTGTCTTAATGGCTTTGTCGCTTTGCTTTGGGTAAAATGTTAAAAATGTTTGAGTGTGTGAACACGAGCGTCCGCGAATGAAAATTTAGTCGGTTCTTTCAAAAATCAATGGATACGCCAGTAGTGCAATGGATAGCGGTTCGAAATGTGATATCCTAGATCCGAATTCGAATTCCAGTTAGGTTTGTTTACATTCACTAAGACGAAATGGTTAAGATACGAGTAAAAAAATGTCAGATTCCGATATTAAAGGCCATAAACTTAGAGAAAAAATAGAAGAGACAATCATGTCTTAGTGGCTTTGTCACCTATGCTTTGGGTGTTAAAACAGAAATTTTTTTTAAGAGATCTCTTATCAGATGTGCGATTTATAATCTACAGACAATAATTCCATTATGGTCAACGCTAATATTTAATAAGTTAATGCGATACTGAATTTACTATCAGCTTCGTGGGAGAAATAGTTTTGGGCCAGATGTTGATGTTCACGACAGAGTTAAAAAGAAAAATTTCAAGTGTTGAATTTAAAAGCCCTTCATTGTTGGTAGTTTGGTACAACACCATCTTCCTACACCCATTTTTCGTTTTCGTGCTGTATCAAGCTAAGTAAATATTGAATTTTGGCTGACACGACGATGTATTTATGCAAGTCGCATATTGCGTAGTAAAGGTCTTGGGACATTAACTTCACTTATCAGCAAACATTTACAGTAAAATGTCAGCAGTTATGGTGAACTTAGATTTAAGAAACTTTACGTTTCTTCGGGAGATCAAGTCTTTTTCACGTTTTAGGGAAATCGATCAATTCTTGAAATCCAATATTCATCTCACGTTTGCTGAATTAGCAGATGTAAATTTAAAAGAGGGGAAACAAATTAGGGAAGCTTTTTCTAGCCTTGAATTGCAGAATTTGAAATGTATTGCGTTTTTTTTTTTTTTAAATGTCATGTTCTTTCATAGAGTAGGCGACTACGGCTCTCCACACCTTCCCTTTTTAATACCTAAATTATTATGACTCTTCTTGGAAAAGGTAGTGGAGTGGGTTCTTGTTGCTCTTTCCGTGGTTTTGAATTTAGAGTTTATTTTCGATTGACCAACTATGTTCAGCATAACTTAAGGGGAAGTGGATTCATGCCTTTCCAAATGAATGAAACTAGAGTCATATGAACATAACAGCGTCTGGAGTTTTACAAGTATGTTCTTTAGAAAAGCATGCATCTAATTCCTAATTAGATCAACAATACAATAAAGTCATGTACAGCACCAAATGAAAAATGTTAGTTAAAAAATGGTTAAATTTGAAAAATGAAAAAAAAATGAAGATTAATAACATTTTAAATATACTAAATTTAAGAATATCAAAATGTTCAATTCATTTTTTATTCCCTTTTATTATTATTACCGTATTTTTCGGTGTATTAGACGCACATTTTTACTTTAAAAACTGATGGCAAAATATGACTGCGTCCTATACACCAAAGTTATTAATATATATATATATATATTAATTATGTCCTTGTTGTTACAATGTATATGTATGTATGTGCGTGTGTGATATAGACAACCCATGTATACATATATATATTTAAATAGGAAGGGTTTAGTACCCTTGAAGGAGTTCTTTATAACAATAGTATGAGAATGCCGTGGAACATGTGAGCAACAACGAAGTTTTGCTGGAAATGGAAACAAAAAGGTAACTCATACTTAACATCAGGAAGAGACAGTTGAGGTTTCTAGGGCACATAATGAGGAAAGAAGGCTTGGGAAATGTGTTACTCACGAGACAGAATAAAGGCAAGCGGGACAGAGGAAGACAACGCGTAACATACTTTAGTGAGGTTGAGTAAATGGATGGCGGAACAAGGTTCAGGAGAAATAACAGAGTGTAAAGTTTATTAAGAGCTACAAGGGGCAGGAAGTTGTGGAGAACCATGATCGCATACGTCCTGAGGGAACACGGTGTACAAAGATTTAAAACAATAGACTATATGAACACAAAAGACGTCACAAAATGCATTGGTTGTTCACTATAAAGAAACTGACCACAATTTTGACATGGGGAATGCTACTTTGATTAAAAGAGAAAATAATCCACTAAAACGAAAATGTCTGAAAAGTGGATTGATCGCTAGGTAAATTTGCGTCCAGGCTTTTACAATATATCAACAGTTTTGGTAAATTTCCTGTTGTCACAATGTGGGATAGTCAGGGAGAAAGGTGATGGAGTGAAAAAGAAAAATACAGATGAATTTGGCTAAATTGAAAAAAATATCCTTTCAAACATATTGAAACTACCAGCGTTTTCAGTTTTATGCGCAGACATGGCAACATTAACAAAGCTCCGTCCGATGAAATCCTAACGGATGAAATGTGCCACAAAAATCTTTTCGAATTTGTCATATTTTTTCGAAATACGGTTTGTTCATATTATATAAGAAAAATAGTTTTAAGGTATACTATATTTATGGGATAAAGTGCTCCATATCAGAGATTGAGTGCATGTAAATATAAAATGAACATTAAATTCAACACTCAGAGGAGAGAAGCTTTCATGCTAAACACAATCATCAGGCCACCTGATGATTAATTTAGCATAAAACAGCTTGTCGACTGAGTTCATAATATATATATATATATATATATATATATATATATTAAAAAGAAAACAAATCCGTTGTTGTATAATCAAAGTGGACCCCAGTAGTATCAAATGTTAAATAGCTCATTATATATATATATATATCGCTACACAAACATTTCTATGTCTCGGTACTTTAAATCTATAAAATAATTTAATAATAATTAATAATTTAAAATAATATTTAGCTCTACGTTATATTGAGCACTTTTTTAAAAAAGTGAATGCTAAGAAATTTGGATACTTTTATATATATATATATATATATGCGTTTTTATATTGCAGAACCATATCAGGAAAATTAATGATAAAATGTGAAAAAAAAAAAAAAAAAAAAAAGAAGAAAAATTCGTGTGACGCATTTCGTTCTTTACAACTCAATGATCTAAAATGTGCGAACAAAAGTGATAAAAACAATCAAAAAAGAACTAATTGAAATTTATACACTACCAAAACATTCTTTTAATTTAAAAAATTAAAATTTTTTTGTCCCTTCTCCTTTCTGCGCATGTCTTACATCAACGGATTTTGGGAGGAACTCCCCCCCCCCAAAAAAAAATAAATCAAAAAAATAAATAACAAAAAACGAAGAATGACGATAAAAATCTGCGAAAATTTTTCATCCTTTAATACTTATGCTTAGTTTAAATTTTAACGTATATAAATGTAAGTAGTGGAGCGGGGGTATCAAATTTGAAACCAGTGCAACTTTAGACTTTACTATCTTTTTTTAATGACGTCAATTCATCGCCGTTTCCGCTCTATCCCTGAACAAAGTCCTGTGAGTATTAAATTTTCCAAGCCGTCTTTCCTCATAACGTGTCAAAAATGTTTTAGCTCTTATTTTTTTTTGTTCGTTCTCATTTTCTTTAGAAATATGTTACTCATAATTTTTTTTTTCCATTCTCTGTCTGTCGTTTCCAGATGGTAGCATAATATTCGCTTTAAAAAGGGAAATATTTTATACTTTTCGCTTTCTCTCTCATCGCCATTTCTCTTCGGAAGCCTAACGTTTGCGACATGCACATCCTGGCTAGTCTCGCATTAAAAAAAAAAAAAAAAAATTGACTGAAAAGAATTCGAAAACAACACGCCAATAGCAACACATGCCACGTCCCCAAGGCCATCGACCTATCCCGTTAAGTGCGCTGTCAGTCATGACAAGTGACGAGATTCCATTTGCTTGGTCAAGCCATAAACAACGACATTTATTATTGAGTCTCATATCACCAGAGGGAGGTGGGTGTAATTGGAAAATACAAAATAAAAAAAAAAATCTTCGGGGAGTTTCAGAAAAAAAAAAAAAAAAAAAAATGTAGAGATGAGTTATTACGGCTTACGG
>OZ010580.1:62597387-62612387 GCA_963932145.1 Acanthosepion lycidas
GAAGTTCTTTGTCTCTAATTTGTGGGGAATCATTCATCATCCACAAGGCCGCATAAAATGTCGAGACTGGACCGTGAGCAATGGGCAGCACCAGTCCAGATATAGCAACAATACTCCATTCTTGTTCATAGAAAAAAGAAACATTCACAACGTTTCGGCCATTGTACGCTCCGGCCTTCTTCAGGTGAATGAAATTTCGAACCGAACCCTTTATTTCGTCCACCGAGATAAAAAAACACGAAAAAAAACAAAAAAACAAACCCAAAATAGGAATTGTACTAGTCCAATTAACCGTTTCTATACAGCAATCATTATGCGCTGATTAACGAAACAGTCTTACTATTTAACCCATAAGTGGGGATCAATATTTTCCACAAGAATATTTGTACGTAAGTGAATGTAACGGGCCCGGCTGGAATTAAAATCTGCTTTCCCATTCAGCCTTTTGCTTAATGTAATTTGGAAAATTATCTTATTAATATAATTATTTTCTCTTCTAGTTGCATGTGCTATTCATTTTAATTGTTACTGCTTTTGGAAGTCTTTAAACGATGCGGGGGGTTTCGTTATTTGGTAAGGCTCTTTGTGTTGTGCCAGTCTGGTGAATGAGACTCTCTTTTATGTCAGAAAGGACTGAAGACATTTTTAATCGTAGATACGGGAAAACAGTTCTACACAAAAGAAAATTCGCGTTCTTCTTAATTTAGTCCACATGTACGAGCACAACGTTTTTGGAAAAGAAAAAAATAATTCAAACGTTTTGGTTGCTCCTGTAACATTTGTCAGCGATCTAATATATATGTTTCTATTTCTGATATGAGATATTCTAATTATTTATATAGTTCGAACTGTTGCCCTCATCTTTATTACCATATCCACGACGTTTCACCCGTCGTACGCTATGGCCTTCTTCAGACGTTATAGGCTGGAATTTTTAATCGAACCCTTTATTTAGTCCACGGGGGTAGATGGGTCTACTTCTACGTGTCATGCTTTTAATATAGTTTTAAGATATAACTATGAATAAAAGTGCTCAATATCTGAGTTAGAGCGAATGTAAATATAAAAGTAACTTCATTGTTTTCACACACACACACACACACACACATATATAACTTGAAGAGCTCATGGGGACATGAAACTACGCAGTGTCGATTCCTATGTCGACACTGTCTTTATCTCTAAATGCTCTGCCTCCGATATTGAACACTCTTCCTATATATATATATATATATATATATATATTAATGCATGTTTCATTAAATAATATAGACAAGTTTTGTCTATTTAAGAAAGTTCCTTTCATATTGTTTGATAAGCTTAATCACATTATCGTTGAAAGACGAAAGGAAAACACTATATTGATACATGTTTAAATCCAATCTAACCTTTCGGCTGACATAAGCCATTATCAAAAGATGACAATTTCAATATATCAAACGACACACGGACGAAACAACAATGATAGTCCGCCCTTGCTACATGAAACATTTCAAAGTAACGACAAACTCGTATTTACGAGACGCGGAAGCGAAAATTGCGTCACTGCTCGTGACGTCACACATGACCATGATAACTAGACAAATCTTGCCTATATTATTTAATGAAAAATTGCTGCATACATACATACATACGCATATATCTCAGAAAGAGAAAAAACAGTTGGAATCCACAGTTCTTAGCATTTACTTTTTAAAAAGTGCTCAATCCAACGTAGAGACAAATATAATATTAAAATATTTTTTTATTATAATAGATTACAATAAAAACATTTTACTTCGCTACACAAAATACTGTCATGTTTTGGAACTATAATCGTTCCTCTTCGGGCGACTGACAGTATTTGAAAGACAATATATTAATCCGTCATAACGATTGACTTTTTCCGAGCTAAAAAAAAAAAAAAAAAAAAAAAAAAAAATAAAATAAAAAATGGGCCGGTTGTATTGATACACCGATTGGAGGGAGTTCCCAACTTATTACTTGAACGGAGGTATCCCGTCTATACTAAACAGACAATCGATCCGTTGATAATGTAACAAAATTGATAGGTAAAAGGGAAACATCGATGTATTTAAATAGTGATTATATCAAGGGTATATTTTGAAAGGTGATTCTGAAGGGTGCACGGACCAAACCGTCGCCCCAAAAATGACCACACATCAATATTTTTTATTTATTTTTATATTTTTATGTAGTTCTTGAACTGGCAGTTTGTTGTACACATTTTATATAACTAGTTCGATTTTACAGAAAAATAATCTAAACACAACAGCCGAATTTAAGTAAATGTGCAATTTCGGTTATACTTTATTCATGAATAATCTAGGATTTTTATTTTAAAAAAATATATATAAAGCAGTAAGAGTGAGAATAATGAAAGTAACCTAACACGAAAGAAAAGGATTTTACTTTGTAGTTCGCTGCTGCTGACAACTGAAGAAAAGAAAACTTTAAAAGTTATGAAACTTTTAAATGAAATATTGAGACTTTTAAGCGACCGGCGAAACAATTTTTCAAAATTCATACGCTTAAAGATTTGGTTTGTTTTGTTTTGTTTTACGGCATATCACCCTCAATGGGTTATTTAATGCCGACAAAATTTTTATTGTTGGTAATATTTTTTTCCAAAAGTCTATTTCTGGTAATAATTTTTCTTCCATGGAATTTTTTTTTTCAAAAAATGTATAGCTAGTAATTTTTTTTTTTTTCAAAAATGTATTGATGGTAATAAATTTTTTTTTTTTTTTTTTTTTTTTACAAATTATTTCTGTTATTAAAACCTATTTTTACACTTTCATAGTATTTTGACCCTAGTTTGGTGGTTAACTATTTACTCATAGCTGGGACCCTAACAGGTGCTATTCACCTCGGGTTAGGGTGGATGTGGGAACACCAGCAATTAAGAGGCGGTTCCACGCTCCTCAAAACCTTCTGATCAGAGGCCTTGCTGTTGGACGTAGTTTATCGTTTTACCCAGGACGGGCGCTCGAAGATTGGTAATTTTACTAAAATTTATATTTTTCTCTGTCTGCCTCTCATAGCTCCAATCAAATACAGCTAAGATTATGTTTTGAGTGGGGTTCTGACTTAAGTCAGGTGGGGACTGAGAGCAAGAATTTGCCTACCAAAATTAGTTAACATCATTTCCACGGGTGTTGGGGATGATTTTTGGGGACCAGGGTTGACGGGCCCGAACTATGTATTTCCACTTGTGATCAGTGAACAGGTTTCTAGCATTTTGCCGTATTAGATTTCGAAAATTGTAAAATTTACATTTTTAAGAAGTGGTTCGGTTTATAAAATATTTTTTTAAATTATACTATAGCTTTTTACGGTAGAGGCGATCATGGCTCTCCACAGATTCCTTTTATCTTATAATTGCTAGGCTTAGTGGAGTGATTTCCTGTTGTCTTCTTCACGGTTTCGAATTCAGTGTTTTTCTTGGTAGTCTGGTTATCACCCAAAGCTAGAGAGTACAGTTTTACTTTACCATTTAACCCATGGCTGGAGGGAGAACACAGATTCCGGTCTTTCACAAGAGGTTTTATAAGAAAGTAGACGTAATTGACCAAGCAGGAATTTAAACACAGTCTTCCGATAACAGTTACACTACCTACACATTGATAAGTTACTTTCTGTCCGTTTGATTAGCTAAACTGAACTTTTAATTTTTTTTATTTAAATGTATAAAGTAGACATTTTGTTGATAATTCCCCAGCCATAAAGAAAAATTATGACTTTTTTTTTTTTTATACAGGAAATGTTCTCACACAGGGTGTCCATAACGTCTCTTTACAAATTAAAAGATATATTACAAAGGCAACTGATGAGATATCTTAATCAGATTTGTTCTATGTTCTCAGTAGTGATCAAAGTTTATAATCACATTGCATTTGTGTATTTCAGATATCCTGTTTGATGAAAGAGGTACTGTTAAATGAAACCCTAACATTTCCAGACCGGTGGATTGGAAGCGATGTCCTAAATCTTTGGCCCCCTCGTTCCCTAGATATCACACCTCTTAACTGCTTCCTCTGGGTTTAGGTTAAAGATATCGTGTATCGAACAAAGATACGGGACATCACTGATCTAAAGCAAAAGATCACTGATGCCATTTCCACCATTGATGAGGTTATGCTATAGCGAACATACCGTCTTGATGTGCTTTGTGCAACTAATGGTGCCCATAGAGTGGTGTATTAAATGAGTTAAAAAAAGTAAAAAAAAACTTCAGTCCTCCTCCTCATCTTGTAACAAATTCCACATATTTGTCTGTTCATTTGTTTATGTAATTTTTTTTTTTAAACTGTAAAGAGACTTTTGGACACCCTGTATATGTTATATAAATAAACCATAGTTCGAGATTAGAAGAAAAGTTAAGTCCTCTCACCAAGCTTCGATTTATAGAACGCAGGGAGATATTTTATAGGGAAAAAGAGATTTGGGGGATATTTTATAAAAAACAAAATGCGTCTTAGCAGCAGCAAAATGAGCTAAGTCCTAATTAGCCTAAAATCCCGCCAGACAAAGAACTAGTTTTCCACTTCTAAAATAAAAAGTATTCGTACAATTCTGTCCCGCCTCAATGATCGTAGCAAGAAAACAAAACAAAAAATATAAAATAAAATATCAATATAGGTAAAATAACTGGTACATTCAACTCATTTAGGCTGGTAAGAAATCGTAACAAAAAATATATAATAATAATTAATATAATAATAGTTCTAAGCCTGACCACTGACGATCCCCTTAAAGTCACTTTCAATACATTATCTGTAGTAAACTACTTACCAGTGCTTTTACATCATTCATATATTGTCATAAACCCTCCTTTTGTGTCCTGGGGTATTAGAACACGACACAATTTTTTTTTTTCCAATTTAGCAAATGGAAAATCGAATTTGCATGATTAGTCAAGTAGATTTCTAAATTCCTCTGTCAAGTAACTATAAAGAATTTCTTCTTTTAGTAAATGTTTGCGCAAATTATAGTTTTATTTGTTTACTGAAAATATATTTTAATTCTTTAAAACAAGAAAATTGATTTTTTAATATTAGCTCTTTAATTAGATTTTAAAAAATAAAACCTTTTCTTTTTTTCATTTTTACTTATCTTTTAAAAACCAGAAAGAACACACACACACACATATATATATATATATATATATATATATATATATAAAGGTAATAAATCCGTTGGTATATAATCTGTGGATCTTAGTAATATAAAATATTAAAACTTATCCACAAAAAAAAAGAAAAAAAAAAGAGATCCATGTATTTATTTCTGCAGAGAAAAAAATTAAGCCACAATAAAATCCCAAATCATTATTATATATATATATATATATATATATATATATATATGAGAAAATTAAGAACGAAATGATACATATATAATATTTGAACAGACACCAGCTTCCTGATTTCTAATGCTTTTCTGGAATAAAATACATATAGTTCTATTCAAGTAATAGTGATTATTACTTCCTGACCATTAAACATTTTCTTCCCGATTTTCATTGCAAATATCGATTGAATGCCAAAAATGGTTGAAATAGATTTGAAGTTGTAATGTAAAGACAAAATATCTACTTAAAGGGTATTTTCTTTCCTTATCTCTTATTTAACTACAGCAGAAAATGACGAAAGTTAGATAAGGTGTAGTCAGTGGGCACAGATAAAAAAATCAAAAACTATCTGTATATAGTAGGTTCAAATAAAGTTAGTGACTGCCGAAATAGTTATAGGTTTTATTTTTCCACAATTACCAGAATTTACTGTTTTACGATGGTTAGTTATCTTTAGAGTGAATAAAAATACTGGTTTAGTAAATTGTACCTGTGGCATCAAAGGTTATATATATATATATATATATGGATTGATGTGAGTTTGTGACACTAGGTTTCACGCCCTTGCGGTCGTCAGACAAACAAAAGTTTGTATGACGATAGCAATGGCGTGAAACTCAGGGTCACAAGCTCACATCAATACAATTAAGTGTGTATATATATAAGAAAAAAAGATGCCAGATGAATGTAGCGGTTTTAACGCACTGTGGAAAAGATGAAATGGAGAACAATAGAGAGATTCCAAGTGCTTGTGAGGGTACACTTGGAGAAAGGTCAAAAACAAAGTTAGGGTTCATATCAGTAATCTCAGATGTACTTAATATTGGCCCAAAAGTGAAAGGAGAGAATACATATTTGCGGAGACTTGCTGTTACTTGACCCCCATTACAGATTATCAACTACTGTTACCTTTGCTCCGATTATTAGTGTAATAACAACAGCAACAATGGACATCCTCTCAAGAGCAGGAGAGATGTCCTCGGAACAAAAACAAAATAAAAAAAGAAACTTTGAAAAGAAAAAAAAAAAGTTTGTCAAAGGACGTTCCTGTCGCAATGGATCATAAGAAGGAATAAAATTGCCAGCGAACCAGAACAGTAACAATTTGGGGAAACTTTCATTACATATTTAAAAATCACCTAACACTTCTTTATTAGCCAGCTGAAAATTCCAAAGATTTGTTTTGGACACAAGAACGGAGTGGTGAGAAGCGAAGTCTATTTTGGAATCATTTAATTCATAACTTCGTAAATAAATAAAAAGCTATACGTTTTAGAGATTTAGCGAGGTTAGTCCTACAAGAACTAAGCACCGATCGCATCTGCCATGCTAGCTCGTTAATCATTACCCTACTTCGACGCAACTTTCGTAAATTCAAAAATGTTTAAAAAAATTCTTAACTAAACGCATTTTAAATTTATGAAGATGATTTATACACTGACGTGAGATAATCAGACTAGGTGTGCTTGTCTTAGTTGTTATAGTCATATTTTGGAAGGCTAATGTGTACAACAGACACCTGACGAATGCCAGAGGGAACAACTGTCGAAATGTTGTGGCTATAATAACTAAAACAAGGACACTATATAAAGTGATTCAGTGTATAATAATAATAATAATATTAGGTTGGTGCAAAAATAATGTCGTTTTTTGACGTTAAAAATACGTCAAAAAACGACATTATTTTTGCACCGACCTAATAATAATAATAGTACTGTTCAGCACCTCAGATTTTTGTATTAGTTGTCTACATTTACTCTAGAGTCTGAAACTGTTTATCTGTTCATCAGCGGGAGTAATAGAGATTATCATGATCACGTGCCGCGATGATTTTTTCCTTTTTTTTTTTTTTTTAAAGTTTGAAAGATGTGACAGCCATTGCTACTTGGGAGACACATCAGAGCGGGGAGAGAGTTTTCCGACTTGAAGGTATTTCTAATTGGGACACCACCTGAAAGATTATGGGTTGGTTTTATCGAAGCTTGTGACTATAATGCGCATTTAGCTGCGATGCGTTTTCCTAGTAAACACTCATCACTTTGGATCTTCTTATGATAGCTATATAGGGATTCATATATTTGTATCCCAGCGTACATTCTTAGCGGAATGTACTAGGTACCCTCCCACTAAAGTTTTACTTTTACAGAACAGATATATATAAGGTTTGTGAAAAATAATGACGTAATAATGTCGTATTTTGACGTATTTTTTAACGTCAAAAAACGACATTATTACGTCATTATTTTTGCACCAACCTAATATATAAAATTTAAATAAAAACAGATCACTTTAAGGTTCCATGTAATTAATTATTTCACCACAGCCCTTTTAAAAGGACTGCGGATCATCAGACTTTACTTCCAAAGGTTGAAACGAAAAATTTTTCGTTTCAACCTTTGGAAGTAAAGTGATCTGTTTTTATTTAAATTATTTGGTCTGAATTTACATTGAGCTCTCTGGATTTTATCCTCCTTGGGTCGACCCATACGGATTACCTAGTTTTCCATAAACTCTCTCTCTCTCTCTCTAGATATATATATATATATATATATATATATATATATATATATATATTCAGCAATATACATAATATCTTACATTAATTCCACAGCTCGGAGTTTCATGCCGAAGCAGTTTTCAAATGCTGGAATAATGGTATTTATTTTTATTTCTATTCATATTTTGGGTCGACATTTTTTTTTTTTTAATTTTTCTGGATCGCACGTGATATATTATTGTTGGAATGGTATATCATTGGGAGTTAAAAAAAATAATTAATTTTAGTTTAATTTTGAATTTAAGGTTAGTTTAACTTTTATACCTACGTATATTTACCGATTCAGTTATATATATGAGGAGGCGCGGTGAAGGAATCGGAGAGCCGAGTTCAAATTCCAGTCGAATCCATTACATTCACTTACGTGCTATTCCCATTGGGAAAAGTATGAATCCTCTTCTTCCCCTAGCTATGGGTAAATAGTAGGACAGAACGGGTTCTATAGCCTTGGATGGCAACTGGTCTAACGCAGAAAGAAATGGCAACCTACTGCGGGAAAAGATCTGCCTCGTCAATCATGTATCGAAAGATACATGATCGCCTAAGCGTGTATCACGCATGGTATATAAATGACCGACTATATATACATGTGTGTGTGTGTGTGTGTGTGTGTGTGAATAAAGACAAAAGAAAAACTTATCTTAGCCGACGCGTTTCGTCTTCTAAGGAACTTTATCAAGATATATATATATATATATATATGGAAACTTCTTTTTTTCTGAAACTTTCAATTCGGGGTGAAATCAAGTTGAAGACTCGGTTTCTAATTCCGTAAACGTTTCAGTGTTTGTAAATGCTTGTAAAAGCATGTCTGTGTTAGAAAACAGAATAAAGAAATGTACAGCAGCAGTATCTGTCGTAACCGAATTTCTTTCATGCCCACGACCGCCTCAAATGATGTCAATACACAGGGAAATCCTCTAAAAATATGACAGGTTATATTTATTTCGGCAGGCAAAACTTAGCACGCAATTTTCAAAATAACACACGAAGAACACATGGCCAGAAAATAAACACATGCTGCAAAACAAAATTAACCCTATACGCGTACACAGAGGTCGCCTTAAAGTTGAGTACACGAATTTATTTAATTACAAAAGACTGAAGGAAGATCCCCTCTTTTTAATTTAAGCTTTTTGGATCTACCATTGCACTAAAAAATCAGAAACTCGGGGTATTTTCTGTAGATAGACCTCATTACTAAATATTTGTACAGAAAGTTTTGTTCTAGAGACTATGTCGAAACGCCTCCAAAACTGCTTAGACTGGTCAAAGGCCATCTAGTAAGAATCGAACTCTGTTCCCTCTCTGACTGTGAGACTGGATTAAAAAACTGTCTCTCTAAGGTAGACGACCTTCTTTCAACACTTGGTATCTCACCGTAAAAGTATTTTATTTAGTTCGTAAGTGATTTGGTTTTTTAGCTGATCATTACTATGTAGCGGGTTCACTTCTCGGTAGGGAGCCCCACGCTTGTAGTCTTACAACAAATTTAAACTTAGCTTTTTTTTAAAAACAAAACAAAAACAACAAAACATTTAAATGAATGAGAGAAAGTTGAAATTTTGTAGGGACGATTTCGGGGTAACTCTTTGCAAGTGAAGTTTGTGAATTAAACATGTGAGTTGTAAATAAACTGAAAAAAAAAACTAAAAATAAAATAAAAGTAAAACAGTCACATATCGACAGTTTGTCACTTGTAGAATCGTAAATATGATAAAAAAAAACGAGTCTCGCTATATCGTCCGAAGTGAAATCCAGACAAAATTATTAAATTATTCAATTATTGATCCAAACGGAAGGACAGTTACTCTCGGCTGTGTTTACAAAAATCTTGAGTGTTTTTTTTTGTTTTCTTTTTTTTATCTTTCTGTTACGCATGTTAATTTCCTTTCCACCTGTTTTGGAAACTATTTTGTAACATAAGATGAAATTTAGTTCCTTTGGCTTACACAATCAAAGACAAGAAAACTTATTCTCTTAATGGTAAATAACACCAACACACATACGTGCGTGTGTAACAGGGGGAAATAGTTTGATATACTTTGTTGTTTAAAAAAACAAAATACATTATATATATATATATATATATATATATATATATATAATGTGTGTGTGTGTGTGTGTGTGTGTGTGTCGCTTGTTTTTTTTTGTTTTTTGTTGAGAAAGTAAACTAAACAGAAAGAAAAGATAAACTTATAACAAAGATTGTAATAAAAATTCACCTTCTATAAAAATTAATGTAAAAGTTACAAATAAACATACTATATAAAATTATTTAAGGATTTTAAATTGAATTAATAAATGAATAAAGATTACAAGGCAGTAATTAAAAAGGAGAGGCGTGTAATTTATTTTTAACGTTTTTTTTTTTTTTTTTTTATCACTCATCTCCGGAGAAATTTCACCAAAAAACAAAACAATTGCTAAATTGTTAACGTTTCCAGTAACAAGCACAAATTCGCTCGTTTAAAAAAATAATAAAAAAAAAAAAGAAAGTTATATATTGAAAAGAAAAAGAACAAAATTATTATTTAACTTACCTGATCCTGTGACAAGAACAGTTTCACCGGATATATCCTTGCCATAAACACTGGCTGGCAAAATTGCTCGTACAATCCCGTCCAAAAAATAATAGATGAAAGCCAAAAGTGTAATCAGAATCTCCTTTACAAAATCCCAATCTACCATGGTGAACGGATTATCCGTAAAGATTATTAGAATCTTTGAAGAGATTGAGAAAAAGAAAAGAAATAAGAAAAAAAAAAAAAATAATAATGAAGAAGCGAAAAAGCTTTTAAGTTCGATTTACGGAAAAATCAAAACAAGGAAAAAAAACGAAGTTAATTTTTAAACAGTATTTGTGAAAATGCTTGCTGAATGTTGTTAATGCATATTTACACTGAACTGGCATTTAACAAATTTTGTGTGTCATGAATAGGTTGTGGCGGGGGAGAAGTTAAAAAAAAAATAAAATAAAAAGCTTTCACTCGAAGCTAACGTAACGTGTAAGTTACTAAATTCTTTACCAAAAATATGAATGAATAGTTGGAAGGGAGAGAGAGAAAGAGAGAGAAATAAAGATCAGGGCATGAATGAATTGAAAAAGGTGTGGACAAACTGATACGTTTTTTTTTTTATGAGGGTGACTAGTTTCGATAGATACGGGTGTTTTTTAAAAGTGATGTTCTCGGTTAGAGAAGAAAAACTCAGCTGAAGTTAATAAGAAAGAAAGAGGAAAAAAACTTTTTACGTATGTGTGCGTTACAAGCTACGATGGATAAATAGTGCCTATATATATATATATATATATATATATATATATATTATATATATATACATATACACATATATATATATATGTATGTATGTATGAATAGTATATTTATATTTAACACGTTATTTTTTTTTCTCTATCTCTTTTTTCTCTCCGTTCTGTTTTTAAATGTAAAGATTGGCTGTTAATTTATTTTTTTGTTTATATCCTGCTGCAAATGAAGAATTCATTCATAGATTTGCAATGTCAATTTACCTTATTTTTTTTTTTTTTTTACTTTTTACTTTTTCTTAGTAATGTAGAAGTCGATATACGTTTGAGGGCGGTGATGTAGCAGTATTTACACACTATTACTACTACTATTACTGCGGTGTTCCTCTTTACAACCAGTGCCTGGGGTGCGAGTGACGGGGGACAGGAGAACGGGATGGGGCGGGTGGGATGCGAAATATTGCTAGAACTAGATACAGAAGTAGTAGTATTAGAAGTTAATGCGAGGAATGTTATCTTAAAAAAAAAATAAAATAAAAATAAAGAAATAAAAAGTAAAAGAAAAAAAAGAAGAAAGGAATAATAATAATAATAAAAAAAAGGAACCATCATTTTTCGTTAGGTCTCCCTTCTACCACTTCTGGGTTCCCACCCAATCCCGAACCGCTTCAACATCTTTGAATAACCACGTGGCTGTTTTTGTTGTTTTTATTTTTTTGTTGTTTTTTTTTGTTGTTTTTTTTTTATTATTATTATTATAAAAATAATAATAATAATTATTATTATTAGTATTTTTTTTATTTTTATTTTTTGAAAAAGCTATTAAGGCGAAATGGTAGATGTTTATTCTACTTTTCCTTTCATTTACCATCCAATGAAAAAAAAAAAAAAAAAAGAAAAAAAAGGTGACAAAAAATGCACACATAAATTTATTATATTTTGCTATTTTACCTTTTAGTTTGATAAATAAGGTAACACATGCGAGATGCCCAATGAGGAACGATCTCATTATAGTAATGTTCTGCTAGAGAGTAATTAACTAACCATTGCCTGACATCGAGATACCTAGATATTTAATAAGCTTAGTCAGACACAAGGCCATGGTTGCGGAGCATCAAGGAGGATGGAACTCACTAAGCCAGCTAGATATTAGTACGGCAACCATTTACCAAAGTGTTTTTTTTTTCTTTTCTTTAAATTTATCTTTTTTCATGATAGTTAAACTTAGATTATTTTAACAGAAAGTGGAATTAGCGAGAATTGCGATAAGACGAGGGTTAAGAAGATTGTGTGAAATCAATCTTTTAAATTTGGGAAGGACCTTTCGAGACCTTGACGTTTTGCCACTGCCCGAACACAGTCCTTTCGCACGGGTGAGGAAATACTTTAGCTACTTCGGACGTTCTTTTCTTCACTAGAACTTAAAAAAAAAAAATCAAGGTAAAAGAAAATAAAAAAATAAAAAATAAAAATAACAAGCAGGAGAAGAATCATAGTATCATCTTGTCTGGTTTCACTTTATTTGGGGAGAGGCAGTTGAACGTAACGGATAAGTCAGTAACTGTCATTTATCAAAAATAACAAAGAAGCCTCAGGAAGAGTAAGAAAAAGAAAAAAGTTTATTTAAGTAATAAAACTTACTTTTTAGAATCTGTATTCCAAATATAAATACATTTAATTTTTTTGGTTTTCGTTAAAAACGAAAAGCCTGAAAATTATTAGGCCTTTTTCCATTTATTCCTGGTCACACCCGCTGAATTTGAGGTGGGGTACCCAGATTAAAATTGATAAATAATTGTGTTGCTTTGCTTAGAACACCAAGTTAGGGAAAAAAAAATCCTGTTTTATCTCCACTTGTTTACGATCAAGGTACAATTGGAGAGTAAATTAAAGTAGGAGTTTTTTTTTTTTTTTAGTTTCTGAGATAGAAGGGAAAATTTCGCACTTGATTGTGTACACAAGAGAGCCTAAGACAAATGCCGATAAAAAGTACTACAATTCAAGTCCCCTATTTCTTCTCGGGTTTTTCCCTGTGATCAATAGACGAAAAAAGTTTTACATAACACGAGTAACGTGGACTGGCCGGTGTAGAAAAATAGCATTTCGGACTATGTGAAAAAAAAAAAAAAAAAAATACAATTGACAGACAGGCGTTGTGAAAAATGTAGATCACTTAAAAAGCGGGTTAGGGGATTATAAGAACTTTTGTGTGCATTGGGGGGGGGGTTACAAAGGCTCTACCCCCCCTCTCGTCTAACAGTTTTATTTTCCCAACAAACTCGCCTTACCAAAAAGCATGTAACTCTCAAAGTCAGAAGGTGGGAGGTGGTAACTCGTCGGAACCCCACGTCGTAGGCAGGGCTTAACCGTAAAGCAGTAACACGTGGGATTTGTGGGGCCTACGAGGTACAGAACGGGTGCGAGACGACAAACAATTCTCCCCTCTCACCTCTTATTCCGACTAGAGAGAGAGAGAGAGAGAGAGTATATGAATTAATTATTGTGCAGCTCTCCCTACTTTCTCCCACGGTAGTTTGACATCGACCTTCTCTTCAGACGAAACGGGCACAATTCATTAAGGTCTAGCTCATGGGGACTTGTTTCCCAAGCAAAATCTCACCAATTTCAGTTACATTAAAGGGGGTATGGTTAGAGAGCATGATTTATACAAATGCATGTGGGTACCCACACTTAAACACTAGCCTTGTGACGCATGCTGTTTGTTTGGCAAGTTGAGTAGGTACCCCGCCCCACAAAATCACGAATAATTATGTAAGTCAGCCTGCTTAGTGGTGACATATACTTCTCACAGTCATTTGTGGTCAGCATTGGATTCCCGATTACCCTGATTTCGAATGCTAATCTTCAAGGCAAGCATGCTATTCTCAGTTGGAAGACTGGCACCTCACAGTCTCCTCACTTTTAGTTTAGCCTTGGACCATACTTAAATCAGCTTAGTAAATAAATATGACCTTTACCTAGCATTGACCAAGGGCACCAGTCTTCGATTTCATGTTAGCTGGGGGGTCTTTCTCCACACCACTGGCTGGATGAATGCAATCCTCTTCCACCCGCCAAAACTTTATCTGCGTAGAAGGTAAACTTTTCAACTCAAAAAATGACAGCATGCACACACGCACACGCGCGCGCTCACAGAGAGAGAGAGAGAGAGAAAAAAGCATGCGAACGAAACTTTGTATTGTAAGTCTGCTTGATGAGGGAGGTTGTGTTACATAGGGGAGTGGTTTGTGTCAGAACTGAAGCAAAAACAGAATTCGAAACGATGAGTTTTAAGGCAGGAGTTACTGTACGGTAATTTCTGCGTTCATGGACCTAGCAAATATATAAAATTATACATACATCATAGTGGGCTACAATCATCAGACACTTAGAAAATTTTAATAGTTTGCAGTTACTGTCGAAAATGTTAGAAATACTTAAATAATTCTGTAACTGTATTGGTAATCAGTAATCAATAAATTTTTTTATTTGTATAACTAATAACTAATTATTATAAGAAAAAATATTTGACTTTTATATAATTAACAGTATCCGAAAAAAGCTAACAAAAAAAAAGAAAAAGATCCAAGATGTAATAATATTGATCACCCCGGCATTTTAATGAAATATATTGAGCTGTTAACACGAGCAAGCAACTTCTGTTTCCATGAAATCTTAATATCTAATTACCACAAATAGGAGAGATATGGATACGTAGCCGATTGATATATACAATTATATTGTTTTACATTTTAGAATAAATTTAAAACACTTATTTAAGAATTCTTAAATCTAAAGATAATCGTAAACTTCTCTCCCAAC
>OZ010580.1:62614887-62619887 GCA_963932145.1 Acanthosepion lycidas
TAAAGAAGTAAAGGCTTTATTTTTAATTCAACATTTATATTAAGTCAAATGTTCACTAAAATAACGCATGAAACAATATACGTATATACGTACGCAATCACTTTATATAATCTTCTTACTATATAATGTATTTTAAATCAGAAAACTAAAGGATTTGCTAAGAGAATCGGACTACTTACGTATAGATCCCCCCCAAAAAAATTAATTATTCGTTATGTGCAACCAGTGTTTATGAAAAAAAAAAAAAAAAAAAAAAAAAAAAAAAAATGGTCGTTTATTAAAAAAAAGAAAAAAAAAAACAAACAAAAAAAAATCTCATAATGACAGTATCTTTCTATTTTTTAATATAAATGCTTATCAGTTAAGTAATACGTAATAATACGTTTCGCTGTTTATTAAGAGGTTGAGACTTCCGAATAGAAATAAAATTAACAGAAATTAATTTTCAAGTAGTTTCAGGAGTTACGCGGATTTTACATACGTTTTCGATTTAATATTTTAGAAAACAAATGGTTGGTAGCGGGGTGGATGAGAGATTTTTCATGACATTTAATAAAGCGCTATTTTTCAATTGATAACTGATCGTACCTCTCGTTCTAACTCAAGCCGCCAGAACAAACAGTAATTAAATCATTATCTGTTTATCTTTTGAAATCGGTTTATTTCGTAGCCAAGATGATATTGCAGTCTAGTAAACCCGCCCTTTGCCCGAGTGGCTGTTTAGTTACTGAATTATTATCGATGGTGTCAACAATCAGTGCCAAATTTCAAGCTTCTCCCGGGCCTCCAAAGTCTGCTTTGTCGGCGAGGGTCACAATTTCGACCTTGAGAATGCACCGGAGAACAATAGAGCAAGATACATTTATTTATTGATCTTTCACTCTCGCTGACCGTCGATAATATCGAATTTTATATTCACTCGATGGCAGATACTCAGTTATGGTGTCATTTTCCCGTTCTGTATCCCCAACAAGCCAGCATGTTGTAGTGGGGGGGTCTAATCGTGTTTTTTTTTTTTTTTCGGTACCGAAAATCGGTATTCAAACTAGGATAAGAGAAAATTAAAACCGAATGTTTGTATGTTGCTTCTCACCTATCTTACCACGTGCAACAAAACCTCTGCAAACATTAAACATTTCCAAGGGATGCATCTTGGCTGAAAGGGTTAACATAGCTTAAAAAATAAATTAGAATAAAGAATTAAAAAAAACAAAGCAACTATTTTTTGTTTGTGGACCTAATGTCGAATTTTCTATCATAATGTAACCATGGTTAGCGGCTCGGGTCGAGGTATCGGAGAATTTAGTTCAAATTACAAAGGCTAATAAAATTGAATCACAACTAGAATCAAATGATATGTGCGGGTAGTCTAGCGGTTTGTTCTCAGAACTGAGCGGGTTGAACCTCATACGTCGAAAACGACGGGAGAGTCCAATTTTATGTTGAACAGAGACTTTTCAGCCTCCATTTATATATATATATATATATATATATATATATGAATATCTATCTATCTAAACCTGTTCATATCTATCTATCTAAACCTTTTCATATCTATCTATCTAAACCTTTTCATATCTATGCTTTTCGGCCTGTCAGTTTACTTTCATACCCGACGTCACACCTTTTCTTTATGTTAAAACATTTTTCATTCATCCACATTTCCCACGTTATTTGTAATTTTGTTTCAATAAAATCTCCCGATACGAAGGCGATTTTCTTTAATATCTTCTGAATTTTCTAATCGACTCTTTACGTTTGACTTGTTGTATTCATCGACAACTTTCTGGCCATTGGTAGAAATATGTGAAAAAATGCCTGTGATTCCATTTTAAAATTTTCTTTAAATCTATGGCCTTTCTAGTTTTCATTTGACCATCCTTTATCTAATATAAATCAAAAATGTTGTTTGTATGTCCCACGAAACATTGAAAACTAACTAAATGGATAAATGTGATTGTCTGCGCGAACGTCTGTGTTTGTGTGCGTGTTTTTATGTTAAGATGTAAGTAATCTTCACACAGATTTATTTTCTTTAATATTTGGAAATTGTCAGGCATTCTTGGGAAAGATACTGGAGTAATTTGCCATTGCTTTCTCCACGGATGGATTCAGAGTTTTTCCATTTATTAGACTGGATACGACCCAAAGCTAGAGAGCCCTATCTACACCGGTGTTTAACCCATGGGATAAAGTGACAGATTTACTACTTCTGTCGATATCTCTGAGATGAGGTATTATGATTACTTGCATTATTCGGACTGTTATCCACATCTTCAGTGACATATTCACAAGGAAACATGGCACAGTGGATAAAGACGTTGATTAGATCCAGTGACTAGCTTCTAGAGATATAATGGCTATATATATCTCTGAGATGAGGTATTATGATTATTTACATTATTCGGACTGTTATCCTCATCTTCATTGCCATATTCACAAGAACACATGGTCCAGTGGATAAAGACGTTGGTTAGATCCAGTGACTAGCTTCTAGTGATATAATGGCTGTCTCTATCTCTGAGATGAGGTATTATGATTACTTACTTTATTTAATTATTATTATTATTATATTCTCATCTTTATTGACATATTTATAATGTTTCGGCCGTTGTATGCCCCGACCTTCTTCAGGTATTTGGAATTTCCAACCGAACTCTTTATTTCATCCACCGGGATAACTGGGACATCCGGAAGAGCCATGGTACGTGGAACTAGAACAATATATCCCGGTGGACGAAATAACGGGTTCGGTTCGAAATTCCAATCACCTGAAGAAGGCCGGAGCATACAACGGTCGAAACGTTGTGAATATGGTAATGAAAATGAGGATAACAGTCTGAATAATGTAAATAATGTAAGATTTCCTATTGTCGGAATTTCTGAGATGGTGTTATTTTTATTTACATCCTTTGCATTCGAGCTATTGATCTCACCTTTATTGTTTCTCTCGTTCTCATCGTTAGTGCCGTTGTATCGTCTGATTAGGTTTAAGGCTCCACGTTCTAGGTTCAAGTTTGTCCCCTGTGACAATGTTGGACCTAGAATGGTTAAAGCGTTCGTTCGTGAATTCTGTGACATTAGTTATTGTAAGTTCAATGCTTAGGCCAAGCAGAAATGGGGCGAGCTTATAACTGCCCAGTTAAAAATCAAAACAAGACGCGATATCTCTAGAAAATGGTCACGGGGAAAACACAATCCACGTAGATTAGAGGGGTGCAGTTCGAAATTTCTTGAAGGTTAAAAGTTTCGACAACCACCTGAAGAAGATTAGGGTGCACAACAGCCGAAATAGTGCGATATTAACAACTTTATTTATTTGAATTTACATGATTTAATCATAAGTGATTATTAGTTGTTTATCTTTGAGTCTATATGTATTCAAAAACCTGGGCAGAGTGTTGCGAGACAGGAGGATTGTTTTGGTAACAAAGAAAAGAGTACTGAACAGCTACGTGATATATTTCCTCCTTTACAGCAGCGAATGTTGGACGGTCTCCTCGTGAAGGAAAAGAGACTTGAGACAACGGAGGTATGGTTACACAGAAGGATGCTAAGGATATGGACCGAGCGTGTGAGCAACAATAAGATTTTGGAGAGGATGTTATACTTAACATCAGGAAGAGCCGGCTGAAATTTCTGGGACACGTAATGAGAGAGGAAGACTTGGAGAAATGATACTCACAGGTCGAATAGAGGGAAAGAGAGACAAGAAAAAGCAACGGAATTAAGCATGTGAATGAGAGAACGAGGCCAGGAGGTGGTGACAGAGGGACAAAACTTATTGAGAGCTACAAGGGAGAGGAGGAAGTGGAGAGCCATGATAGCCTGCGTCCTGAAGGCTGATGTATTTAAAAAGAAAGATGTGTTTACTTGATTTGAGTATAGATAAATATTGGTCCTTTATATCTGAGCTTGTTATGCATTTAGTTGGTTCGGGGATAACACCTCATCTCAGTAATGGTCATTTGCATTGGTTTGGTTTGGTTTGTTTTATAGCATATCAACACCTCAGTGGGTTATTTGATGCCGACAAGATTTTTATTGCTGGTGCATTCTCATCGAGAATGAGCTCAGCGAATATACAACAATAGAAAGAGGCGTAAGGCAAGGATGTGTCTTCTCACCAGACTTATACAGCGAGGCAGTTCTGAGGGAACTGGAGATCATACCAGGATTCATCATTGGGGGCCACAACCTTACCAACATAAGATACGCAGATGACAAGATACTGATAGCAGACACGGAAAAGAAACTACAAAATCTCCTACAGAAGGTAGCAAGGGAGAGCGAGAAGAAGGGACTAACTATAAATTACAAAAAGACAGAATGCATGGTCATCACTAAAAAAATGCAATTTGCAGGTCGGGGACACTAAAATCAAACATGCGTGAAAGTTTAAGTATATGGGAAGTGTTCTGACGGAGGACGGTAGGTGCGACGCTGAGATTCGAAGACGGATTGGGGTGGCCAAGGATGTATTCCAGAAGCTGGGCAGAGTACTGCGCAACAGGAGAATTTCTATGGTGACAAAGAAAGAGTACTGAGTTGCTTAGCGATATCTGTCTTCCTATACGACAGGGAATTTTGGACGGTATCCTCAAGGATGAAGAAGAGACTCGAGTTGGTGGAAATATGGTTCTACAGAAGGATGCTGAGGATATCATGGACCGAGCGTGTGAGCAATGGTGAGGTCTTGTAGAGGATGCAAACAAGGAGGAAGCTTATGCTTAACATAAGTAAGAGGCAAATGAAATTTCTGGGACACATGATGAGAAGGAGGGCCTGTATAATCTGATACAGGAAGAATAGAGGTAAAAAGAGATACGGGAAAGGGGCGCATGGCATACGTGCGGGCTTGGGTGGTCTAGGGGAGTTGGTAGAAACACAAAACCTGTTGAGAGCCACAAGGGATAGGGGAAATGGAGGGCCATGATAGCCTGCGTCCTGAAAGGATACGCACATAAAAAGAAAAATGAATATTTTTTTCTCAAATATAT
>OZ010580.1:62634861-62657361 GCA_963932145.1 Acanthosepion lycidas
AAGTATTTAAGTAAATGCTCTGTTTATAATACATTCATGGTGGCCGAGCGGTCAAGGCACGTCAGCGTAAATGACGGTTCCGTATGGGATGCATGTTCGAGTCCTGTCCAAGGACGAATATTTTCTATAAAAATTTCTCGGGCATTCAGGCCGGTAAATGTTATTTAATACTGTTTATTATAAACAGAGCATAAAAATGTCTTTAATATATATATATATATATATATATATATATATATATATATATATATATATATATATAAACGTGTGTGTGTTGATGATACACATTTTGTTTCCCTTCTGTGCTGAAATGGACATTTTTTTTAGAAGTTAAGGAGGAAAAATAAACTAAATTATCTCGGTTATGCATAAAAAACAAGTAAAAAGGAATACAAATTATGTTGTTTTTTTTCGGTGGGGGGGGGGTGACATTTCAAAAGGGTAGGTAGTTTGTTTTTTTATTATTATTATTTATGCCCAAATCTGAAATTGGAAAAAAAATGATCATTTTCAGTGAACGCCATTTTAAGTAAGCGATATTTTTCACGATTTGCTCATAAAATTTGAAATGTTTTCAACTGCCATGATTTAAAAATCAACATACACAGAAATAATTCGCACCCAGAATGTGACTCGCCTAAGAAGATGCTAACATTTTACACTTCAGAGAAGACAGGTGCATCAGTGGGTTGACTTAAAAATGAATTCCTAGCCGCCAGATTCTAATGTCAATGTCTGTACTTGATATGTAAACCGTAATCGACCCAGGTGTGCCACCGACATGCACGTGTAACTCTTCGGATGAGCTTTTCTTCCCTGGTGCCGCGACTACATGAATTTAATGAATGTTACTAGATTGGTAACTAGGTCACACTGTTTTACTGTTGAACTAGCCAGATATAACCGCCATTTCTACTCTAAGAGTTTCTTTTCTTGCTCTTCCCACCTGTGGAACTCTCTTCCGATTCCTTGCTTCCCTGTTAACTTCAATCTTCAAAAAATTAAATGCAGCGTCAATCGACATCTGACTTCTTGAACCCTGCTCGTTTTTTGTTTTTTTCCACAATCATTCTCACTAAAGATTCTCATTGTCCTTCACTTTTATTCCCTGTAACCCTTTGCGTCTTAGTGGCATTATCGCCTTGCGTGGGGCGAAACAGTGAAAAAAGAAGATATATAAAGATCTATTCGAGAAAGGAAAATGAGACAGTGACTCATTTTTCGGCAACAATGTAGAATCCACGTTCGGAGAAAACCCCAAGGCCCCACCCATCCTGGGTAAGACGATAAACTACATCCAAAAGCAAGGCCTCTGATCAGGAAGTTTTGAGGAGCGTGGTACCATCTCTTAATTGCTGGTTCCTATATCCACCTTGTCCCGGGGTGGTAGCGCCTATTACGGTCCCAGCTATGGGAAAATAGTTAACCCCGAAACTGGTGTCAAACACTATGAAAGTGTAAAAATAATACCAGCAATACATTTTTGTAAAAAAATTATTACCAGCAATGAATTTTTGACGAAAAATATATTACCAGCATTACATTTTTGGGGAAAAAAAAATTACCAGCAATAAAAATCTTCCCGGCATTAAATAACCCATTGAGGTTGATATGTCGTAAAACAAAACAAAGCAGAGCAGAGCAGAGCAGAGCAAACCTAAGCCACACACTAAAAGTAATTAACAAAGTGTAAAATTAAATAAGATGGCGTAGATATGCGGATAATATAATGGTTAATGATTCGGAATAGGAATTCGGCGAACCGAGTTCGAATTTGGATTGAGTTTGCACAAATACACTTGGGAAATGTAAAAAAAAAAAAAAAAAAAAAAAAAAAAAAAAATGTAGATTTTCTTCAATATCTATAAGTCAAATAAAGACGAGGCCCTCTAAATGTGGTTGTTTGGTTTCGTTTAACGGCATATCAACACTTTTATGGGTTATTTAAATCTAAATATTTTGAACGTAATTGTATGCCATCAGCTAAAGATAAAACGTATTGGTGATCATTTTTGTTTTGTAATTTTAATATAAAAATGTATTTTTATACTTTCATAGTGTTTTTTTTTCGTTTGTTTTTGCTTGGGGATTCGCTATTTACCCATAGCTGGGTCCCTAATAGGTGGGTGCTACCACTCCGGGAGAATGTGGTCCTCTGATCAACAGCAATTAAGAGATCCTCAAAACCTCCCGATCAAAGGCCTTGCTGCCGGATGTAGTCTGTCGTCAGACCCAGGACTATGTGGCTGGCAACCAGTGTAGGAGAAGTAAACTTTGGATTCAAACCAGTATTTAACCCTGGCGAAGAATGCAATAATAACACAGAGATATGGAAATGATTATGGGGTTGCCAAAGTCGGCACGTAGTTATGGTGCCTATGATCTCGAATAAGGTCGATGGGGTAGGGAATGTAGGGGTGTGCGTAGATGGATGCGTGTTGAGAGCATATAGCAAATAAAAGATCAGTTGACCTGGAATTAGGCCGATAAATTCTTATTGATCACAAGGAATGAGAAATGCGTTTTGCAGTTGCGCTAACTTGTCAAGAATTAAAAAGACTTTCCTTACATGTCTCTGAGGAATTGCTTCACTTTCAGTCTATATAAATCTGGTTTGATTTTAGAATTTGCAGGAATGGTCAGCATCAACCCCTTTACAACCAACCACTTGTTTCAACAAAATTGTAATTTAGCAAAAACCTTTGACCTTAATAAATCCGCTATTAAATGGGAAAACAAATGTAAAGGGGTTCTGGGTTTCCTAAATGGCTATAGACGATCTATGAGGATTTCATTCAAGAGAATTATCTTGAATTTGTAGTAGCAAAGAACATAAAAACGTCTGGATTTCCAGGATGAGGCGTTATCATTATTTACACTATTTACATTCGGACTAATGTCCTTATCTTTGTTGTTTTTATCACAACTTTTCAGTCGTTGTACCTTCGTTGTTTGGTTAGTTGGTTGATTATGATTAGCAGTATATCAAAACCTCTATGTGTTATTTAAACCCGAAATCTAAACTTTTTTAATGCAATTATATAGCTTCAACTGAATATATTTTATACATAATTTTATACTTTGAGTAAAGGTGTTTTTTAGGTATATATTTTGTACATCATAAAATGTATTTGTTTATATTTCTGCGGTGAGGTATTTTAATTATTTACATTATTCGGACTGCTGTCCTCATCTTTGTTGCCATATTCACGACGTTTCGGCCGTTGTACGCTCCGGCTTTCTTCAGGATCTGTGTTTCCGAGAAGAGGTATTTTAATTATTTACACTATTTACATTGTTCGAACTATTGTCCTCATCTTTTTTTTGCCATATATACGACGTTTTTTTATTTTTTATTAATATTTAAAATTAATATTATTGATATATTAAATTAATTTTTATATAACCCCCCTCTTTTTCTCTCTCTCGATATATATATATATATATATATATATATATATAATACCAGTTGGTAATTGGTATGGATAATTCCAAGGATGACATTAATCCAAAGAGAGCTCAATGTAAGTAACAGAACAACATAATAAATAAAGACAATCCTTAAAAATCCATTTCGGTTATAATTTATTTCATGAATATATTCAAATATTCATCTCTTCAGACTGAAGAAAAAAATATTCAATCTAAGATAAAAAAAAGGGGTATAAAGTGAACATTGAAGTCAACACTCAGGGGCGACACGCTGTTTCATAATAGACGCAATCGTCAGGCCACATCTAGCATGAAACAGCCTATCGCGTCTGAGTGTTGACTTCAATGTTCACTTTTATATTTATATACGATCTATCTCTGATATTGAGCACTTTATCCCATAAATATAGGACACCTTAAGACTATATTTCTTTATATATATATATATATATATATATATATAAAGAAATATAGTCTTAAGGTGTGCTATATTTATGGGATAAAGTGCTCAATATGAGAGATTATCTTTGTCTTTTCTAAAGGTAACTTTATCGGGATTGGTTTGTTTATTTATTTACTTGGATGAATTTAGGTCAATTTACTTGTATATTTTCTCTTTTCGGTTTTCGATTTTTAAGTAACGTAGTATTTATTTATTTATTTTTTATTATCACTTTTATTTTTATTTTATTTTTTTTATCGTTATATAACAGTTATAGGTAATTTTTCCTCCGATTTTTGGGTTCGATCTTTTATTCTAACTAATCAGCCCAAATAAACACAAATTAAAAACTGTTCCTGCCAAAATAATAGAACAAACTACAACAATCAACCCCAAAATCGAATAAATAGCTTTAATTAAATTCTCAAACCAAAACAAAACTATTAAATAAGCGATATAAAATTTTTTTACTACGTTAATAAAATCACCGATTTAAAAAAAAAAATTAATAAATAAATAAATAAAATAAGAAACGAAAAATAAAAATAAATAAAATCAAGCAAAATAATTTAACCCAAATAAATAAATAAACGACTTCCGGTAAAATAACCGCCATAATAGACTACCCACAATGCACCGCTGACCCGTATATATATATATAAATAGCCGAGAAAAATAACAGCATACGTGGCCTGACGATTGCATATAGCATGAAACAGACTGTCGCCTCTAAGTGTTGACTTCTATGTTCACTTATATATATATATAATCCTTCCTTTATACATCCTTCTCAGTTTTTATTCAACTTTTACAATCAAAACATCCCGTAGAGTAAAAGGGACGCTAACTTAGATTACTTGATCTCATTTTCTGCTACTTTTAGAGTTGTTTTTCTATGTTTAGTATTTTAATATGGCGTAGGTTACCGCAGAAATTCTAACTCTGTTGTAACAACCATTCGGAAGTGAAATTTTTCTATGGACCACTAAAATATTACCGTTGTGCACCAGTTTGCTATTTTTTTTTTTTACTGTTGACCCACTGTAATGTTACATGGATCCCCCGGAGCCATATGAACCCCGGTTGAGACCCACTGTTATAGATAGTTCGACTTAGACGATCAGACTCTGGTTTTGACAAGACGTTATTGAAAATCCAGTCCGATTTTTTTTTTCTTACTTTGTTGTTGTTAATTATTTTTCCATTGGCTTCGAGGTCTTATGATGTTGACTTAAGGTATTCGCAAAAATATCCGGGAAATATATGGTTTGAGGTTCTTTGTATTCTGTGAGGGCTCCTTGAGATGACTATTTCAAGATTTTTTTCGATTTTTCTACGAATCGGCCGAAACGAACGAACGAACGGACATTCCATTGGGAAATGGTCTTTCAGGCTCCATCAATTATGTCATTGAACAATGTTAAAAATATAAATACTATTTGTTTTTCTATCAACGTATTCCAACTAAAAATTTGTATCCTGTTAATGGGATATTTTATGAAAAACACATTTCTATTGTAAGAACATAAAAATACATGTACTTGTTAATATAGATGTGATTTAAAGTTTTAAACGCGTTCTTTCGTACGAATGCATTGTTTATATTCACCGATTCGTCTAAAATAGACTCCTCCTCATTTACAATAGTCATATTATCTAATTGGTCGTTCTCGTGTAATAACATAAAATGGTACGCTTTTTTATTTTCTATCTAATGATTTCATCATGGATTTACTGGGTCCCAGTCTACGCATTCTATAGACTCTAGTACGCTATTTGTCTACCTAGAATCTTAAGTATAAACCCAGGCAGTATTTTCCTTGTACGCTCTATGAGGACTTACAGACTCAAGTATACACCGAACCAATATTTACACATAGACTCAAGTATAAACTCGACATGTATCTATTTATAGACTCGTGTACAAATTCGACTAGACTCTAATACATTCTATGTTTACCTACAGTATCAAGTATAAACCTATCCAAAATCTAGAGTATAAACCCAGCCAGTGTTTTCCTTGTACGCTCCTTGACGACTTACAGACTCAAGTATACACCAAACCGCAAATTACAATACAAACTTAAATATAAACCGAACACGTGTTTACTTATAGACTCAAGTATAAACCCGCCTATACCTACTTATAGACTCGAATGCAAACTTGACTAGACTCTAGTGTGCTACTTTTCTACCTACAAGTATAAACCTGTCCCAAATTTAAATATAGACTCAAATATAAACCCAGCAAAGGTTTACAGATGAACGCAAGTATAAACTCGACCAATGTTTACCTTTAGACTCAAGCGTAATATAAAACAATCCAATAAAGTAAATCTTAAATACTCTAACAGGGGCTGATAAACCATAAAATCCACTATCCAAGCAATAATCGTTGTTGTTATTATTATTATTATTATTATCCTTAACCTTTTGAGCCCTGCGTTCTTTCTGTCTGAGCTCCTAAGTGAAAATCATTAAGTATATTAATTACTTACAGCGCTGTGTAGAGTTCGTTTCTCACACGTTTTGTCCCTGATTACTTCCCTGACGGTCCAGGTTGAGACTCTTCACCCTTCATGGCAAAAACGACAATTTTCTTTTATCAAAAACACATGCACAAATGAAAAAGCACGGACATATTGGTAAAACATTCGTTGACATCAGAATATTACGGCTTTTCTGATTGGCTCTTCAAAATAAGACAACCAATAGCAAAACACGACGCAAGTGTTTACCCACCATTCAATCGGAGGATGGGCATTACGTCATTTTTCTCTGCCACCGGTAAAGCAGTGGTCAGGGCTCAAAGATTAACAATATTCTTATTAGTATTATTATTACAATTACCGTTAGAGACTCAGTTTACACTGGAAGCTTTGCTAGTTGTTAATAATAACCGCATGTACTTGTGTGCAAAGCATTGTTATTTTCTTTCTTCATTAAAGACGTGTATGTAGCGAGAAAAGTTTGAATTTAGTTATTAAAATAACATTTTTAAGCATCTGATTATGTAACTTCCGTTGCATTTTGGTTCTTTTTCAAATATTTGCTGATATTTGTTTTTAGCCGGGACTTTTTCCCCACTCGTCATTCAATTTTGAAACAATTTCACTTTATTCCGTCCTAATAATTATTGCTTCTGTAATTAGAGGTTTCAAAAACCAACATAAGGCTTTCATTCCATTTTTTTTTTAAACAGAATAGTTTACTTCGATACCTTGTAATAATTTTCTTACTTTGTTTGATGAAAATATCACGATGGGCGCTGAAAAATCTCAAACTAGCAAAGAACATTTGCTGCCTCCTAAAAATTTTGATATTAGTCATTGGAACATATTTTAAGGACACCTCGGCGTGGTGCAATGGTTGGCAAGCTTGTCTCGCTAGAACATTTACGACTGAGATCTTCATTTGACGCCCCATACTTTCGGCCTTGTGCCACATCTAAGCTACGCTTAGAAAATAAGGACACCTCGAGGTGTTGCAATGCGTTAACAAGCTTGTCTCGCTAGATCAGTTACGACTGAAAAGTGAGTTCGATCCTCATTAAGTGCCCCATAATTTCGGCCTTGTGCCACTTCTAAGCTACTCTTAGAAAATAACCATTAGGATATATTTTAGGAAGTGGGCCGAATCGAGACATTTTTAGCATTCATTTTGTTATTTTTAAAAAGGCCGTGGTGCAACGGTTACCAAGTTTGTATCGCTAGAACAATTACGACTGAATAATGATTTCGATCCTTACTAGGGATCCTTACTTACTGCCCTATACTTTAAGTCTTGTGCTGCATCTGTGCCACGCTTAGAAAATCAGTATTTCGTTATTTAAAATGAAATATCGTAGTTGTTTCGACAATGTGATTTGTCATCTTCAGGATGGCTTCCCGTTTACGCGCATTAACACCTGCTCATTCCAACATCCACAGATCTAACATGTTTTTTTATACTGTATTAATGCAAAGCAAGCCTGTATTTCAGTTCAAGCATTTTCCTCCCCAAGGTCTCGTACGGTTTTAAATTCAGAATTCTCCTTCGACTAAAGCACTATATACGGGTCTCGCCATACTATTTCATCTAAAGATGGTGGATGAATTACCCTAAGAGGCAACGAACATGACCAGGATTTGAACTCGACTCGCCTATTTCGCCTTCCGAGACTCTAACCATGCTAGACACAACCTCGTGACTTTATTTTTTCGTTTACTAAGCTCAAAACAAGCCTTGATATGACACTCTAAATCAATTTATACTGCAAAAACAGAAAGAACTTAATGCGGGGAATCAGTTGATTTATTTTATTTTGATTGAAAATACGATAAAAATTTCGTCTGTCATCACCCCCCCCCCAACCACCAACACAGTAATTATTAGTAGCAATGAACAGCTACTGTTAGGTGTTACAGCAGTAACTAACATTCATAAGAGTACTAAACAGCTCTATACCAGTCCACACCTATGACAATGAATGCTGGACAATCTCCTCACAGATGAAGAGGAGATTTGAGGCAACAGAAATGTGGTTCTACAGAAAGATACTGAGAATCCCATGGAACCAATACGCGAGTAACGAGTAAGCTTTTAAAAAAAAGGGAAACAAAATTAACGCTAAAATTTAGAATCATTGAGCGCTCAAGTGTTTATATTGAAGGCAAGAGGGACAGGCGAAAGCCGAGAGAAACCCTACATGACGAGCTTGTATAAACTGGTGGAAGAACAAGGATTGGGAGGGTGAGCATAAAGACAAATCATGAGCTAAAAAGAATAGGAAGTTGTGGAGAACCTTGATCGCCTACGCATTGAAGGCACACAGCACATAGAAGAATAAAAAAAATTTCTCTCGGAACAAAACAGTTATAAAAACACTTGAACTTAATTTGAAAAAGGCCATGTTTTTTCAAACTCTAGATAATCATGACTCTCCACAGCTTCTTTTTCTTTTACTATTTTTGTACTACTACACCCGTTTTTGGAAAAGTCAGTATACAGTGTAACCCGGATATAAGAGAGTTGTCGGGACCGGGGAATAAGTGTTTTATATCCGGGTTTGGTCTATTTTGTTTACATTAACACAGGCCCTAATTTGGGATCAGAGAAAATCTCTCTTATATCTGGGTTTCTCTTATACCCGGATCTCTTATATCCGGGTTACACTGGAGTAGTTTTCATTGCTTCATCCATAGTTTTGAATTCAGAGATTTCCAGATTAAGCTTAGCCAGCAGATAGCATAACACTATATTCGTTAAGATTATCTAGGGTTATTACTTAATATTATCTAGGGTGATTACGAACGTAACAACCCAGATTAACCCCGATTCCAGAATATACTCGTTATAGTTTAGCCTAGATCAGTATAAAACTCTGGGTATCATTGGTGCTAGCCTATTTTAAAGATCGGGTTATAAAATAGACTAGTCTAAACTCTCCCCTGACCTAGTCCAGTTTATACGCACTTTTATTATCAGAATCAACAATGATTTTTTTTCTTTCTTCGAACTTTATGCGATAGCTCCAATATCCAAAATAGTAATGATAACTGACGCGAACTCTTTCAACTGTAATCAGATATCCATGTTTCTAAAAAGTAATTAATCCGGTCCAAATTAATACAGCTGCTGGGTAAAAGTAAACAGTGATCTTCAGTATACGTTTGTTTATGATAAAGGAAAACCTTTCACCCTGTATAAGGTTTAAGAGCCTCTCGAGGTAGATCGGTACAGAGCAAGAGGCACAGAGCATATTTGGAAAAGATAACGGTAAATCTACACCTGCATAGGTTAAGATTGTACTGATCGGGAAAGCATCCTCTTGGAAGTCAGTTCCACAAAGTAGCGGTTCGTGGTAAGAAACTGTTTAAGTAGAATTTACATCTCACTAATGAAATTGGAAGGAAATACGGGTGGTTTGCTGCTATGTGCGTGGCATGGCGGATCTTAGCCGTGAAGAGTAAAACTAGTGGAAGTAAGGAATGTAGTTCATCTGAACTGTAAGAACGTTTGAAACCTACTCGAAGACATATTTCCTCCATTAAGACTCTCGAATGTACGGACCGGTAGACTTAGATTTACACTTAAAAAAAGACAAAACAGAGATGTCTACTTACATACTAAATAAAATGTTATATTTAGTAATAAAAATTATATAGTAATAGTAGTGGACATTCATCTATCTCGCGAGATAATCTTTTTCCTGTCGGGCGTATGTCGTCCAAGCATCGCAGCCGTACAGCAGGGTACGAACGCCACATGCCTATAATGCCGTATCTGTCGGCGTACAAGGCGAACTTTTAACCTTAAAAAATCCACCCTAAAATAGGGGGGGGGGCGTTTTATACCCCAGGTATAAAATGTGAGCCTTAAATCTTGTGGACTATGACAAATTGTTAGCATGGGAGATTATTTTTACTGTAGGGTAACCCCTGCCTCGCCCTCCTCTTTTCGATAATGTTGAACAAAAACACAACTGGACGTGTGTCTCAACATACCTTTTAAAGATCGCATTCGAGAACAGTGGAACGAATGGATGGTTGGCGGGAAAAAGTCATTCAGTTTATCGTAATAACCTACTGACAGCATAGAACACACACATAAGGTATTGTAGACTGTGGTAATCAAGTCGAAGTATCTCCCGACCGTTTTTTTTTTCCATTCGGATCTGAGTGAAAAGAAAGCGTATACTTACTGAATGTATTTAATAAATTCAGTACATTTTGAAATACCATTGGGGTGGGGGCTTGTTCGACGAATATAGACAAAAACCTACATTTTAAATTGAAAATTTTCAGGTCGACTTATACGCCAAGTCGCCTGATACGTCAGCATATAGAGTACTTAGGGTGCTGCTCAAGGTTAGTTGCCATAATCTCTTGATCAGTTTGGCCATCATTGCTGTCGCCTTAGCGAGGCTTTTCTCAATTTCCATGTGAAGCAATAGGTTGTTGGTATTGGTAGAGCTCAGATATTTTAAGTGAACCGTAACGTCAAGCATCACGCCATCGATGCTGATTGATGGAGATGCAGAAACACCAAGACCCATGACATTTGTTTTTTTAGGTTAATAGTCAGCCCGAATTCCTTAACGGCATGGCTGGCCTGACTAATCAGTTTTTATAGGTCGTGTTCAGTGTGCGTGGTCAGAGCTGCGTCACCAGCAAACAACATATCTCTGATGAGGAATATGTACACCTTGATCTTTGTTCTCAGAAGGACCAAACTGAATAATTCGACATTGGCTCTTATGTGTAAGTATTCTCCGTTGCATGGAAAAGTCCTTCCCTGACGCCACTCTGAATTGTGAAGAGCATTGAAGTTTTAACATCATACCTGACTAAAACTTGTTCTTGTGAAGTGAAGTAATAATGCCTATCAACTGTGGTGGTCAACCAATTTTCATTAGTAAAGGAGGCCTTTCCTGCTATAAAGGTCGAACGCATTTAAGGGATCGATGAAAACGATTTATAGTGGCAACTGCTGTTCAGAATATTTCTCCTCGAGCTAATGCAGAGAGATAATGTCAACCGTGGATCTCTTAGCCTTGAATCCACATTGGGATTCTGGGTAGATGCAATCAGCAAGGGTTTCGAATTGAGTTATAACCAGTCGGGCAAAGTCTTTTCCAACGATGCTTAACAGGGAGACACTTCGGTGGATATTACAGCTATTGCGGCCGCCCTTCTTTTTATGAAGAGCAAAATTATTTTGGCATTGTGAATATCCTGAGGAAACGTAGCTTTCCTCCAGCAGATGCTCAGAAAACTATGCAACGTTTTCCATAAAGCAGGTTTACTGCATTTCATGACATCTGGCGGTATGTTGTCTTTACTCGGTAATTTTCCATAAATTTAAACATCAATGGTTTTACCGAGCTCTTCCTCTACAGGTTTAGAGTCTAACAATCAAAAGACAGACAGACCCTCAATATCATTAATATATATATATATATATATATATATATATATATATATTGTCATTCAAAGACAGACTGTTTCGCTGTCTCCCAGCTCATCAGTGTGGTTAAACGTCCGGTTGCCTCAAACTAGGATCGAAACCCGTCTGAATTGGCGTCAGTCGGAGACTACCTCTAAAACGTTGGCACATGGCAGGGATGAAAATGAATTTAAGAGTATTTATTTTTAGATAAACACGCCAATGACTGAGAGAACTCGATTCGTTTTATCGAAGATTATTGCATTTGTAGCAATAGTAGTCATTGTTTAGAAAATCACAATTTCTACCCCGAGAGATCAACCGAACTGATTTTTCAGGAGCATATATATTGTCATACACAGAAAGAATGTTTCGCTGTATCACAGCTTATCAATGTGCTTAGACGTCTGGTTGCCTCTAGCTACGATCGCAACCCAGCTGAATAGGCGTCTGTCGGAGAATCTTCTCCTAAGACTTTGGTGCATGGCAGGGATGAAGGTGAATTTAAGCGTATTTACTTTTAGATAAACATGCCAGTGGCTGTGAGAATTCGATTCGTTTTATGGAAGAGTATTGCATTAGTACCAGTGGTAGTCACTATATAGTAGTCAATAGTAGTTAGCAGTCAATAGTCAGTAGTAGTCAATATATATACATATATCTTTACGCACACACACACACACGCACACGCAGACACATCCTGCCTTATATATATATATATATATATATATATATATATATATATATATATATATATATATATATATATATGTAAGCAAATATATGGATATAGATCCGACAGTATGAAGAAAAATATACGGAAAAAAACAAACAAAAATCCTTATATGCAATTATGCTGTTTTAATGTCAATATGTCAACGTCGGACGTCCTATTCCAATAAACCATCTTCAGGACACATTCATAAAATATAATTAACATTATACTAGACCTGGCTTCTTTAGCATTTCCCCTTTTCTAGCGAGATTAATGCTCGACATGAGTACATATAAATTTTAGATCAAAATAGAATTCTTTTCATTTTTCATTTTTCATTCAAAATACTCAAATTTTAGGAATACGTTTTCACAGCGTCGCCCACGTGACGACAACGTGACCATGTTTAAGCGGAACGCTGATCATATAAAACTTTCAGTTATCTGTTTGGATAAGTATTGTTCTTATGTCCATCGTCTTTGTCATGTTGAATTGATAATGTTAATTATATTTTATGAATATGTCCTGAAGATGGTTTATTAGACCGAAACGTCCGACGTTGACATTATATTAACATTAATTGTATCATTATAAATACTTAGTTCAGAATTGATGACACATATTTCAAATCATAACGACAAAAAAAAAAAAATTCTATTCTTATAAAAAATGTCATTTCTCCTAAACCCTGTTCGGCCATCCATTTATATAAGGTGTTAAGTAGATTATTCACTGTTTTCCTCTGTCCCTCTTGCCTACAATATGTCCTGTGAGTGTAAAATTTTCCAAGCCTTCTTTCCTCAATATGTGCCCTAGAGAGATGTCTCTTACTGATGTTAAGTATAAGTTTCTTTTTTCGTTCCATTTTCTCTAATCCACTTTCGTTGCTCACATATTCAATCGATGGTATTCTCAGCATCCTTCTGTAGAACCATATTTTTGTTGACTGCAATCCACCGAAATAAGAAAAGAAGCCAGTCCCCAACGCGCACCATTTAAAAGATAGTTCGCGCAGCGGATTTGTTACAAACATCCAATCGGATGTGCGGAATATGGGGTCTTTCTTCGTCTAATTCTTTAAGAAGGCCAGAGTAGCTGTTTGCATTTAATTGTGAGGGGGAATTAAGGGTTGCTCTCCCCTGATTGTGTCGATTTGACTGATGGGGAGTATGATGTTGAAAGACCCGAATCTCCCTGATGAACCAAGTCAAAACATCACTGACGAACCCCTCGGGTGTCTACTTAAAACGGTATTTTTGAATTATGTCTTCCATCTGTGATGAGATTGTCTAACACTTAATGTTATATTAGGATTGATAATACGTAATAGTGCAATACACCTTTTCTTTAACGAAATTTTGTGTTTTCTTAATACTTTGCATAGATTTTGGAAGGCATCTTTCGCTTTCGCAATGCACTTTCGGATTTCAGTGTCGCACTTTCCAGATATTTAAATCATTGCACTTGTTTGATTAATAAAACAAAGAAATTTCACTGGTCTTAAACCAGACTTGAACAACTGAAAAAGTTTTATCCAAATAAAATACACCCTTTTATATTTACATACGTCCTGTTCCTGATATTGAGCACTTTTATATATAAATTTGCGCCTCATAACCCACTGCTTCGGGTAGATGGCGCTTGACAGCCCAGGAATTGGATAAGTATAACCGTAAGTTTTATTGTTGATAGTTTATATTCGTGCATTTCTTCTATCTCTCTTAACCCTGTTTTTTTTCCTTTCTCTTTCACACCCAGTAAGCCTCTACGTCTTAGAGACAATATTTTCTTACTTGGGGTGAAATTATTAAAAAACGAAACAAAAAGAAAAAAAAAAAAGAAAAAAAAAAAAGAAAATGTCATTTTTGTGCTTCTGGCTTCTGTAAGGCATTATTAATTTTTTTTCTGAGCTAATAGTGTTGTGTCTAGAGGTATTCATTGTGTTTGATGACTTTCGACTAAAAAAAAAACACACTTCGGAAACTCATGCCTACAATAACGAATGACAGAATGGACTTTATAAATTAAATATATGTAATATCCTGTACACGTAAAACATTATGTTATGAACTGAAAATACATTAAAAAAAGCATTAAGATAACCACCCACACCACATTATTAACTAATAAAACTATCTTCAGAAAAATGTTATAATAAAACAAATAATAATTACATAAGCATTAATTGACTTGTTTTTATGCCTTATCAGCCTTTTTCAGGTTATTTCAAGCCAGAAAAAACATTTCTAAATTGTAAAAATCTTTTGGAAATAATAATTATTTACTGACAGAAATCTTACTAATTAACCCATAACTGGGGGTGAGAAGTGGAGTCATACCTTCCCCAATGATATTTGCGCGTAAGTGAATATAACGAACCCAACTGAAATTGAAACACTGCTCTGGGCTTTCCAATCTCGAGTCGTTATCCATTATAACACCTGGAAACCCAAGCGTACAGCACCAGGTATTTTCAAGCGGTTACCCATCTAGGTACTGACCGGTTTCGACGTTGTTAATCTTTCGAGATCTGGTATTTCAAGGTGATATGGCTGTATGTCTGTTATACAAAATATTAGTATGAAAACATTCTACAGACGATGTCCACAATGTATACAACAAGTATCTGTCAAAGAAACTATTAAATTAAACTCGCTTTCTCATTTGGAGAAAGTCGTTCGAACTATAACAATTCAAGCAATGCATATATTGGTTACACAATCATTACAGTATCGCGGCGGTTAACTTGCCATTTATTCGATAGCAGCCTTATTAAGTTCCGTAGTACCATACAACAAAATATGACAAATTCTTATCAATATGTACAGAATAAACTGAAACAAAAGTATAACAATTTTAAGAAACTTTAACCAAAAGGAAACAATCTAATATCAATAAATTTGCATTAATTTAAGAAATAAGACTACTAAATATATTTCACTATTAAAAAAAAAACGACATTACTATAGAAATGGACGCTTAAAGACTTGATACTTGAAAAAAAGTATAAACGTATCACTCGAAAACCACAAAAGCAACAACAACAACAACAAAAAAAAAACAGTTCATACTCAAAGAGAACCTTATCAACGCACAGAAATTTATTTGATAACACCTTTTACAACAGTAGAAAAGGTTTAAGAAATCTTAAACAAAGATCTTTGGGCCTTAACCAAAATTGCAAAAATGAGCAGCGTCTGAGGATCGCTACATCGCGTGAAACCGGTAGTTACAGTGAGGTCTGTGTCTCTTCGTCTTAGATTGCACCCCAGCTTTGTTCAAAGTAGTTTTCAAACTTGCAATATCAGCTCCAGATTACTGAGCACATTTTATCTTGTTAAGGTAGATTATTTAATCATTAATGTTTTTTTCTCCCTAGCGGTTTAGACATAATTAGATTTTGCTTTCATTGTGTTTTCAACGACTGACAAGCTACTACAGTTAAACTTTTATTTAATTTTTCTTAATTTTTCTTCTCTTCTGGACATAAATTATATAGACATTGTCCGAATGTTTTGTATGACTGAATGCTTTCGGCTAAACTTATAGTAATTATCAAGGATGATTTCATTTTTACTTTTAACTGAAAAATTAAATAAAGAAAACGATGAACAACTTGACAAATCAATAGATAAAACCATTTGCATATCTTCACTGTTCAGGTAGCACTTTACGCACACACACAGACACACACACACACACATATATATATGCATATATTAGCTGAGTATCATCTATCTAAACTGTAGAAGCAGAATAAAATATATAAATTTTTATTACTTCAAAGCTTCCAAGAAAGTTAAATTCCGGCATTAAATGACCCATGAAGTGTTGATGAACCGTTAAACAAACCAAATCAAACGTTATTATAGTGGTTATTTCCTATCTGAAATAGATGCTCCATTTTTCTGTCAATCACTGTTTTTTACGTCTATCGGCGTAAGCATTCGTAAAATCTTGATAAAGAAAATGCGTTTCCCCGTAGAGATCGAACCTGCACCCCCACTTTCCATAGGAGAAACCACCGTTCGATCCTTAGTACTTTACCGCCCAGCTACGTGTTATGATTAAGCAAAGTCATATTTTGAATTTTTCTAACGTAATAAACCCTGCCTGTTGCAGCTCTGTCCTGTCTCTCTGGTGGTTCTGGCCGAAAAGTAAACCACCCGGTCCTTCCCCGGTGAACTGAAGGAACCACCACTATCCGCCACGTTGTGAATTTTTGATCCAAACAGCAGTATTTCGATCCATCAAAACGATCCGGAGGTAGGATGAATTAAGTGGCTGGGTATTACGCTGAAAGGAAGTCACTATTCATGCAAAAAAATGTTTCTTGTCGTAGCCGCAAAGAAAATGAAAAAGTAAGCAACTCTTTCGGTTCCAGTACAAGAGCCTTTTAAGGCTACTGCTTTTATGTCACTACCAAAGAGATTGCACGAATACAAAGTGTCTTAACGAGATTCACTCGTTTGGGTCGGAAAGTCACAGATAGAGTAAGACGATTATTATGCTGCTAGGAATTCAGTCGATAAGGGAGATAATTCGTAGATCTTTGTCTTCACCCTACGATATAGCAGTCTGCTTTCTCACAGTTTTGTTGACAAAGTTATCTGGTTTCGTACGGGTTCTATTTCTATCTCTTGGTTCAGATTGGTCAACCAACAAACCAGACCAGCAAAATCCACCAAGCCGTTTTCCGTCGCTTCTCTCTGCTCTCTGTCCGCGTTCTCTCCGATCTGACTAACTCAAGCGTGCGGGAAGATTATATAGAGAGAGGCGGAGCTAAACTATCTTTAGTCACCGCACCCGAATTTTAATATGCAAATCGCCTTTGACCACCATGCAAGCTTTTCCGATCCCCGAAACTCAGCGGAAACCAATGTTTCAAGAGATACTAAAATCGGATTTGGACCTCCTGCTGGATCTTCCGCAGCCAACGCCTACTTAAGTTTTGCCAAAACCACTTATCCCGTCTGGTTGAATTCCGCCATTCAGACCACCCAAAAGTCCAATTCGCCATTTATCACAAACTTTACTTTAACGAATCCGTCTCTTAATCACTCTGGAATTATTACATTTAATTAACTAATAACTCAACCCCTGAAACAATTATTAATAGAAAAAAAATAAAAAAAATAAACTTATTTCTGGAATTACTCCGGAATCCCTTCTACCCAAGTAATTAGCACCTTCATCCTAATTCTTTAGCACTGTTGATTACTAAATCCACCTCGAGGTGGGTGTCTCTCTCTCTATGTGAAAATTTTAATGGAAAGTACATCTTCCGACATATTATTTTCTTGAACGCTTCATATCTCTTTAGTTTCGTATCCGAAACGTAAACAAAGCAATTTCTAAAGAATTAACGGATTTATTTCTAAACCTACGTTTTTATTACTTCAGATGTTATTATAGTGCGTACTCCATAGTTGAAATAGACGCTCCATTTTATCATTTTACAGGGATACCCTGCATATGCATGTTATTTGTTTCCTATTTTGTCATTCGTGAAATCGCGTACATCATTTCAGAGTCTAATTCTGATGTTGCCTGCCAGATTATCGATTGCTCTTGATTTGCACATTTTAAGAGGGCATTTAAAAGTTAAAACGAAATAACCGAATATAAAATGGTCATATTGTTAACTGACAGAAAGCGTTGGGTGACGTAAGATAAAAAAAAATATGTGTCATCAGAGATTGGGTTCATTAGTTTCAACTATTCTGCAAGTTTGGACAGATATTTAATAACATTCTCTGCAGGACTTTCTACTTTCGCTTTCTATATTGTCGGCATTCTGTGCGGCTTAGAAAAGAAAGGGAGCAAAAAAAAAAGGATTCCAATTTGGATCACACACACACACACACAGAGGTATATACACACATACATATATATATATATATTAGGGAACTTTATGACAAACTCTAAAATTTTCCGTTTGGCACGTTTCGGTTTTTAGGACTTCATTGTTGCAAACAGTTCTAAGAACCTGGATGAACATTTACTAACAAATAACATAAAAAAAGGAAAAGAAACTAAATAAAGTCGGCTAGATTTCATGCCCAAAATAAATATTTACAATAAATAAATTTACACTATTCAGACTATTGTCCTCATCGTTGTTGCCATATTTATCACAGCGTTTCAGCCGTTGTACGCTCCGTCCTTCTTCAGGTGGTTGTAATGTCTAACTGAACTCATTATTTCCCTCGCTGGGGTAGACTGTTCTAGTTCCACGTGTTATGTCTAATGGATGTCAGTTATCTCCTGTTAATTCCCTTCTCCAAATTCTCCACTGCCTTAACAAGGTATTGAACTCACAACTCTTTGGGTTCTGTCACTGGATCTAACCAACGCCTTTATTCAATGTGCCATGTATCCTTAAGTTTTAATAAATATGGCGACAAAGATGAGGACAATAGCCCGAATAATGTAAATAGAGTACATAATACCTCATCTCAGAAATATAGACAGATACTAAATAAATTTAGTTTAAAATTAAAATTAGAGTGTCCCCTCTCATTCAGGCGCATCCGTAATCGCAACAACGTCAGCAATACTTTCAATGAAGTCCAAAATGACCAAACATGCCATACGTAAAATATTTCCACTTTCTGATGTATTTTCATAATATTGTTCTTGATATATCAAAATTGATATATCGCTTCGCAATATATATATATATATATATATATATATATATATATATATATATATATATATATATATTATTTCAAACTAGCACTGCTATGTGCCAGCTATCCTTAGCACAAGACTGTCTGAAAAAACTTTTCTAAATTTTTGCAGACAGAATTTTTCCAAAAATTTGACGAGACAGTCTTCGACTGAGGGTAGCTAACACATAGCAGTGATAATTTGAAATAGACTATATCCACATGAGGTCATTTTGGAGTTTTTGCTGTATAAAATATATGTTGTTATAATAAATACATTGAGCTTTCTGTGGATCAATTTTAATATTTGATATTACTAGGATCCACCTGGATTGTATAACAATGGATCTATTATTGTACTATATATATATATATATATATATATATATATATATATATATATATATATATATACAGAGAGAGAGAGAGAGAGAGAGAGAGTCTCCCTGTTAAGCATCGTTGGAAAAGACTTTGCCCGACTGGTTATAACTAGATCCCAAACCTGACATATATATATATATATATATATATATATATATATATATATATATATATATATATATATATATATGTATGTCCTGACGACTGCGTTTAGATTTAAACAGTGTTTGGCTTCTGAGGTTGACTTCAGTGTTCACATACGCTCTATCTCTGATATTGAGCACTTTATCCCATAAATATAGCATACCTTAAAAGTGGAGAGAGAGAGAGAGAGAGAGAGAGAGAGAGAGAGAGAGAGAGAGAGAGAGATATCCTTCAGAATGTGTAGAAAATAAATGTAAGAATTGTTTTTTATCCATGTATTCTCCATGTCGACAGCATGTTTTAAACGTGGGTATATAATCTCGATAAGGTTATAATTTATTGACATTTGGAAAAACGTTCCTGAAAGTATAGATTCATAAACGTTTGTCCAAATGTCAGTAATTTATAACTCTGTCGGGATTCTATACCTACATTTATAACATTATATATATATATATATATATATATATATATATATATATATATAAAAGGCAGGATGTGTGTGTGTGTGTGTGTGTGTGTGTGTAACGAATGTACGGCTGCAATTTTCGACGGATTTGCACCAAAATTTACATGCACCTGCTCCAAGTTAGCAGCAAGGCCAAGGCCGACGTTGCATTTTCCAACTCCCATCGATAGTGGAAATAATAGATTTTTTTCATGCTTCTACGGCAGTTTTCATGTACTTTGCGGCCATTTTGTGCTGGCCAGAGTGATATCCTATAGCTGGCTGCCACGAATAGGCAGGAAGATTCTATTGGCCAGCGTGAGAGCCAACAGCTGACTGACACGAATGTTAACTAGCATGCTAGTATGCAAAAAAATCGATAGCTGCATTCATCACCAGTGGGACAAATTTAAATCTGCATGGCACTTTACTCCAATTGGCTCATTCGCTTGCTTAAACTCAACGTTCATTCTGATTCCGCAGAACTGGGTTGGGTGTGAAAAAGTATTTGTTTTTAACATTCTTTTTTCATTCGGTTTTTCCAGTTACGAGAGCTTTTTTTTTTAAAGCTGATCGTTTTGTGTTCATTTTGTTTAATTTTTTTCGTAATGTTTAGTATAGAGCTTAGAAAAATTCGCAGTGTGAGATAGGCAAGAAGTAAGGCATGTAGCAACATCAGCATTTTAAAGGCAAGGAAGGGCAAAAATATTTTAAGTGAAGTGATAGCGATTGGTGTATGAGTCGTACGATTTTTGAATCAAGCACGGCAACGCCGGGCCATGCTGGTAATATATATATATATATATATATATATAAACAATAAATAATAATAAATTTAAGTTTTCAGACACACTGGGTATTATATTAATATTTTTTGTTTTATTATTTCAATTAGGTTCCTCGACTTGTTTCAGGCAGCATGCCCATCATCAGGAGAAAAAAATCCCTGCTTGTTAGTAGCAGATAACTTCAGGAGTGAATGACTGCTTCTGAAGAATGTGAACTTTATCTGTTGTTTTTATCTGTTTATCGTTAATTTTGGTCAGTCCTTGTGTTAGTCGATAAATTTATAACCCCACACGCTAAGAGGTCATTTAGTAAAAAATGCCTGAAGATACCGTAAGGTTGGAACCTATGTAGCGAATTCAACTGACCTCCTGATTCTTAAAGCATATATATATATATATATATGTATATATATATATGTGTGTGTGTGTGTGTTTGTTTGTGTGTGTGTGTGTGTGAAAGGGTGAGAGAGAGAAAGAGAGAGAGGAAAAGCAGTATACAATGTTTAGTCGATTCGTTGATTTTCTAACGGCATTCATTATAACGGTCAGAAATTGTGGTCATATAGTTTTCACAAGTTAAATTTACCCAAATTATTGTGTCCTGCGCGAGACGAATGACCAGTGACAGTTGCAGAACATAAAAAATAATTTATATGTATGGAATGAATAGATTGACTGTTGTTATGCGTATATCATCCAGAATTAACTTGTAGTTGTGTCTACAGTATTTTCAGGTGCTGTTTCTGGTCGCCTTTCCAGTGTATGTTAAGAGAGTTCTCAGATATTTAAATTGTTAATTCTTAATTTTGACATCTCCAATTTGTAATTTTCATGCTGAGGTTTTCCTTTTGTTAACAACCCTGCATTCTCTCTTCTTGCAATTGATAGTTAGTCCTTTCTTCTCGCTTTCCTTCATTACCTGTAGTAGTTCTTGTAGATTTCTTTCTGTGCTTGGCATCAACACTGTGTCGTCTGCATATCTGATAGTAATTTAAATAAAAGATTAGAGGAATATAAAAGGGATCTTTTATAAAACAATAAACTCAATGCATCCTTTATCATAATGTCTGAATATGGTTTTAAATTAAAAGAGAAAGCAATTTATTGTATTGTAAGTGCCCTAATTTCGAAATCCGTTATGGTAAATGTACGTCCTGAATAATAGAACATACCGACTTTCCTCACTTATTTTTGACCAAAGGAACAAGAGGTATCATTAAAACAAGGATACAAACATAAATAAAATTAAAAGTGATAAATGTTAATTCTAGATTATATATTTCCATTTATAGCCTGAGCATCTGCTATCTTTAACGTTTCGATGTAAACTTTAGCCGCTGTGTGTTGTATTTGTCACCACAATATTTATACGCTTTTAATATATAAGACAAATCCTACATAGAACGAAACGCATCATTAATAAATTTTATAATCTGCCATTCATTTTACCCTGTTATATATATACCACTGGCTTTCCATACTTCATACTTCTCCAATTCACTCTTGTGTGGTCATGTGTAACGTCATGATACGCAGTGCGATTTTCGCTT
>OZ010580.1:62659861-62764861 GCA_963932145.1 Acanthosepion lycidas
GATGTATGGAGGTATACCGTCACCCATCACTAGTGATCACTCCGAAACACCATGTTGACTGGATATATCATCCAACTCTTTCTGAACTCTCTGCACTGACCTCAGATTGAAACTCAAACAGTCTGAAATGTTCGAATTAGATATTCCGGCGAGAATGCCAAGCAGTACAGCATTCTGTTTCTAAATGTCTGGTGAAGTGAATTGCGTCAGGACGTACTTTTTTTATCAGAAGCGGGGTCCAACGGACCTTACTATATTGCGCTATCGGCAAAATCGTAAACAAATAACGCGCATTCGCGATATTAAAAATATAAAATGGCGACAATTTATCCATCTCACCATGTTTATCTGTGTGTGTGTTTCATACTGTTATTAATATTACAACAAAACGATATTAAACAGTTATAATCTTCATGTGTGTTGACTATACATTTACGTATTGTTCAGTGAAATAAGTATGTTCAGTTTAGCACCTATCACATTCTACGCTGGTGACTTAATTAATTATTATTAGCTTGTTAACCATTATATCCACCACGCTGAGGCGAGGAGTGTGCGTCAGTAACTAACACGCGTGGCTGAACATTGGTTTGGGGGTCATAAGGTTCAGGGTTAAATTCCTCGTTCCGCCTATCCACTTTTTATGCCAAAAAATTGGAATATTTTTTCTTTCATCTGTTGTGCCCTTAAATATATCTGTTCCTACCTCCATTCAACAAAAAAGTGAATAAAAGAAAATGCCCAACCGTGTGTTAAATCGTCTCATTTCCTTTTAGTGGGGAAGTTTCACCCACGATGCCGAATCACAGGTGAGTCAATGAAGTCAGTGTTACCTGACTAAGAAAAGAATTCTTCTTTTATTCTTTTTCTTGGTGAAAGGGTATAAGCTTCAGTGGCATTAGAAATCTGACCTCTATGAGCGACTGAGTACACATCTCGCAAACTGTTTATCATAAAACTGATCATATTAGGTTGGTGCAAAAATAATGTCGTTTTCTCATATAGTAACATATGTGAGAAAACGACATTATTTTTGCACCAACCTAATATATAAATCTGACATTGTTTCTTCTTATTGAGGCTTGCCAATTAAATTAAAATCTTCACGAATAAATAATAAACATTATTTACTTTATTTACATTATTCGGACAGTTACCCTCATCTTTATTGCCACATTAACAAAGTTTCAACCGTTCTACGCTCCGGCCTTCTTCAAGTGATTGGAATTTCGAACTGAATCCTCAAGGAGATATGGCACAGAAGATAAAAGCGTTGGTTGGATCTAGTGGCTTGATCCAAAGAGTTGTGAGTTCAATACCTGGCTACGGTAGTGGTTAAAAAAATCTTGTGGAGTTGGGAAAATAACAGAGACATCCGGAAGTGGTATGGCACGGGGAACTAGAACAATATACGCCGATGGGCAAAATAAAAGGTTAAGTCTGAAATTCTAATCAGCTGAAGAAAACCGGAGCGTATAACGAATGAAACGTCGGGAATGTGGCAATAAAGATGAGGGCAACAGTCCAAAAAATGTAGACGATGGAAATAATTGCAATACCTCATCTCATAAATATAGACAGATGTTATTAAGAGATGACAGTGATTAATCTAAAGAAAATTCAAAGCAATATTACTATTAGTGTAAATAAAGCAAGTGTAATAGAGATGAAAGAAATATTCGTAAAAGTTAGCAATGGTTGGCAAATGAAAATTGAAAATAATTTTACTACAAGTGTTAATGTAGTGAAATTAAGCTGCAAGTAATGCTAGCCGAAAATGAATAATAATTGACAATACTGGTTTTCATAATATAGAAACGAAAGTTTTCATGGTAAAAATAGTTTCTGTTTTGAATTCCTTATCATTCCTTAAAAACTACTAGCGAACCGATTTCACGGAATTATCCTCTTTTCCCACTTTTGGTTTCGTATCGTTTTCAACATATATGGAAGAGGTATGGCACGTGGAACTAGAACAATCTAGCCCGGTGGACGAAATATATATAAAGGGAAGAGGTTATAGTAGTTCCAACGAGAGAAAAGTGCATACAATAAAAAGAAGAGAGAAACCGCAGACGTTTTTGGTTGTAATTTTTTCAAAAATATATTATGCTTTATTTTCCATAATTTTGCTACACGAGTTTCCGGTCAGGCGACCTTCATCAGGCAAAGAGCCGATATTTCCACATATTATTAAAAGGAATTAATTTTTCTTACGTATTCGTTGTCAAATATTCTCGATATTAGACATTCTTTTTTTGTGTCTGTTAGTGACACAAATGTCATTTCTTGAACTGGTAGTGAAAGAATTCTGCGTGAAGGGTAATAAAACAATTAAGATTGGTCCGAGAAAGGGTGAGAAAGATACCTATATTATTATCTTTTAATGGCCCCTGAATGTTCTTAGATCTATTTCCATTTTTTTTCGTATTTTTGTCAGCATGCGTACGCATACTTATATTCCCTCTCAATCCATTTTCTCTCTTCTTTTTATTATATATATATATATATATATATATATATATATATATTCACTAATATATATATATATATATATATATATATATATACATATATATATATATATATATATATATATATATATATATATATATATATATATATATGTATAAATGTGGATATAAAGCAAATAATTAATGCCTAACGAGTTTGTAGAATCACGAAACTTTAAGTAGCACTTCGGACGTAGTTATATTGTATATTTACAAATATATATATATATATATATATATATATATATAATTATTTATTTTAAAAAATTATAACAAAATTATTATAACATTGAGCACTCTTTTAAGAATAGTAATTGTTGGTTATTGGAATTCATTCCGTATACACAAATTATATACTTGGATATGTATATATATATATATATATATATATATATATATATATATATATATATATAGTGGACTCTCCCGTCGTATTCGACGTATAATATAAGGGTCAAGCAGCTGAGTTCCTAGGAACCGACAGCTCAGACACCAGCACATCTGATTTGATTATAGTGGTTAAGGCTTTGTGTAGAACCAAAAACATTTTTTGAACGGCTGAATACAGAGATTTGGTGCCCTACGTGCCACATGCTCACCAAACTACCCGCCGCAGATTTTGAATTCAGAGCTGTTCTTCTCCACCGATGTCTATAGGACCCATCCGGCTCTGCTATTTACTTTTAGCTGGAGGGAGAAGTAGAGGATTGATACATTTCCCAATGGTATTAGCACGCAAGAGAATGTAATGGATTCGAGTGGAATTCGAACTCGGCTCCTACATATATATATATATATAGCTTCTTCCAAAGAAAATCGGCACCTAAGGTTTCAAATAATTTTTAAAACATTAGAGATCATTCTTGGAGTTTTTATTTTAATTTCAAACTGATAGATTAAATTTAATATTTCCACTAAGCACACTACATTGCTGTATTTATTTCAAACTGAATTTGTAGTTATTGGGATGAATTGTTTTTGTATTATCAATAAAAATGCTAAAATTGTCCATATTTTCTTTATTAAAAAATCTTCCAAAAATAAGGTATTGTTTTCTGAAACTCTATTTGAGGAAGCTTAGCTCATTTGACTTTGAATTAATCTGATTTTAAACAAATATTACGTTCTTTTAGTTTAAAATAACACAGAAAAGCGTTTTATTTTTAGCACGGAAGTGAGTGTTATAAGGTTTTGACAACTCTTTTAATAGAATTTGGAAGATTGGAACGAGATCTTAACATAACTCCGTATATGACTTTCTATAGTGTATTTGTTTGCTTATAAGACTTCTTTTTAATAATATAGCATTTCAGAATCAGACTCAGTAAAGTTAATGGTAATTCTACGAGATTTTGGCAAACTTCAGCGTTACTGAAGACTGAGAAAACCTTATTGAAGAGGAAGAGAGAGTACATGAAAGACAAGGATTGAAGGAGACGGATGATGATTGATGCTGCATTTACATTTTTGAAGAGCGAAATTGAGAGGAAAGTAAGAAGCCGGAAGTGAGTCCCACAAGTAAGAAGTGCGAGAGAAGAAACTCTTGGAATAAAACTTACGGTTACAACTAGCAGTTTCAGCCGTAAAATGATGAGATTTAAGTGAAGTCAAGATACCAAAAAGGGAAACTTATCTCAGAAAAATTCCCACGAAAATATTTATGGAAAAGGCACAGGGAAGCTACGTTACGCTGAGGTGACAGATCAGGGCCCATAATACTGAAGATTCTTCTTTTCATTTTGTCAATAATTTTTACATACATCACCAAAACCTCCTTCGACCTTTCTATGGTTAATCGAAACTCCATTGACAATCCATTTCCATGACACTATTTGGTCCTGTATTGCTATCCCTAGATTCCCGAATGTCCCGAGCTATGGTGTCTGGGAAAGTCAATTTTCCTGAGAAGACACTTCCAGAAGAATGCCATAGGAGTAAGGAAGATACCCTCTCTGCTCAGTGACAATTCCTGACAAACTGTAATCGTTTTTGTTTGAGCTTAAGAGATATTTGTCTCAGTTCTCCGTAAATTGTTTCGCGTTGCATAGGATCTGCAACTGGATTCTTCTCTGTACATTTTTAGATGTCCCATCCAGTCATCTTTTAAGAAGAGCAGATAATGTACAAAATCTGATCCATATAGCAGGACTGGTTCAGTCAATGTTCGAAAGGTTTGGACTTTTAAGGAGGATGGAAGGTTCGAGTGCCAAAAATTGTGAAGTTTATTACATGCCTCCCATGCAAGAACTTTGAGGATGTTGAAGTCTTTGTTTGAAATCTATTATGTGAGATTCAAGATATTTGAAGTCCTCAGCTCTTTTGATGGATGTATTATTGAGTGAATTCTACTCGGATCGTTCAGGGGAATTTGTGATATAAAAGAGAAGCGCCAGACCAGATTTGGTAAAAATAACCCATACAAGAACGAGTGGTAACACATCTTAATTGTTGTTGTTCCTTTTGGAATTTTTGGGTACCCTGGTGTACCAGCCAAAATGAGCTGACTCATTTTATAGTTCACCAATAGAAGGGTTAGCCAATCAGAAGGCTCAAAATATTCAATGCGACGTGTATAAAGGCGGCCATGTTTTTCCCGAATATGCACTTCCAGCCTTTGATATCGAAGACTGAAGAATTACGAAACAGCTTCTGGTGGTATTGGCGATATATTCGGATTCAGTAGAGTGTCTGACTAGTGAGTGTTAATCTTTAATGTTGTTTCATTGAACAGATTACGTACTGCGCTGTATTCTATATTCATAGACTATGGTTAACATGGTCAACAGTTCCCAGATTCACCCTGACCCGAGCTGATAGCACCTGTTAGAGCCCTAGCTATGGGCAAATAGTAAATCTACCAAACAAAACAAAACACTTTGAATATATAAAACTATATTTTTATAGTAAAAATACCAGCAATACATTTTTATATTTATAAAATTACCGACAATACATATTTATAGCAAAATGACCAAGAATGCATTTTATCTGTATTTGAAGTCGTAAAACTGTATTCAAAATATTTAGATTTTGGCATTAAATAACTCCTAGAAACTGATAGAAAATCAACTAAACAACTATCATGAAGATAATAATCCACATAATATCCTACCATTACTAAAAGAAATCAAACTGTATTCCAAAATATAACTTTAACAAAACTACAACATTAAACCCACATATCACTTTCTATAGCAATAGTGTCCACACAAACATGTATAGGCATAAAAGCTGAGTATCATCTACCATGTATTCAATTGTGAAAGCAGAATAACATATATTTTTTATTACTTCAAAGCTCCTAAGAAAAATAAAAATTGCAGCATTAAATAACCCGTAAGCAGTTGATATGCCGTTAAAGAAACAAATCAAAAGAGTCCAAAAAAATACTTGTTACTAAGTTCATTGAATAAGAACTATATTAATATTTGTTTCACAAAATGGGTGATTTGTGTTGTTAAATATATCAACGTGAAAAGAAGTTTTCATTTATATTCCTGATTATTGCTACGACGATGGCCTTGTGGGTTAATCAGATACTAACTTTCGTGAGATGTCAACAATTCATGAAAAACAACGAGGCAGTTTTAAATAATGAAATGCTGCATTTGAGGAATGACTCACAGGGGTCTTTGTCTAACTGTGCAATCAATAATGATCTGAGTGAACATCAAAGACACTTTTAAGATTCTAACATTTAACGTTATTATTGTCTTGGAGATGCAAAGGCAAATCCACCAAGAAAAATATATATTTTTTTTATTGCTAGTTATTAATGACTAATCAATAATTCGCATTATGTCTGTCAATGCTTAATGCAAGTGTTTCGCGCTAAGAAAAACTAATTAACTGCTTTAATTAAGCATCGTGCATGCTGCTAAAATCAGAACTTTCATTCTGGTATCATGTAACCCAGTACTACCTACCGTTGAATAAACTGGCTCCGCCACCAGTGTTTTCTAGTGAGAAGGATGGCTAGCTACACAGCAGGATTAAAAGTAAAACTCAGCTCCGTACTTATGTATGTAGTTACTGCGATGAGGGCACGGAGAGCTTTCTTGACTGAAAACGCCCAGGGAGAAGTGACAAAACATTGTAGACAGTAGACAACTTCATGCAAACAAAGTTATGAAAAAAAATTGGCTGTGTGAAAAGATCTTACCTGAAGTGCATGTTACAAACTGAAAAAGGTATAGAGTCCCCCAGAGAGAGAGAGAGAGAGAGAGAAAGAGAGAGAAAGAGAGAGAGAGGGGGAGGCTGAGAGAGAAAGTGGTGGTAGTGCTTTGTGTGTGGAGTTTTGCCAATTGGGATTTGAAAAAAGACCAGGTTCAAATGGTACGCCAAACAGATACTTTTTTCTTTGTTACATGAATCAACAGACACTCATGAATATTTATTAGGTGGTTGAAAGAGCATTCAAAATATATGGGGGACGAAAAGTGACATAATTCGAAGTGTGGTAAGAGAAAAATAAATGAACAATATTCAATAAATATTTTTTTAAATAAATGAATATTGTTTAAATTGTGATCAGATTGTGTTTTGTATTCGTTTGGTGTGAACGTATGTTCTGCACATCTTCAATAACATGAGGTGATGGATTTAAACATTTTTTAAAAATTTTTTAGCATTTTTGCGATCATGTATATTAGCTTGGGAAAGTAGTAATTATATATATATATATATATATATATATATATATATATATATACTTAGGTCAACGACGAGTAGCTATAATTATATTTTTATAAGAATTTTTGTATTTACACGCCCTCTATTCATATTATTGATCGCTATTACTAATATATATATATATATATATATATATATATATATATATATATATATATATATATATATATATGTATATATATATGTGTGTGTGTGTGTGTGGAAAAATCTTAGTTTTGCCAACGCGTTTCGTCTTACGACTTAATTAAGACGAAACGAAGTTTTTTTTTTGTCCAGTTGTCATTTCTTATATCAGTTTGTCTTATCCACAGAACTCTTCTGGGACTTTTACTATATATATATATATATATATATATATATATATATATATATATATATATATATATATGTATGCATGTATGTATGTATTTAAATACTTTTTTAATTTAAAAATTGGAGTGCTTAATTGATAGTAATGTATGAGTAAAATACTCCAGATTAAGGATTTCAAAATTTATTTTATTTTTTTTGATAGTTTAATGAAATCACGTTGTATGTGAATATTTTTGGGGTTCCGTATAAGATTCATTTTACAATGAATTTAAATAGTAAACTGGACCCTTTATTAACTTGTATGAGATTTAATAAACTATTTTTTTCTTTTAGATTAGCACTTTAGAGTGCCACCCGCCGCCTAAAAATGATATCTGGTCAGAGAGACTATTATAAAACTACACCAGAAGAAAATGGAATTATTCAAAATCAAATTCCATTCATCTGAAAGGCAGGCCAATTGATTCTAGATTGTCTTCAAAAGAAATCACGTAAAAATAACAGTTCCTTTGAGATCTGCTTTCATAAAATATTGTCTTTATGTTTCCTGTTCTTAACCGAATAAACGCTAAAATCTCGTGAATGCTGCCCTGTCACTCTTCTTCTTTGACGGTTTGCATTCAGTTCAATGCAACATCAAGAAACAATTCAATTCCGCTTAATATGAGTTAATAACAAGCTGGTCTCGCAAATAGAACCGGCGTAATGATTTTTATAGAAAACAGTGCAACGATTTCAAATGATAATTTCAAGGATTTTTTTTTTCTTTTTTTTATTCGTTTTTTTTTTTTCTCAATTAATTCATGAAGGGCGCGTTTGGCGCCGCGAGTATCGTCTGTTCCCAAAATGATTTCCTGCTGATTAAATTCGGGGGAGGGAAAAAAAAGGAAAAATTAAAAGAGATAGAAGTAGGTGGAAATGAGGAAATCAACATGAAAATGAAAAGAAACATAAAAACAATGAAAAAAAAGAGTGGGGGGGGGGAAACTCTAAAAGAAATGAATAATGCTACCAAAAGCAGCGCTCGCAATATCAGTGGAAAACGACTTTTCATTTCATTCAAAAAGAATTATGAGCAGAACGAGGGCGCCATTTTAAAAATGATTGGCTAAAAATCTTTCACTGGATGTTTTGTTACTTTCTCGCGGTGACTGCCACAAAATGTATTATTGTTCCCTCTCTTTCTACAACGTTTTTATATGACAATTTACTGAGCATAGCTTAGACGTGGCCCAAGCATGGATTGAACTCATTACTCTATTTCATTGTAAGCATAGAATAGAATAGAGTAGCATAATCAATCAATCAATCAATCTATCTATCTAGATATCTAGATATCTATCTATCTATCTATCTCATTGTATGCATATCTATCTCGCTAAATAGCTAGATAGCTAGCTAAAGGCAGGTGTACTGAAAAGGTAACGAACCGTACCACTTCCTAAGACCTGAAAAAACAATTACAATATATTTTTTTCCTTACATATTTTCCGTATTTGTCAATGATGACCTCTCTAAGTTCCGGTTTATCATGCTATGAAAAAATAACTCCCCCTCTAAGTTTAATTTTCTATTTAGCGTAGATCTGACATTTCCTTGGTTGATCAAGACAAACCCACGAGTCAAATTTTAATTCCAACCTTGTGTTTTCCTACTCCCCTACTTTTAACTTACGCAATAGATGTAACACTTTTCGTTTTGAAATTTAAAAAAAAAATCATTTAATCACCAGTCACTTACCATTCGCCTGAAGAGGTAAAACGTAGTGTCGAAACAAGAAAGCTATATTGGGTAGTGATTTCAAGATGTTTTTGTTCTAATATCTAAAATAAAATTATATATATTCATACATGTTTCATTAAATAATATAGACATGTGTTGTCAATTTATTTTATGTAAATTCTTTTCATAACGTCTGATAAGCTTAATAACATTATCATTAAACGAAGAAAGAAAATCACAATATTGATGCATGTTTTTTAATCTAATCTAAGCTTTCGGCTTACATAAGACATTATCAAAGATGTCAATTACGCTACAGCATAATAAGCAATATACACTTGTCTATATTATTTAATGAAACATGTATGAATGAAAAAATGCTGCCTAAATACACGCAATATATATATATATATATATATATATATATATAAAACACATAAAGGATAATTTTATCGTCATAGTTTTTGTGCCATTTGTAAAATAAAAATAAATAAAATTGTGTCCGGAAATATTTGAGTTTGAAAAGTTGTTTACCTGTTAGAGAACAAAGCAATTAACATTTGCAAAAGAAAAAGTGAATTGTGTGTAAGGAAGACCGATTTTAAATGAAAACCTTACCAAAATTGTCTTGTCTGATTTTTATAAAATTTTAAATACTTAAACATAGGGTCACTTTGTAAGAGAAGACTTTTGAGAAAATAATTTTCTCAGTCAATCTTTGAAATATGTTTTTAGTTTTTCTAAATTTTCTATGTATGTGCCATGTCCCTTCAGGACGTGAACGATCAGGGCACTCCACAATTTCCTATCTTTTCACCATCGCTACCAGTATCTGTTCTACCATCCGTTTACACAGTATCATGTTAGGTAGCTGACTCACTGTGTCCTTCTGTTCCTCTTGCCTTCATTAATATGTCCTGTGAATGTTAAATTCTCCAAGCTTTCTTTCCTCATTATTTGTCCTAGAAAGTTCAACTGCTACTTTCGGATTCTAAGTATAAGCATTCTTTAATATTTCCATTATTATCCTTAATACTTCCTTGTTACACACGCGCACGCACTTCTAACTGACAAGATGAAATTATTTCACTGATATATATATATATATATATATATATATATATATATATATATATATATATACACACAAATCCAAATGAGAGGTAACATTTTGCTTTTGAAATTTAAAAAAAAATCATTTAATCACGAGTCACTTACTATTCGCCTGAAGAGATACAACGTATTGTCGAAACAAGAAAGCTATATTGGGTAGCGATTTCAACATGTTTTTGTTCCAATATCTAAAATACTACTACTACTACTACTACTACTACTACTACTAATAATAATAATATATATATATATATATATATATATATATATATATATATACACGCGTTTCTTTAAAAACGACTGGAAAGGTACTGCGATTAATGTTTTATTTAATTTTTCTTGTGTTCTTATAATTTTCTTTTCCGGACATAAATTATGTAGAAATTGTCGGAATATTCTGTATGTCGGAGCACTTTCGGCTATAATTTTAACTATTATCAAGGATGATTTTATTTACATTCAGTACATTCAGTTAAAAGCAGAAATAGCACCATCTCTACATTGACCAATGGAAACAGATAAGGGGGTACAAAATAGAGTTGGTTTTACAAGGGTGCGTAGCTTAGTCCAATAAATTTTCATTCATTTATTTGGGGAAAAATTAAATTTTAATATTTAACAAACAAAATACTCCCACTATTAAAAAAATAATTTAATGATTAAATAACAAATACTTATTTAATAAAAATGCAATTTTTTTTTTTTTTTTGCAAAAACAAAAAACAAAATACTCCTACTATTAAAAAAAAATAACAATTTAATTGTTAAATAACAAATACTTATTTAATAAAAAAGCAATTTTAGTTTTTTTTCATATTTTCCTTAAGTTTTTATATTCAAGGATCCAGTTTCCAGTTCGTCCTGCGTTTGCGAGAACTATAAAGAAGTCACAAAAGTTTGAATCTGGATCTAGAACAAAATATTTACGCACAGCTACATGTATGATGCATGCTGAAGGGTAAGAGATCTTAAGAATTTATTCTTCGTAGTTAAAAGGGAAAAGGAAATTTTCTTAAAAAATATTGTTTATCAGGAAAGCTTATAAAATAAAATAAAATTAAAGAAAATATAAAACCACCAAGTATGGTTTTTGTCAAAGTATTTTTCAAGGCAAAACAGCTTATTCAAATTTCATCGATTGGTTTGCGAAATTGAACGAAACGCCGAGTTTGCAAATCTCGACAAAAATGTTTGCGATAACTTCAACAATACTAAATACTGTGAAGATTTCAACATACGTCAGCGTGTTAAAAAAAAAAATCTTGTGATATAGAAAATTTAACCGCAGTACCTTTTCAGTCGTTTTTAATGAAACTTATATATAAAAAAAGGGATTGCTGCCCAAATACGTATCCGTTGAAAATTTGAATATAAATTCTCAGGTGTCTGAGTACTTTCGGATGTCATAAACCATTAACAAGGAGTTTTTTGTTTTTTTGTCTGTAGTCAAATGTGATATTCGGAAAGAATATTAAGCTAAGTTAATACAGAAACATAATATATACATACAGTGACACTATTATGAAAAATATTTTGCCATCGAGGAAATATAATTCCACGAGACCTAGAGTAGAGTCAGATAAGTGGACAATTTTAATTTATTATTATTATTATTATTATTATTATTATTATTATTCTGATTGCCCCTGCAATAGTCCGTTAGTCAGCATGTACATATGTTACGCCCTCATAAATAATGGACTATAACGTTTTGATCGCGTGGAAAAAAGAAAAAGACATATCAGAGACTCTACGTAAATGAAAGAAAGAAAGAAAGAAAGAAAGAAAGAAGGGAAGAACAACAGTATTTAACGACTGTTTCAATGAAATGGAAAATATTGTCAATTACAAACTTTTCAATTTTACCCCTTTTTATGGTTGTTATTGCAATATTTTGTTAAAGTTATTAAACTCAAATATTTAACGATGCGATAGGGTAATTTCTACGGATATTACATGTCATAGAACTTACCATGAACTTATTCAATCATTAACTGAAGAATTAAGATTCCTTAGAATATTAAAATAGGAAAACCGTGAAATTTTCACGGGTTATTATTATTATTGTAGATATGTACACAGACTAAGAACGTCCTGAAAGTAATGTCGGCGACGAAGCTACAACAGATATTAGAACACGATATACCCCGTTGGATAGAGTAAGTTTTCAACCTCAAAACAAAGTACATAGTTCCCTGATCGAGTCTGGCGAATGAGTTGACTAAAGCCCTTTTCATTTTGTGGGTTAACAACTGTGCATGAGCACCTTGAATATGGCTTAACAGGCACATTGTTGTCGCTACTGCAGAAACGAATTTACCATTTACTTAATTTTTTGTTCACCACTGCTGTAGCCTGGTATTGAACTCACAACTCTTTGGGTCAGTCACTGGATCTAACTAACGCCTTTATCTCAAGGACACATGGCCCATTGTATAAAGGCGTTGGTCAGATCCAGTGACTAGGCAAAAAAAAAAACAAACAAAAAAAACAAACAAACAAACTTGGAGAGTTGAGTTAAAGGGAAATAACTGAGACACCCGGAAGAGGCGTGGCGCGTGGAACTAGAACAATCTATCCCAGTGGACGAAATTAAAGGGTTCGGTTCGAAAATTCCAATCACCTGAAAATGGCCGGAGCGTACAACGGCGGAAACGTTGTGCATATGGCGATGAAGATGAGAATAACAGTACGAAAAATGTAAGTAATCATAATAGCTCATCCCCGACATATAGACAGATATTTCAAATTTATCAACGACATTATTTGATCATCGGTGAATTAAAAGCAGGCCGCTTCAAAGCAATTATGCCGCCTGCTTTTTTTTTGAAAATTAATATGAAAATATACCAAGTTTTTCAAGATGTATTGTTTGGGTTATTAAACAAATGTATTAATTTGGATAAAAAAATAGATATTTTCTATGTGTTTTCTATGTGCTTTCTTTTGTTTTGTCGAACAACGCACTTATTTACCGCAGTTTGGGCGAAAGACATCGGCTGGTGTAGCCCAGCCAAATTTGCCTTCGATTTTGCAGAATATAGGAACTAAAAAAAGGAATTTAGTAAGTCCTTATTCGTGAAAAATTATTTTCCGTCATCAACCTTTCTCTTATAGGCGTGATACAGCAAGCCTATCAATGCTCTATCCCTACTTGCATCGTAAGTGCTCGGACGAACTACATTGATTGGTTCAGCCAGTTCTGGCCTTCACGGCTAGGAAGCTAGTGCCATGCCACTCACATTTTAGCCAACCACCGAGAATCCCTCTGAATTCCATTGGCCTGAGGTTGACTTCCACTCGAACAGCTTGTTCCCGCGAACCAGCCCACTTTGGAACTGACCCCCCCCCAAGAAGACGTTTCTTCAATCACTACAATCTTAACGTGTTTAGGGTGAATTTCAGTGGTTCATTTCGAATTTCTAACCTAAAATTTAGACACTCGTTGAAAAGATCTTATTTTTATATTTCGTTATTTTTATCGAATTTCACGGAAACGCGTTTTATTTTCAGATCTTTTCATAACATTCCAATATATCGATCACCTCAATATCATAATATCTAATATCAAGCCGCATTTTCATCATTTCGTTTTGTTGTAGGGTATCAGACCGTGGTTAGGCGTTAATATTTATCTCGTCTGAAAGATCAATGCCGTTCGTCCACATGTGGTTTACCTAACGTCTCTTTCGTGAAAGCATCTGAAAGAATTACAATTTCGATAGCAGTTTCCTCCCTCAGTCAGTTATGTGCCATGTCTGACGAGGCAGATTTTTTCTTGCAGTCGGTTACCAATTCTTTCTGTAGCAGACCAGTTTCCATCCAAGGCTATAGAAGCTGATATCTGTCCTGATACTTACCCATTGCTGGAGAAGAAGGTATGAGTTCTCTCTGGAGAAGAAGAGAAATCATACCTTTCCCAAGGGTATCAGCACGTAAAAAAATATAATGGATTTGACTGGAATTCGAACCCTGCTCTCCGATTCTTCAATTCGAGCCACTATCTTTTACTACACCGTGCCTCCTCCCTAATGAAAAATAAAATAAAAAGAAAACTTCATAAACTGCATTTCTTTTAAATAGCCACCAAGTACCTAAACTTGCAAAAATAAAAAGAATTAAAATACGGAAACTTGCAAAAATAAAAAAAGAATTAAAATACGGAAACTTGTAAAAATAAAAAAAGAATTAAAATACGGAAACTTGTAAAAATAAAAAGAATTAAAATACGGAAACATATTATTACCCAATCCAAATCTGTAGTCATAGATTGGCTTATAATATAATTCTTGATATTTAGCGGCGCAATGTGTAACTATCTCGAATTTGCGTGCCACACGAGAATTACATATTTGTCTTTGACTCTGTGTTTGTGTGCGTGTGCGTGTGCGCATGCGCGTGTGTGTCAAAAATGTAACCAATTTCAGTGATTTTAAAAGAGTAAAGCACTAAGGATTTGCTAACCAATTATCATGATCAGAAGCCGAATCATATTTTTCTCGGGTAATTTTTATTATCATTAATCTTAGACCGCTCCGGTTGTGACTCTCTCAGTCAGATTTCTGATGCCGATTATACTGTCAGAAATATTTCTCCGACCTATGTTTAAACGTGAAACGAATATAATGAGTCGTCTGTGGGTGGAGTTGACAATTTGTGTATACCAACCCCAAATATTCTCACCCGTATCCCGATCACTTTCCTTATTTTTCAGGGTTTATTTGGAACATTTTATCATGAAATTTAAATATTTATCGAGAAGCTTCTGCCCCTGTTTATAAATCCGGACTTGTGCCGTTTATCAGTGATTGTAAGTTTAGTCTTCGTCATAAAACACAATAAGACGAATGCCTGTCAACGTCGCTTCTAATTTCAGTCCATTCTCTCTTTGTATGTACTCCTTCCAACCTCTCACCCCAACGAAAACGGCAACAGAACTTCTTCTATGGGACTGTTTGTCTATCGCGTACACCAGCATACCAATAAACCCCTGTCAAGAAAAAAAAAAACCCTCCTCTTCATCTCGCATTCCTTAAATAGGTAACAAAACTCCTATACAAACAACTGCCTCGAAAGAATGTTCTCGTAGCGATTAAGAACTCTCCTGATCAGTGTCTCGCCAGCGGTTTCTCATAACATTTATTGTTTTCTAGGTAACATGTTCCTTCAGGTCACGGTTCTCCACAACTTCTTCTACTCTGTAGCTCTTACTAAGCTTTCTCTTTTCACTCCTCCTCTTAATACAGTGTTAAACAGATTGCTCGATGTTTCTGTCTCTTTAGCCTCTTGTGAGTATCAAATTCCGCAAACCTCCTTCCTCATTATGTCAGTCAGTTATGTGCCATGCAGTCATGCGGGATACACGACTGACGAGGCAGATTTTTTCCCGCAGTAGGTTACCATTTTTTTCTGCAGTAGAAAACTGGTCTGTCCTATTATTTATCCATAGCTAGGAGGGGGAGAAGAGGATGCATACTTTTCCCAAAAGTATTAGCACGTAAGTGAATGCAACGGATTCGACGGGGATTCGAACTCGGCTCTCCGATTCCGCAATCCGAGCGGCTATTCATTACACCACCGTACCACCCATTATGTATCAAAAGAACTTTACCTTTCTCTTTCTAATTCGGAATACGCGTTCGTTTTGTTACCACTTTCCTTAAGACATTAGAATAAGGAATACAACTATATCGTTAGACTAGAATAACTAAAGCTAATAGTGTTTGTAGCCTAATTAGTAAGGCAGCTGTCACGTTGTGATATGCTTTTACGTTTCTTGAAAAAATCTATGCGGACATTGCGATAAGAAGCAACTGTTATTAAGACGAAAGAAATAATAAAAAACAGTCTGCTCTCTCCTGAGTATGCTCGCTTACAATGTTGTCTAGCTAATCCACGTTGTGTGAGCTTACCCAGGCACTTTTCTGTTCGTTAAAGTCCCATAGTGCCAACCTGTGGTTTTTACTGTATCTATTATACTGCAATGGAGCTTAGTCAGAGAAAGTATATAAACTGACGTGAACAAAAGTTTTTAACAAAGTCAGTATGCTCAAAGCCTCCGTCACGATCACTTGGCTAATACACCGATCGACGGCTTACGAAGATTTTCATCTCTCTTAATTTCAGTCAGAAGTCTTGGGTCAGACGGAGGTGTAGATTTGAAACACCTCCCAACGATGCCGCACCCCGGGATCGTTCCCACACAAGGCGGATATTATCAAGAGACCCCTTATTTCCCTAACCCTAACAACAGATATGCTGTCGTATTTATTTAAATAAACTTGCATTATTAACCGTATGCAACATTGTCAGTTAGTACTCCATTTTGACTAGTATTTAAATTATCATTCTTTTGCCTTTTATAGAAACTCCCAGGTCGACGTTCTACGACCGTTACTAAACCCAGCAAGTTGGAAATAAACAACAAGCTTCCTCTGAGCCACAAACTCGTATGCCTTTTTTTTTTTTTTGAACTTGTCTTTTTGTACAGTTCCATATTATAATATTTTATGCTTTATTTTATTAAATTAAAAATATTTTTTCTTTCACTAAAAGCTAACTCAAGGCAGAATATTACTAAAGTTTGTTTGTATGGGCGTAAGAGGAGAGAGTAAGTGCAGATTCAACGGATATACAAGATAAATAACAGTTGATCCTCGGCTTGAAGAGGTTAAGACTGTAATCTTCTCGGGATGCTGTTCAACAAAGAAGCGGTTCTTACGAAGAAGCAGTCTGAAGGAATTTCCTTCTTGCCAATGAAGTACGAATGGAATGAGAATGATTCAGCCATTTTGAATTCATTCAAGATAGGGATTAAAAAATTCTATCCTAGATATGACAGAAAAACTTAATTTTTAATCTGATTAGATTCTTAAATAGATACAGCATTGCTAGAGTAGTGTTCTACTTCCTGGTACGGTACAAGAATCCGACCATATTTCCAGCATCTTTAGGCATAGATCGTGTACAAGAGTTCCACTCAAACCGAAGAAACCGTTTATCCTGAGTGGAGAAAATTCATGGACTGCTCGGTGATTAGGTAAATGAAGAAAAGGCAGACAGAGGAATAAACTAGGCTGATAACATCTATCTATCTATCTATTTATCTATCTATCTATCTATCTATCTATCTATCTATCTATCTATCTATCTATCTATCTATCTATCTATCTCAGTCTGTTGATATCTATCTCAGTCTGTTCATATGCATGTATGTATGCATCGCTCTGTCTATATAAGCCTGTCCATATCTATCCATCTCAGTCTATCTATCTATCTATCTATCTATCTATCTATCTATCTAAAGTATTGTTTGTATTTAGGCAGCATGAATGAATAATCTAGTGATATTATGTCTATTTATTTTTATTTTAATCCTCTCAAATTCGCATATCAATTTCTTAGTGCTTTTACAAAAGTGAGGAAGACGCCGTAATTTTGGTTATTTCTTTTATTTTATCAAGTACTTTCAATCTTATACAAGATCATCTTCAGAGGTGAATTGTTAAGCCGAAAATTAATGTATTAGGCTGGTGCAAAAATAATGACGTAATAATGTCGTTTTTTGACTTATTTTTTAACGTGAAAAACGACATTATTACGTCATTATTTTTGCACCAACCTAATACATATATATTATTTTGATTGCCATCTTAAAAACACTTATAGGTTATACCCCACTCATCACAATAAAAAATAAAACTAATTATATACTAAAATAAATTTAGTACAACCAACATCTGCAATAACTCTTCTCCCTCAAATAATGTTCTGCCAAAGACCAACATCGTATATCAATTTAAGTGTCTTTTGGGAGATTCTATCTCTGGCAAAAACGTAAACATAAATGTTGGTTTCACGACAACGACACTATCAAGATGGTCTACTGTAGACATGTCGGATTCAATTCATATTGCACAACATTTAAAAAAAAACATTCCTGCGCACATTCACGTTTTAGAGAAATATTAATCGGCAATACAAGAATACTCCACCATGGAAATGAAAAACAAAAACTTCAAATTTTCGAAGCGATCTATATAAAAAAAAATATAAAATCAACACTAAATAAAATTAGTTATGATTATAGCATGAATGTTTTAAATATCTATAAAAGCAAAGTTTGGGGTTACTCAAATTGTAAAAAAAAGAATTTTGTATTAAAACCTTTTCAGGTTGAGTATTTTTAAAGCTTTAATAATGAAGAAATAAACGAAGTTACATCCTTAATATATTCTTCACGTAAATTGAGTTGATAAAATAGACCAAGAAAAAGAATTCTGTTATTGTTACGTTCATATGTGAACTTGAAAACGGAATTTTCAAAAAGATTTTTGTAGTTCATGTTTCTTTATTTATGTTTAATAGTAAGATGAGAATATTGTCTACTTATCTTAGATAGTTGCAGGGTTTATTAGTAGTATTAAATATATTATTTCCAAGGTTATCCATGCAGAACTAAACCTATGGAAACGCCATCACGTTGAACGTAGATATTATTTTGGTGGTCATAGAAGGGAACATCGGTAGCACAAGTCAAGAGTAGGTTCCGTAATATGTTAGTTTTAATTTTTTAATGATGGGAGAGTTGGATTGCTGTAAATATTCTTTTTATCTTATAATTATATCAATCGTTTCTCTAACAGTAAAAATTGGTAAATAAACTTTGGACATCAAATGAGGCTATGGTTTCATTATTAGGCTTTTGTGTTTTTTAATATTGGGATTAGTTTGCGAGTTGATTTAATGCTGTATTTACTAGGAACGTATGGTGTAAAAAGTTGATTAATGATTTTGGTTAATTAATAATCCAGAGTAGGGATTTGGGATATGATAGGATGAAGAAGGAAATTAGGTTTATGTATTTTTATTCTTGTATCCTGGTTTGTAGTCACCATTTATTTTGGGAAATTTTAAATTGTCTTGTTCTGCATTGTTGGCTGTAAAAACATCATGACAATTTTTTAATCATTTCACCCCAAGCAAAATATGCGTATGGGGAGGGGGTGATTGAGGAAAGGATAAAAGATGAACGGGATATAAGATGGCAGAAGATTGCGATTGACATTGCATTTAAATTTTTGAAGATTGTAGTTTTCAGGGAAGCAAGTAAACAGAACGGAGTTCCACTGTTGGGAAGTGTGAGAAAAGAAACTCTTGGAGTAGAAGCAGTGGTTACATTTAACTATTTCAACAGTAAAAGTGTGAGATCTAGATGTCAATCATTTAGCACACTTAAATTCCTGTAGTCGGAACACCATAGAAAAAAGCTTATCAGAGCAGAAAATGTATTTAGGAAAGGCAGTGGGAAGTCTATTTATTCTATTTTAATCCTCTCAAGTTCACAGAGCAATTTGTTAGTTTTTGTACAAAATTGATCAAGAAAAAAGCCGTAATTTTCCATATGGTCTTTAATTTGATGCAATGGCTTCATTATTAGGCTTTTGTATTTTTTAAGATTTGGGTTAATTCATGAGTTGATTTAATGCTGTATTCATTGTGTATGTATGGTGTAATAGGTTGGTTAATAATCTTAGTTACTTGATAAACAGGAGTTGGGATTTGGGTTATGATAAGACGGGGAGGGAATATGTTTATGTATTTTTATTCTTCCGTACATGTATCCTGGTTTATTTAGAGAAGTTTTAGGTTGTCTTGTCCTGCGTTATTGGCTGGGATCAATTTGCTGATTTTCAATTTCAGTTGATCAACAGGACTTTTGTTGAATTTTTAGATTTCTTGTAGTCGTCAAATATTTGTAATTTTGAATTGTAATCAGATTTATTTAATACAACGAAGATATTGATTTTATCTGTTTTAAAATATATATATATATATATATATGAGTTTGGTTATGTAGCTCGTTGGGCGCGATTTTTAATTGTTTTTGTTATGAGCTTCGACGAGATTTTTTTTTCCTTTTTTTTCATGTCTTTTAATGCTTCAGATTTGAGTAGGTCCTTAATTTCTAGTTTGGTTGCTGCTCTTTAACGTTTTGTATCTTTTGATATAACATTTCAATTTCGGTATTTTGTCCAATCTATTGTATTGCCTGTAGAGATGAGAGTTAGGTCCAAAGTTGACTAAATCCTTTTCGTGGTCTGTTGGTTCATATATATATATATATATATATATATATATATATATATATATGTGTATGTGTGTGTGAAATTGGGTAGACGGAACACTTGCGGGCCGTCGATACCTGTGCTATCACGAAGTTGCAAGTTATCGAGTGTTTGAGCCTGCTTGCCTTGGTTAGATTGTTGATCGTTCTTGATAACAGGCTCTCTCTCAGAAACTGTAACTAAGGTCTGCTAAGCATAGTTGCAGTATAACCAACAGGTTGGCTCTGTGGGTGTTGAATACAAACGTACCTGAGTGAGTGTTTGCAATAGGGATTGGCTAGCCGCCCTAGTAGACGGCTCTCCTAGAATACGAGTGGCCAGCTATTATTGTATATATATGTATATAACGAGGGATGCTGGGAATTTAAACCTGCCTCCTCAAACACATGTGTGCATAAATTAAAAATAATAATAATAATACTGAATTCTTCTTATACCTGGAATATTTGTCACCCATTTATTTGTAGGAAAATGTTGATTTGAGGAATTAGAATCAAATTTCGATTCTAAGGAAATAAATTATAATCACCATGAACCTTTAAAGTTTTTTGTGTCTTAATATAATTAATAATTGCTCTGTTTTTCTTATGAGCTTCGACGAGATTTTTTTTGTCATGTCTGTCTTTTAATGCTTCATATTTGAGTAGAATGAATTTAATTGATAGTTGTGAATTTTTTTGTAAATGCTCACGAATCGCATGCATTCAGTTATAGTCAATTTACGTTAAGAATGTGTAAGGGAGGTAATTGAGTTGAAATTTTATATCGTTAATGTTTTAAAAATACTCAACATGTAAAAAGTCTTTTCAAAAATGGTTTTTAAAAGAATTTTCAATCTGAACACTCCAAAACATTGTTTTTATGGACATTTTAAAACACTGTTGTTATACTCAGAATTAATTTTATTTGACGTCGGTTACATTTCTTTTATATATAAAGTGCTTTCTTACTCAGATTCATAAGATTTTCTCTTGAAATTTGATTATGGATATTAAAGCTATGCCATTTATTATGGCAATAAGCACACTTTTTTCCTGTGTGCAGTCTTAAGCAGACTCTCTTGGGAGCTGCTTATTCTTAGTTCTTTCGTATATATATATATATATATATATATATATGTGTGTGTGTATGTGTGTGTGCGTGCGTGTGTTTGTGTGTGTATTTAGGCAGAATATCTTCAAGCATATTTGCTTGAATAATCTCGACATATTGTGTCTATTTTTTTTAAGCCTCTCCAATTCACACATCAATTTCTTAGTCTTGTTATTAAACTGGTCAAGAAAGACGCCGTAGTTTTGGTTATTTCTTTATTTTTTTTCTAAATACTTTCAATCTCATCCAAGTTCTTCTTCAGACAGAAATGAATGTAATTGATAGTTGTGAATGTTTTTGTAAATGCGCATGAAACGCGCTTCGTTATGGTCAATTTAAGTCATGAATGTGTAAGTGAAACAACTTAGTTTAAATTTTGTATTAATAATGCTTTAAAAAAAACTCAACATGCAATTAAAAAAATATTTTTTATTTCTTAACGTAAAAATTAAAAAATGCTGGTTTAGTCTATCTACCTATCTATCTATGTTCAAATGTATGTATGTATGTATATATGTATGTATATATCCATCTATCCATCTCATTCTGTTCATATGCATGCATGTATGTATGTATGTATCTATCTATTTCAGTCTATTAATATCTATCGATCTATGTATCTCAGTCTGTTCATATCGATCTATGTATCTATGTATCTAAATATTTATCTCTGTCTGTTCATATCTATTTCTCTATCTCCTGTCTCTCAGTTTGTTCATATCTATTTCAGTCTGTTCAGCTCTACCGATATCTAACTATCGATAGAATTACCAAAGTAGCACACGCACACACATCGAGAGAGAGAGAGAGAGAGAGAGAGAGAGAGAGAGAGAGAGAGCGAGAGAGTAAGAGAGAGAAAGAGAGAGAGAGAACGTGTCCATGTGCATTCTTGTATGTTAGTGTATGTTCTTTGTCATACTTCTTTTATGATTTTTATATTGAATTCTCTCAATACAAAGTCTTGAAAATCATTCCATTTAATTCTCAGGAATCCCGTGAGCCATCAGAATCGTAGCAGTACTACAAATACTGCAACCGCAGTAGAAGTGGTGTTTCTTGATCTTTCTTGGGCAAGATAACCTCACACTCTGAATTTGATTTGAACTTTCTGCCCGGTTTCTTTCTACTAGACCGGTTACCAACCAAAGCTATAGAACCCAGTCTATCCTGCTAATTTCCATAGCTAAGGGGAGTAGAGGATTTCTACCTTTCACATGGTTATTATCCCGTAAGTGAATGTCATGGATCCGACTGGAATTCGAACTCGTTTCTCTGATTCCTCATTCTGAGCCGCTATCCATTAGTCCTCAAGTCAGAACCTTACTGCTAAAATAGTTATGATAGATGTGATGTGTGTGATAAAAATGAAAGTGAGGGCGATAAGAATGGGTAAATCATGGGGATAAAGACTGACTCTTGACTTGAAGGGGTTAAGATTGTCGTGTTGTCTATGTCAGAGTCAGTTCCACAAAATAGAAAAAGCTGTCTGAGAAGAACCTATTCGATGTTATTACTTCTCTTCGCGCCGTCAAAAAATGGATTTTATTTAACCCGTTGGCCCCCAGAAGTCAATTAGCAATTCTGTCTTGAAACGCCAACTTTATAATAGATAATAAAAATATTAATTTAGGTACTAATAAAAATATTAATTTAGGTACCTCCATGAGATCACTAAAAAAAGGGCATAGCATGATGAAAAAGACGCCAAACTTGACGAAAAGAAATTTTTATCGTCTAAATGTTTATGTTATTATTAAGAGGAAAGATCAAAGTTTATTTATTTTAATTATTTAAAAAAATTTTTCCTTCTTTTTAGAACATTCTGAATTTTGATTTAAAAATCCTTTTTTTATCTTTGTATCACCGGAACTAGTAAAATAACATATACAATTTTTAGCACTTTTTTTGTATGACACATTAATTTGGAAAATCTTCCAAAAATAAGAATAATTGTCTGATATTAGTGAAACCCTTCAGAAACTATTCACAGATGATCGAAATTATTATAAATATGTTTTTTTAATGAAAGTCATGGCAGAATATTTTTCTATATTTATTAACCCCCTAACTAATTTCATGAAAATTCTATAAATTCGATCGAGTTTGCTTTAGTAATTACAATAGTTAGAAGCACAACGCTTTGAGGAATGTAAATCATGCTTTTTTTGTTTTTAATTGGACCCCCTCCCAACTGAAAATCGGCTCTGAATTGTAACATACAAAACTCAATAAAACAAAGAAATTATTTAATTTCAAATGCTTTTAGTTGTTTTTTATGAATATGGACAATGGTTTCTAAAAATTTTTTTCGATGAAAAATGAATTTTTAATACAATTATTTGTTATTTTTTTTTAATTATAATAGATATTTACATTTAAGTTGTTAAAATATAAAATTAGTTAAAAGCCGCATTCACTTTCGTAAATGTCCTTATGAGATAGATCTTTTTTTAGCGTGTTGTAAATTGTATCGTTTTGACTAATCAGAAGACCCGCAGTAATTAAGAAATTTAATTTTGTGTTTATAATCGGGCTGTAATTTTAAATTACGGAAGTCCAACCAGAATACAATTAACTTGCGTTATTTGAGTTAAGGATTAATCTCCACTGTTAAAGCCATAACTTTCGCGAAACACGTGTGGAGAAGTTAATTTGATTTTTCAATTTCAACTGAGAAGGGTGCATACAAGTATTAGTATCATCTTATGAAATTTGATCTTATTTTTATATCATCTTATTTTTATATTAATCTCAGTTATGACATTTTCCATAAATGAAATATCAAAATTGATAATAAAATGAATAGAAATACAAATAACGCAGTAAAATGTAGTAAATGTACAGAAAACCATAGTATTTTATGTACACTTCTGATAAAATTTCATAAGAAAGGTACCTATAAATTAATTAGATACCTTTCTTACGAAATTTAATCTTACTTTTAACAGTCTTATTTTAATTTCTTTATAATATATTTTTCATAAAGCATCGTAAACGTAAAGATGAAAGCTAAGTACAAAAAGCAAAAAACAAAAATTAGAGCGGTGAAAGTTTTCCTTAAAAATAACGAGGTAAATAATTTGTTCACTTAAATGTATATAATTTCAATTTTCTCCTTCCGTAGAACAAATTATTCTCACGTAATACGTCAATATGTTATTCATCACCTGTCAAGTGATGCGAAAGTTTATGACCTGCTTTGTTTTATTTTCAAATTACATCTTTTCGGCGCAGAAGATAAGTTAAGCTTGTTTTAAAATATTTTAAATGAACATTATAATTTCTGATTTTCTTAAAATAAGTTTTGAAAAAATGATAATTGATTTTTAAAAGAACTTCAAATTGAGATTTTCATTTTTTTATAAAATGGAAAAAAATGTTTGACATGATCGATTATCTGTCAATTTTTCTGACAAAAAAAAAAACAAGATTTTTAACGAAAATTTATGACGTGCTAGGAACGATTAAAAATATAAAAATAGCCAAAAAGCTCTTTGATCTTTCCTCTTAATAATAACATAAACATTTAGTTTGGCGTCTTTTACACCATGCTATGCTCTTTTTTAGCGATCTCGTGGAGGTACCTAAGTTAATTTATAACTTTAACTGAGGTCTTTTCCCACTGAACATATCACTGCGAATAAATTTGTTCTTGGAGCCTGCAGATGAAAATATATCAGAAAATGCCAGGCAAACTCATAGTCAGTGTCATAATAAATACTATCAACTTACAGTCAATGTTTTAAATACTGATTGTGGAAAAAATATGCCAACCTAGTTGATACTCTGATCTTGACATAAGAGTTTCCTATAGAAATAAAACTAAGATTAGAATTTAATAAGAAAATCTCATGAAACCAACATACAATTAATATTGATCATGTGATAAGTTCTTCCAGTAAAGAAGTTTCAAGAACACTACCATTCTTCTTCATAATTATATTAACTATTACATCGTAAGATGGTGCTGATGCAATATAAACTTTTATATTTTATGATTCTCTGAGACAATAGCAACTCTTATATCTTGTGATACCCTGAAGGCATTAGCAAATTTTACATCTTATGATGCCCTGAGGCAATAGCACCTCTTAAATCTGATGATGCCCTGAAACAGTAGAAATTCTTAAATCTTATGATGACCTGAATCCGTAGCAACTCTTATGTCATATGATGCCCTGAGGAAATAGCATTTCTTACATGTTATGATATTCTGAGGCAATAATAACTCTTACATTTTATGATCCCCCTGAGGCCATAGCAACTCTTACATATTATGATGGCCTGAAGCAATAGCAACTCTTAAATCTTATGATCTGAAGCCCTAGCAACTCTTATGATGTCCTGAGGCAATGGCAACTCTTACATCTTGTGAAGCCTTCAGGCAATAACAATTCTTATATTTTATGATGCAGTGGGGTAATAAGCAATTTTTACATCTTATGAGGGAAGTAGCAAAAGCAATGATGCTGAACTTTATTAAGACATTGTCTGTCAGGCACAAGATAAGCCTTAATCAGAATCTGCCAACTACAAGTTATGTTGTGACAGTCAATGTGTTAAAATTTTGATATTTTATATTTTGGTCGCCCTTAATAAATCATGGAGTTTTATTTAGCAAGTTTAAAATAACAGAAACTTATGTTGCTACTCAACTCCATTTATGTGATGTGTTCCATCAGGACGTGAAAAGTGATGCCCTCCCCACTCCCCACAACTTCCTAACCTTGTAGTTCTAAGCAACTTTTAAGGAACCTTGTATACTTTGTAATACATTCACACAAACTGATCAGGTAAGTTGCTCGCTGTTTCCATCTACTACTCCATGCCTCAATACTCCCTGTGCGCATTAAGTTTTCCAAGCCGTCGTTCCTCATAATATTTCCCCAAAATATCAGCTATATCTTTCTGATGTTAAGTATGTCTTTCTATAGCATTTCATTTTCAAAAGGAGAATAGTGCCAATCAAAATTGAACAGAGCCAACCAATTTTGAATAGTGCCAACCAAAATAGAATAAAAACTTTGAACTTTATCAAAAATAGGTTCTTGTGTAAGATTGGTAAACAGGGTTAGATTGGCTTGTGTAAAAGAAGCCAGACGAGTGGTTGAATTCGCTTAGGCAACCAGACAGGCTAAAGCTTGTTACTCTTAGCTAGATTTGTGATTGTAGAAGGTGCCAGCCTTAATTTTCAACTCTTTCGTGATTTCTATCCCTGTTTTTATCCTTTTTTTTTTTTTTTTTTTTAAATCTACAGAAATTAACTTGTTTATATACCTGCCAACTCTTTTTTTGTTCTCTGTATCTCTCTCCTAGTTAGTGAGCTTTTCACTTGTTGTGGGTGATTGTTTTGAATGGCCTAATTTCATTTTGAGTTTGAAAGCGAGATGGTAATTTTCCCATTTTCTTTAGAACTTGCTCGTCTTTTATGTCTTCATTCTGCCTCAGCATCCGTCTATAGAACCACATTCTTCATCACTTCGAGTTTCTTCATCTTCACTTTAAGGAGATTGTCCAGCTTTCACAGACAAACAGGCGGACACTTTTTTTAATATCAAAGCATATTTTTCTGTCTTATCATTTTGCTTAATTTCTAGATGATATCTTTCTTTATTATGATCCAACTTTCGAATCTCTGCTGCGTAGGTTCTGTTGTCTGTTGTTACACTAAATTAACTTAGCTTATTTCCATTGTCGTCAGAAAAGTCTACTAGATGAGTAAATCACGGATGCTGTAGTGGACTCTCCTGTTGACGTAGAAATGAATTACGTACATAAAAAAGTGCGATATGCTCTATTTGGAATTAGTTTATGGCATACATAGTTTGAGGTTCGTGCTATGATCTTTCTACTTCCTTTTGAAGAATATTTAATGTCAAGTTGAATAATGAAACTGATGCAACTCATTTCAAAAAATCTATATTTACAAATTCTGATAGTTACAGGAAGGCAGAGAAATATTTACCTTGACTATGGTATAAAGTGCTTAAGTGTCGGGCAATGCTAGTGATGTTTTACTTCGTTTTTGCCCGACGAGTCTTAGCTCCATATATTGCCCTCGTTCTGGATGATCGACTTCAATCGACAAACAAACTCGCTGGATCGTAACTGAAGAAAACCCTAAGCTGTTAGAACGATCCTTTTTTTTAAATATTTTCAGCATTTCCTGGGCGGGGAACGGTAGACCGATTACGAAGAGGTTAGTAAAGGCATAGAGAAGATTTCGCCTCGAAAGCCAAAGAATTTTATGTCCCAGATATTAATGACTTGCTTGCACCATGGGATTATGTCAACAAAAACAGTGGAAACGCTTACTTTGATTGAATTTCTAACCGATCATTAAATATAAGTCGATGATATCTACACCGCCCAAAACTCGACAGGATGTTCATTACAACATAATATACATGTCTTTATCTATGTGTGTATATATGTGTATGGGGCGTGTGTGCATTAATCTAATGTAATCCAGGGGATCATAATAATTAAAAATAAAAATAAAGAAGTATTCAATGTGATAACACCAATCTAATATCCAGTTAATTATATAAACAATACGGTGTATTACCAGCTCGCACATTTCACCAGGCGAGTGTTTTGATGTTATATATATATATATATATATATATATATATATATATAATTAGGATGATTTGAAATAATCATAATTAAGTAATTCATCGAGTCTAGAAGAAACCTCAACAGAATGCAGAAAGCACTGGACGGCCGTTTCGTCCTATATTTGGGACTCATCAGCAATGCGCATCCACTACCAAGAATTGAAACCCGGACATACATATATATATATATATATATATATATATATATATATATATATATATATATATATATATATATATATATATATATATATATATACACACACATTGGCAGTATGTCAAAATTGACGCATAGTTGTTAAAGACTACGGAACTTCTTTTTTGTTTTCTCTCAAGTTTTTTTTTTATATTAGGGCTAAGTTGTTGAAAAAATACCATAGTTCTTGTTTCGCAGACCGCTTTCGGTTGTTTTCAATTGTCATCATGGCTGTATGTTTTGGTTTGAAGGAGGTTGTTTATGATTTTATATATATATATATATATATATATATATATGTGTGTGTGTGTGGATATGGGTATTTAGGCAATGTTGTTGGATTTGTACATTAGCAATTGGGAGGAAGTTGGTATTTATTATTTGGAGGATTAGGTATTAAATATGTTTAAGATGTTTCTGCCAATATTAAATGCTATTTTATTTATGGTGGGCTTTTGGTTTTAATTATGATGTCTTGAAGAATTTGTACTCTTTTTTTTTTGCATTTGTTTTTGATTTCATTTTTATAGATAATATTTTGGGTATTTAGGCAATGTTGTTGGATTAGTTCATTAGCAATTGGGGGGGTTGATATTTATTATTAGGAGAATTAGTTATTACAGATGTTTAAGATACTCTCAGCAAAACACCAAAGACTCGGATTTTTTTCAAACATTTAGACCCAAATATAAAAAAAAAATTGCGAGGAAAAAAAACAGAAAATTTATTAAACGGAAAAGTTCCATAGTCTGTAACTATACATGCATCAATATATATATATATATATATATATATATATATATATATATATATATATATATATATATATATATATATATATATACCGTGCGAGAGAATTTTTAAAAAGAAAAATAAGAGTTACTCCACTTGAACCATCAAAGCAACGATAATGCCAACGTAATATATATATATATATATATATATATATATATATATATATATATGTATATATATATATATATATATATGTATATATATATATATATATATTGAACCTCGCATCTAAATCTGAGCTCAACGAAAATCGTTTCCCCCGCCTAAATTTCTAGAGCTTTTGAATGAGCTATGAATCATTGAAATTACACAAGTGTATATATTAGATATAAAGAAATATATAGTATATATACTTTAGTATATATTAAAATTGAAACAGCTAAATATCTTCTTTCCGTTTTTAGTGGTACGAATATCATGATGCCATTAGCAGCTGCGTACCATTGGAAATTGCTTGGCGTGTGGCACGCGTGCCTTAGGTTGCCGTGAATAGCGGCTCGGATTGAGGAATCGGAGAGCTGAGTTCGAATTCCAGTCGAATCCATTATTTGCTAATACCCTTGGGAAAGTTATGAATCCTCTTCTTCTTCCCCCAGCTATGGGTAAATAGTAGGACAGACCGGGTTCTTTAGTTCTGAATGGCAACTGGTCTATCGCAGAAAGAAATAGTAACCTACTGCCTCGTCAGTCATGTATCGAAAGATACATGATCTCCTAAGCGTGTATCACGCATGGCACATAGCTGACAGACTCTCTGATTTCATGATATTTCGAGAAATTCTGTTTTTGTAGTGCTTAATGTTTATATTAGTTATAAGGACAAGTCCTCCGAGAAATTATATCATCAATTTATTTTTGATTAAACAGGAAACCCAGTTACCGAATATTCGCTCTGAATTGTAAAATACAAAATACAATAAAAATAAGATATTATTCAATAAGAAAATCTTTTCATTCTTTACAAGAACAGTTTTCATTTAAGTAATAAAATCTGTCAGACTAATAATTAAAAAATAGCATTCCTTTCTTTAAAAATTGTTTTGTTTATGTTAGATGTTTATGTTAGCATATAGAGCATATAAAGGGTATAAAATTTTAAATCTTTTAAAATTCTGTAATAATTTTTATCGGTCAAGTGATTATATTATTAAATAAAAACTATATTTTCTAATCATAAATGAAAAAAACTTACTGAAATTAAATATGAATATGAATTAAATATTTTAAAGAGAATTTTTTTTTTCAAGTTTGTATAAACGTGCCAATATTTGTAAATACGGGCGTCCACATACGATATTATTAGAGAATAATAGCCTTAACTATAGTAAATTTAAAGCCAAAGTATGAAAAATCCAATAAACTTAGAATATTTATTTTCGTCTACCGGACTGAATAAGATTTCTTAAATATTCAAGTCGGTAGACGAAAATAAGTAAATAAACTGTTTAGTAAATAAACGGAGCCTCTGCTCAAACACGAGTATCTGCTAAAAATAACGTTTAAGTAATAAAATATGTCGGACTAATAAATAAAAAAACAGCATCACTTCTTTAAAAATTGCTTTGTTTACGTCAGGTTAATGAGCATATATGTCTATTTAGAGAGACACAGAATGAATATATATATATATATATATATATATATATATATATATATATAGGTGACGATACAATTCGAATCTATTTATATTTCTAAATGAGTGAATACGTATATACTATTTGAAGATTCGCCTTCCTTAGAGCCAATCAAATGAATTGTTTATACACAGCCACCTGAACATACAAACCTATAGACGAATATTTGAAACGCTTAAGCCAGAAGCCTAAACCATAGACATAGTTTAAGTTTTATGTTACACATCTGAAAACAATATAACATACACGTGAACCTTAGACAGAAACAATTATAAAGCAAAAATATGATCTGGGGAATTTTGTTCCAATTTGTTTAGCTTTGCGCTTGCATCATGTCAAGGTTAACAATGAAAGTAAAAACTTTTGTTGCTAATACCTTGTAAGGTAGTTTTGTGTCTCGTAGGGTGCTAATGATCAGTGTTTTAACTAACACACCATAGGATAGAGCTCAGGGAAAACAGGATTTATGCCTTTACTTTTGGTATTAATACGAAGTGAATGAAGGGAACCGAACCTGGAGATGGAATTATATTCAGAGATTAAGTCTCTTCATATCTATCTATCTATCTATCTATCTATCTATCTATCTATCTATCTATCTATCTATCTATCTATCTATCTCAGATTGCTTGTTTGTTTGTTTGTTTCTTTTTTCTTTCTTTCTATCTATCTATCTATCTATCTATCTATCTATCTATCTATCTATCTATCTATCTATCTCAGATTGCTTGTTTGTTTGTTTCTTTCTTTTTTCTTTCTTTCTATCTATCTATCTATCTATCTCAGATTGCTTGTTTGTTTGTTTCTTTTTTTCTATCTATCTATCTATCTATCTATCTATCTATCTATCTATCTATCTAATTCTATTTCTTATCTATCTATCTATCTATCTATCTATCTATCTATCTCAGATTATTTCGTTCTTTATTTCTTTCTTTCTATCTCAGATCGCTTCTATCTATCTAACTATCTATCTATCTATCTCAGATTGCTTGTTTGTCTGTTTGTTTCTTTTTTCTATCTATCTATCTATCTATCTATCTCAGATTATTTCTTTCTTTATTTCTTTCTATCTTTCTTTCTATCTCAGATCGCTTCTATCTATCTATCTATCTATCTATCTATCTATCTCAGATTCTTTCTTTCTTTCTTTCTATCTATCTATCTATCTATCTATCTCAGATTGCTTGTTTGTTTGTTTCTTTTTTTCTATCTATCTATCTATCTATCTATCTATCTATCTATCTATCTAATTCTATTTCTTATCTATCTGTCTATCTATCTATCTCAGATTGTTTGTTTTTTTGTTTGTTTCTATCTTTTTTTCTTTCTATCTATCTATCTATCTATCTCAGATTATTTCTTTCTTTATGTCTTTCTTTCTATCTCAGATCGCTTCTATCTATCTATCTATCTATCTATCTATCTATCTATCTTTCTATCTATCTATCTCAGATTGCTTGTTTGTCTGTTTCTTTTTTTCTATCTATCTATCTATCTATCTACCTCAGATTATTTCTTTCTTTATTTCTTTCTATCTTTCTTTCTATCTCAGATCGCTTCTATCTATCTATCTATCTATCTATCTATCTATCTATCTATCTATCTCAGATTGCTTGTTTGTTTGTTTGTTTCTTTTTTCTATCTATGTATCTATCTATCTCAGATTCTTTCTTTCTTTCTTTCTTTCTTTCTTTCTTTCTATCTCAGATCGCATCTATCTATCTATCTATCTATCTATCTATCTATCTATCTATCTAATAAATGTCATCATCTTTTTGCTGGGGAATAATCGGCAGGTAAACTACATTCGGTTGCTTCATAATTTTTCATCATTTGTGAGGAAATTCTTCAGCATTCCCTGCCATCAAATAGTAGTTCAGCACTTAAGCATTCTACTTTATTGGTACTTTTGGAAAGAAAATAAATATTTATTGAATCTTTTCTTACCTTATGTGTGTTAGTTTCTCCATGCTTTCTTTCCACAAGTCCCAATTAGTTCAACATCATGGGAAACATTATTTTTTCGGAATTAAAGAGTTGTCAACCAAACTAAAAGGGGATTACAAGCAAAATATGAAGTTAATTCAATTGGTCAGGTTTTTGGAAATGTGTATGGCTGAAAAATTTTCAGCATTACATATAGAATATATATATGCGTGCGTGTATTAGAGGGGGAAGGGTAAAACGTCGCCTACTGTAAGCACATTGGTGCCGTATCTTTTAGGTAACAGTAAACGGTTGATAACTTGACGCAAATGATGTTTTAAAATATCGGAAAAATTTGCAAAAGAGTCAGCTCGGACCAAATTATGGAGTATTGCTGCCATATCTGGACTGGAGCTGCACAGTCCCCCTCTCTTTTGATCCTTGACTGAGTTCAAAAGTATCTAGGTGGCCTGATGAATTAGTTTCCATTTTACAACCATCTTTCTACGGGCAAAAAGGTCGCAACCCTTTCGCTGCCCTATCGCCATTTCCATGGAAAAAGATCTGACAAGCTAGTTTCTGACATGTACAGCTAAAACCCAAAATACCATCTACACAGGGATGAATCATTCTTATTCACTTCGTATTCCATTGGTAAGGAGGAAGAGTCATTTTTTTTATGGAACAGAATCCTGAAAAGATGCTTTCCCAAACTCAATAATCTGAACCACTAGAAGTCTAGGGTCAACCGTTATCTGTCCTACATATCCTCATAAATTGCTCCACCTTGAGTGACACTTGGGCCTTGTATTGGATGAACAATAGTGTAACATATAATTTTTATAAATAGCAACGCACACACACACACACACACATATATATATATTCATGAATTATTCATACATAAAACAAATACAAAGGTTAATGATTAAATGGCGAGAAATCCATCTTCGCGAATAATTCAATAATATACAAAAACCCCGAATCTGTTTATGAATGAAAAGATCCTGTTTTATAAATTTCCGTTGCATAAAACAGGATCTTTTAATCATTAACCTTTGTATTTGTTTTATGTATGAATAATTCATGAATTTGTAAATTAATTGCACCTTTATTGAATATATATATATATATATATATATATATATATATATATATATATATATATATATATACATTATCAATTATCCCTAAGCAAGACAATAATGCCACTAAGACGCAAGGAGTGAAAGAGAGTGAGAAGACTTTAGAAAGCACCGGAAACTTAATCCTATATAGGAAACAAGGGATAAACTTCTACTCCTTTTCAAAAGACTGGGGAGGGTGTGAACCGGAAGATATGCGATTGAGAGGAAAAATAAATAGTTAATGAAATTTCAGATTTTAGGCAGAGACATCGGAAGATGAAGTAGATTTTAAAAGGAACCAGAAATCCAATCCTAAACAGAAAGCAATGGATAAGCCTCTACTTCTGTTAAAAAAAAACCTGGGGAGGAGTGTGAACTGGTATAAATGTGTGTGTATGTATGTGTGTGTGTGTGTGTGTGTGTGTGTGTGTGTGTGCATGGGATGCGTGTAACAAACTTCACAAGATTTGGCGCTCGAACCTTCCATCCTCCTTAAAAGTCCAAACCTTTCGAACATTGATCGAACCAGTCATACTGCATGGATCAGAAACTTGCACATCATCTGTTCGTCTTGAATGATGACTGGATGGAACATATACAAATCTGCTTATAACAAATTCAGACCATCAGTTGGAGGTCCCCTGTAACGCTTAGCACAATTTACAGAGAACTGAGATCAATCTCTCTTAAGGTCACAGCAAAAACGATTACAGTTTGCCACCGAGCGGACATGGAAATCGTCTCATTCTTACTCTTATGGCATCTTTCTGGAAGTGTTTTCTCACGAAAATTGGTTTTCTCAGACACCATAGCTCGGGACTCAGGGTTGGACATTGGGGATCTGGGGGAAGCAATACAGGATTGAACAGAGTGGAAACGGATTTGTTAATGGAGTTGCAACCAACCATAGGAAGGTCGAAGGATGATGATAATGATGATGTTTGTGGTGCATAAACAGAACTTTGATTATCGATCGAGATCAGTGTAACTCGATTTGATTTCGCTTAGTGGCTATTCTCCATGGTAAAATAGTAAAAGCGTCTTCCATATTTGATGAGTTCCGAAGGAAAAGAATTACGTGTTCAGAACTTCTTGAAAGCTATTTTATTTTCTAATACATGAAGCTTATTGGACAGTTTTAGAACGCAATGGTGAGGTGACCGGTGCGACAAAAAGCAACAATAATATAATGGGAGAGACAATAAGTATAAACTGAAAATCTTGAATCGTCGAACCCGTAAAAGAACAGTGTGTCAAAAGGACTGTTTTTCCTTTGACACCGCTATTATTTTAACTACCTTCACTCCCCGGTAATGTTTTTTTTTTACTTTAAATAGCGATGATTAGAATTTTACTAAAACTTTCATATGAAAGGGGATTTATGTATTTTCCTTGTTCTTGAGAATTGGCAGACAAAATAATGAAGATTAAAATATTTGATTGTTAACTTACACTATTTATTATCTTGTTTATTGGAATGTTTGACAAACATCGATTAATTGCTAATCGATTCGAACTTTATAAAATGGTAAATAATAAGGATTTCCTTAGAGTTGCTTCATATATTTTAATAATTTAGGAAATATTTATAAATTTATGAATAAAAACTATTTTCATATTTATATCTTTATAAATTGATAAAGGGTAAATTTTGCAATGCATTAGTTTTAAGCCTTTGAGACCTGACCACCGCTTTACCAGTGGTAAAAAAATGGCGTAATGCTACCGGTTGAACGGTAGATAAACACTTGTAACTATTTTTGTATCTACCGTGAAACATTACATACCAATTATTTGCGGATTTGGGCTCAGGTGCTCAGGCAGAAGGGTTAATATTGTTCAGGGACGGGTTAATACAATTGCATAAGATTTTAGAATGTTGCAAATATAAAATTATTCCTGTAAATAAACAGTCTAATAAATAGTGTTTAATATTTTTGTTGTAAATTCTCAAGAACAAGAAGAAGAACAACAAAAAAATGTATAAATTCATTTTCATCATATGCGTAGGTTTTATTACAATTCTAATCGTCGCTTTTTAAAACAATAATCATTGCCGAGGAATGGAAGTACTTAAAATAATAGCAATGTCAAGGAGAAAACCGTAATTGTTTTTTTCCGAAAAATTAGTGTTGTATTTAGGTTTGGCTGGCGTTTTAGTGAACAGATAAGGCAAACACAGAGATCAGACAGGATTGTGACAATGACGACGGCGTAGGTTAAATTGTTGACTAGTTGAAATATAAAACTAAATGAAAATGAAGTCAATGATATTCAGGATAAGGCACAGAATAAATTTATGAAGGTAACTTCAAAAGGCTGATACCCACCTCTTCCTCAAGGGGTCAGAGTATCAGACGAGATAATTCGCCGGTCGCAGTGTACGTGGCGACAGTCAGGGACACTAGCGTACCGACATCTTAGCTAAAACCTGACATTAAATATTATTGGATCGAATGTCAAATAAAGAAAGGTTTGGGTGTGTTTCGACGTCGAAAATAGATGCGCCGCTACTGGCAGCTGGATACTGATTTTTAAGACAAACAGGTCAGCCAAACGTAGAAGATAAAGCGTAACACAATCTTCTCTCTCTTTCTTTCTTATAGTCATTTTCCAAGCGTAGCTTAGACGTGGCACAAGCCCTAAAGTAGTGGGCATCCAGTGAGGGTCAAACTCACTACTCAGTAGTAACTATTCTGATATATATATATATATATATATATATATATATATATATATATATATATATATATATATATATATATATATATTATTTCTTTTATAAAAAAAATCTGATCTTATGGCCGGACACGAATAAAGTTTTAATGTTTGCCAAAACAGACGATCATCAGGTCAAACACATCATGATTTTGTGCTTCGGCCCACATGAAACTGATTGTCGTAGCCGGCGATATATATATATATATATATATATATATATATATATATATATATATATATATATATATATATATATATATAACGGCCGTCCAGCTTTCTGTTGAAATATAAATATATATATATATATATATATATATATATATATATATATATATATATATATATATAGTTGCATTGATGTGAGTTTGTGACCCTGGGTTTCACGGTTTTGCGATCGTCTGACAAACTGATTACTTTTTTAAAAAATTGGATTTATGTAGGGTTGCGTGTATTGGTATTTTTATGGAAGTGGGAGGAAAAATTGTCGTCGTGACGCCACTCATACTTACGCAAACATACATACACGCCCGTACACCCATTGAGGTACGCAGACACACATACACACGCTCTCGCCCACCGGAGCTCACACAAACGTAAACATATGTGAACAGTATGGGACTTGACATATATACCTATGTGTGCTGTTGTGTACATCCGTTCGCATTTGATTGGTGAATTTCAATAATAGGATGTGTAGTCAATAATTCTCTTGAATGTAGCGATGTCAACACACAGATTGTTTCTCTATTTTTTCGCTGAATAATATTTCCTCGCGCGCACGAAATTCATCAATCAAATCCGTACGTATGTACACAGCAGCACACATATACATATATGCAAAAAGCTGGACGCCCGTTTCGTCCTTTTTGGGACTAATCAGCACTGCGCATCCCCTACCGGACGATAAAACGCAAGCGTCATACTAGTGGGCCAGCGGGCCTCGTGGACGAAGAGGAAACTAACTAGACTCAATCTAGCGCAGCTGCTCCTAGACGTTGCTCTTGGGGCCGGTTCCAGTGGACCATATGCTTGGATAAGTATCACCACGGGGATTAGGAGTAGCTGCACTATATTGAGTCTAGTTACTTTCTTCTTGGTCACCGAGGTACGCTGACCCAGTGGTATGATGCTTGTGTTGTATCGTAACTGACGGGGTTCGTTTCTCCGTGGTGGACGCGTACTGCTGATGAGTCCCAAAATGGACGAAATGGCTGTCCAGTGCTTTCTGCATTCTGTTGAGATTTGTTATTCGATACTCAATGAATTGTGTGAAATTAATTAAATCTCCTCTGTCTGTCTGTCTGTCTGTCTCTCTCTCTCTATATATATATTGTGTGTAATGTATTAAATAATATTTATGTTGGTCACACCACAAACTCTCTTTCACGACGCTTGACTCTACATTTGAATGATAACTCATTAACTAATTTAGGCATTTAAAACAACATGCCTGAACTCATACACAATTCCGGAAAATCCTTGTTGAAAACACAACTATAATTAAACATGAAAACAATAAACAAAAACTAAAAATTCTTGAAGCTATATATACTGCGTGCCAAATTATTATCAAGATAACTTTTTTTCAAATATTTCAAAAACCGTCCAATTAATTCACACAAATTTTTCACACGATGTTGGCAACATTGACCTGCGCAATCACTAGAATTTTCGTACTGATCTGCGCAATGTAAACAAACTGGCGCCGTATGTGTTATCAGCACAGTCATTTGAGCGTGCCAAATTATTAGAAAAGTGTAAGAATTTAGTGAAAAGATCGACCGTAAAAGAAGTTTAAGTGATGCTGAAAAGAAAACTATCACCTCAGAACTCTCAAAAGGTAATTCTACCCTATAAATTTCTAAAATGATAGGGAGGTTTCATCAAACAGTGAAAAAGTTCACCGCCGACCCTACATAAGTACGCAAAAGGGCAGATAAAGGCAAGCCGACGGTTATTTCACGACGTCTCATGTCACGACTTAAACGAGAGGCCACGAAGAACCGTAGACTTACCAATCAAGAGCTTTTCAGTCGCATTGGGTATTCTACTGTGTCTAAAAGTATTCGGTGTCGGTATCTGAGGGAAATAGCAACAACAGTCAAACCTGTATCGAAGCCTCCGTTGACGAGAAATCACATTCAAAATTGATTGAAATGGGCCGTGGACAATATGAAGATTGACTTCGCTAAAGTTTTGTTCACAGACGAAACTGGAGCAACATTTGATGGGTCAAATAGATGGTGCAAAGGTTGGGTAATGAACGGACAGAATCGCCATCAGCGTTTGAGACGCCAACAAGGCAGTGGAGGCATAATGATCTGGGGTGGTATTATTGGAAAAACATTAGTGGGCCCATGGAGAGTACCAGATGGCGTCAAAATGACTACTGATGCATACATAGCGTTTATGAAGGAGCATCTTGAACCGTGGATGAAAAGGCAAAAAGTTGCCTTCAGTTGCTATTGTTTTTATGCAAGATAATCTCCCCCACATGCTGCTCACAAGACTACCGAATATTTGAAACAGTTAGCCTTCGATGGACCTCGAAAAATGAAGTGACCAGCAAATTCTCCGGATTTGAACCCAATCGAAAACATTTGGAGCATCATGAAGCGAAGACTGTACGCCAACGGACGACAATTCAGGAGCAACGCTGAGTTGTGGGAAGCAATTCTTGACATATCTCGCGGCATTACAGCAGATGACATCCTATAATTAACAAATTCTATGGATCGTCCACTTCTTCAAAACAAAAACAGCACATTCCCTATTAACTTATTTAAAACTGTGCCTTTGTTTGTATCTGTTATTATTTGTTTGATTATCTTATTTATTAGCTTCTTTTGATCATAAACATTCACGTACAACATTAATAAACGTTTTGTTTGCTCAATTCTGGTAATATTGCTAAACCTTTCTAATAATTTGGCACGCTCGTGATTCGTGCTGATAACAAATATGGCGCCAGTTAGTTTACATTGTGCATATCAGGACGGAAGTTCCAGTGATTCCGCAGGTTAGTGTTGCCAACATTGTATTAAAACTTTGTGTGAATTGATTGGACGGTTTTTGAAATATTACAAAAAAAAGTTTTCTTGATAATAATTTGGCACGCAGTGTACATAAAACAGTTGAAACCTAACCTGAACAAAATAAACTTGATATCTCGACAAAAATTTTTAAATGCCTATAATTGATAACAGAAGCTATTGGTTTATACCAACGTCTTCCCATACTTAATACTTCCGCGTCTCGTATACACGAGTTAGTCGTTGCTTTGAAATTCTTCATGCAACAAAAACAGAATATCATTATCGTTTCGTCCGTGTATTGGTTGATATATTGAAAAGTAATTGTCATCTTTCATAATGGCTTATGTAAGCTGAAAGCTTAGATTGGATTTAAACATGTATCAATATGGTGATTTCCTTTCGTCTTTCAATGATAGTGTTATTAAGCTTATCAGACGATATGAAAGGAACTTACATAAAATAAATAGACAAAACTTGTCTATATTATTTAATGAAACATGCATCAATATATATATATATATATATATATATATATATATATATATATATATATGCGTGTGTGTACCTCCAAAGATTCGTTAAAAATGGGTTTAGATGATGCAAAAATTCCCCATACTTAATAAAATGTTTTATCTTTATGTTATCATTAATAGGAAAGACCAAAATATTTTTTGATTATTAAATTATATTTTTTAATTCTTTTTAAGATCCTTCAAAATTTTGGTAAAACTTTCCTTGTGACAGGCTACTGACTGAGGTGATTACTGAGTGGAACTATCCAGTCGAATTACTGTGAATTATTGTGCGTCGATGATTTTGCTTTAGGATTTACCGGACGTTAACCGAGCCGCGCTACTAACAAGGTATTGACTGAAAAGGCTAATTATCTTTGGTTGGCTTTTACTTCGTTGTTCTTCTTAAGTATTTGTTTGCGGTTGTAATTAAATACTGTTTTATCTTAACATTGAAGTCTTGAGTTATACTTAATTATTAAAAGCCACCTGTCAAACTATCAGATTGATTTCTTTGTTTTCGGCATATCGGCTTCTTATGGGTCATTTAATGCCGGAATTTCTTGAGAGTTTGAAGTAATTTCAAATTTCACTATAAATACGTATTGTTGGCCATTTTAATATAAATATGTACAATTGGTTATTTTTTATATAAAATGTATTGCTGGCATTTTTACTACAAAATATACTTTTTATACTTTCATAGTGTTTTGTTTTAGTTTGTAGGGTTCACTAATTGCCTATAGCTGGGACCTTAACAGTTGCTACCATCACGGATCAGGGTCAGGGTTGACCTAGGTACAACAGCAATTAAGAGGTGGTTTCCACTCTCCTCAAAATGTCCAATCTCCCGATCAATGGCCTTGCTGCCGGATGTAGTTTATCATCACGTCCAGGACTAGATGTTTAGATAAGGTATAGGGGAAAATGGTTTCAATCTTTTCCAAAGAGAATTAGTATATAAGTGAAAATAATGGCTGTCTTAACCTTTGAGACGAAGAGTTATTGTTGTTTATCTCCCAGGAGAAATCGATATTTGCGCTTATTTTATATTCTGAATTCGTTTTTGCTGATTTAAGTGTCATGTCTCTTTAATATTGAGTACCTTTTGGTTTGCTTTGTTTTACGGCATATCAAACTTAATGGGTTATTTAATATCGACAAGATTTTTATTGATGGTAATACAATTTTTTTTTTCAAAAAGTATTTTTTAGTAATATACTTTCCAAAAATGTATTGCCAGTAATAATATATTGCTGGTTATAATTCTTTCTTCAAAAATTTGTTGTTGGCAATAATTTTTCACAAAAATGTTTTGCTGGTATTAAAACCTATTTTTATACATTTTGACCCCAGTTTGGGGGTGAACTATTTGCTCATAGCATAGACCCTAACAAGTGCTACCACCCCGAGTCAAGGTGTACCTGGGAACAACAGCAATTAAGAGGTGGTTCCAGCCTCCTCAAAACCTTCTGATCGGAGGCATTGCTGTCGGATGTAGTTTATCGTCTTACCCAGGACGCGGATGTAGTTTATCGTCATACCCAGTACTTTTTAAAACCAATACTACGTGATAGTTAGTTGTTGTAAATAACACTGTTGCATTATCAAATTATAATCCTATATATCTTTCCCTTCTCAGGTGCCTTACGCCCCACCACTATCTAAGATAACTAGTGGACCATTCCGTTTTGAATTTGTGAAAAAGGAAGACAAAAATATATCAATCAGAGACAGTGTCTCGTTTCAGTAAGAAAACAAAAATTATAAAGAATAATAAGAAAGAACGACAGAATGAATAAAAAGGAAGCTAAAGAAAACGCTAACGCTATCAAGTATTTAACTTCTGTTTCAGTGAAATCGAAAACCTCGTCAATCTTTTCATTTGTACCCTCTTCTTTAAATAATAACCTGGATTCATACTCGTTAACTTGACATTGTAACATTCTGTTGTTGTTGTAATTAGATATCTAACAATGCAAATTCCAAGGTTACTTTATAGTCATGGAACTATTAGGTTGGTGCAAAAATAATGACGTATTAATGTCGTTTTTTGACGTATTTTTTAACGTCAAAAAACGACATTATTACGTCATTATTTTTGCACCAACCTAATATTTCTATGACTATAAAGGCACGAATTCTCTCATTAAATTAAGAATTTTGACTCATCAGAAAATTAAAAACAATAAAACCCTGAAATTTTCCAGGGTATTTCCAGTTCCTAAGATTTTACTATTTTTTGCAATTAGTTTTCGCAAACATACGGTTATAATATGGTAAATCAACATATAAGTGACCTATTGTTGTAGTTTCAATATTTAATTTTAATACTTACCAAGGGTCATCGTCAGGAACAATTAATCAGTGCACTCGCAAACAGATTGTCCTGGTTTTCTTTCTGTAGCTTAAATATAATTTTCATGTCGCAGAACAAATTTACATTGGACATAAAACTAAAAAAATAATCTAGATAGGAACACAAAAAGCAAAATCACCCAAGAATGGCGGATAGGCAATGTATATAAAGGCAAAGATGTCATTGGTTTATCAAGGCTTATGAATTTGAGAACGAATTCAATCATTAAGAATTATGTGTTACAGTTTTTTTGTGTACATGTATGTAACTAGTGAGTCAGTTAAAATGCCTTGACTCGCTTTATATTCTATCAATAGAAGGTTAACCAATCAGAAGCCGCAGAACATTGTATCCGTCGTGTATAAAGGCGGCCATTTTTGTTTACCCTACCCGAATGACCAGTGCCAACTTGTCAGGCGAAGATGACAGAAGGAAATACTACGCTCTGCTACTTTGCTGCGATATCCACTGCTAACCTGAACTACGCTTTCCTACTGTCTCCGAAATATTCACTGCTAACCTCTGGATTCTATACTCGAAGACGACCGTCAAAATGTCTAACATTATGATTCCTCAGAAAATTAAAAAACGGAAATCCCGGAAATTTAGTAATATCGTCAGAGTGTAAGTAAAAAAGTATCCGCACATTCTCCATAATATATCTTTAGGCTCGTCACTGCTCATGCGTGCTTATAGTTGATATTATCATGCTCACATGATCGAAGCATCAAGTTGATCGCGCCAGTTTTCTTGCTGCCGTTACAGTGTAAACATGGCCGCTCCGATAGAAGTGTGCACCAAGGTGGGGGGGCAAAGAAACTAAAGCTGAAGACAAAAATGATTTTGTCAAATAAAACAAACAAACAAAAAAAAAACGAGGAATATTTGAAAAGTCAGAAGAAGATTAATATATGTAAAGTGTAGGTGTTAAGTAAAGTGAAGGTGTTATGGTTAACCTACAGATCCATGGCCTTACAGTCGTTCTTTATCATGTGTTAAAAAACATTTTTGGTAGAAAATTCCGTAAGCGAATGATAAAAGCAGCTTAATCTTCATTTTCTGATGTTTTTTTGTTTGGTTTTCTTAAAAAAGAAACAAATCGACCCGAATTCCCAGAATAATCCTGTCCGGTGTCGAATGTTTTGCTTATGTTCCCATGTAAATAGAATTCTAGAAAAATAGGGTTTTGAAGTCACTTTAGTCAGAGTGAAACGCTCGAATTCCTGAATTTGTTTTTGAACTTTGAATTACATGGATCTTAAATCCCAGAAACCTTGCCGAATATCTGTAGATAACTTGCTGAAAGACATTCTTGTACGGTAGATAGGCACAGTGCAATTTTAATTAAAAACCTTATCGCTCCCTTAGACTATCTATTTCAATCTGTATCTTGCTTTTTGTTTTATTTATTTCTAGCTTGCTAACTAAATAAACAAATGAACATCTTTGTGTCTTTCTCCCTGTCTACTTACACACACTCGCAAACACACACGCCCGCATATATATATATATATATATATATATATATATATATATATATATATATATATATGCATATCCCACATTGAGTGCTGGATGTAGAATAATAGAACTATATTATATAATACGTTTTCCCTCACCGGTAGCACAAAACTGAGCGCAATCTTCAAGCGCTGATTGAAAACTTACCGTTACATAATTTTGATTTTGATATATATATATATATATATATATATATATATATATATATATATATATAATGGACTCTCCTGTTTTTTTCGACGTATGAGGATCTGACAGCTTATTGATACAGTTATGAAAGTTTGGCCGATAATCTTAAGTGGCATTTAAGACCCGCTAGTGTTTTACAAAGGAGGCCACATATGGAGCAAATGTGAGGATTGTGAAATGAGATCACTGTTAGATTGGCTGACCTTTTAGATCTTGCTCTCACTTCTTGAAGATGATTCAGACAAGCAGATTGAAAATTGCTGATCCACTAAAATACGTTGATCTCCATTCTACCCGCTTCAAAGCTAAGCGCCTAAGGGTGTTATGTGGTATATTGACTGCTGACAAGTTGCTTTTCAGCTTGTCTTTGTATCTTAGACATGGGCGTCCTACATTCCTGTAGCCCTGATCTAACTGGCTGTACATTAGAATCTTGAGGATCTTGTCATCAGACATTCTCAAGACATGACCAGTCCACCGTAATTAAGACTGTATGATAAAAGTCTCGATTCCTCCAATATTACAGTTGTTAAACAGGTCTACATTAGATGTCCTATCTTGAAGCTTAACTCCACAATTGCACGCAGACAGCTTTTATGGAAAACATCTAGCTGGCGTATATGGTATATATATATATATATATATATATATATATATATATATATATAGGACTATAGTAACAGTGGACCAGCCAATATTATTTATACGGTTTATTAAAACAAAAATGAAAAGTAATTATAACTCAATATAAAAAATTTATACATACGTATATTAAAGAACGCGGAAAAGTAGTATATATATATATATATATATATATATATATACACATATATATATATATATCTTTATTTTAACAAAATTACTGCTCTCACAAACAAATTACGCTACGTAATTTTGTTAAGAAAGGTGAAATGAGGAAAAAACCTGGGCGTAGATTAATATTTGGGTAATTTTCTATGGCGGCACTCTCTAGAATTTTCCTTCTGAGTGTGTTATTTTCCTTTTTTATGAGTGTAGCATTTTTAAAATCAAAATTGTGGTTCAATTTATTTCTATGTATGACTAGTGCATTAGTGCATTAGTGCATTTGTGAGGTCTCTTTTAAAAAGACGTATTTATGAACACAAGGGACCTCACAAATAAATGTACACAACAGATTCATAAAATCAAAAGAAAATGGTTTAATACATCAACACAGATATAATGACAATATTCTCCACGCGTGACAAATACTGGCGTTATTTTCAGTTAACAATATGAAAATAGCGTTTCTCTACATTCCAGTTGCTAGGTACATTCTGTTTTTTGTTTTTATTAGTTACCTTGTTCAATTAAATTCATTTCGTATTTTGCTTTGATAAAGTCCACATTGGACGAAACGCGTCAGCAATTACTAATTTTCCTATTGTCATTTTTATTCATATATATATATATATATATATATATATATATATATATATATGATTGAATAAATTACAGATATTATGTCTGCTAATTTTTAACAATATCCTTTCATACTGACGAATAACCTTCCGTATATTGATGTTAAAAGATGAGAGAAATGTGCTATAGCTGTTTTAATTTCTTTTATTTTCGTTTCCGAGGTACTTTCGATCTTTTTCCAAGATCATCTTCAGGGGTGCAAGTAATACAAAACTATATGTTGTTCATTAATATAAGTATTTATACAAAGTTATGCGTTGTTATCCATTACCGTAATTTTTTCATTATGCTTTTAAATGAAAAACGGTTGACAATGTGCTGAGCGTTCATTATGAATTTTTTCTCTCTAGGTTATAATGACATAATCAGCCGCACATTAAACCGTGAAAAAACTGTTTCTTTACAGGCATTTCAGAACATTACTGCAGTATTCATAGTTGATTCTGTTCAATGCCGGCTTTAATTTTTTTTAATATAAATCGCTTCTAGTATATGTAATTTAATTTTGTTGTTTTCATCGTGTAGGATAGTTTGTGTTGTCGATTAGCAGTGTTTTTATATTGTGAAAGCGGGCAGGAATGTTTTTGTAGATGTCTCGCAATGGACGAATGGTCAGACATGTGTATTGTGAGCCTTCTTGCTAGTGTATTTCGTATACCCAACATATATAATTGTTTTTTTTTGTTTTTTTTTGTCGGAGATACATTATCACAAGGGATATTTAAATTAGTATATAATGTTGGTTTACGTAATACATCGGTTACTGGGGAGGAGTTATTGCGAATAATTAAGGTGGTTGCATTGTATCTTTTATAATATATGATAAATTTTATTTTTTTATTAGAATTCATAGAAGATATGTTAGTATAAATAAAATTACCAGACATAATGTCTGTAATTTATTCAATCAGACATGCCTAAAAGAGAATTTGCTGCCTAAATACACACAACACACTCACGCGCACGCGCGCACACACACACACACACACACACACACACACACATACATATAAATAGATATTAAGAAATATACTCTTGAGGTGTGCTATATTTATGGGATAAAGTGCTCAATATCAGAGATAGAGCGTGCGTAATTAATATCAGAGAGAGGGCGTGTGTAAATATAAAAGTGAACATTGAAGTCAACACTTAGAGGCGTCAGGCTGTTTCATGTTAGACGCAATCGTCAGGCCACCATATATATCTATATATATATATCTATCTATTAGGTTGGTGCTAAAATAATGTCGGTTTTTGACGTGAAAAATACGTCAAAAACCGACATTATTTTTGCACCAACGTAATATATATATATATATATATATATATATATATATATATATATATATATATAATTGATAAACAGTAAAATTCAAAATTACCTCATGTGGGGAACAGCCTATTACGACAGACGGCGATATCGGTCGTCTGTCTTTTCAACCCCGATGTGGACTGAGTTCTGGTCTATAGAGTTAGGAGGGGGCGGGAAATAGAATTTAACTGGGAAAGCTAAATGTTTCAATCAGACGAAAGGCACGAGACAGGGTCAGGGAAGGTTGGATGGTATTTTGCCACTTGGATTATATACCAACAGATTTGTTACCGTTACTGTATATATAATGTGTGTGGGGAGAGAGCGAGAGAGCGAGAGAGAGCGAGAGAGAGAGAGAAAATGGGGGAAAATGAAATTACACACTATCGACACAGAGACGCGTACGGAGGCGGGGGGTCTCATACTGTCGGGTTTTCTATTTTAATATATTTAACGCACGATGTCAGACTGAATCACGACTTGTGACGGAAGTCTCTCGTCTCATCAGTAATTCGCTCTTCCATTTCTGAGAAGCTCCTGAAATTATCATCAGAGAATTCTTCCATATTCTTTGATCTATTTGACTTGCTTAACAGTCGTAGAATATAAATACGATCTGTGTTGCGGGGAAAAAAAAATAAAGGGAAAAATTCGTCAGAAATTTAATAATCTCAATGTTTCATCTGAAAAATCCAGGCGTCCGTATTAGTCATCGTAGTCAGTGTTCGTTTTAGTCCGTTTCCATCAGATCTGTTTCGACAAGCGTTAACAAAAGTACCAATAATGGTAATAATACATTTGCATGGAACTGACCCTTGGGCGTCAATATTTGGTGACCTTTTGCGTGTTGCATAAATGCTTGCTTGCCCTGATCTGTATTCTTCCCAGGCGAGGCACCAATCGAGTTATGCAAAGAAGAGGACAATGATTCATAAAATCATTACAAATGTCGGCGTTGGCGCCAACAGATACTGGGGTCCCTCATGGGTCTCTAAACCCATATCTCGCGCGAGAAGGGACATTTTGTATTCTTGCCCCCAGGATAGAATCATAAATGTCTACTGCCCTTTCGAAAGAACATTTTGGGACGCCTTCGCAAGCTCTCGTTAAGTGATGTGGCTCAGTTTTGTTTTTAAAATTTATGCTGATATAAACAGAATTTCTAAGAGTCCGTTCGGCTTTGTTCACTTTATAAGAAGGGTTCTATACTTTCTGTAAACATCTGTATAATATACTTGTAAAATCCAATTTATTCAAATGATACTATTTTTAATTCTACTACCACTAATATGTGCCGTATACATTCAAGTTCTCCACAACTTCCCATTCACTGTAGTTCATGGTAACGTTTATCTTTTTGTCGTCCCTTCCAAACCCATTTCCGACATCCACTCACTCATGCCTTCTCTTGTCTCTTTTGCATTCGATATGGCCTGTCCGTGTCAAATTCTCAGAGCCTTCCTTCCCCATTATGTGTCCAAGAAAATTAAAGTTGTCTTTCTAATTCTGAATATGTTTCCTTTTTGTTTTCTTCGACGCTTACGCGCCCCTTCCATGGTATTCTCGTCATCCTTCTGCAGAACCAAATTTCTTCCCTTAATTCCCTGCTATATGAGGATTGATATCACATAGCTTTTTTGGGGGAGAGTTGAAATGTTTGAATTTTTATATGAAACATTTCTTCTTCTTCTTCTTCTTCTTCTTCTTCTTCTTCTTCTTCGTCGTCGTTGTTGTCTCCTTCATCTTCTTCGTCGCCGTCTTCATCTTCGTCGTCTTATTATCATTCTTCTTCGTCATCGTCTTCTTTTTCGTCGTCGTCTTCTTTTTCTTCGTCGTCGTCTCCTTCGTTTTATTCTTTTTCTTCTTCTTAATCTTCTTCTTCGTCGTCTTCTTCTTCGTCTTCTTTTTCTTCGTCTTCTTATTCTTTTACTTTGTGTTGCGTCCATTCAGGACATGGAGACCTTGAGGTCGGTTACTCACTGTTTTCTTCTCTCCTTCTTGCCTTCAAGGTGTCCCCTGTGAGTGTCAAATTCTCCCAGTACTCTTTTGTCGTTATGCACCCTAGGAAATTTCAACAGCCTTTTTTTTCCGATTTTAAGCATTCATTTCGCTTCCAGTTTTCTTAAAACTTCCTACTTACACACATGTCCAGTCCATGTTATACTCAGCCTCCTTCTATAGAATCATTTTTCTGTTTGTTCAATTCTTCTCATCTGTGATGAAATTACCCAGCGTTCATAAAAAAGAAATCAAATACATACAAGAGGATTGATATTTTATAACACTTCAGTCGCCTTATGCAAACACGGAGTCGATAGTGGAAGAATTGAAAAATCGTGGAAAAGTGTAAACTATTCAGACCACAACAGTACTGGAATGTTCAAAGATACTGAGAAAGGTGTGGAGATTTGAAGCTAAAAAAGTTGCTTAAAACTACAATCATAATAAAACAAATAAAACATCCTTCCTGGGTAATACGATAGACTACATCCGACAGCAAGGAGGTTTTGAGGAGTGTGGAACCACCTCTTAATTGTTGTTGTTTCTCAGGTTCACCCTGATCCGGAGTCAAAACATTATGAAAGTGTAAAAATAATTTTTTTTATAGTAAAAATATCAGCAATAAATTTATGAAAAAAATATTACCAGTAATAAAAGTCTTGTCAGCAAGCCATTGAGGTGTTGATATGCCGTAAAACAGTACAAATCAAATTTAACAAAAGATATCGTTATAATTACCATTAAAAATATTTAGACAAAAATAAAAAAAGAAACTTCGGTTTTCAAAATCTGGAAAAAGTGACTAATTTTAGTTTTTAATAATATTTTCGATTTTCTTTTTCTTATTTTTGTTCATCTTCTTTTATGTGTCTTTCAGGACGTCGTTAATTATGACTCTCCACTACTTTCTGCCTTTCGTCGTTGTAAATAATTTTGACTTTTAACATCCTTCTTTGTCTTTGTTCTGTCACCCATTCTAAAAAAAAAACAACAAAACAAAAAAAAAAAAACTCGTTAAATTACACTCTGTTTCCCACCGAACCATCAATATGCTCTGCGAGTGATACATTTTCTAGGCCCCCTTTCGTGATAGGTGGCTGGGATTTTGCCCGCTCGGTTTTTTCTCCGAATGTCCCTATAATAACTGTGGCACGAGGGACGCTCCCAAACATCTAGAATCAAAATTGAATTGGAGATTATAGAGAAGAATCAAAACTGTTCTAGCAACAGTTTTTTTTTTTTTTGCAGTGTGTGGAGTATTGAGTAGACTTGACATTTAATTTTCAATCGATTTCGTTGTACGGGGGTGGGGCGAACAGTTTAGTTGAGAACAGAAACTAGATTAACCACACTATGGTCTGATTTTAGTGGTGAAGAATTTTGCAGAACTAGTCACGTGTTTTGGAAAAACCGAGAACAGCGAAATGACCCACACAGCTTCGCACATTTCATCTCATATACTGGCTTCTAACTAAGGTAGCATAGGCAAATCAGGTCTGTTATTTAGCCCATAAAGGGGGGTAGCTGAACGAAACAGAACTGACCAGAATCCGACATCGGCACATCGACTCGGCGCTTTGCGCCGGTAACCGTTATACTACCCATATTATCATCAAACGCCAGTAATAATCTTCGGCCAACTGGTATTGACATTAAAATATATAAAATATAAATCTTATTGTATACAGTTTATATCTAACTGTTATGTTTTCTTCAGTTGTGAGAGTAAATAAATGTATAAAATTAAACGAATCTTATTGTGACTTGGCAGTCTAATGCAGAGATAGGTAAGCAAATGATTATTCACTAGGCCACAACCGTACGATGTGAATATAGAATAAAATCCTTTTAAACTTAAGAATACTACATAAATAGATTTTTAAAAATAAATATGTAAATAAGTTGCTTTATTAAAATCATTTCACCATAAGCAAGACGGGAATGCCACTAGTACGCAGGGAGTTTACAGGGAGTGAAAGTTAGAGAAAAGACAAGAGTAAAGAGAAGAATTGAGTAAAAGACAAAAATTCAATAAGAAAGAAGATGGCGATTGACTTTGCATTTAAATTTTTAAGGATTCTAATTATCAGGAAAGCAAATAAACGAAAGGGATCCCCACGGGCAGAAAGTGCAAGAAAAGGAACTGTTGGAGTAGAAGTGACTGTTGCATTTAACTATTTCAACAATAAAAAGGTGCATCTTAGATGCCAGTGTAGTGGCACGCTTAAATTCATGTAGTCGGGTTACTGGGGGGTTGGGGGGAACAAACTTGCCAGAACAGTTGCCATGAAAATATTTGTAAAAAAAGACAGATGGAAATCACATCAAGTCAGTGAGAATGGGACTGAAATCGAAATGCCAAGCCAGGAACCATTACATTGCAGAACCCTTCTTTGGATTTTGTCAAGAACCTTGGGATGAATAGCAGAAGCACCAGACCAGATATAGCAGCAATATTCAATGCATGGACGAATATAATATATTATTCAATTAAAAGATCAGAAACGCAAATGTTTATTACATATAAACAAGATATTCATTATTTTAAAGTCTTAAATCGGTCAACGCTTTGAATATAGTGTAGATAGGTAATAGGATAATTATTTTATCGGACATTTTAGAAATAAAATGAGCTGACTCAATGGTTTAAAATGAATAATATATTTTTGTTTTATTTCTTTAGAGTGATGAGTAAGTTCTGTGGTATTCGGCGTAGTAAAACGTTCTTTAAGAAAGCGGATATTGAGAGCAGTCCGGTGAAATATCTGTTTGTGGTCGTTTTGAAGTAAGACTATGGTAGGGATAGTAGTGGTCTCAGAAATTAGGCCGATGTCAATCTGCTGTGTTCTTTTTAGCTCTGAAACAGAACGGAAATGTCAGTAGCGGATGACCTCCCGACTGCTTCTTCACGTGCCACGTATGGTTGTGTTACATTGTTTCGTTTACTCCTGGTGTCCTTCTGGTCTCATCTGCACTGGCCAAGAGGTGTTGGGTTTGTATCCTATTGAACAGTTTATGGGGGGAAACTTTTGTTTCAGCTAATCATCAAAAAGTCTCTTTGTATCAAAGTCTTGATTGGCCAAAGTATTTTATTTTCCGTTGTTCCTTTCTTTTTCATTTTTTAAACGGAAGTTATGCGTGGAGCCTCTCTGATTTTTGGTATTTTTCAGTCACAAATATGTAGGCTCTGCTCCTGCAAACTTCCGGTGTTTTTGGCCGGGTTTAGCCTTTTCTTCTTTCTCTTTTTATTAGTGGGTTGCCTTCTCGTAGGTTGAAAGAAGTATAGAAAGAAAAGTTTAGGGAGAGAGGGAAAGAGAGAGAAACAGAGAGAAAGAGAGAAAGAGAGCAAGAAAGAAAGAGATGTGGGTTTTAAAGGAAAGTGCTTAATTTTATTTTTTATCGGGACAGACTATATATCCAATATGGTTTTACGGGCGCAAATTTTAAATGTTAAACCAGTATTTTTTAACAAATTGCTTTGATGATTTTTCGTTTAACAATTGATTTCAATCTAAGTAAGATGATCTTAAATTTTCTTATAAAGAAATATGTCAATTTCAAGTAATTTCTGCGTTGACATTCTGATCAAGTAATCTTATCCCCTTCCTCATCAATTCGTTTAACTATTTTTTCAAATTGCGCGTATATCTGTTCCGTTCAGTTTCGTCTTCTTGGGCGGTATGAATCTGCCTCTTGGCTGACTCAAAGGAGCAGGGTAGACTGTGCACTCTAGCCTTGGGTGGTAACCAGTATAAGAGAATGAACACTCTGTATGACAAATTGTAGGGTAGAACTATTCTCATAACTTTCCCAAGGAATCATGGTTATTTGCAGAATATAATAAAAACAATCAGTGTAGAATCATAATTGCCTACTGCTCTGACAGGCATTACAAAAAAAAAAAAAAAAAATGCAGTTCTGAGTAGAACAAGGAATCGAACTTACAAAGGTAACTTTAAACTCATAGAAATGCCTTTTTGTTTTTAAAAAAAATGCATCCTCAAAGAATTATTGCAATGCATTTATTCTAAAAAATATATATTTATGTCTAGAGAGAGTGCCTTGATCGCAAGGTCATCTACAGCAAATTTGTGCCCTGGCACTAACAACATTTCACTATTCCTGACAGATCATTTATTGTTACAGTGTGGGATACCTACCGACAAAAGTGATGGAAAGAAAAATAAAAAGTCTGCAAATAATTTCGGATAGATATATTTAAAAAAAAAATTCTAAAATTCACAGCATCCCTCGTTCGTGCGCATGTATAGTTGTGTCAACGTAACAAAATTTAGTTCGATGAAGTCCTAAAGGACGAAACGCGACACACGAAAACTTTTCCCACTTTGTTATATAATTTACCCAATATATGTATAAAGAATCCAATCACTTCTATGGGGAAAAACAACAGCAATAATAATAATAATAATAATAATAATAATAATAATAATAATAATAATAATAATAATAATAATAATAATAATAATAATAATAATAATGATAATAATGATGGAAGGAAACTGCAAGGAAGTGGCATGAGCACCACCCAGACTCTGTTACGGAGATGAGACCTGTAACAATTTTAAGAGACATCACAATACACACAGATAGAACAATCAAAGCTAATCGCCCAGACATCGTGATTAGAGACTGCAAAAACAAAATATGTCTCATGGCAGCCCCTGCAGACTGCAATGTAGCTTTGAAGATCTTCAAAAAACTATCAAAATACAAGAACCTTGAAATCGAAATCTCATAATGTGGCGCATGAGGACATTAGCAATTCCAGTTGTAGTTGGAGCCCTCGGATTGAGTGGAAAAGAATCCTATAGACTCATTGAGGGAATCCCTGATAGACCATGCCTTAAAGAAAGACTAAAAATTGTACTCACAAGTACAGCCCACACCTTACGAATGGCTTTATCTATGTAAAATATGTACGATTTTTTTAAAACTGCCTAGTGGAACATGTCATGATGCCATTTATGACGTAAGAACCAAAGGAAATAAAACAGCAGCAGCAGCAACAACAACAACAACAACAATAATAATAATAATAATAATAATAATAATAATAATAATAATAATTATTATTATTATTATTATTTGCCGTTTTTAATAATAATAATAATAATAATAATAATAATAATAATAATAATAATAATAATAATAATAATAATAATAATTATTATTATTATTTGCCGTTTTTAATTTCGGCACAAAAATGGCTTTATTTGAAAATATACTTTATCCTATTTTATATTAATTTTCTCTTTTTTTTTCTTTTGCCTCCTCACCCCCTTGTTTCCTTGTATTTCCTTTCATCTTTTTTTTTCTTTCTTTATTTCTTCTCTTACAGATTACAAGCCCTTCATTCAAGTACCTTCTTACGAGGACAGACGATTAATGCCTTCATCTCCGATAAAAGCCACCATTTAAACTTCTTCCTCCCTTACACACCCCCTAATTACTAAATAGCGATTTCAGAATCGTTCCGCCCAGCACCACTACTGAATCCACAACTGTCGGTTTAACACCTCAAAGAGCTGCTAGGGTCGGGAGTGCGAACCTAGTGCACAAGATCATAGGACCCACTTCTTAATTACCAGTTGTCTCCTTGCCGTTATCTCGGAGCCACAAGGTACCACCTCGCCTATCTAATTGACTCTTTGAATGCGATTATGGCTTCTACTGACCGAGGGGAGACTGCGTGTAATTTATAGCCAGAGCCTGTTCTAGAGTAAGACATGCATTGTGTATATTTACCTACATTTTAACGATCTAGAAAAGAGGTTGATGACACCTAACTACTCGAGGGTATCGTGAAATCAGCTGCGATAGATTAATAAACAGCGGGGACGTCATCATCATCATCCTCATCATCATCATCATCCCCTTGACTTTTGTAATCGTAGTGGGGGTGGGGATCCGAATACAGAAGCCACACTAACTCTTTTCCGCAACGCTCTATCAACGGCAGCCATCAGCAGTTCTGGTACAGTCATACCTGTCTATTTTTTAACATTGCCCAACCAGTTTTTGCGTTGGTGTCCCCTCCTACGTCCACCTTCAACAGTGCATTGCATGATGGTCTTGCACAGGCTATCATGTCTTGTAACGTGTCCAAACCACACCATTTTTCTCCATTTGACAGTGGCAAGAACAGGTTCCTGGTGACCCACAAAACTTTCAACCCTTTTTCGCACAAGCTCATTGTTTTTTTTTGTTCCCAACAGAAAATGCCAAGGAGTTTTCTTATGCATGCCAACAGTGTCCATGTTTCACATCCATATAGGAGAATGGAGATTACCAACGATTTATACAATCAAACTTTGTTTGAGATCTGTTTTTGTTCCTTTATCAATTTGGCGGGGATAGGGAGATGCAAAATAAGCGAAGCTGAGAAACGGCCAAGAAAAATTAAAAAATAGAGTCTTTTGTTTTTTACGTGCTTTTTTTGTGTGGGGGTGGGGGTCTTCTTTTCTTTCATATTTTTTTTTCTTTTTTTTTTGTAATTTGAAGCTGGATATTTCTAGTGGTTCATTTTCCCGATGACCAACCGATTTTTATACCAGGAATCTGTCCCATTAAATTTAAAATCCATAAAAAGAATTTTCAGCTGATCTGCTCTTCAGGCTGGCTCGTATGTATATTGTATTTGCTGGTCTCCGAATGCTGTTCTGTACTTTTTTTTAATGCGAAACAGAGTTCATAGTTTCCGAATTAGAATGGAATTCCACATTAAAAAGGAAAAAAACGAAAGAACTACATCATGGCTGAGCGTAAAGGATGTTGGCAACACCGAGAGGAGGTCCTAATTAATAAATCTGTTTTGCAAGCCAGATATTTTGGTAGTGAAGAAAGGTACGGGTAATGTAGGGGTTATCAGTGTAAACAGTGAAATCGGTAAGCGCAGTTCAAATTCACTTTTCTCTTTCATCTGCCGGCTATCTTTCAGTGGAGACTGGGAAAACCGCGTATTCCGAACCGAATGCAACAGTTTGTTTTTGTTTAGCGGCAAATCAACATCTCTCTGGATTATTAATGCCGATATCTAAATATTTTGTACAAAATTTTATTTATTTATTTTTATTTTTGAAATATAATAATGGTTTAGTGATACGAGTCTTAATAATTAACCGATATTTGAGGGAGAGAATAGGAGGATATTTGCACGAAATTAAATATAACGGATCCTACTGGAATTGGAACACGGCTCTCCGATTAAAAATTCTGAGTGATTATTCATTACACCACCCGAACATCCAAACTTACAGTATCTGGTATTCCCAATCGGCCACCCATCTAGGTACTGACCAGGCTCGACGTCGCTTAAGTGCGAGTATCCATAAAAATAACGTGTAAACAAAATAATTTGAAATTAAAAAATATATATAACAGCTTATCTTATATATATATATATATATATATATATATATATATATATTAGGTTGGTGCAAAAATAATGACGTAATAATGTCGTTTTTTGACGTTAAAAATACGTCAAAAACGACATTATTACGTCATTATATATATATATATATATATATATATATATATATATATATATATATATATATATAACTTGTCTTGTTTTATCAATTTGAGATAACACTGTTTACCGTAGTACAGATAATTTCTCGACAGATGGCATTACCCTCACGACTGTTGCTCAACAAAGGTAACTTGTGTTAATCTCGTGATGTCTAAATAAATTTAGTATTTGAATATCTATAGTGGTTTCTCGTTTCCTGAAGTGTGTATACATTTTTGGGTGTAATCTGTATACATTTTTGGGTGTAATCTGTATACATTTTTGGGTGTAATCTGTATACATTTTTGGGTGTAATCTGTATACACACACACACACACACACACACACATATATATATATAGCCGGCCGGTGGAAAAGAAAAGTGAATTTGAACTGCGTTTGCCGATTTCACTGTTCACGCTGATAACCCCTACGTTAGCCGTACGTTTCTTCACTGCCAAAATAACAGCAGAAATTGAATATGTGCACGAAAAATTGAAAAAGAAACATGTGGTTAGGGATGGCTCAATTTAACTGCACCACAATACACGGACGTAATGATTCCTCCAAACCAACTGACGTTTTGCAGGAAACAATGTCCTGTAGTGTTGGTTTTCTGCAATGCGTCAGTTAGTTGGAGGGGGGGGGGTTATTACAGATGATAAATTTAGTATAGTATATAAGTAATTTTATATTTTACTGGGATCTGTGGAGGAAATATTAGTATTTATGAGTTTTTTTAATCACTTTTTGACTTTGTTTATGTTTAGAATGCATCTGATTGCAATATAAAAGATTGATATGTTTACGGTTATTTGTAATAGATCACCTCATTTGTTCATCAAAAATTTAGTTGGAAAAGTTATTATTAATAAGAGTTTGTTTAATGTATTTTAGTTCAGTGCAGAAAATCTTTGATTTAAATTCTTCAAAAACGTCTTCTTATAAACGCTACAAAAACGAATTTCTCGAAATTTCCAAAAGTTAAATGTGAGGGTAACACATGTAAATAAAATATTTCTCCTAAGAATTTTTTTGTGACAGAAATATTTCAAACATAATTTCATGCATTTGTGAGTAAATCCCGAAAGATTTATTAAAATCCAACAATTATGTCCTTTTTGCACGAATTTCCAAATTAATGTTTTTGTAAAAAGGTAAAAAGACGCCCAAATTTATTGTCATCCGGTGATGCAAGAAAAACAAAATGATTTAAGCAAGATTTTGAAGGTTCTAAAAAGGATTATTTAGATGTACACACACACACGCGCGGGCGCACACACACATATATATATAAAGAAAAATAGTTTTAAGGTGTACTATATTTAGGGTATAAAGTGCTTAATACCAGAGATAGAGCGTATATAAATATAAAAATATAAAAGTGAACACTGAAGTCAACACTCAGAAGCGACAGGCTCCTTCATGCTAGATGCAATCGTCAGGCCACGACTACTGCATCTAGCATGAAACAGCCTGTCACATCTGAGTGTTAACTTCAATGTTCACTTATACATATGTGTATGTATATATATATATATATATATATATATATATATATATATATATATATATATATATATATATATATATATATATATGTGTGTGTGTGTGTGTAGCCTGATATTTGCCATAACAGGAAACAGACTGTCGCCTCTGTTGACAAACACACACACACACACATATATATATATCGTGTGGTCATGTGTGACGTCATGAGATGCGGTGCGATTTTCGCTTCTAGCGTCTTATATACGCGTGTTTATCGTTGCTTAGAAATCATCTATGTAAACATTGACAGACTATCATCACTGTCTTGTCCGTATATTGTTTAATATGTTGTAATTGACATCTTTGATAATGGCTTAAGTAAGCCGAAAGCTTAGATTCTATTAAAAACATATGGGTCACTACTGTGAATTTCTTTCTTCTTTCAGCAATAATGTTATTAAACTTATATGTATGTATATGTGTTGTGTATATTTATGGGGTGTATTTGATAGATAAATATGAACATACCAAGAAATATATGGATAAATCGATATGAACATAGGTAGATTTATTGATAGATATGAACAGAGAGAGACAGATATATAGAGAAACAGTTATAAACAAAATAGATATATTGTTCGATCGATATAAACAGAGATAGATAGATAGATAGATAGATAGATAGATAGATAGATAGATAGGAGCAGACTGACATAGATTGATATCAGGATTCTGACAGGCAGATAGATAGATAGATAGATAGATAGATAGATAGATAGATAGATAGATAGATAGGAGCAGACTGGCATAGATTGATAGGAGGATTCTGACAGATAGATAGATAGATAGATAGGAGCAGACTGACATAGATTGATAGCAGGATTCTGACAGACAGATAGATAGATAGATAGATAGATAGATAGATAGATAGGAGCAGACTGACATAGATTGATAGCAGGATTCTGACAGACAGATAAATATTAGGTTGGTGCAAAAATAATGTCGGTTTTTGACGTTAAAAAATACGTCAAAAACCGACATTATTTTTGCACCAACCTAATAGATAGATAGATGAAGAGATATGGATAGATAAGTATATTATTATTATTATTATTATTATTATTATTATTATTATTACTTTTATTATTATTACATTCATATGATTTACTTGATTCCTTATTTTCTTTCTTCAAATTATTGTCGCCATTTCTACAGAACATTCATTTATGATGTGTAATTAGTGTGCCTTCTCTTGTCTGCCGATTCGTGCCATAAAGGAATATTTAATTCCATACGCACATCAAAGACAGAAGGACATATTCCTTGTAACTCGGGTAGCCTGAACGTTGACGCAGAAAAGAACCAAAGCAAAACTTCATATTTTCTATCTGCAACAAACAATATGTAATTACTCTCCCCGAAGGGAAAAATTTCCTTTCTTTTTACTTAGTATATATAAGATATTGTTCATGTTGTTTCTTACATAAGATCAAAAAAGAAACTAAATTATAATAGAAACGTCATGTTAATAAATTATAGAGGATTGGAAATTGAGAGACGACTCGCTGCTCTGCAATGCTAACTTATGATTGAGCGATATCAAACACACCTACAGGTGCATTAGCCAATGACAGACTGCTGTCAATATTAATAGCGCTGCTGATTACTTCGCGCATTTATTTCTTTTTGTAGCAGTTAAATTACTGCAGAACGATTTCATCCAGATCTTTATTCAGTTAAGTGCCATACGTGTTATCCGCTTGGGCGATCATGTCGCTTTCGATTCATGACTGACTAGGCAGAAGATTTTTTCGCAGTAGGTTGCCATTTCTTTCTGTTGTAGGCTGATTGCCAACCAAGACTAGCGGACACAGTTTGTCCTGCTATTTAACCTATAGCTAGGGGGAGAAGATATGAATTCATATCTTTCGTCATCCCGAATCGATATCCATTACACCACTTGCACATCCACACGAATTAGAAGTCATAATTGTTTACAAAATTCTAGGGAGAATTATAACAAGCGATAAAATGGACGAAGAGAAAATAAAACAAATTTTTATAAATAAGTTTTTTTTTTTTTCTCTTTTTATTTCGTTTTACCGGAAAATTTAAATAGCAGAAAACCTACAACAAAATTACCTTTTGTTCATTTCAGACTTGTAAAATGTTACGTTCCAGAAATTCATATTAAAAACGAGTTTTTAATCCCCGTAAACACGGACGTCCTTATTGATTGAAATATTCCGTTTAATTTGAGACATAGAAAACTGCCCTGCACCCAATCCCGATTTTATTTTCTCGTTGGAATCCCATTCTTCATCGATAATGATGATCTTGACCTAAAAATGACTTTTTTTTCCCTATATCGATCAAAGAAAGAAAGACAGGTTTTTAAATCCTGGTAAGTTTATGAAGAACACAATTTCCTAACTTCTGAAAACTCGCTAAAGACACTTAACCGATTAGACTTGTTGTGCAACAGCTGAGCAAAGTTTAAAGACACTTCTAAGATTTCGTTAACACTGTGTTATAGTAGCATTGTGAATATTTGTATTAATTCATTGTGAATATAAAATAAGAATAAACAGATAGACAATAGGCAAAAGTCACACGGAATATAATTGTTGACTAAACGAAAATTAGTTTTGCACTCAGTGTGAATTGGCTTCACTGTAGTAAGCTGATAATTGTTGCTTTTTATCACAACACACTGGGTAGATAGACTTTTTATTAACACTACTACTTATTATTTTACTACTAGTTTTTTCCATCTTATTACTGATGCCTTTTATCCTAAAGCTCTAGCTGATGGACTATTCACTGTAGCTATTTTATTACTGGTTTTACTTCATTTTAATGCTGTTGCTTTTTACCTCAACACTCTGAACCAGAGAGGGTTAATCAAGTCTAGATTGTTTTAAATTTAATTCCAAAATAGCCGCAATACATCAGTGGTAATAAGTGATAACAAAAGCACCTGATGGATAATCAACGCTGTTATCAGTCACAGCGATAACGTGGTCGATTGTGTGATGCGATGAACATTGAACTTCGATTCAATTCAATCTTGTGCAGCGTCTACAGAGTGTGAAAAATTGCTTTTTATTGCTTCAAAGTAAATCCCATAAAGTAGCTTTTAAGCGACTCTTCCCTGGGGATCCGTAAAATAGTCGCATTCTTTTCATACATAAAATTCGTCTTTTATTACTTATACAGCTGTTGTTTTTTTTTTTTTAATTCTACAAGCGCTTTGAGAATTGCGACTCCACGATCGGCGAAAGGATGCAATGTTGCTATTGACAAACGTTAACTTACAGTGGCTTCCAAACCTTTTTCCTCTGAGCCACGTTTTCGGAAAGAAAATTTGCTCAGCCCTCACCAAATTTTATATTGCCATCTAAGGCTACAGAACCCAGTTTGTCTTGCTATTTATCCATAGCTGGGGAGAGAAGAAAAGGATTCATACTTTTCCCAATATCGGAAAGTATTATCTAAAATTAATAAATAAACATTTTCACAAAAACAACTAAATAAGATCATCAATACAAATACGACTAAAATGAGGTATTCCTGCACCAGTAACATGTGCAAAATTATCGACTCGCATGATAACTATATTTTAAGTAAGTTACATAGAATAAACACAAACCTGGTATGAAACCCTTCGTTAATTGTAGAGATAAAGAAAGTTATCCAGTAGAGGGCAAATGTAGATCTACCAAGCAACCATTTCTCACCAAAGAAAATATGTTACATTATAATGTTTACATTGGAATTTCTGTAGGGTAATGGAAACATAGGTATACAGGTACAACCCTAAAATAAAACACCAGACAACTCTTTTAAAAAGATTTTAGGAATTGAAGGAGAAAGGTCTGAACCCACAGATAGATTGGAAAATTATAGGTTTCGTTCATACTCCTAATAGTCTTTGAAATATGTGTAACTTGTTTTTAGAATAATAAAATACAATATTCGAAGCAAAATATTAAATCAAAGGAATGAATTAGTTTGAAAATGTCGCCATAAAAACAAATTAAAATTCTATAATATAGATTTCACTTTATAATTCCCTAACTCTTCTAATGTCGAAATATTTATAATTTCTATATTTATTCATTAAAATGAATAAATTTTGTACCAATTTTTCGATGGCTGTCAGAGTTAAATTTGTAATTCCGACACGAACTCAGTCTGTACCCTTGCAGTTTTCGTCGGTTGAAATAGATCTATCCCCCCATATGAGTAGCTTGGGATTTTATTGTATAATACTATGTACTGGCTCTGTTATAATAAACACATTGAGCTCTTTTTGTGCATCAGTTTTAATATTTTATATTACTAGGAACCACATGGATTATATTCCAACGGATTTATTACCTGTACATACTATATATATATATATATATATATATATATATATATATATATATATATATATACATATATATATATATATATATATATATGCGTGTGTGTGTGTGTGTTGATCGAATATAAATTTTACGACTATATTTAGCATTTCATATATATATATATATTTATATATTAGCAACATGGCCCGGCGTTGCCCGTGCTTGATTAAAAAATCGTACGACTCATACAGCAATCGCTATCACTTGACTTAAAATATTTTTGCCCTTCCTTGCCTTTAAAAGAGTTCCCTTTGCTGTGCTGATGTTGTTACATGCTTTACTTCTTGCCTATCTCACACTGCGAATTTTTTCTAAGTTCTATACTAAACATTAAATCTGTTACGAAAAAAGAACTAAACAAAATGAACACAAAACGATCAGCTTTAAAAAAGGACTCGTAACTGGAAAAACCGAATGAAAAAAGAATGTTAACAACAAATACTTTTTCACACCCAACCCAGTTCTGCGGAATCAGAATCAACGTTGAGTTTAAGCAAGCGAATGAGCCAATTGGAGTAAAGTGCCATGCAGATTTAAATTTTTCCCATTTGTGACGAATGCAGCTCTCGATGTTTTTTGCATGATAGTTAACATTCGTGTCAGTCAGCTGTTGGCTCTCACGCTGGCCAATAGAATCTTCCTGCCTATTCGTGGCATTCAGCTATAGACTCTCACACTGGCCAGTACAAAATGGCCGCAAACTACATGAAACTTGCCGTAGAAGCATGAAAAAATCGATTATTTTCACTATCGATGGGAGTTTTGAGCTTCCGCTAACTTGAAGCATGTGCATGTAAATTTGGGTGCAAATCCGTCGAAAATTGTGGCCGTGCATTCGTTACACACACACACACACACATCTTGCCTTATATATATATATATATATATATATATATATATATATATATATATCGAATGCTAAATACAGTCGTAAAAATCTATATTTGATCAATAAAAATGAACCAGAAAAGCAACATTGTGTACTTCAACCCTTAAGCTCGACTCATTAAGCTCGACAAGTATTTCCTAAAATCAAGCCAGTTACACAAATATTCAAAGGAAATGTTTTCAAATTTAACTAGCGAAAAGTATACTGCAAATCATAAAAAACACAAGATATCTCTTTGTCGATTTCCTTCTCTCTCTATCTATCTAACTATATATATATATATATATATATATATATATATATATATATATATATATATATATATATATATCTGCTAATATATGTAAAATTACATATTTTATCGTATATGAAGGCTAACAGAAAAATGCTAATAGCACAATAATTATTGTATCAAAAACATTAAAAATTCACAGTACTTATAGAACCTCTACTATGGGATTAGTAGTACTAGTGTAGAAAAGTTTGAAAATTTACTTTGCTTAAATAATGATCTTTTTATAAATAAATTATGTGTTTGGTAAACCTTATTTGGGTCCTTGAGAGTGAATCATCACGAAACTCTAAGTTTGTCTTCAGTAAGCATCATGATCTTTTAATATTTGTATTAGAATATCTATTACTCTAGATAAGTATTGTGAACTTACTGATATCTTTGAGGTGAGTTGGTGTAAATGATGGCGATTCGGTTTGGAAAATCGGAGAGTTGAGTTCTAATTAATTTATATTCAATTACTTGCTAATCGATTGTGAAAGATACGAATCTATCACTTAAGCCATACTGGGATCTGTGACCTTGACTGGCAACCAGTCTAGGAGAATGACAACTCCTAATTTTGAAGAAATTCAAAACCTCATTTTGTGGCAAACTGTGCATCAATTCTTTGGACTTTGTTTTTCCCAAAAGTGTGACTGGTTTTACACAAGCCTTCAAACTATGATCAAGTCATGAGGGTCGTCTGACTGTTCAGTTCTAAGAACTAAGCTGCTAAACCCCCATGCATTGAAACTGAGTGTCCAATATATATATATATATATATATATATATATATATATATATATATATATATATATATATGTATAAAGTGAACATGGAAGTCAACACTTAGAGGCGACAATCTGTTTTATGTTAGATGCAATCGTCAGGCCACTTTATTTAAAAAACAATAAATCAACAAAATGACAATAAAATCAGTAAAATAAATTAACCCAAACAAATTACCAAATCACACCTGTTAGAATAGACAAAATAGAATAAAAAATAAGAAACAAAATCAATGAACCCAAATAAATAAAGCAAATAATAAACAAATTAGCATACCATTATGACCAAAATATTAGTTAGACTATAAAAATCAAACCAAAAATCGGACGAAAAAAATAGTTATAACTGTTATATAACGATAAAAAAATACTACGTTACTTAAAAATTGAAAACCGAAATATAGAAAATATATAGTACAACAAATAAATAAGTAAAATAAATTGACCTAAATTCATCCAAATAAATAAACTAACAAACTAATCCCGATAAACTAACCGTTAGAAAAAACAAATAAAGATAATCAATACAAATAAATACATGAAGTAATAAACAAATTAAAAACTGTTCCCGCCAAAATAATAGTTAGAACAATCTACAACAATCAACCCCAAAATTGAATAAATAGCTTTAATTATCTTCCCAAGGCAAAACAAAACTATTTAATAAGCGATATAAGCAATTTTTTACTACATTAATAAAAACATCGATTAAAATAAAAAAAAATATAAATAAATATATGAGATAAATAAAAAAAATAAAAATAAAAAATAAATAAAAACAAGTGAAATAATTTAACCCAAATGAATAAATAAACAAATAAACGACTTCCGGTAAAATGACCGCCAAAATAGACTACCCACAATGCACCACTGACCCGTATATATAAATAGCCGAGAAAAATAACAGCACTCGTGGCCTGACGATTGCATCTAGCATGAAACAGACTGTCGCCTCTAAGTGTTGACTTCTATGTTCACTTTTATATTTACACACGCCCTATGTCTGATATTGAGCACTTTATCCCATAAATATAACACCTCTTAAGACTATTTCTTCATATATATATATATATATATATATATATATATATATATATATATATATATATATATATGCAATGGTCAAATTTTCGCTATTTTATATTTTTAATTTCAGAAATGCCCGTTGTTCGTTTTTGATTTTGTCAATTGCACAGTATAGTAGGGTCACAGATGGGGTACCTTTGTGAGAAAAAGAGCACTATGATGCCATTCACTCTGTTAGAAATTTAGAAAAGGCACGCTGTACCGCTTGCCATTCGCGCTGGAAGCTCCAATACGAACATTTCAGAGTGTTTGGGTGTCCATCTGAAGACACCAGAGTATTCGGAAAGAGTTGGGTGAGTCTAATGATGAAAGCACGGCAGCTGTTTCTGATTGTTCTGATAAGAAAAGAACTCCTGAATTTGTTGGTGAGGGCCTCAGAGAGTGGATGCTGGAATACCCTATATTTGGCAAAAGGATTCTGAGCCATGCCACACAAGGAGAAGCTAGTCATGGCTGTCAGACAATTTCTGCTACCACATCACCAATGACATCTGGTCACATAACTCCCCAGAATGCAACCCTCTTGATTATATGTGTAGGGCGCTGTTAAGGGAGAGACCAGTAAAATTCTTCGTAACACCATAGATGAACTGAAGGCAAGGATTATAGTATAATTCACCAACTTAAAATTGGAGACTGTCTTAATGAGATGAAGAAGATTCTGACGTTGTTTGGAGGCCGTGCTTGAAGCCAATGGCGATTTTATTGAATAAATTTACTATTTAGTATTTTTTGTGTAATGTTGGTAAATATATCCTTTAAAATGAGATGACAGTATTATTTTCATTTTTGAGAAATTAAGACAACATTTATCCATCGCACTCTGTATATATAAATGGACACTGAGATCAACACTTAGCGGTGACACTCTGTTTCATGTTTCACTGCAATCCTCAGGCCATGTGTGTTGTGCTTTGGCTCGGCTATTTATGTATGCTGGTCAGTGGTGCATTCTGCGTAGGTCTAATGTATTATCCTAACAGTTATTGGGTAGTCGATAACAGATATGTTTCTAATTAATTTAGAGATTCATTGGTCGAAATAGCTGTAGATCCGAATGTGGTTATGTATAGTTATATAGTATAGTGTTGTATATTTTATACATTATTTATTATTGATTGTTATTATTATTACATTTAATTCGGTTTATGTGGGCATCCGTAGGTTGTTTATTTTATTTCTTTCTTTTTCGGGGCTTGGTAATACACTGCGTGCCAAATTATTACCGAGATAACTTTATCTAATATTTAAAAAAAAGTCCAATCAATTCACACAAAATTTTCCCACAATGTTGGCAACACTGACCTGCGCAATCACTGAAAATTTTGTACTGATCTGCACAATGTAAACAAACTGGCGCCATATTTTTTATCAGCACGGTGATTTGAGCGTGCCAAATTATTAGAAAGGTTTAGTAATATTCCCAGAATTGAGCAAACGAAACGTTTATTAATGTTGAATGTGAATGTTTATGATCAAAAGAAGCTAATAAATAAGATAATCAAACAAATAATAACAGATACAAACAAAGGCACAGTTTTAAACAAATTAATAGGGGATGTGCTGTTTTGTTTTGAAGAAGTCGACGATCCACAGAATTTGTTAATTGTAGGATGTCATCTGCTGTAATGCCACGAGATATGTCAAGAATTGCTTCCCACAACTCACTGTTGCTCCTGAATTGTCGTCCGTTGGCGTACAGTCTTCGCTTCATGATGCTCCAAAGGTTTTCGATTGGATTCAAATCCGGAGAATTTGCTGGCCACTTCATTTTTTCGAGGTCCATCGAAGCCTAACTGTTTCAAATATTCAGTAGTCTTGTGAGCAGCGTGTGAGGAAGCATTATCTTGCATAAAAACAATGGCCCTTCTGAAGGCAACTCTTTGCCTTTTCATCCAAGGTCCAAGATGCTCCTTCAAAAACGCTATGTATGCATCAGCAGTCATTTTGACGCCATCTGGTACTCTCCATGGGGCCACTAATGTTTTTCCAATAATACCACCCCAGATCATTATGCCTCCACCGCCTTGTTGGTGTCTCAAACGCTGATGGCGATTCTGTCTGTTCATTACCCAGTCTTTACACCATCTATCTGGCCCATCAAGTTTTGCTCGAGTTTTGTCTCTGAACAAAACTTTAGAGAGGTCAATCTTCATATTGTCCTCGACCCATTTCAACAATTTTGAATGTGATTTCTCGTCAACGGAGGCTTCGATACAGGTTTGACTGTTGTTGCTATTTTCGTCAGATACCGACACCGAGTACTTTTAGACACAGTAGAATACCCAATGCGACTGAAAAGCTCTTGACTGGTAAGTCTAGGATTCTTCGTGGCTTCTCGTTTAAGTCGTGACATGAGACGACATGAAATAACCCTCGGCTTGCCTTTATATGCCCTTTTGCTTACTTATGTAGGGTGAACTTTTTCACTGTTTGATGAAACCTCCCTATCATTTTAGAAATTTATAGGGTAGATTTACCTTTTGAGATTTCTGAGGTGATAGTTTTCTTTTCAGCATCACTTAAACTGCTTTTACGGACCATCTTTTCACTAAATTCTTACACTTTTCTAATTATTTGGCAAGCCCAAATCACCGTGCTGATAACAAATATGGCGCCAGTTTATTTACATTGCGCAAATCAGTACGAAAATTCTAGTGATTGTGTAGGTCAGTGTTGGCAACATTGTGGGAAAATTTTGTGTGAATTGATTGGACTTTTTTTTAAATATTAGATAAAGTTATCCCGGTAATAATTTGGCACGCAGTGTATTACCAAGCCCCGAAAAAGAAAGAAATAAAATAAACAACCTACGGATGCCCACATAAACCGAATTAAATGTAATAATAATGACAATCAATAATAAATAATGTATAAAATATACAACACTATACTATATAACTATACATAACCACATTCGGATCTACAGCTATTTCGACCAATGAATCTCTAAATTAATTAGAAACATATCTGTTATCGACTACCCAATAACTGTTAGGATAATACATTAGACCTACACAGAATGCACCACTGACCAGCATACATAAATAGCCGAGCCAAAGCACAACACACATGGCCTGAGGATTGCAGTGAAACATGAAACAGAGTGTCACCGCTAAGTGTTGATCTCAGTGTCCATTTACATATACAGAGTGCGATGGATAAATGTTGTCTTAATTTCTCAAAAATGAAAATAATATTGTCGTCTCATTTTAAAGGATATATTTACCAACATTACACAAAAAATACTAAATAGTAAATTTATTCAATAAAATCGCCATTGGCATCAACCACGGCCTCCAAACAACTTCAGAATCTTCTTCATCTCATTAAGTTTAAGTTGGTGAATTATACTATAATCCTTGCCTTCAGTTCATCTGTGGTGTTACGAAGAATTTTACTGGTCTCTCGCTTAACAGCGCCCCACATATATAATCAATAGGGTTGCATTCTGGGGAGTTAGGTACAAATGGGGCCACGGCCCAGTACGAAATGTTCACGGTCTGGTACCAAAGGGTCCGCGTTCCGGTAAGAAATTGTCCGTGACTCGGTACCTATGGGTCCACAGCCTGTTAACCAAATGGTCCACGGCCTATTAACCAAATGGTCCACGGCCTGTTAACCAAATGGTCCACATTCCTGTTAACCAAATGGTCTGCGCCCCGATGGCTAGGGACCGCTACATTTGAGGCCGAAACGCATCGGCTAAAATGAGTTTTCTTTTTGACTTTATTAATATATATATATATATATATATATATATATATATATATATATATAGTTTAGATTTGGATAAATCAAACGGCCAGATATAAGCAACCGTATACTCGCGTGTTGATGTGCACACACACACACACACACACACACACACATAAACACACACACACACACACACATATATATATATATATACATATATATACAGGTAAAATGAGAACAAAGCGAATATAATTCCACTGTACGTAATATTTATGAGTAGCTGTAGCTGTTTTTAACGTTTTAATATCCTAAAATAAATTTATATATATATATATGACGTTGAAATGGATAAAGTCCGACAATTATTTTATGCATAAACATAAAGAATGTATAAAAATGTTTTAATATATATATATATATATATATATATATATATATATATATATATATATATATATATATATATATATAATGAGATATAGAGACAGGCAGACAGGCACAGACGGGTAGAGCGAACGAGAGAGAGACTGACAGAAACTGTAAACGAGAAATTTTTGTATTAATTTATTTACCTTTTTTGTCTGTATACAAGAAAACATCTGCATGTTATCAATGAAGATAAATATCCCACAAACTTTTGAGTTCTGGCGCTTTTGACCATCCACTTTGCTGAGGCGTAAGCGATCAACGGCGCCCCCAAGGTTCACTTCTTGGTCTAACCCTGTTTTCTACTTAGCATAAATTATCTACCTTAGAATATACTGCAATCATTTGTAAATATATGTTGATAATACAAAGGTATGGGTGCGCCTCCAAAGCAGAAGACAAAAAGAGCCTGGCATCTGGTCTCTCCTCTGACCGAGCCATAGCTACTCAGTGTGTGTATGTGTGGGGGTGGGGTGGGGGTGGTTACATTCAATGCTTCGAAAACCAAACAGTAGACTTCAAGCATCACCAAACGGATCCTGAATTTTATCGCGCTGAAAGATTGTTCTCTCAGGAAGAGTTCGTGTCTTAAGAGTCTCTTGGGGCTTAAGCTCATCCCAGACCTCGAGTGGAACTCGTATTACAGTCCATCGCTAAAGATACTGGACAATGATTGGTTCCCTTTACCGCACCAGTAAATACCTAACACCTGCTATCCACTACCTTTTGAAGAGGCAGAAAAGTTGATTACTACTTCCATATATGGACAGGCGGTGCACCAGTATTTAATTTTCCGTCTCAGCAGAGTTCCAAAAGTGTCTCGGTATCCTTGCAGTTTATTTTCTACCAGGTAACCCTTTCCCCACAGAAAGAAACGTCGCAGTACCCTATTCCTATTTCCAGGGAAAGTGTTCAGACGTGACGAACTATATTCCTTATTTCCACCAGTTTCAGCGTTCACGTCTAAGACCCGACATTGTAGCGAACTACGAGCATTCTTGTCGTATTCCATTGGTGAGATGTAAGTTCCACTCGAACAGCTTCTTAACACTAACAGTTGCTTTGTGCCAACGAATCACAAGAGGTTACTTCTATCACTACAATCTTAACCTGTTCCAGTTTAGAGTTAATCGTTATCATCCCAACATGTTACCATAAACTGTGCCTCTTACTCTGTAACACTCTTCGTGTAGCTCGTGGAGCTTATCCAGGGTGAACGTCTTTTTAATTCTATTAAAAAGATAGTTTATTTAAAAAAAAAAAGTTTTTCTTCGGCAGTATAACATTTGAAATTTATATATAAAAATGAAAAAGTCAAAATATTTCTCTCTTTACTCGCGGGTGTGAGAGTGTATGCAAAACCTAGACTTAGGTTAGAAGGTTTAGATATGCCTCGTGTAATCGAAACTTTGCTGAACGTTCCGCCATGAACCTTGAACTGGAAATGACACTTTTCTCGTTAACGTGATTGATATTCTAAAGTCTTTTTATCTTTTAAACTTGTCCAAATAGATATGGATGTATGAATAAGATATTAATGTAGTTATAATTACACGAACCTTTTTATCTCGACTTTGTTCTCTACGATTGTCTGCCTATAACTCACTCTCTCTCTCTCCCCTTGCTTCTTCGCTATCTATCTATCTATCTATCTATCTATCTATCTATCTATCTATCTATCACAATAATTCCCAACAGTGGGGCATGGTAATATTTTGATGAGGTGTGCGTAGGATGTGCACCCTTTGCCTTACTATGCCAACGTGAGCTCAAATTTCATTTTACATTATTATTTCATGATTAAAATGATCGAAGCATATTACAGAATAAGCTTTCATTCATATATTTTTGTCTTTCAGTTCTCTATTATATGTTTTGAAACTATATATATTTAACTGTCTTTTTTTTTTTTAATTTTTATCTTTCATGGCCTTTGAAAAGCTTGTTTAGAGGCCAAGTTAATGGCCTTTAAAGCTTCCTTCACTGCAGTAAAATTTTGAATATGTAAGAATTAAATATTACGCGGGTGGTGGACACAAGAATTTTAGAAATACCAAAGTGCAGAATCGTCCAAAATCGATTGGGAAACACTGATCTATAGATAGATAATCTATCTATCTATCTATCTATCTATCTATCTATCTATCTATCTATCTATCTATCTATCCCATTCTGTTCATTATCTATCTATCTATCTATCTATCTATCCCATTCTGTTCATTATCTATCTATCTATCTATCTATCTATCTATCTATCTATCTGACTGACTGTCAGATTTTTCTAGAATGCTGAACCTCCAAAATTACCTCTTACATAGAATGACACCCCATTCGAATATAATGGCGTCATTTTCAACAAGCTGCGTTTTCTATGCCAGCAACCATTCCGGATAGTTCTGCTACTATTCTGCGACTACTACAACTGTTGACATTAGCCTTTTACAACCCATTCCTGGGTATGATGATGAACTACATCCGACAGCAAAGCCTCTGATCGAGAGATTGGAGGTTTTGAGGAGCGTGGAACCACCTCTTAACTTCTGTTTCCACGTCCACCTTGACCCAGTGTGGTACCATAGCCCTTGCGTTTGTGAAGAAGACCAGCGTGCCACACCCGGTCAAGCGCCTTCAAAATATATAAAGCCACAGCCCAAGCCACGTATTTCATATTTATGATTGTATTAACCCAGTCTATGATGTTCGAAGAAGGATAGTCTGCGATAAGGGTTTATTCGTTTGAAGTTATTTTTAACAATTCATTATGCAACTATTAAATTTTATTATCAAACAGATATTTGTTCTATGTGCCGTACCACTTGTGGAAGTGGCCGATTATATTTCTACTCTTCATATCTCTAAGGAAATTCCTAGCATCCATTTATCAGTCAGTCAGTTATGTACCATGCGGGATACACGCTTAGGTGATCATGTATCTTTAGATACATAACTGACAAGGCAGATTTTTTTCCGGCTGTAGGTTGCCATTTCTTTCTGCGGTAGACCAGTTGCCATCCAAAGATAGAGAAACCGGTCTGTCCTTACGTGGTAATACGCTTCTTCTCCGAGAAAGAGAAGGAGAGTATTAGCATGTAAGTGAATGAAATGAGGTTCGACTGGAATTCGAACTCAGCTCTCCGATTCCTCAGTCCGAGCCGCTATCCAGACATAATAATTTCCCTTTGCCTCTTTTGTCTTCTCGGCGCTCTGTGTGTGTAAATTCTACAAGCCCTCTTTCCTCATTAATTATCACAGAAATGTCAACTGTCTCTTTTTGATTCTAAGTGTCGTTTTTGATTCCACTTTCCTAAAACGCACTCATTGCTCACATGCCCCGTCCATGACATTCTCAGCATCCTTTTGGAGGACCACATCTCTGTTGCCTCTAGTCTCCTCTTCATCTGGGAAGAAAATCTCTCGCATTCACTGTCATTAACTGAACCAGTTTAACGAGTTTTGTAACATACGGTGGCCTTTAATAATTAAGTATAGCTCAAGACTTTAATGTTAAACAAAAACATTATTTAATTACAACCACAAATAAATACTTACCAAGAACAAAGAAGTAAAGATCAAAGAAAGATAATTAAACATTTCAGAGAATACATTATTAGTTGCGCGGTTCGGCTTAATGTCCGGTAAAGCATAAATCAAAACCTAAATCATCGACACATTAATTCAGCTGGATAGTTTATATTTACAACCCCCTCCCACGAGGTCACGTTGTAACACAAGGTTGGTTTAATGTGAGAAGCCCGAGCGCGTACACCCGGGCAAGCAACAAAAATTCACCGAGCCGCCGCAACCGTCGTTTGCGCTAGCCTCGTTGCATGCAACGAACCCTCTCTCTAGTGCAATGAGAAGGCGCGGCCTCGGGCAGCTGTTCCCCAGGGCCGGCACCTCTCAGTATAATTTTCCTCAGTTGCGACTCCGTCCTTTGACGGAGTAGCTCCTGAGCGCACTCTGCCCAAAGACAGAGACGCAACTGAGGGATGATAAATAAGTGTGTTACAAATCACTCCAAGGAGTAATTTACGCACTCGGCTAGATAGTTCCACTCAATAATCACTCCACACCGCTGGCGGAAAAAATATTTATAAGTCCAGAGTGTCACGCTCGAACCTCGGTGCCGGTAGTTAATAATTTTCTTTCTATATGACAACGAGCCATTTAAATCGTTTTATTGGAAGGTTTATTATATACAGGTGTGTCGAAACTAACTGTGGACATAAGAATGGCTTCTTCAGTATCTGTCTATATTTCTGAGATGAGGTATTATGTACACTATTTACATTATTCGGACTATTGTCCTCATCTTTGTCGCCATATTTATTACAACGTTTCGGCCTTTGTACGCTTTGGCCTTCTTCAGGTGGTTGGAATGTTGAACTGAAACCTTTATTTCGCTCGCTGGGGTAGACTGTTCTAGTTCCACGTGCCATGTTTAATGGATGTCAGTTATCAGTTATCTCCTGTTAATTCTCCTCTCCAAGTTCTCCACTGCCTTAACCGGGTATTGAACTCACACTCTTTGGGTCCTGTCACTAGATGTAACTAATGCCTTTATCCACAGTGCCATATGTTCTTGAGGTTTCTTTTGTGTGTTGTGTCACTTCAGGACATGGGTGATTATGGATCTCCACATGTTCCTGCGTTTTGTAGTTCTAAACAATGTTTGGCTCCTTACTACTCCACAACAGATAACAACGAGTAATCTACTTTACTCGTTGTTTCTTCCTGTCTCTCTTGCCTTCAGTGCCTTGTTAGTGTCAACTTTTCCAAGCCCTCTTTTCCTCGTTATGTGTCCTTTTGAATGTCATTCCTTAAAACTTCCGCCTGATTCACATACTCCGTCCGTGGTATTCTTAGCAATTATGGAAAATATGATTTCAAGAATGAGGGAACAAAACAAAGAAAAATGGAATAAATCATTATTTACGCTATTCAGATTGTTCGAACTGATGTCCTCATCTTCGTTGCCATATTCACGACATTTCGGCCGTTGTTCGCTCAAGTCTTCTTCAGGTGATTGGAATTTCGTACTGAACCCTTTATTTCCTCCATCGGGGAAGATTGCTTCCCGTGCCATGCCTCAGTAGCAGTTACCTCCCTTTAATTCAAAACTACAAGTTTTTGTTCAACTCTGCTGTAGTCAGGTATTGAACTCGCAACATTTTGGGTCAAGTCACTGAATACAATCAACGCTTTTAGCCACTGAACCACGTGCCCTTTTTAAAACCGTTTCTTTCACTTTCACCTCTTCTTTCTTTTTTTTTTTTTTTTCTTTCTTTCTTTCTTTCTTTCTTTCTTTCTCAAATATTTTCATTTACTCTTTCAGTCATTCTATTCTGTTTTCCCTTCATATTTTTTCATTCTTTTTCTTTCTTTCTTTCTTTCTTTCTTTCTTTCTTTCTTTTTCCAAATGATTCGTTCACTTTTTCATTCGTGTTATTTCTTCATTCTTTTTCTTTTCGCTCTATTAATTCTTTTATTTCTTGCCTTCCTTCTTTATTTTCATTCATTTCTTTTTTCTTTCTTAATTTCTATATTTGGTTTTAGATTTTTGAAACATTCTTTCAATTATTTGAAATTATTTCTGCTTTTATTTCTTCATCTGAATTTTTCTTTCTTTCTTTCTTTCTTTCTTTCTTAACCCATTTTTTACTCAGCTTCCTTCTGTTATCGTTTCTTTCTCTATCAGTGCTTTCTATTTTGTTCGCCTTTTTTACTACGTTCCTTCATCGTTCTTTCATTCTTTCTTTTCTTTTCCTTTTTTTACTTTCCTAACATTCTTTCTTTCCTTCTTTCTTTGTTTTCTATTTTAGTAGCCTTCTTTCTTTCTTTCTTTACTAATACATTTTTTGCTCACCTTCATTCTGTCTTTTTTATAACTGTTTTCTATTTTGTTAGCCTTCCTTACTTCTTCCCTTCATTTCTTTCTTTCTTTCTATTTTATTAGCCCTTCTTTCTTTCTTTCTTTCTTTCTATTTTATTAGTATTTCTTTCTTTCTTTTTTTCTTTCTTTTTTTCTTTCTTTCTTTCTTTCTTTTTTATTCCATTATATTTGAGTTCCTTTTTACTTTCTTTATTTAAACTATTTCTTTTCACAAATATTTTCTTCTGTCTTTCATTTATTGTTAAATAATTTCTTTCTTAAATTTTTGCTTACTTTTTCTTTCTTAGTTTTTCTTTCTTTCTTTCTTTCTTTTTCTTTCTTTACAACCATTTCTTTCACTATCTCATATTGTTCTTGCCTTGAATTTTGTGTTTAAATCATTTCTTTCTTTTTCTTTCTTTCTTTCTTTCTTTCTTTCTTTCTTTCTTTCTTCATAATTTACTGTCTTTCTTTTAACTATTTTTTGCACTATCTCCTCATATTTTTCTTCTCGCTTGCATTTATTGTTTAAATAATTTGTTTGTTTTTTTGTTTTTTGTTTTTTGTTTTTTTGTTTGTTTGTTTGTTTGTTTCTCTCTTTCTTTCTTTCTTTCTTTCTTTCTTTCTTATTTTTAAACAGTTTCTTTCACTATCGCCCCAGGCTTTTCGTCTTCACATTGTTTGAATTTACTTTTTAAATCATTTCTTTCCCCAGTTTTTTATTTCCTTCTTTCTTTCTTCATCTTTTAGCTCTTTTGTTCTTTCTTTTATTTTTTTTTTCTCTTTAAATAATTTCTTTCACTTTCTCCTATTTTTCTTCTGTCTTTCATTTTTATTGTTTAAAACATTTTTCTCTATTTGCTCGTTTGTCGCTTTCTTTCTTTTATTCTTAATAATTCATTAAGCAGGATGCCATGCTATTTAACACACGCACACACCCTCATAAATATACATCAGATGCTGACATACATTCATATTTAATGAAGCTATTAACAATTGTTTAATTCTCAATGAGCGCTCCATAACTTTGGCATTGTGCCTTCCTAATATTTAGTTAGTATCTTGCTCGATTTTGCAATGTGTTCATTCCTTCAAACATGACATTCATCTTTCTCTGTCGCTTATTGTCAGGTGGCTATGTTCATCCCTTCACCATAACCCGAGGGCAAAAGGAAGTTATATAACGAAGTCCACCTCCTCTACGAGTAACATGAGACAAGATTGCCGGAAAGAATCTATGCCCTGACACTATCTACCGAACAGAAATCGATATGAGTCCCTTTAACAATGGAACATAGAGCCCCTTTTAATACATCTCATTTACATACACACTGATTTGAACGTCTCAAGACACATACACAACGAACGTTTAAAGATATATATATATATATATATATATATATATATATATATATATATATATATATATATATATATATATACTCAAGCATACATAATTCGTTTATTTTTCTTATGGCCTTAACAGATAATATAATAGCTGGCTAATAAGTTTAGTTAACCCATCCCTGTTGTAGCCCACCTGTCGTTTATACTGCAACTATTTCGAATAGATCTTCTCTTTTTTATTATCCCGCCACAGCAAGGCAATAAAGCCACTAAGACGCAATGGATTACTTAGTGTGAGAGAATATGGCAAAAATATACTTTTAAGGGGAAAGGACAATAAAAGAATAAGAATTAGGAAAACAGAAGATAACGGTTGACATTGCATTTAAAATTTTGAAGATCAAAGTTAACTGGAAAACAAGAAGCCGGAAAAGAGTTCCACAAGCGAGAGGTGCTATAAAAGAAACTGCTATCATAGAAATTACGGTTACGTATAGCCATTTCAACTGTAAAAGTATGCCTTCTTCCAATCTAGTACTGCGCTTAAATTTATAAAGACTTTGTTCCCTAGAGGAAAGTTCATCAGAACAATTACCGTGAAAGTATTTTTAGTAAATGCATACGGAAGCTACGTTACGTAATTTATGAAAATTAAGAACAATGTAGGCCTAAGGATAGAGCCCTGGAGAACATCTATATTTATGCGAACAGGTCGAGAAGAGTGGCCATTCGAGACAACATTCATTTCACGATTTGATAAGAAAGACTGAATTCGTCCATAAATAACATAATCTTTCAATTTGGGTAGAAGACAGGCAACATTTCAAATCCTGTCAATTGTCTTTGAGATATCTAAAAGAAAAGCCAGATCTTCACCATACTTATCTAAAGCTTGATAGACTCTTTCAGCAATAATAAGTACATTAACAGTTGATCTAGATAAGTGAAAGCTATATTGCTTATCTGTAAGAAGACCCTGCAAGGTGAAATGCTTAACAAATTCAGAGCTGATTAGAGCCTCTAGTATGTTTTGCCACAAAGAGGTAGAAGGCTAATAGACCAATAGAAGGATAAAACAGTTCACCTGGGTTCTTAAAGGCTGGAGCTACAGAAGATTTCCAACAAGCAGCGATGCAAAAAATAGCAAGGTATTATTAGTAGAGTTTAGAGAGAACAACATTTGCAACAAGTGAATTATAATCTGTTAAAAATTTTAATGATCACTTGCCAATTTAACCCTATCGAACGGGTCAGGTCTACTTAAGACAGGAGTAAATAGTTGTGTATTCAGCATAGATACCGAATTGAGAACTGATCACATCAGAAAAAAAGAAAACAGGAGTAACTTAGACCCAAGGATAGAGTCTTGGGGAACACCTACATTTATGCGAAAAGATCTAGAAGAGTGGCCATTCGTGACAACTTTCATTTCACGATTTGATAAGAAAGACGGAATTAGTTAAAAAAAAAATCGTCCATAAATACCATAACATTTCAACTTGAGAAGAAGATCAGTATGTCAAACCCTGTCAAAAGCTTTTGAGATATCCAATGCTTCACCATTCTTATCTAAAGCTTCATAGACTTTTTCTGCAATAATCGTTAACATGTCAATTTTTCCTTTTGTCCTTATTCATACATGTATATTTATATATGTTGAATAACAAAATGGAATATATATATATATATATATATATATATATATATATATATATATATATATATATATACACGTGTGTCTGTGTTAAATAACAAAATGGAATTCACACAAACATATATATTTACATACACACACACACACGCCATATATATATATATATATATATATATATATATATATATATATATTGGATGACAAAATAACGCGTATCGTCTTTCAGACCTAACCTTCATAATTTCGACTCAAACAATCCAGTTTTAATAATAAAAAAAGTGATTTATTACAAATATAAAGCTGTAATCTTAGTTACAGTTTTATGATGAAAAACTTATAACTGGACATGGCCATCAGTTTGAACATCGGTCACAATGACTTGTGTTTCCGTGCTAGCAGAACCAATGACTGCTATCAAATTTCACTCACAAGTCTTGGGTTATCCTGTGGTATGTTTTTTTTTCACTCACTTCCCATCGCCTCCCCAGACACATAAAATCAACAAATCAATTTCCATTCAAATCGACCGAGGTGAGATTGGGGCACAGGTCTAGTGGTAAGAAAGCGAAGATTTTTCAGCACTCCGTCACATATACTGATAATATGGCGCGTCCCTAAAGTCTCACATATGGGAACTCTCATTAACTGTTTTTATCTACCTCCACAGATTAAACATGTTTTTTGTCGAAAAAAAGCGAGAATTGATTTTTTTTTCTGGGTATGTTAAAGGAGATGGTGTACTCAGTGAAAATCACAGATGCAACACACTTGATTGAATGTAAAAATAGCGATTGTGCTAAAATAGAGAGCAGCGTTGAAGTTATTGCATCGAGTGCACCTTTACTCTTGCAAAGCACATCAATCTTTGCATCATGATGGAAACATGAGAATCAGACTGAAAATGTCATTTGTTAATATTCCAATTCTATAGAATATTGTTGAAAATTTAATTGCTTGAATTGCATTTTTGCCTAGGGTGTCCAGACTTTAGGACATTCTCTGTAATTATACAATTAATCTATGCGTGTACAGGGTGTATCAAAATGCTTATGCAAACTTTGGGAGCGGTTTACTTGCACTAAAACAAGGAGAAAAGTCCATATATGACAGCAAATCGTTTGTTTTTGAGTTATTAAATTTAATGACTACGGTAGACGCTGTTAAGTGTACAATCTGAGATACAATCCAAAATTATTAACTATTATTTTATGAATAACAAAAATGAACACGCTACCGCCCCTGTCTAAATGATTGGATTTCTCTGTATCCTTGGAAACAAAAAAAAAAAATTTGAATTTTATGTGCGTTTAAAACTCAGTAAATTTCAAAATTCGCTTGAAGATGAAACAAAACTAATGCGTTTAATTTAATTATATAATTAAATTTGAAGTTTTTGAAACATGGTAATTCCTGTGTAGCGAAGAAACCATATTTTAAATCAGTTAATTTATAATATTTATGCACTGTAAATTTACATTGAGTACTGTTTTATAAAAATAAAAATATCAATAAGAACATCGGATTATATATCTTACTGTTCTTTCTTTTTATTATAAAATATAAAAGACTTGTTAAAAACACATGCCAGTAGATGTTAATTATTTAGAGATGTCCACTCAAACAGGTGCATCCACTAAATACATCGATTATAGTGGTAAGAAATAATTACCGATGCAAAATCCATTAAGGTCTTTAAAAATCAGTTTGTTTGCGTTTCAGGTACAAAGTTAGCAGGCGAGTGCTTCGAAATATCTTAATGAGTGATGGGCTTTCCTTCATAAGAGTAAATCCATCGGGCCTGAGCGGTCTAAAATGTACGCCGGGCTTTATAAGACTGGCGCAGGTTCGAACCATGTTGAAGTGCACATTTTCTTTATTACGTGCTTGAAAATCCCAGGCCGATAGACGTCACTTATTCCGTTTAAAAAGAGAGATGTCTATTCAAACAAGTGTAACGAAACGGCACCGAATTTACCAAATTCTTCATTCAAGGAATAATCGCTGTCACTCTAGAAACCAATAATAAGCGAACTTTATCGCAGAGATACTTAAATGCACTAAGGGACCTAGCAAATACAAGGAGATCCATAGTACCTCCTCGAACAAGGGAGATGTGATAGGACCACATAGAATGAAAAAAAATTAACTGACCACTCAACTATACAGGCACATATGACGAAAACAAATGAACAGAAAATAATTAATGTAACACAAAAATTAATTAAAGCGATTAGGAAAGTAATTAAAAATGAAAACAAATCATGGTATAGACTAATAGAATATCACCCAAGAATATCCAAACCTTACGGTCTCCCTAAAACCCACAAATTAGGCATCCCAATACACCCCGTTATTTCGAGTATAGACAACGCTCCTCAGAAATTAGCGAAATAATTTAAACTCCTCGTTATGAATAATCAAGAGTGGTCTCTTGTTTTATTATACTCCTCTTTCAGAGAGCTATTTCTGTTTACTGGGACTATAAAAGGACACTATACGCCAACCTTGTATTCTCAGTTGAATAAAGCTTTCTTAAAGCTTACACCTGCGTACTTTTGTCATTACACCCCTCTCTTGGAACTGTCAATGCATCACATGTAAAAAATTCAGGCAACCTTGTAAAAAAACTTAGGGAAATGTATGTGACTGACGAACTCATGGACAATCAAGATATAAAATCACTAACATCTCCGTTGAAAAATGCTTAAATATCTTAAAAAAGCATTTAACGCTATCAAAAATAAATTGTATATTTCACATTTAATAATAATTTTATGAAAAATAATTTGGATTGCCAATGAGATCGTCCAAAAATCTAGTGATGACATTTACTTTCTCGAATCTGTTTTTTCCAAAATATTTTGCCTATGCAATCAATATATTTCGATTATATTGATTTGATGACAAATTGTTAATATATCCTCGTGATACTGATCTTGTAAACTAAACAAAGGTCGAAGATACAATAGAATTTATCTGTAAAATAAAAACAAACAGTACTTAACCATTCCTACATATCATGCTACACCGCGTTAACAGTAACTTAATCCTTAGTGTCCACCGAAAATAAACTAATAAAAGAATGATCTCATAAATTTCTATTCTCATCATAACAACAACATAAAATCCAGAATAAAAATCGGATGCTTCCTTGGTAGTTGCAATGTTGGTCGCTTTACCTCCAAGATGAACGGAAATCTGTACTAGACGTCCTCATAATATACATTTCTTACTTTCCCTTCTTTTAAAAAATCTCACTGAGTAACCCTCTAAATTGTGTGGCTCTTGAGCCTTGTAATGGATGAAATGTAGTGAACTTTAAACAAAAAAATAAATATAACTTCATTATAAAACCATGCTATATGCAGTCCACGTGCAACATACGTTTTGCATCTCGGAAATCTGACCCTCCTTTAAAGATGAGTTTGGGATCGCAACTTTCAATAAGTTTCCGTAGAAAGGAGGTTTATACGAGATGGAGTCGCTAACCTCATGCCCCAACTATTTTGAATTGCGAGTTGCCCTTCTAGACTCGTTACCAACCAAAGTCAAAGAACCAACCTTCATATTTAACCCACATCGGGGAGAAGAAACGATACATTAATACCTCTGCCAATTATATTTGAGCGAAAGGCAATTTCGAACTCGGCACGTCGATTTCACATTCCGAGCCGCTAACGATTACCCCGCCTCAGTACATCCTTCCAGAACACAGATAATACCAATTTCTTCGCTGAATGCTGAACGTTTTATTATTTTGTGTGGGGTCGGTGACAATGGATGCTTTTAGGTTGTGGAATTAATCTTTTTCTCTGAGGTGACATGATGCACTCGGGTTTTTATTTCATGATCAGAAAGTCCCTATCAACTTCCAATATACATTTACAAGAGCATAAAGAAATGCTCATGTGCTGGAAGCTTTGTTTTTCAGGTAATTGCTTTGGGACCCAGCTGGATTTTTGCCCTTTGCATGCAATATTCTCGCACAGCGATATTCGTCCCCATTTTTATAGAGACTGTCATCTTTGTTTTGGCGTCACATATGCATGCATTCTATAGCAAGACTCTTTTGGTTGCAAGAACTACTACATACCCCCACTGTTAGTTTGCGTTTACAGCTATCACATTTTAATTCAAGTTATTTATCTCTACATGTAACTTACTTTCGGATATCCTTTACACACACACACATACACACACGCGCGCGCACATGCTCTCTCTCTCTCTCTCACACACACACACACACACACACATATATATATATATTATATTTTTATTATATGAGATTATAATAAAAACATTTCGGAATTACTACCCAAAAGCTTTCATTTACATTGTTCAGACTAATATCCTCATCTTCATTGCCATATTTACAACGTTTCGATCGTTGTGCGCCCCGGCCTTCTTCAGGTGATTGGAATTTCGAACCGAACCTTTTATTTCTTCAACTGGCATATGCATAAAGACGTTGGTTAGATCCAGTGACTAGACCCAACGACGTGTGAGTTCAATACCAGGACACAGCAGTGGTGAACCAAAATTTGGAGAGTTCTGTTAAAGGGAAATAACTGAGATGAGGATAATAGTCCGAATAATGTAATTTATGTAAATAATCATAATACCTCATCTCAGAGATATAGACAGCCATGATATCACTAGAAGCTAGTCACTGGATCTAACCAAAGTCTTTATCCACTGGGCCTTGTGTCCTTGTGAATATGGCAATAAAGATGAGGATAACAGTCCGAATAATGTAAATAATGTAAATAATCATAATACCTCATCTCAGAGATATAGACAGCCATTATATCACTAGAAGCTAGTCACTGGATCTAACCAACGTCTTTATCAACTGGGCCATGTGTCCTTGTGAATATGACAATGAAGATGAGGATAACAGTTCGAATAATGTAACTAAAGCAAGTAATCATAATACCTCATCTCAGATATATAGACAGATAATGGATTTTTATTTTTTTAATCCGACATATTTTCAATAATTCAAAAATTTTTTTTTAGAGTATATCCGTATTTAAGTTAGACTCTCGGCTACTGCTAGTGGGCACATCTTCTTTATTAAGTTTTTTCGAGTCCATAAACCGGTAAACAAAGCCTGTTTAATAAATAAGCGAAACATCTGCTCAAATACGAGTATCCACTAAAAAAATAGCGTTTGAAGTAATATATATATATATATATATATATATATATATATATATATATATATATATATATGTATGTATGTATATATATGTAATATATATATATATATATATATATATATATATATATATATATATATATATATATGTATATATATATGTATATATATATATATGTATATATATATATATATATATATGTGTGTGTGTGTGTGTGTGTGTATGTGTGTGTGTGTGTGTGCGTCGAAAACAACAGCAGAATCCAGTATATATATATATATATATATATATATATACTGGATTCTGCTGTTGTTTTCGACGTTTTGAGGCCCCAGCTAGATCATCCACATATATGATTTGATTATAACGGTGGAGGCTTTTGCAGAACCAACCAATAATTTTCGAAAGAACCAAATACAGAGAACGAGTGCACATAGTATGCTACAAGGTCACCAAAAGACTCTCGTCATGTTTTGAATTCAGAGTTGACATTCTTCTAGGTTGGTCGATCCTCCTATTTTACCCATCGTTGGGTAAGAGGAGAAGAGACGTGTCTTCTGTCTCCATTTTATTTAGGCATGAACAAGTTTAATACAGAGCAACCTCGGTTCTTGAACGTCTCACATGTCGAATAAATTGGTTTTCGAACTGAAAATTTTAGATGAATATGACTCGGTTCTCGAACATTGCCAAACTAAGTTAACCCAAACGAAATCATTTCTGAGTCGACCGCCATGTTGTATATATTTGTGTAGTGTGCTTTGCTTTTCTTTTCTAATTTTATTGTACTGTATATTTTTTGTCTTTTCATTAGGCCTAAGTAATGGCTACAAAGAAAGTTAGCTATGATACTAGTAAAGGAAAATGAAAAGTTGAGAGAAAAACAATACTTGATGATATTGTCTCTTCCTATTCAGTTTAGTATGGCAAAATCAACGATCTATACTATTCTTATAAATAAAAAAGACAATCATATCATCCCATTCCAAATAATAACATCTCTTTCCTTACTAAAGTCCTCAACTTTACTACTTACAGGTACCGTAAAATTAAAGTGTTCGTCTATATTTTATATTCTTAATATTGTGTTTATTTTTTTCTTAGATTTAATGATTTTCATTAGTTTTGTGTGGAACCAGGAACGGATTAATCCATTTTACATTGATTCCTATTGGAAAAATAGTTTCAGTTTACGAACATTTCTTTTTACGAATGACCTTCAGGAACGAATTAAATTCGTGAACCGAAGTTCCACTGTATTCTTTAATGAGTGAGTGTGCGTGTGTGCAAGAGAAACAGAGACACTGCGAGAGATAGACAGAGAGAGGGGGGAGAAAGAAAGAAAGAAAGAAAACATCGGGAAATGAGAGTGCGAGGGTGACTTGAGAAGAGTTTAATATTCTGCACATATACCCACAAATTACGCGTATACGTACACACGTGCACAGGTACGCCCTTAATTAAAGTTGCTCCCTCTTATTCAGCTCTCGTTCTCTCTCTCTCGCATACGCGCACACACAAGTGTACATATCTACATAACTTGCTCATTTTCTATCTTTCTATTTTTCTAACTTTATATTACTAAATCTTCGACCATGATAGTTTACAGAAAAGACCTAACCTGTCCTTTGTTGCTCTTAATAAATTTAGTCTTTTTGTTATCTCTCCTAAAACCCTGATCTGCCAATCTATTTACTCAAGCTCTCTAGGTAGGTCACGTGTTGCTCCCCTCTATAAATCTTGCTTTCGATCTTCCCTGTGACTATCAAATTTTCCAAGCCTTTTTTCCTCATTATGTGCCCTAGATATTTAAACTGTCTCTTACCGATGATAACTATAAGGGTCTTTTTTGTTTTCAATTTCTCTAAAATTTTGCCGTTGTTCACTTATTTGGTCCATGGTCGGGTACCTCGTGGTGATGTAATGGTTAGCATGCTTGTCACGCTAGAACAATTACGACTGTGTAGTGAGTTCGATCCTCACTGGGTGCCCCCTACTTTCAGCTTTGTGCCACATCTAAGCTACGCTTTGAAAATCCCTATTCGCGCCATGGTATTTTCAGCATCCTCCTATGTCTTCATCTATCTACCTATCACTCTCTCTCTCTCTCTCTATATATATATATATATATATCAGTCGTTTTATATTTATCTGTCTATCTATTTGCGTCTGTTCCGATCTATCTTATTCTTTTCATATTTATCTTTCTCTCCCCCCTCATCAGTCTTTTATATCTATCTATCTATCTATCTATCTATCTATCTATCTATCTAATTTTTTTATATCTATCTTTCTTCCCATCTCTCTGTCTCTCTCTCTCTCTCTATCTATCTAATTCTTTTCATATCTATCTTTCTTCCCATCTCTCTGTCTATTTATCTCTCTCTCTGTCTGTCTATCTATCTATCTATCTATCTATCTATCTATTTCAGTCTTTCCATATATGTCTATCTTTTTTAATACAAACTGAAGACCAGAGTTTGATCTCAGACAATAATCATACAGACCCTTACTTTTATAGTGAAAAGCTCCCTAACAGATTGCTCCATAATTTTAGATTGTTCCAGACTGAATACTCATCAATTTAAGAAACAAATCATAAAGGTATTTTGGTCTCTGTCTCTTTCTCTATCTCTCTTTGTGTGTCTCTCCTACAGACACACACTACTTGATGTAAATACGTTCTTCCATTTTCTAATTGTATTTTGTTGTTTTATTGAATACAGATTTGCTAATGAATTGCGCGAATTAAAGCACAAACAAGATCCACATTTTACAGGATCAATTGTCGCACTGTACATACTTAACACCACAGCCACATACACACATACAGGTACATGCAGATACATATATTTGAGATACCCTTTCACACGTACACGCTTTCTCTTTTCTCTCTTTCTCTCTCCCTCACACAATTTAAGATATTAGGTTGGTGCAAAAATAATGACTTAATAATGTCGTTTTTTGACGTATTTTTTAACGTCAAAAAACGACATTATTACGTCATTATTTTTGCACCAACCTAATATTAAGCACATTTCCACACGGGCGATCTCATACACGCAGAAACCTGTTCATGCACTCAAACATTCATACCCACCCACTCTGTCGCGTCCCACGTATACCCGCAAACGCATACATGCAACCCTGCCTATGTCATCGCGCATTGACATAAGCCACACTAAAAATGCCCATATTCACACACTTTCGTGTGCATACACTCACGCCCTTGCGCACGTACACATACTTAATCTCGCTCCGCGTACCCATAAAATTACAAGCGCACACGCATACACGCACACATGCGTGCGCGTACAACGACCTCCACCCTCGTGCGCAACTTCGCATTCGAGAAGTGACGCAGTCGGAGCAACGTGCCGTTAAATGTCATACAGTTCATTACGTCAGATCAATATGAACGCATCACCTCCCTCCTCTCCCCTCCACTTACCTACCGAGACCAAATTCGTCCTCCTTCTCCACTTGTTCTCGTCTCTCTATCCGACAAGGTGCGTGCATCTAAGGGGCTGAACTAAATACGATCAAATGGACCCCCGCAACACTTCTACACGCGCCAAAAAGAAATGCACTACGTGATATAAAATAAAATAAAAATTAGTTTCTATTAAATTTTAAAGTCTGTCTCGTGGTTGCCTGAAATAGGAACGCGTTTGCAAATAGTGTCAGTGTTCGGTCCCAGGTAGACATTTACTTGTCAGACAAGCAGACACGTCCTCTACACAGGTTAGCTGGTGTATTAGGTTGGTGCAAAAATAATGACGTAATAATGTCGTTTTTTGACGTTAAAATAGGTCAAAAAACGACATTATTACGTCATTATTTTTGCACCAACCTAATATTATAAAATAAAATATCCCTTCAGAACGTAAATGAAGATGGCTCTCCAAAGTTTCTTTATTATATTTGTTGCAGAGGCGGGAATAGCTCGCTTCCTGCTCTTCCCTACTACTGTGATAATGGACTGCTCCTACATTAGAGTAGCCACATTAGATTAGGATTTGATTTACTCCCTCGCTAGGGGACCAGAGACGTCTGTTCGGGGTGGAGGGCCAGAATATATTTCAACTCGGAATTAATTTCAACTCGGAACTAATTTAAAAAAAGAATGAAATTTGCAAAAAAGATGAATTCTGAATTATCTTACCTACTAATGATTTTTAATGCTAAATTAAAAAATTAACACCAACTCATTGCATTTTGTTTAGGAATTCAGGGAAATTGATAACTTTGATTTTAAATCGAATTGATATTAGTTCCGAGTTGAAATTAATTCCGTGCTTAAATTAGTTCCGAGTTGAAATTAATTCTGTCACTCGTCTGTTCTCTGGAGGATGCGAGACTCCTTTCGTTTTTCCAGGGTGTTTTTTTATTTGTTGTTGTCTCAGAATGAGTGTTATGTTGTGTGTGTGGTTGGTCGAATGATTGGTTTAAATTATCTAATTAATTTCGTCCAGTTAACTGACGTTTCTAACACAAGGATTGTGAGGGTGGTTCTTATTGGCACCATTTTGCTTGCATTCATGTATAAAGTATTACTAATATTGTAAATATACATTGGGGTTTCGTGTTTAAAATTGTTATTTTTATTACCCTACTCCAGAAAAATATGGGGACTAGTTAGGACTTCATAGAGACTTTGGGGCTCGCAGTAAGAATGGTAAGCAAGAATATGGTGTTTTGGTGAAAGGAATATTGTATAGTTTGTTTTGGTCAGTGATTGTGGCTAGCGAAGTTTAAGATGACAGATTGATGACCAGCCGTCACCATATGCCCTGTTTTTGGCCATGTGCCACATTTTCTGTATAAAAAATAAATATTATTTGATTTACATAAGTTATTCTGTTGTATGTATGAATGTTTAAGAAACCTATTTGTTTTTTTTTCGACATAGTGTTCCTTCGATACTGTCTATAAGGCCTTCCTACTTCTCGGCTATTTCTTTTTTTTTTTTTTTTTTTTTTTTTTTACCAAAGACAACATTTAAGAAGTTGAAAGAGAGTTTCACAGGCGGCAAGTGCAAGAACAGAATCAATTCTGAGAATTTCTTTTCTCGCACTTCTTGTTTGTGGAACCCTCTTCCATAATTTTGCTTCCCTGTCAATTACGATCATCAACAATTTAAATCTATCGCAATTGTAATTTTTTTGTGATTTTGAACACTGCTCTTTTATTGTCTTTTCTCCTCAGTAACGTTTTCTCATACTCTCTAACACTCAGTAACACCCTTGCGTCTTAGTGGCTTTATCAACTTGCTTCGGGTGAAATGATTAAAAAACAAAGATAGTAGAGTAGTCTTCCGCTGCATTCTCCATGGTTTTGATTTCAGAGTTATTGGTTGCAACCCAAAGCTAGTCAGTCCAGGCTACCTTACTATTTAACCCCTAGCTGGAGATTCTTACTTTTCTCAAGAGTAATCGCACGAAAATGAACGTATCGCTTTTCTCGATTACATTTCCTTCATAATTTTCAAATATTTATTGGGATGGTCGTTTTGTAAAGTAATTCGGGAAAGATGAAAAATAAAATTCAGTAAGCAGGTGTTTATGGCGCTCCACAACTTTCTTCATTATTTGAGAATTTTCATACCTTCTTGATAAAGATAATGGGGTGATTTCCCCTTGCCTTCTCCACAGTTATGAAATCAAAATAATTCCTCTCCAGCAAAGCTAGAGATATCATTCTACCCTGTTATCTAACACACAACTGGGGTGATTGAAGAATGACTTTTGTGCGAACGTGAATGCAATAGAGTAGACGGGATTCGAACTCCGATCTCCGATTTCAATTTCAGCGCCGATAACCGCTACGCTACCCGCACATATACGACTGATGTATGCAATCTTCATAATTCCGATTCAATCATGTGATATACTAATATAGACGGTATATTAAATTCGGTCAATTCAGGGATCAGAACCTTGCTGCTGGTACCATGTTACCTACTATAATCAGTCTCATGTTAATGATAGAGGAAATGTGCACTAGCAAGTAATTACTATTGTCATACGAAATGCTATGATGATTATTAAATTAGCATTGGACCCCAACAATCTCATGGGTTTTAGATTAAGTTGGAACTGAACTGAAATATTTGATTGGTTTAGTTTGGTTTGTTTTGTTTTACGGCATATCAACCTCAATCAGCTATTTAATGCCGACAAGATTTTTATTGCTGGCAATATTTTTTCCAAACATTTATAGCTAGTAATACATTTTCCTTCAAAAATATAATGGTGGTAATATTTTTTTCCTTCAAAAATGTATTGCTGGTAATAATTTTTCCTCAAAGCAGATAACAGATACAAACTTGTGGAGTGTGCAGTCACACCGCTAAGGGTAAGCTTTTGAAAAATAATTCTTAAATTGCCATATTAGTAAAAAAAAAAAACGCTCTCAATTAAATTTTCAAAAATTAAACCTTAGCGTCGCGGCTGCACGCTCCACGAGTTTGTATCCGTTGTCAATAAAACATTTAAAAAAAGACATATTTCGATTTGCATTATATTTTTCGTCTCGAATGCTACTTGTATTTTGCCAAAAAGAAAATATTTTCCAGGTCTGATGATGACCGGGAACCCTGTCGAAAATACTTGCATATTTAAGGAAATACTATTAGAAAATCACTCTTCATAGATTTCTTCACCGAACTTAAACGTGTTTCTTTTTGATTTCTTTAGTATATGCTTTTATTTCTGTTTTTGTTTTTTGTTTTCTTTTTTTGGTTGTCAGCACCAGCTTTAAATATTTTCTTGCTAGTCAATTGTTTTTGTTGCTTACTACTCTTTTAATGTTTCTCTGATATTTTGGTAACGTTTTGAAGACCTTTTCCTTGATTTTTTCTTGTCAATCTTAATAATGTGCTTTTTTTCATTATTCTCTGATCATTGTCCAACTTTACCTAAGTTTGTCACCTTCACTCAATAAATGTACAATAGCTTTTTTTCTCTTCTAGCTTTATATCTTTCTTACGCCCCAGCGAGCAAACATAGGCGATCCCATTATTGAGACAAGTAGACCACGTGACCATAGAGGAAACGCATATATGGGAAGTAGCGTGTGTCTAATGGATCGCTATTCTCTACTCTATTCAATATAGTATTTCTCTATTCAGATCGCTATACGGGTTACTTGTCGAACGAGTATTATCGAGCAAGTACTGTTAGTGCACGTGCGTTTAAAGGCGTCTGACACCAGTATTGTTCAACGGCGTTACTATAGTTGTAACTGCTATTACAAAGTCTCTACTACAACGAGTATTTCGAAAGTGAAAATGCGTATTCTTTGACATTACATAAGTGGCAACAAGTGTTCGTTGACATCACAAAAAACCTGTATATTTTATTATTTTTTGGAAGGGTACCATCTTGATGATGTCCCTATATACTTTTCCAGTGATATATTGCTATATTGGTGCTGCTGTTGGTAGTCCTATGCTGATGTGGTTTCTGTCATTTGGTACAGTTCTTTGTGATTCTGTAGCACCAGTCCACAATATTCTACGAAGGATGATCTTCGCCACGAACCACCGACTTCACTCGCTCAAAGCCATCTCACCAAATATGTATGATTTCGTAGAGCGTTACAGTTCTCCCTGCTTTAAATAAATCTTACTCAATTAAAATGCTGAAACTATTTAACCTATTAGTTCATAGCACCCAATTCCTTTTTAAATTAAAATCCGCCAACCCTGAGATTACCATTAGCCACCAAGTTAGATCAGATTATTATTATCAAATATAAGATAAAAACTTTCAGGAAGCGGAAGTCCCTCTGGCCCAAAGTGAGCTAGTAAATTAATTTTGAAAATGGCATGCAACCTTCAATTTTAAGGCGATTGACCTTTAACCAATCGTGTATTTATTTGTAACATAATGAGCAGCTATCTAATTCCATAATAATCGTATTATTTTAAAAATTACTAATATTACAAATATTATGAGTTGAAATTTACACGATATATAACCCATAAAAAATTAACCTAAAAATATAACTAACATTCATAGGTTAATACAGTTTTAGAGAAAAAAAAAAAGAAACTATATAATTTGACATACTGCATGATAACTGCTGAGTTATCGTTCTTGAAACTAGAACAATTATTGTCGCTTGAGGGCGTTCCATTGACTGTCTATAAAGTCAGTCCTATTTAGCTATGAGGGTTGTAGACGATTCGGTTGGAAATTGGAATTTTTTATAAAATGCTATCAAAAAGGAAATCTCAAACATTGAGTGGTTTCTAACTAGTCAGCAGACCGTCGACGCATTTATGAAGAAAAATGTGACGTATAAGATAATGAAATATGTTGCTGATCTAAAAATGCCCCTATGTTAATGAATATATTTCTTCATATTTGTCCATATCTAATATATATATATATATATATATATATATATATATATATATGAAAGTGAACATTGAAGTCAACACTCAGAGGCGACAGGCTGTTTCATGCTAGAGGCAATCGTCAGGCGGCCTGACGATCGCGTCTAGCATCAATCAGCCTGTCGCATCTGAGTGTTGACTTCAATGTTTACTTTTATATTTACATACATACGCTCTATGCCTGATATTGAGAACTTTATCCCATAAATATAGCACAGCTTAAAAGTATATTTGCTCATATATATATATATATATATATATATATATATATATAGAAATTCGTACTAATTCGTCTAAAAGTTATGACGTCATCATGAACTACTCTATTTAGGCTGGACATTACTATTATATCAAAATAATGTACTTTTTAAAGATTCCACAAATTTTTTAGATAATCCAAAATCTTATATGACGTTGTGCGTTATATAAAGGGAAAAACATCATACATACATTTACTTCATTATGAAATGCTTTCCTTTAAGCTGCATCTCAATCTATTTATATCAGTATACGTTAATCGGTCAAATCGTTCATTGATTTTTAATTAATGAAGTATCGGAAAGTCCAAGATAAATTTTGTGTTGATGCTTTCTATTTTTCTACCAATAATCTTTTAAAATAGAAAAAAACTTTGAAAACGAATAGTTACTGTGAAATTTTTGTTTCAGAGGAAGATACAGTTGGTTAATAAATGTTTATAGGAAGGCTACACTTAAAAGAACAATAAGAAAACGTCTTAGAGGTGTTAACGGGAATTGCAGAGTGAAAAGAGAAACAGACATCAGTGACAGGCTCTGCAGTGGCAGGCTAGCTGCTGCAAATGAGGAAAATATCAAATAGTCTCTTCTCAATAGATCTAACAGGAATAACAGGCAGTAAAATTCTGTGAAAACCTACAGGTGACTCTGTCGTGCTTGCTGTACGTATTTACAAAATGGGTAAGAAGAATGCTGATAAAAGCAGAAGATAATTGACAGATTCTAGAACATAACGATACCACTTTCATTAGTGGAGTCTGTATAGGCCTGGAGAAATTTCAGCTCACTCTTCCTTATATTAAGTATAAGCCCCCTCCTTGCTTGCATCCTCTCCAAGGCCTCATCGTTACTTACATGCTCATTCCGTGATATCCTTAGCATTCTTCTGTAGAACCGCATCTCCACTGCCTCGAGTCACTTCTTCATCTTTGACGAGACCGTTCAACATTCGTTACCGTATAGGATGAGAGATATCTCGTAACAGCTCAGTACTCTTTTTCTTTGTCCCCATAGAAATCCTCCTGTATCACAGTACTCTGCCCAGCTTCTGGAATGTATCCTTGGCTATCCCAGTGTTTAATAGAACTAAGATCAGACAGGTGACAAGTAAGTCTACGGGAAATATCATCTTCCAAAACGTATTATAATGTTATGTAATTCTTTATAGAAAGAGTTGGTGGTGGTATTGATTAACTTTTTAACTTTATTGTGATCTTGGATGATCACAATAAATTTAAAAAGTTAATCAATAACTCCACCAATGGCTTGTAATTTTAAATGGTGCTCATGTCTGTTTAAAATAAAGAAAGTATTGGTTTTATCAGCTCGTCAAATAACAATACTATTGTTATTTTTAGTTATGTGGCTGCTTTTATTAAAGGAGTGCTTATAATTCCATTTGGATTTTTATGATAACAGTGTTTAATAGATTCGGTTTTAAGTAATTCATTTAAATCTAACTGTGTAGAAATATGGTTGTCTTGTTCCAATAGAGGTCTTTGTTAGTATAAAGCTTGAATTTGTGTTTGTTTAAAAATTAAATTTAGGTTTCTGTGCGACATGAAAATTTGGTCCAAGATTAAGGAATTCCATTTCATTTGGAGTTAATAGCTAGTCCGATAGATTAAGGAAGTTGTGGTTGGTGTTTCGTAAAAGTATTTTTTCGTTATATTTAGCTTTTTTTCTTTTTTTTTTATGACTAGTTTATGAGATTCCTTTTCCTTTTGTGCTGTACTGTGTAATAAATCCAATATTTCCTTGAATTATTCAGTGGGGGTAGAAGATTGTAAGATTCCTTTAATACATACAATTTCGGTGTTGAGCTCTTGTAATTCTTGTGTAGATGTGTTTATTTGTCGTTTGATGAGATTCCATTGAAATTTCCTGGTGTTGGGATCATTTAATGCTAATATATATATATATATATATATATATATATATATATATATATGTATGTATGTATAATATTTCACATATAGTGATGGTGTTAATAAAAAAGTGCTTGATGCAATACAATAGAGATATTAAGTATATATTAATAAATATATATATTAGGTTGGTGCAAAAATAATGTCGGCTTTTGACGTTAAAAATACGTCAAAAACCGACATGATTTTTGCACCAACCTAATATTAATCCTCACCAACAGAATGGCGCGGAGTTTCATGCACAGCGCAATCTTCTGGTGCTGAGTATAGACTAATCGTTACGTAATTTAAATTTAAAAAAAATCTGGTTATCGTAATGCTGATACAGGCTTATATTACTGAGATTACATTTCTTTTTAATTTTAAGAAATATATTTGGCATTGAAAATATACAGGATTTGTATATATATATATATATATATATATATATATATATATATATGTATATATATATATATATATATATATATATATATATATATATATATGCATATATATATATATATATATATATATATTCTCTGTAAATTTACATTGAGCACTGTTTTGTAAATATAAATTTTCTATATTTTATATTAAACATAAAGAGAGATTACTTGTTATTTCATATATATATATATATATATATATATATATATATATATATATATATATATATATATATATATATATATATATATATATTTCCTCACATGTAGTTTTATCCACAACGCAATTTCAGGTGTTGTTATATTACATCGAGCACTATTTTATTAACACCAACACTCAATGTGCGATATATATATATGTATATATATATATATATATATATATATATATATATATATATATATATATATATATACATATATATATATATATATATATATATGTGTGTGTGTGTGTGTGTGTGTGTGTGTGTGTGTTCGTGTGGACTTCAAATAAACAGACAGGGAAGATTCTTTTTGGAAGAAAACGGGGTCATCTTTATTAGAACCATCAATCTAATTAGTGAAATTTAGGAAAAGAAAAAAACTCAGCCATTCTTTTTATTTCAACCACTTCGTTTATTTAAAATCCAAGCCGACATATAATTTGAAATATATCTCAAATAAATAAATCTATCTATCTATCTATGTATGTATGTATGTATGTATGTATGTATGTATGTATGTATGTATGTATGTATGTATCTATCTATCTATCTATCTATCTATCTATCTCAGTCTGTACACATCTATCTATCTATCTATCTATCTATCTATCTATCTATCTATCTATCTCAGTCTGTACACATCTATCTATCTCAGTCTGTACACATCTATCTATCTATCTATCTATCTATCTATCTATCTCAGTCTGTACACATCTATCTATCTATCTATCTCAGTCTGTACACATCTATGTATCTATCTATGTATCAGCTTGTTCATATCTATCTATCTATCTATCTATCTATCTATCTTAAATTTCCACAACGTATGTATCTCCATGTATGTATCTCCCATGTATGTATCTCCGTTGATATTTATCTTACCCTGGTATATGCACTTGAACTGTACATTTATAACAATAGCCGTTCAATTACTGCAAAAACATTCTCCATTGCTTGAGCAAAAGTTACCGAGTTTACACTTTAACGAATCGAAGTCTCGCATCTGATAACAACGGGCAATTGTCGGTGACTCTAAGTACTGCAATCCACAAACTTGAATCGGATTGATCAATGTTTTTCGATTGTTATTGATGGTTTATGTGCTCTGCGAACCCAGCAACCGGAAACACATCCGGTATATTACCTATGTAAGATCAAAAACAGGAATCAAATACTTTGACTCGTCAAATTAACAGGAATCAAGTGATTACTCATAACCAGAACCACGTTTATATTTAAACATGGTATATGTCTATATTGTAGTAAAATGTTAATTAGTTTTTGTATAATATAGCCATAAACCACCGTTCCTAGCGTGCTTAGATCGTTATATATATATATATATATATATATATTGTCATCCACAGACAGACTATTTCGCTGCATCACAGCTCATCAGTGACGTCCGGTTGCCTCTAGCTCGGATCGAAATCAGGCTGAATTGGCGTCAGTCGGATATTCTACCCATAAGACGTTGGCGCACGGTAGAGATGAAGGTGAATTTTAGCGTGTTTAATTTTAGATAAACAAACAGTGACTAAGAGAACTCAATTCGCTTTACTGAAGTCTTACATTATAGCTGTAATAGTCAGTGTTTACAAACTCGCACATCCTCCCCAGAGAGCTCAACTGAAATAAATTTTTCAAAAGCATATACATATATATATATATATATATATATATATATATATATATATATATATATATATTGAAAGAGTTTATAAAATAAACATGGAAATTTTGATTTTTAATCTAAAGTGCATCAATGAAAAACTGCTTCCCAAATACACTCAATATATATATATATATATATATATATATATATATATATATTAAAAAAGAAAATTTAGATCGTGGTATGATGTAACCTGAAATAGAATCCTAGGAAAAGTCATTTTTGGCAGACACATGAACTTAATTCAAACTATAAGCGAGTGGTGACACTTTATCACAATTGTGGAAAAATATGACTTGTCCAATTTTCCATAAGAAGCTAAGGGGAGCGGTCGGAAGATAATCAAACCTATAACTAATCTTAGAATAGATTGAAAATAGTTGAAAAGTCTTCTTTAAAAAACCAGAGAATACAATTAACCGTTTAAAATTAAAAAAAAAATGTGGAACATCCATATAAGATGTTAATAATATCGACTAGAGAGCAATACATAGCTATATTAAATCTAAGTAAACAAAATAAAATAATCACTCATAGAAGGTTCACCGCTATTTACTTATCAATTATTTACTGTTTCTACAATTGAAAATCCCATTGTTGCAAAATTTTATATGGGAAGTACTAAAAATTATTTTAAAAGTAGTGGTACTAACATATCCTATCCTTCACCAATAGCACTTATAAAGACAGAACATATCTTTCCAAAATATTTTTTTTTAATTTAAAAGAAGTTAATAAGAGTCCTACGGTAAAATGGACATTTAAAAAAAAAACCAAAAAGCTAAAAGTTGTAAATCCTTAAATGGATCTTACTTCTTATGCTTATATGAGCAATTGAAAATTATTAGATTTGCTGATAAAAATTCTGTTAAACCAAGGAAGTGAATTAACTGTAAATTGCAGTTATAGTTTACTTTTCACCTTCCAATTAAATTTTGTATTTGCTAGTACTATTTAATATGGTCATGATTAGTAAGTAAATTGCGGTGAACCTGCTATGAGTGATCATTTTATTTTGTTTACTTAGTTTTAATATAGCTATTTCATGTCTGCTAGAGATGACCATGTTTAGGATTCTATTTCAGGCTAAATTATGCAATAATCTAAAATTTCTTTCTATTTTAGGTAAACTTTGAATTCAGCGTAGGTCTGTCAACTGATTGGCTAACCAGGGTAAATTCACAAGCCTCATTTTAATACTGATCTGTTGTTTTCACGTTTTCTCTTCTCTTTCGAAAAAAGAGGGGATATAAATAAAAATAATCGCTTACTCAGTTATTTACCAACGCCTAAGAGGCACAACTTAATGCCGAAACACGAAAGCTATTGTGTAGCGATTTTTAGCATGTTTTTGTTTTAATTTCCTATAATAAATAATAAATAGCTCTACTCTATATTGAGCCCTTTTTAAAAAATGAAATGCTACGGTCCGTGAAATTATACTTTATTTTTTTATATACCTGGATATATTATATATATAACGGCTAAGAATTATGGTATTAATTTTGGGGGATATAATAATAGTTTAGTGATGCAAGTATTACTAATTAATCCACAGACGGGGTGAAGTTGTCTGACTGCTTGATCGTACGGGAACCATTTTACATTGTGATGTGGCCGTAATATATATATATATATATATATATATATATATATATATATATATATATATATAATAACAATGAACTCTCCCGTCGGTTTCGACGTATGAGGATCTGCCAGATTATTGATTCAGTTATGAAAGCTTATGCACTAATCTTAAGTGGCATTTAAGACTCGCTAGTGATTTACAAAGGAGGCCATATATATATATATATATATATATATATATATATATATGTGTGTGTGTGTGTGTGTGTGTGTGTGTGTGATTTAACATTTGTGTATTTGGGCAGCAATCCTTCTTTTATATATGTTTCATTAAAGACGGCTGACAAAGTACTGCTGTTAATCTTTTTATTTAATTTTTCTTCTGTTCGTACAAATGTTTTCTTTTCTTGACGTTTTCCATATCCGAGCGCTTTCGGCTATTCTTTTAGCCATTATCAAGGGTGATTCTTATTTTTTATTTTTAATCTTTAACTGAATGTGTGGGTTTTTATCCATATGAATTTTATAGGATTGTTTTATTTTCCAAACAGGGTCAGCACATTATGGCTGTGTTTGTAGTTAATGTTGAGTGTTGGCTTTTCCTTTTTTATTATTAGGGCCTCCATTATTTTTTAATATAATTTATTATAGTTGAATTTTGTTTCGGGTGGAGTTTTGGAGGTTTTCGTGTGTGTTTAAATGATCCTAATTGAGCTATAGTCGGTGTAACGTGGGTCGTCTAGATAGGCATGTAGTTGTATGATCAATATAACTATGAGTTTTGTTTGATCAGGAAAACTCTTTCTTAAGGGGCATTTTAATTAGTAAATAATATTGCTTCTTTCTATTTTTGGTTTTGCGGGTGTGTTATTTTTGATGATAAGTTTTGATGTTTTAATATTTTTCTTTTTTTATGGAGCGGGTGGAGAAATATGTTCCTTTGCTAGATATTTTGAAGTGCTTGAGAACATTTCAAAGTCTAGAAGCGGTTAAAAAGATCGTCAGATTTAAACACTCTAAATTCACCAGCGATCAGTTATCATTTTGCTATGTATCCCAATTTCATCTGCGTCCTTTAAGTACTTCGATGTTATCGCCAATCTCGGTTTGTTCCTTGATCCCTGTTGACCGCTTTTTATGAGATTTATCAATAGTTTCCCCATTCTAATGGCTGAACTTTATGCCTTTCTAAGTTTGTTTTTCAAAAGATTACGTTACACTTTAAACGTAAGTGCTTTTCATTATACCTTTACTTTGCTTAAATAATCACGTCATCCCTATTGTTACATAGTTTAATTTCGATGATCTTTCATTGATGCAATTACGCGTTCTAAGTATACGAATTATTGAACTTATTTTAGTTCTTCAATAATATTGATATCCTTTTCCGGAATTTTTGAAAAAAAAAAAAAAAAGGTGTCGATATGTTCGCCTATCACCCGGTGCAAATATTAGGTTGGTGCAAAAATAATGACGTAATAATGTCGTTTTTTGACGTTAAAAAATACGTCAAAAAACGACATTATTACGAAATTTATCACGAAATTTATCAAGCCAAATGTGAGGATTTTATTTTGAAAAACTAAGAATATTTTTACTTTTGTTTATAAATACTTGTGGCAAAATCAAATTTACCTTTGATATATATTAGGTTTGTGCAAAAATAATGACGTAATAATGTCGTTTTTTGACGTATAATGTAACGTCAAAAAACGACATCATTACATCATTATTTTTGCACCAACCTAATACTTGCCTGGTTTTTTGAACTGGTATAGAAGTTTTTCTCTTGTTTCCTATCAAGGATTGGGTTTCCTCTTCCTTCTAAATTTATTTCAGCTCTTAACTCCTAATGACCTCGCTTGAACACCAAAAATTTATTTACTAATTTTAATTTCTCGATAGGAGTAGATAGGATCGATTATCGCCTGGTTCACACTCTTCCCTTCTCTTTTGAACAGGTATAGAGGTTTTTCCCTTGTTTTCTGTCAAGGTTTGGGTTTCCGGTTCCTTCTAAAGTCGTTTCATTCTCTTTCAGTCACAGTAGCCTTTTGCGTCTTAGTGGCATCATCGGTTTGCTTGGGGAGAATTGGTTTAAAAACATCTTTAAAAAAAAAAACGTCTATTGAGACTTTTGTTAATCAGTGGATGTTTTTTTTTAAATGTCAACAAATCATGTACGTTTTAACTATTCTCTATTTATGTTCAGTTAATTTTCTGTGAAATGTTTTTAATTTCTGTGGCTTTGCTTCACCCCTTTTGAAATCTTCATCAATGTGCGTTCGAAATTTTGAAGTATTGATTACAGCCTATATTGTAAATAACATTTATATATATTTCTGTAATAACCTGTTCTTGTAGAAAGTGAAATTGTACCGAGTATTCTTTTAATCGAATGCCTTTTCACAGTCAACAAACGCTGAATAATAGTGTTGTTGTGTCCTCCCTTTAAGAGTCTATGTTAGACTCTTCCGCCTACTATAAATTTAGTAGGAGAGAAGGCTTCGCGGGAACAGGGAACAGGGAGCAGATTGAGAACTAGTTCATTCGATACACTCTCACTAGTCATGTAATACTACTCTGGTGTACTTACTGTTTAATATACAATATATTTACAAACCTAGTTGTTGTTATTACTTAACCATTTACTTGGTAACAACAAGCAGTTTGTCATAATCCGCTGTTTTTGCAATATTTTGTTGAAATTCAAATATTGTTTGAATTGCTGACTAAACAGGTGTGAAAATTGTATATATTCGATAATAATGTGACAGGGAATTAGTTGTCTGGGTCATTATTGCCCCAATTTTTTTAAGTGTGGTTATTCTGCTTAGATTGAGAGGCGTACGAGTTGTTTAACAGATAGCAGCCGAGTTCTAGTTCCATTCGGGTTCATTACATTAATTTACGCGAAAATAATCTTGATAAGGAGATGAATTAACTATGGGTTAAATAGTAAGAATTTTATTTTTGTTATTTGCTTAAAAATGTTCATGCAATATTCTTTCATTGTTCATGCAAGGAATTCTTCTTACAATCCAAAATATATTTCGGCTTTAAATAACCTACAAAGGGTTGATAAACCGTAAAAAAATATATATATATCAACAATCCAACTATTCCTAGATTAATTTTTTCAGCTATTTCTCTTTCTATGTTCACTGGGGAAGTAGTTGTGATAACCTTTGTAGAATGTTTCTCTTACTTTTTTCATAAAGTTATGTTACTATGCTATCTTCATATAATACTTTTCCTCATTTCTGATATTGAAGCGCAACTTTTATTCCATTTTACAGCTAGGACACGTCATGCTACAGCTACGAAGACAACTCGCCATCATCCCCCCCTATTCTAATAGCAAGGAGGAAGTTCCACTGAGACGGATATTTCCAAAGACTTGATCCTTTGTTGAACAGACTATTTCTTGGATGCTTTTGCGAACATTACAATATTAGCCTTTCCACTTCTAGTCTTAAACATTACCTATCGTCATTATCGTTTGATACCATCTCCTCTTCTATTCAGATCACACATTTCATTCTGTAACACTACCTTGAGTTGTTCCCGAGCCTTATATCAACTGAATGCTAGAACAACACTCCTATCTTTCCAGAATGGCTTTTGTTGATGTTTTTTTTCAAAACATACATGTTTCCATATTATTTCTCGGTCATTCATACCATAATTCTTACAATTGGTAAATCTGTTTCTGTCTTTTAATGCAAACAATCGCGCGTGTTAAGCTTTTTTTCATTATTTGAAAGCTGTTTCTATGTTTTTGTAAGTTCATTTTTTTTTCGTGTTCCATGTTTTGTCGCTTAGTTTGATTTTTAATTTTAGTTCCTGTTATTATTTACTAGAATATTTCTCCTTTTTTTCATCATCATTTTCCGTGTTGACTTTTCAGTTATCTCCCTTTGCCATTTCGATTTCTCTTCCTTTTCCATGTTTTACTTGCTGCGTTCTTATTACACTCACAAATATGTTGTTCATATTTCCTATTTTAGAATGGAATTTATTCATGATTTCTACATCAAATTCATTGCTGTTCTCCCTCATTAGGATGTGATTTCTCTCAGTATTAAAATCAGTTTTCGTTTTTGTTTCCTGATTTGGGTTTTATCCAAGTTCCATTTACGGCCTGTTCGCATTTAAAAATGCCTTCATAATTTTCATTTTATGTCTCTCTGGAAAATCTCTTTCATTTTTCATATTCTAAATTTTCCTACATTAGATTCTAACTCTTTTCTTCTCCCAACTTTTCATTGATGTCGCTCAACAAAATTTTAATTTTTATTATCTTCATCTAGAACCTTCGTAATGACGTAAAAACACTTTAATTTACATATCCGAACTTTTGGAAGTTAGTGCATATAATCGGATTATTTTGAGACATTTGTATAATCTAATTACTACACTGTTTAAAATAATGCCATCATTTTTTACATTCTTTACAATGTCATTATTGACTAAGATTCCTTTGCTACTAAAGCTCTTATTCTTTTCTTTATAAAGCATATGAATATTTTCTTACAGATTCTCCCCTTGTGAGTTAAAGTAATTTATAAGAGCCAGTTCCGGCCTGAAATGGAGTAGTGTTGCCATATTTGGGCGAGAACTGCTCAGTTCTCACTTTCTAAAGTGCAAAAATACAATATTAGTAAAATCATAAATATTTCTTCTTCTTCTTGATTTTTTTACGCTAAGAACCTGTCTAGTACATTGTACAATGTATATGCCAATTTTAGTCAAAATCGGTTGAATGAATCTCGAGTGAAAAGGTATCACACAGACGGACACACAGACATCCTCTGTTTTATATGGAGATATATTTTGCTTTTAATTACTTTTCAGACAATGTTACATTTTTATTATATAATTTTTTTATAGAATTTAGATAGTATTTGTATTTTCCATGTGGCAGTCATGTTTAATTACTAGATCCTGTTTGCTACCTTTTAACGATGTTTTGAACGTATATTTTTTTTATTTATCTTAATATATGTGTCTTTGTCATGTGCAGGTGTCAGTAACACACAAAGCGACTTAGACGATTTTACAACAGGAACGTCTCACTATATATTTAGTCTTGTGGTTCTAATCGAGGCTAATCCTTGCCACTATTTTCTGGTGAGCTTGATGAATAGTTTACCCCTGAGCTCAATCAGAGAGAACCCAGAGATGGATCATCCCTTAGCATCCATTGTATTCAGTTGATTTGAGACATGGACGCGCGCCAGGCCAACAGAAGTTGTGTGCGATGGCGAACTAGCAGAGAAAGTAAATGTCGCTCTTCCTGGTGGCCAAGATCGATAGGTGTAGTTAGCGTAAGCAGAGAAGAAGAATTTACCAAGCGAAGGTATCTAGGGAAGACTATGTTGGACATCTTAAGATTAAAAGGCGAAGTAGAAGAAAAAGTAGAAAGGTTATTTTTTACAGTTGTTCTTACTAAAAGCAAACCGAAATTTTACAACGTTTGAAAATAAGAAAAGCAAGATTTAAAACGTAGTCAATTTTGATTTTTTTTTTTTCGCGATCCTTTATAATTTAACTCGTTTAGCAGGCTAATCTGGTCAATTAAATGACAATTATGAGTCTTAACGAAGTTAAAATCTTCCCTTGTAATTCGATATATTGTGTGTACGAGAAGACACAAAGGGACTTTTCAAGTGCGGGAGGAAAAAGACGGAAGCATTATCTCAAATAAGATAGTAACTTCTCTGAGTAAAAACGAAGCAGTAAGCAAACAGCTTTCTAACAGACAGATCGCTAATCTTGACAATAATACAATCAAATTACGACACTAGAAAGACAAATTGTAAAACTCATCACAAGCAAAAAAAAAAAAAAAACCTTTTGTGCATAGGCCATCAATAAAACGATCGATGTACATTCGTATAAAGTTGGATGAGGATTCGACGGAAGGGAAACTATATAAGAGAATTTGTAAATATATTTACCTCGACATGGCTTGCTGATGATCCAGCGTCTTCAGGAAAGCGATTTTATTTCACAAGAGCAAAATCTACATCAGCAAAACAATGTGATGCATGTTAAGTATTTTTTTAAATTTATGCTATATATATATATATATATATATATATATATATATATATATATAATATAATATAATATAATATAATAGTATAATAAGTAATTTGTGTTATATATATAATAAAATATAATAATATAATAATTAAGTAATTTGTGCTATATATATCTATATAACACAGGTTACTAAATAAAAGATCTGACTCATTCCAAAATGCAGAATATATATATATATATATATATATATATATATATTAATTTGTGTTATATATACATATATAGAGATAGATATATAGATAGTTAATGAAGTTATTTGGTAATCCGTATCCAAAGAGGATGTAATCCAGAGAGCTCAATGTAAAAACAGAGCAAATATTAATTATATTAAGAAACAGACAACTTTAAAGGTTCAAGGTAAATTAATTTATTTCCTTAGGACAGAGGCTTTGGTCATAATTCTTTATACAAAAATATTGGTGACTAATGTTTCCTTTGTCACCAATATTTCTCTCTCTCTCTCTTTCTCCCTCTCCCCATCTCCTCTCCCCCTCTCTCTTTATATATATATATATATATATATATATATATATATATATATATGGTTGGATAGATGTGAGCTTGTGACCCTGGGTTTCACGCTTTAGCGATCGTCAGACAAACTGATTAATTTTTTAAAAAATATTGTTTTTTTATGTAGATTACGCGTATTGGTGTTATTGTGGAAGTGGTGGGGGAAACTTCGTCGTTTTTTCATCGTACTGACGCAAACATCGATGTATGCAGACACATATACATACTTGGTCATCCGTCGGGACTCATACATATATAAACATATGTGGTCAGTTTCGGATATGAC
>OZ010580.1:62769861-62774861 GCA_963932145.1 Acanthosepion lycidas
ACCAGACTTCATGTTCATTTCCAAGCAAAAATTGAAATCGTCGGTTCATTTATAATAATAACAATAATAATAATAATAGAGTGAATAAGATATCCTTTAGTTCAGAAAATGTGGGTTTTGAAGATTTCCAAAAATGAAAAAATCTGTTTTTCAAATCTATCTTACAGTGCTGAAGATATCGACACTATAATCAATGGCGTTATTTTATTTCTCCAATGACATCTGAAGCAAAATTCTTAAACTATTACCTTATATATACGTATGTTAGGGCACTTCGGTGTGGTCTAATGATTAACAGTCTTGCTTGCTCAATTACGACTGGTTAGTGAGTTCGATCCTCACCGGGTGCTTCAAACATTCGGTCTTGTGCCACATGTAAGCTACGCTTAGAAAAACTTAGCTATCTTGTCTCACTCGATCGATTGCGACTGACTTGGTGTTCCTTAATCTCGACCTAGTACCACAAGTAGGTCTATGCTGAGTAAATCGCTATACTCGTGTATTAGTGGGCATCATGTACAGGGTGACTCCTGAATTTATTTGAAGTTTCAAAACAATTTTCCTCTGTATAATACGCCTCCCTATTTTTCGCGTAAAAATAACTGATAATAAAAGCTCGTCTTATACTCGAGTCTTTACGGTAAGTTCTCTAACCCTAACCCTAAATAAAACATCAGTCTAAATCTCATCATTTCCTGACAAATAATACCAACAGGATGATCAGATCATAGTTCGTCAGGATGATCAGATCATAGTCGAAAGTGCGAGAACCGATGATGGATATTTTCTGCAATTTTATGTCAAGAAAACTTATGGGGAAAAATGGAGTTTACAGATCGCGACTGCTATTAGGAAGATATGATTAAATATACTTTAATGTTTAAAAAAGAAAATTCACTATTATTATTGTTTAGGTAATAAGCATTATAACATAGCACAAATAGTTATATTGTGGAATAAGGAATTTTTGACAATATACGCATTTATGTTTATTTTTAACTTTTATCAAAAACGACATTCTTGTACAGGTCAGTCAGTTACGTGCCGTGCGAGATACACGCGTAGGCGGACCTTTCGATACATGTCTGACGAGGCAGATTTTTTCTCGCAGTAGGTCGCCATTTCGTTCTGCAGTAGACTAGTTGTCATCCAAGGCTATGGAACCCAGTCTGTCCTGCTGTTTACCTATATCTGGTTGGGGGAGAAGAAGAGGATTCAGACCTTTCCCAAGGGTATTAGCACATAAGTGAAGATAATGGATTCGACTGGAATTCGAAATCGGGTCTCCGGTTCCTCAATTCGAGCCGCTATCCATTACTTCACCGTATATGTAGTTATGGTTAATATCATACATTAATTACTAATTGTTTTAATTAATAACCATTTGTGCTCAGTTGTGGGCGTTAATAACTATCTGATGATGTGTTAAAATTTTGGAATAATGTAATAATAAAAAATTAAATTTCATCTCTTTGATAGACGTCACGATCTGTAATGAAGCATTGTCAGTCGTATTTAATATAATAAATATATAAAACTGATGTAACCGTCTCTATACATGTTTGTATGTATGTATGTATGTATATATATATATGTATATATGTATGCATGTATCTATCTATCTATCTATCTATCTATCTATCCCACTTTGATCATATATATATATATATATATATATATATATATATATATATATATATATATATATATCTTTCTCTCTGTCTTTCATATTGTTCATATCTCTTTAGTTGTACGTGTATGTTACAATCGATCTGCCCTCCTCTTTTTTGATGACCTTGAATCTCAGCGACCCCTCTTCATCTCCATTTCAAAGCATGCTAACCCTTTCCTGAGAACATTTTCCGTTGTCCCTTCAATTCCGCGCAATGTTCTTCTAATCTCTTCTGTATTAACGCCCCCACTTTAAATCACGTTGATGCACAGGAAAATAAGATGGCGGATGAGGTTTGTGAATTTCAAAGGAAAAGGAGAAAGCTTTAATCTCTTCTTCTTCTTCTTCTTCTTCTTCTTCTATATGCCCTGTCCCTTCAGGGTGTGACCGATCATGTTTCTCTATGTACCTCTCAGCAATGTTTGTCATTTTGCTATCTCTCCTAATCTCTATTCTGTCAACTATTTACACAAGTTTGTTAGGAAGGTTGTTAGCGGCCTTGCCTTCAACATATCCTGTGAGGGTTAAATTTACTGTCCTTTATATGCCTGAGAAGTGTCAGTTGTCTCTTTTCAGATTATAAATTGTCCTTTCTCTAAAATGTTGTTGTTGTTCACATGTTCAGTCCGTGGCATTCTCAGTATCATTCTGTAGAACCACATTTCTGTTGCTTGAATTCTCTATGAGAAAATTGCTCCGACTTCACTGCCAGATAGGAAGACCGATATAATATAATAGTTCAGTACTATTCCATTTTTTTATAACGAAATTTTCCCATACTTTGCTTAGCTTTTGGAAGGCATCTTTCTCGATTCTAATGCGCCTTCGGATTCCGGTGCCGTATTTTCCATCCTCTGTCAAAAGACTTCCTAGATATTTAAATTATTATACTTCCTTGATTTTGGAGTCTCTAATTTTATTTCCAATGAAAAAAAAATCTTACAATTATTGCTTGTCCCACCCTTAGTTTCTTAGTTAGCACGTATTTACATTAAGAGCTGACAATCATAAATAATAGATTGCGTTTTGATCGTGTGGAAAAAAACGGAAAAGACATACCAGAAACGCTGCTTGTTTAATAACTGTTTCTGTGAAATTAAAGAATGATGTCAATTTTAAATCTTTTCATTTGTACCCCCTTACCTTCCAAGGCGCATTACGGGAGTCCGGCTACGGCAAACGAAGGCCTTCGAAAATTGGCACTAGTTAAATGTACTGGTTCCACGACACACTGCCGAGGCGCACGACGCGCGTCCGGCTTCGTCGATGTTGAAGTTGTCTTCGTGGTCGGTGTTGTCCGTTGCTTTTGTCTGGTCCCGTGCTGGTCGATGAGTTGTCGTTTGCCGTCCGCATTACCCGTCGTGCATGTCTAAGCTCGGAGGTCATTTCGGTCAAAGGAGACATGTCGAGGAGCAATTCTCGCGTCCCTTCCAAGCGCTCGCTTCAGAGATCGATACTTGTTCCGAAGATCCTTGCGACTCAGTGCTCGAATCGGACTCGTTCGTTTGTTAGGCGATCAGGAATGAGGAGTGTTCGAACGCGCTGTCGTGTGTGAACGCTCTCGCGCGACATTTCCATCGTTTTCCCGCCGCATCCCAGGCTGTCGTATCGTCGGTCACAAATCGAATCACCGCCGCCGTCGAGAGCTACTGCTGTTCTTCCCGCGCGTCTTGACCACTATCTTGCACGTCCGGAAGACAGATAGACGGGCCGTGTGCGTGTCGCGAAGATCTATCCACCTCTATCCGCGATGCTGCCGCCGCCCTACGGGTCCGTCAGGTTAGTAGCTCGTTCGTTGCGACAAACACCGGAAAGCCTGCTCGCCGGCCGCCGTTCTTCGCCGCCACATCGCCGTGTACGCCCGTCTAACGCGGTGGTGGTGCTGCTAAAGACGGGACGCTGAATTGTTCGCTCATCTCCCGCCGCCGCCGCTTTCGCAGGAGGGTCTTCTCCTCCTTCGTCTCCCGCTTGCAGACCGCGGGGTCGCTTCCGTTACGACCGCGAGCAGTCGTTGATTGCAAGACGATGACTTACGACCACGCGGCGGCAGCATCGTTTCGCTCTCGGAGGTCGAAATACAAACCTTGGGCGTCTCGAAGCCAGTTTCTGCCGCCGCCGCACTATGCCGTCTTTGTGCATGGTCGCGTTGTTTTGCTGTCGAAATATCACAAAACGCAACACCGCCGTCCTCGGCTTGGACGAGACGACCCGCTAAGCGGAGGAAAAGAAACCAACCGGGATTCCCTTAGTAACGGCGAGTGAACCTGGAGAAGCCCATCGCCGAATCCCGTCGCAAGTTAACGGCTTCGGGACATGTGGCGCATGGGTTGAAGGCAGCCGCTCGTTTTCGTCTCGCATAGTTCGGAGTTCCCTCGATCGGGGCCGCCCGCGGCGGGTGCCAGGCCCATTCAATGCGGACGGCAAGCGACGGCTTTCGATCCGAGAGTCGGGTTGCTTGGGAACGCAGCCCAAATCGGGTGGTAAGCTCCATCCAAGGCTAAATACTGGGACGAGTCTGATAGTCGAAAAGTACCGTGAGGGAAAGTTGAAAAGAACTTTGGAGAGAGAGTTCAAGAGAACGTGAAACCGCCCAGGGGTAAACGGGTGGGACCGCTCACCGCGATCGTGGGGGGACTCAGTCCGGTGTTGCCGAACGTGGCCCAAACTCGATTTAACCAATTACAGGCCGGCGCGGACATCGTTCCGGGGGTCTCCGGCGGGGTGATTGCTGTCTGTTGGCTCTGCCTGCAAACTCGTCCCTCGACGCCCTCCGGATAACTGCTTTTGCGCTCGCGTCGCCGACGGGAGAGACGGGCCGCGGGGAACGAGGAGAGCCGCCTCCACTCCCTTTTACGAGGAGGCATCTTCTGTCGGGCCCACGAGCGTACTACCCACTTCTGCCGGGGACGGAGGAAATGAAAACGCGACCCGTTACACGTAGGGAACCGGTTTCTTCCCGTCGGACGATCCGCGCGGCGCTTCGCGCGCTCCTCGCGGGAGCTTCAAATCGGCGCGGCCGCGCCGTTTCCCGTGCCGGCGCGCGACGACGTCTCGTCGCGTCGTCTTCTCCGCGTTCGGACGTCAAAAATCTAGGCGGGTGGGCACTGCCGGCGCGGTAGGTCGGCGTCACATTGCCGCCCGTCACCTCGGGTCCGCGACGTGCGTCGGAAACGGACGGAGGAGTCGTAGGGGCCCCGAAGAACCCCGAAGGCGCAGCGAAAGCGAGAGGGCGCATGGGAGGGCACCGGTCCGGAAGAGGTGTCGCGGCGAAAGCGTTTCCGGCGGGGAGTTTCTCGCTTCCATCCGTCTGCCTAGCCGTGCCCGATTC
>OZ010580.1:62777361-62802361 GCA_963932145.1 Acanthosepion lycidas
CTATCCCGTCCAGTACGAGAGGAACCGCGGGATCGGAGTAACGGTTCGCGTGCTCGCTCGAACGAGCGGCGGTGCCACACTTCCTCCGCGCGATAATGGCTGAAAGCCTCTAAGCCGGAACCGCGACCGGTGCCGTCACGGTATTACGAAAGCCGTCTCTTTTCGTTCCGCTGGAGTCTGCCATAGCGGTCGTCGTCGTCGCTAGGGGCGGTTGCGGTGGTCGTGGTCCGCGTCGGTGGCGCTCGTCGTCGCCGTGCGCGTCCGCTACTTCGGCTGCTGTCGCTTCACACGTGGCGGTGTCCGCGAACGGGCCACCCGATTGGACATCCGCGACAGGCGGGATTTTGCCGTCGCCGTCTTATTTCGAACCCCCCGTGGAGCGTGAGACGAGGGATCGCTCATAGACCACTTGACTTCAGGCTCGGGGTATCGTACTTAGCAGAGCAGCCACCACACTGCGATCTATTGAGACTAAGCCCTCGACCGACTCGATTTGTCCTCCTCGAGGGACGACCTCCCGACTTCGTTGAAAGAACGGTGCAACTTACTGAATGCGTCGTTCGTTTTTCTTTCGCCGCCCTGCGTTTTGTATTTGCTTTCTCTCGCTTTTGCCTCAACTTTCGCTGACTTTTCTCTTCTTACCACCGCGTTTCCAACTGTCGTCATGCCGTCTGAGCCGATTGCACTGCCGCCGTTTTCGCCTTGGTCGGCATTCCTTTGGAGTAGGAACCGTATTTGCACAATCTTCTCAGGTGAACGCCTACTCTCGCGATTAGTGGTCTCTAGGAACAACTGTTCGAATACTCTGCTCCAGGACCAACCACTTGGCTCGCTCCCTCGCCGCATCTGTCTGCTTCAGATGTAACCCTTTATCGTTCGCCGTATGTCGTGGAGGGCCATCGTGACTCGGCAGGCAGACATGAGCACTGGGTCTGGCAATGTGTACTTGCACTCTGCGGAAACGGATGAGCAATAACCGAGCAGTACTATATAAAAATAAAAACTAGACGGTATCTCGATACACAAGCAGTAGACAGTAGAACAGTCTTGGGTTGTTCCTTTTGCTGAAAAGCACAAGTTTAGTCTTCTTACAATTGACTTTTAGTTCTTTGTTCAGGCATTCCTTTACTATCTTCCTACCAACATTATGTCATTTGCATATCCTGATAGAATATCTAATTATGTCCGGTGAGAAGACACAACCTTGCCTTACGACTTTTCTATTTTTGAGCATTTACTGAATTTTTTTTATCCATGTGCAAGTGCCTTGCTTCCTGTATAAGATCTGGATTATTCTAGCTTCTTTCCCAAATAAATCAAGCTTACCTAGCAGTTCAAACAGTACTTTAGGACGTACCTTATCAAATACTTTTTTCATAATGTATAAAACTTAACGTATACTTCCTTTTGCATTCGTGTTGTTCTTTCTGGTGTCATTCTGAGTATAAATATTACCTTCCTTGTTCCAGTATATTTAACGAACCTGCACTATTCTCGTCCTATTTCTGGTCTATATTAATCAGAATTCAGATGATAAGTTTTGTCATGTGCCTCATAAGGCTGATTGTAAGTATGGATCGTCTCTGCGTGGACAAAGTAGTAAAGAAAGTGTGAAGAAAGGACTATCAATTGTAAGTAAACAGAATACATTGTTATTAGCAAGAGAGGCAGCCCAAGACACGAGCTACGTCAAAATCAGACAAGTAAAGAAATTTAGCGCTTTCAGAAATGTTATAACAAAAGAAAATATGTCACAGAAATCAAAAAAAAAAGAAAAAAAAAGCAAGCATTGGAATAGTGAATTTGGTGACATAGTAGTTGTTAGTTCAATCTCTGGGTTGGGAATTGTGTACTTGCATTCAGTAAAATCAGGCGAGCAATAACCGAACAGTACTACACAGTTGCAATTGTGTAGCGATTTATATATTTTTTCAGTGTGATATCCTAAAATAACTCCAAAGTTGTTCTTTTCCTCTTATTCCCATCATCTTTTGAAATAATAAAAGCCGTTAAGGGGAAATAAGCAATTATCCAAATTAAATTTCCCGAAAAACAGAAATTTCAAATCATTTACATATCACCCAAATAGTTCAAATATACACATTAAAATCATGTCCAGATATGCGGGATTCCGGATAAGAGGCACTCCGGATATGAGTGCTTCTGGATATGAGGGATTTTACTGCACACACACACACACACACACACACACACACACACACACACACACACACACATATATATATTTTTGAGATTTTTTTCTTCGCCAGTAAGATAGTCCACTTCTCGGTCTCATCTGACGCCAGAATGTTGCGCGTGTTCCCCTTTTGTGTGATAATTTGTTCCCTTATTAAAGTTGCTTTGTTTACTTTTGCCTTGCATAATATTATTTTTGCCCTTTTCATTTCTTTCTCTTGTTATTGTTTATTGCAAACTTTGTCAGTTCTCTTTCAATTTCTTTCAATTGCATTTAACCATGGCCACTTACTCTGCACACACGCACACACACACACACACACACACACACACATATATATATATATATATATATATATATATATATATATGAGGCACGTTTCATTGAATAATTTAGATAACTTTTGTCTACTTATTTTCAGTTGGATCCGTTCATATTCACAAACAAGTTTTTTGGTGCCATTATTGAAAGACTAGAGAACATAATATTTATTCCGTGTACTTTCGACATAGCACAATGTCATCATCAGGGTGTTGTTTAATGCAAGACAAATATTGTCACGTTCATTATTTTCGAAGCCAAAATTGTTGTGTTCATCTTAAACTTAATTTTTTTTACTTGTGAAGTGCAGAACACTGAGTCAGTGCGTGATCACTTGACACTGTTTCAAGGAGTTATAGAGGATTTGGATCGAGAGCAGATAGGAATGATAGAGGAAAGGATGAAGAGAAGGATAGTGGATAGATCAAGGCAACTGGAGATGTCGATTGACATTACATTTGAATAGTTGGAGATTATAGCTCTCAGGGAAACAGGAATAGGGAAGGGATTTATACAGGCAAGAGGTGCGAGATATGAAGCTATTGGAGTAGAAGAGGCGGCCACATTTAACAGTTTCAACAGTGAAAGGGTGAGAGCGGGATGCCAGCCTCATAGGACGCTTGAATCCATGAAGTCTGGAAACCAGTGAAAGCAGCTCATCGGAGCAATTACCATGAAGATATTTGTAAAAAAGACAGATGGAGGCGACGGCACGTCTGTGAGAGAGGGACTGCAGACGAGATGCCAGAGCAGGGCCAATTATATTGCATATCCGTCACTGGATCTTATCAACTTCGGGAATTTTTAGTTTACGTTTATTCTTAGTATAAAGAAACAGGCGGCCGAATGTCGTCGCCAGTGAGCAACTGTAGGACAGGACTAAACAATCCCCAATCGAGATTGACATCAATAAAACGGAAATGGGGATGGATCGGCCACACAACTTGCAAGTCTGCTCCTAGTATCACCAGGCAGGACTTTGAATGGAATCCACAAGGGAAACGAAAAGTGGGTCGACTTGGTTTGGCGGAGAATTGTTGATACAAAAGTGAAGTCAGCCGGTAAGACATGGGGCGAGCTGAAGAGGATCGCCCGGAACCACGTTGGAAACTATGTGGCTCTATGTACCCCAAGGAATCAAGAGGCCTAATATATATATATATATATATATATATATATATATATATATATATATATATATATATATATATATATGAATATATTTGAAACGGTACAGAAGCGTATTAAGGCATTAAAAACAAGAAATTTTATATTATGGACCATGATAGATTTAAAATAAAACAAACACCAGTCGACCGGTTTCGTCCCCTCTCATCAGAACTGTTAACAGGGAAATTATGAGGAAAAGAAAAAGAAGTCTGTTATGCATGACATGAATGATTGGTCAGGAAGAAATAAATTATTATAAAAGTTATACCAACCAAGATGCTAGAAACGCAGCACAGCAAGTCCAAGCAAACAATCTCTTTGTTTACAAAGAGTAGGTTGCCTGAACCTTATGTAAAGCGTCTCTAACACCTTAAGATGGAATAGCGAGTGCGAACTGGCCAAAACAGAAAACCAGTTCACACTGAAATTCAACGCACAAGTAGGATTCTTTATAAAGTGATCCGCAATCGAAGACCCATACGTGTTACGAATGGTATCACCCAAAGAAAAAATTTGCCACCATGTTCGTCGATTTTAGTTTCGACAATATCATGTATCGTCAGATAGATGGTGTAGCGATGGGTTCCCCCTTGGGTCCCGTGTTGGCTAATATCTTTGTGGGTTTTTATGAAGAAAGCCTTATGTTAAGTTCTGCCCGACCCAAGGTTTACTTTCGGTATGTGGATGACACTTTTTGTGTGTTCAGCCACGAATCAGAAGTGGATCAATTTTTTTTCCCTACTCAACAGTGTTCATCCTGCCCTTAAATTCACAGTAGATAAGGAGTTCAATGGTTCATTGCCCTTCTTAGATGTTCTTGTTCAAAGAACTCCTTCCTCGTTTATCACATCAGTTTACAGGAAGTCTACATTTACTGGATTATATACTCGATGGGACTCCTTTTGTCCTAAACGACAAAAGATTAATTTGATTAGGACCCTGACACATAGGGCCCTAATGATTTGTTCGGATGACACTTTGAAACATGAAATCAGTTCCTTAACTGAGATTTTTGTGAACAATGGTTATCCGTTGAACATTGTTCACTCAGTTATTCGAGATGAAACTGCCAGGTTTAACAAAATTAAACCTGCTTCAGTGGGTAAATGTTCGGTCTATCGTCGTTTGCCGTGGTTGGGTAGCATTAGTGAATCCTTCGCCAAGCGTATTTCATGGAGTTCACATCAGTGTTATTTTGCAGCCAATGTTCGTGTTGTTTTTCAAACTAAGTCCGTACTTTCATCTATGTGTAAAGATGTTCTACCCCCCCCCACCATATTAACTCTGTTATTTATCATTTCAAATGTAGTTGTGGATGCGACTACATAGGTAGAACGACACAGCGGTTGGACGTTAGAATTAAACAACACGTACCTGCTATAATACTGAATAAAAAATTTTCTTTGGGTGATACCATTCGTAACACGTATGGGTCTTCGATTGCGGATCACTTTATAAAGAATCCTACTTGTGCGTTGAATTTCAGTGTGAACTGGTTTTCTGTTTTGGCCAGTTCGCACTCGCTATTCCATCTTAAGGTGTTAGAGACGCTTTACATCAGGTTCGGGCAACCTACTCTTTGTAAACAAAGAGATTGTTTGCTTGGACTTGCTGTGCTGCGTTTCTAGCATCTTGGTTGGTATAACTTTTATAATAATTTATTTCTTCCTGTCCAATCATTCATGTCATGCATAACAGACTTCTTTTTCTTTTCCTCATAATTTCCCCGTTAACAGTTCTGATGAGAGGGGACGAAACCGGTCGACTGGTGTTTGTTTTTATTTTAAATCTATCATGGTCCATAATATAAAATTTCTTGTTTTTAATGCCTTAATATATATATATATATATATATATATATATATATATATAAAGCAATTAATGGATATTTTAATACGATATTAATCATATATATATATATATATATATATATATATATATATATATATATAAAGCAATTAATGGATATTTTAATACGATATTAATTATATATATATATATATATATATGTATATATATATATATATATGCATACATGTATTGTGTATATTTAGGCAGCATTTTTTATTTTTCATTAATACATGTTTCATTAAATAATATAGACAAGTTTTAACGAATCTTTGGAGGTACACACACACACGCATATATATATATATATATATATATATATATATATATATATATATATATATGTATATATGTATATATACATATATATATATATATATATATATATTGATGCATGTTTCATTAAATAATATAGACAAATTTTGTTTATTTATTTTATGTAAGTTCCTTTCATATTGCCTGATAAGCTTAATAACATTATCATTGAAAGACGAAAGGAAATCACCATATTGATACATGTTTAAATCCAATCTAAGCTTTCAGCTTACATAAGCCATTATGAAAGATGACAATTACTTTTCAATACATCAACCAATACACGGACGAAACGATAATGACAGGCGGTTTTTGTTGCATGAAAAATTTCAAAGCAACGACTATTCCTGTATACGAGACGCGGAAGCGAAAATCGCGTTGCAGCTCGTGACGTAGCGCATGACCACGCGAGAGTGAAAACGAGAAGTATTAAGTATGGGATGACGTTGGTATTTAAAACAACATGCCTGGCCGCTTACACAATTCCTGAAAATCCTTGTTGAAAACACAGCTATACTTAAACATGAAAACAAAAAAACAAAAACTAAAAATTCTTGAAGCTATATACATAAAACAGTTGAAATCCAACTTGAACAAAATAAAATACGAAATCTCCACAGCTATTCTTAAATGCCTATAATTGATAACAAATTTTCCAATAGTGTTCTTTGTCTACGATCTCAACCTGATCCCACAGAGTCGGTGATCTCCCTTCTCCCTCCATATGTGGTCAGCCATGCCTGATTTTGTCACTTTCCCTCGTGTTACAGCTTTCTGGTGTTCTTGAAGCCTTACCTTAGGGGGGCGGCCTGTCTCCCCTTTACATTTGCGAATTGTTGTCAAGCTTTTGAAGCTTGTCCTGATATTATATGTAGCGCAGAACCTTTGTATTTTTTCTGATAAACCCTTCACATAAGACAAGCAGACTGTTTTCTGGAAAATTCGTAAACTTAAGGAATCAGCACAAAAATCTCCTGAGCCGACCAAGTGTAGAAATGAATACAATATGGGAACCAGTAATAAGGAGTGCCAGAGAAAAGCGATAATAACAACAAAAATTGTAATATGAGCTCTGGTAAAACATCCAATGATAACAGCAAAAATTTCAATATGAGCACTGGTAAAAATGGTTGCTGAAGACATTAGGTTTATTATACCGAGAAATTTATACACAGATGTCCTCAAGGACACATGGCACAGTGGATAAAGGCGTTAGTTAGATCCAGTGACAAGACCCAAAGAGTGTGAGTTCAATACCCGGCTATGTGAAGAACTTTTAGGGGGAAATTAACAGGAGATAACTGAAAACTGACATCCATTAAACGTGGAACTAGAACAGTCTACCCCAGTGAGCGAAATAAAGGGTTAAGTTCGACATTTCAACCACCTGAAGAACGCCGGAGCGTTGTAATAAATATGGCGACAAAGATGATGACAATAGTGCGACAATAATGTACATAATAATCCTCATCTCAGAAATATAGACAGATACTGAAACTCAATTAGTTTAGCGTTTTTGGATGGACTATTTTACTGTTACCCCCGATATATACGCGTACATAAAAGTATTCGTTCTCTTGATTATTTTTCTTATTTTTTTTAATTAACTATTACAAATTTTATTACAAATTTTATTACGAATTTTATTTGATGGCTCTCCACAACCTATCAATTGTACTTGTTAGCAATCCCTTCGACTCCCTTTTCTTCAATCCACTTTTGTAAATAGGTTATTCGCTGTCTCTCTCCGTTCCTTTCCCGATCAATATGCCACGCGAGTGTCAAATTCTCCGAGTCCTATTTTCTCATTTTTTTTACGGTGTGTTTAGATTGTATAGTGTGTAGCGGTAAGACGAAAGTCTGGCTCTTGCAACCTTGATTGTAAATTAATTCTGTGTATAATTTTTCTAGGTTATTGTAATGTTTTATCTTAAAAGTATCTCTCAGATCAAGCCTTTTATTAGAATTACAATGTGCAAAGGTTAAAGTATTTTTGAGATTGCTAATTAATTACTTTTTATCAAGGTGAGATTGACTTTCCTTTCGTTGTTTTGCAAGCACAGGTGTTTGGCACTAAAATGTGGCGGTGTATTGCAATCTAAAGTAATTAGTGATTGGATTTTGATTTGAGGTTGAAAATATTGGTATGTGACAGGAAAACGTCTTTCTTTTCTCTATTTTCTATCATTCTCTCTCTTTCTCTCTTTCCCCTTTGCTTTTTTATTTTTTATTTTTGTTCATCTTTCTTTCATGTTAGGTCGAAGTCGTTCTTTCTTTCTTTCTTTTTCATAGCCTTCAACTTTCTTTCACCTATTTTTGTCTTTTCTAGTTTTACTTCCTTTTTTTCTTTCTTTTATTCTTTCATGCTTTTATATTCTTGTTTTCTTTCTTTCTTTCTTTCGTTCGTTCTTATATCACTGTATTTTTATAAGGCTTTTATATTTTTTCTTTTTTCTTTCTTATATCCTTCAAATTTCTTTCACCTATTTTGCCTTTTTTGTATTTCTTTCTTTCTTTCTTTCTTTCTTTTTTTCTTTCTTCAATTTCCTCGCACCTATTTTTGTCTTTTCTATCTTTCTTTCACTTCCTTTTTCCACATTCATTTCATCTTCCTTTCTTTTTCATTACACCAGAGTGTATATAATCTTTCTTCCTTTTTTCTTCTTTTGCGCCTTTCTTTCTTTCGTTCTTTTCTTTCTTTCTTTCTTTCTTTCTTATATCTTTCAATTTTCTCGCAACTATTTTTGCCTTTTCTATCTTCCTTTCATTTTCCTTCTTTCTTTCTTTCTTTCTTTCTTTCTTTTGTTTTCCTTTTTCGTTATTTTTTCCGCTCAGATGCTTTACTCGTCTTTTTCCTTGAACCTTTCTTTCATTTATTTTCATTATTTCTGTCTGTTAATTTTTTTTACATTTTTTCTTTGGTTTTATTTTCCTACTTTCATTTGACCTTTCTTTCTCTTTGTCATGTCAATTATTCATTCTTTCTTTCTCATATCACTTTCTTTGCCGCGTTTATGTTCTTTCTTTCTTTCACACTTTCTTTCCTTCACTCTTTCTTTCTTTCTTTGTTTCTTTCTTTCTTTCTTTCTGTCTTTGTTTGTTTGTTTGTTTCTTTCTTTCTTTCTTATGCCAGTTATTCTTCCTCTCGTTTTCTTTCCTTCATTCTTTCTTTTTTCTCCCCACCTTTTATTTTTTCTTTCTTCCTACATCTATTTCTTTTCTCGTTTACCTTCTTTCTTTCTTTCTTTCTTTCTTTCTTTCTTTCTTTCTTTCTTTCTTTCTTTCTTATATCGCTCTGTTTTCTTTGACACCTTTATATTCCTTCTTTCTTATCGTTTTCTTTTTTCTCACATTCATTTCACCTTCTTTTCTTTTCCATTACATCAGAGTATTTCTTTCTTTCTTTCTTTCCTAAAAACTCCTTTAATTTATTATCCTTTCACTTTGTACAATTTCCCTTTCTATGTTTCTCTCTTTCACTTTCCTTTTCCCTTTCTTACTTGTCACTTTTCTTGCATCTTCGTTTCCTTCCACTCCCCCCCTTTCACGATCCGTTTCGATTTCTTTACCATTGCTCAATTCCCGAAGAACCCAATTCTTCCTTCGTCCACACTTTGTTCTTCTGTCGATCCCAGCGTTTGTTGTTAACATGAACTCCTCCCCAATCGCGCTTACACCTCTCACTTCTCCTCTTCATCGCCACCTTTCTCAGAGTTCCTCTTACTTTCACTCTAGTTATATCCCTTTCTCTTACCGCTGCCTCTTCCATTTGTTCCTTCTTGGACTACTTCCCACCCGCGGCTAAACTACTAACACGATGTTCACTATTACGACCAATATTTTCACTGCCAATGACAATTACTACTACGACTATTATCTTCTACACTGCTACTACTACAGCTACTATTGCTGCTATTACTACTGCTATCACTGTCATCTCTCTCTGATCTACGATAGCTTCCAAGGACACAGACAATTCTACTAGAACTACAGGTGCACGGCCGCCACCACGTCCACACGACGAAGGACAAAATTGCAACCATCACTGCCACTGTCATAGCTATTCTCTTCCATTGACAACCTTCTCAGGCGTTTTGCCCAAGTTCTTTCGACATTGTATTAACCTTCTTTCTTTCTTTCTTTCTTTCTTTCTTTCTTTCTTTCTTTCTTTCTTTACTAACGTTATATTTCTTTTTTTCTTTCTTTATTAACTTTGTTTCTTTCTTTCTTTACCTTTTCTTTCTATCTTTGTTTCTATTTTACTAGAATTTATTATTTTTCTTTTTCACTATACTTCCAGTCTTTCTTTCTTTCCTAGTTTTTTCTTTCTCTCCTTTTTACTAATCTTTCCTTCTTTCTTTATTACTATTCTTTCTTTTTTTACCAATTTTACTTTCTTTTTTCACTAATCCTTCTTTGTTTTTACGTATCTTTCTTTCTTTCTTTCTTTCTTTCTCTTATACTAAGCTTTCCTTTTTACCAATCTTTCTTTCTTTCTTTTTTACCAATCTTTCTTTCTTTCTTTTTTATTAATCTTTTTAACCAATCTTCTTTCTCTCTTTCTTTTTCACTCAGTTTTCTATTTTGCTAGCCTTTTTTCCTCATTTTCTTCATTTCTTTCTTTCTTTCTTTCTTTCTTTCCATCCTTTCATTTTCTATTTCTTTCTTTCTTTTCATCTTCTCAGTTTTTCTTTCTTTCTTTCTTTCTTTCTTTCTTTCTTTCTTTCTGTTTTGCTCTTTTATTCTTTCTGTCTTTATTAATATTTTTTCTTTCGTTTACAACCCTTTCTTTCTTTTTTCTTAGACCTTTCTTTCTTTCTTTCTTTTTTTCATAGACCTTTTCTATCTTTTTATTTTTCTATTTTACTCGAATTCATTGTTTTCCTTAATCTTTCTTTACTAACATTCTTTCTCTCTTTTCTTGTTTTCTATGTTATTAGCCTTTCTACTTTCTTCTAATCTTATCCTCATTTCTTTCTTTCTTTCCTTCTTTCTTTCTTTTGTAAAATTCCGTGTTTTTAATACATTCTTTCTGTATAGCTAGCCATTCTTCCTTTATCGATCATTGCTTTTTTCTATGTCTTCTTCATTTCTTTCTTTCTTTGCTGATCTTTCATTTTGATTTCTTTAATAAAATCTCTTATTTTCTTTTTGCTAACTAAATTCTTTTATTCTTTTGGTTTTCTTTCAGCAGTGATCACATATTATTATCACGTATGATAACTCTCTTTTTTTTTCTTTTTTCTTTGCAAAAATCCCCCCCTTTTCTCGCTTTTCTTTTTTACTAGCCTTTTTCTTTTTCTTCCATTATTGACTTCCTTTTCTCCATTTCAAACTTTCTTTCTTTCTTATTCATTTTTCTTTTTTCCTTCCTTATTTCTTAATTAAACTTTTTACTAATCTTCCTTCTGTCGTATTTTATGAATCTGTTTTTTTTTTATTTTGCACGCCTTTCATTCTTTCTTTAATAACTTTCTTTCTCTCTCTCTTTGTTTTCTACTTTATTGACATTTCTTTCTTTCTTTCTTTCTTTCTTTCTTTCTTTCTTTCTTTCTTAAACCTTTGCTCACATCCTTCCTGTTTCTCTTTAGTACTGATTTCTATTTTGTTAGACGTCCTTACTCCTTTCCTTCATCATTCTTTCTTTCTTTCTTTTTTAATCCATTTTTACTCAGCTTCCTTCTGTTATCATTTCTTTTGTATTAATGTTTTCTATTTTTTTTAGCCTTTTTTATTACATTTCTTCATTTTTTTCTTTTTCTTACTTTCTTTCTTTTTTACTTTCCTAACATTCTTTCTTTCTTTTTTTCTTTGGTTTCTATTTTATTAGCATTTTTTCTTTCTGTCTTTCATTATTTCTTTCTATTTTAACCTTCTATTCTCTTTTCTTTTTTTCTTTCTTTCTGTTTCTTTCTTTCTTTCTTTCTTTCTTTACTAATACATTTTTGCTCACATTTTTTCTGTCTTTTTTATTACTGTTTTCTATTTTGTTAGCCTTCCTTACTTCTTCCCTTCATTTCTTTCTTTCTTTCTTTCTTTCTATTTTATTAGCCCTTCTTTCTTTCTTTCTATTTTATCAGTCCTTCTTTCTTTCTTTCTTTATTTCTTTTACCTTTTACTCTTTCTTTCAGTCCTCTTTCTTTCTTTCTTTCTTTTACCTTTTACTCTTTCTTTCACTCCTCTTTCTTTCTTTCTTTCTTTCTTTCTTTCTTTCTTCAGTCTTCTTTCTTTCTTTTACCTTTTACTCTTTCTTTCAGTCCTCTTTCTTTCTTTCTTTCTTTCTTTCTTTCTTTCTTTCTTTCTTTCTTTCCAGATTTCAAAGCGCACTAGATATTCTATAATTTTCCAAACTCTTAGTGCAATTCTTATAATAAGAAACAGATTTCATTTCGTCGACGTCGGCTCCTGTTAATTTCCTACGGGATCGATTAGCTTTATTTGAACTCAGCTAAAATCATCTTCTCCAATCGCGACGGTAAGTAAAGTGTATCAGGTTGTCTGAGTTTGATCTTAGGCAACACTATGGGGTTGGGGAGTAAAGTAATGTCAAGTCAGCGAAAATAGAAATTGATGCACCAGACGGGGTGCCTCTCAACAACAAGAACATCGATAACAACAACAACAACAACAACAACAACAACAACAATAATAATAATAATAATAATAATGATAATAAATGTTAAAACAGCAGTACTACGACAGCACATCATTCTTTGTTGAATCCTCTTTTAATTTATATAATCAACATACGTACAAGTGCTGTCCATCTATAGACAGATTCTTGTTGCCTCATGTAGCTGCGCGCTATTTTCACAATTCTTCCATACTAGATTGTGTTCAAGCCTCTTATTCTTATTCTTCTTGGAGTCGCGTTTCTTCAAAACGTAGGCAATCATAGCTCTCCACAATTTCCTGGCTTTCGTAGCTCTTAATAAATTTGGTCTTTTTGTTATCTCTCCTAAGCCTTGTTCCGCCATTCATTTAATCAAGCTTAGTAGTTAGATAGTTTATGGTGATATTCTAAACGTAGCTTAGATCTGGCACAAGGCCGAAATGAGGAGCACCCGGTGATGATCGAACTCACGACCCCGTCGTAACCATTAAAACACGTTGAAATGCACAAAATAATTTTCTAAACGTAACTTAGTGTGATCACTGGGCAGGTTATGAGATGTTTTTCTCTATCCTTCTTGCCTTCAATCTGACTCGTGGGTATCAAATTTGCTGATCCCTCTTTTCTCACTATGTGCCTTAGAAATGTCAATTCTCTCTTCTTGATGTTAAGTATGTGTCACTGTCATTATCGTTTTCTTTAAAACTTCGTCGTTCCTCATATGTTCGGCCCATGGTATCCTCAGCATCCTTCTGTAGAACAACATTTCTGTTGCTTGAATTCTCTTTTTCATCTATAAGAAGATTGCCATGCCACACTGAGGGTAAAACTCCTATTGCCTTTTGACTTTAATAAGCTAACATTTAGTAGATATCCATTAAATTGTTAACCTCCTATGGAATAGTGTTTAGCAAGAAGAGACTATTACTCCGTTCGCTATTTGAGCGCTCCCTTCTGTTATAGCCTTGTATCAGTCTAAGCCAAATCCAGTAATTATGCTTTTGCCCAATGTCACATATTGCCACGTTGTTGAATAGTGGCGTACGTCAGCATGTCAGTCTATTTTTCAAAACCGTATAAAAAAATAAAAAGGTTAAGAAAGAAAGAAAGAAAGAAAGAAAAGATAGTTAAGATAGGAAGAAAGAAGAAAGAATAGAAAACAAAGAAAGAGAGAAAGAATGTTAGTAAAGAAAGAAAGAAAGAAAGAAAGAAATGTCAATAAAATAGAAAAAGAAAGAGAGAAAGAATGATATTAAAGAAAACTGGTTAAGAAAGAAATAAAGAAAGAATAAAAGGCAATCAAAATATTAGGTTGGTGCAAAAATAATGACGTAATAATGTCGTTTTTTGACGTTAAAAATACGTCAAAAAACGACATTGTTACGTCATTATTTTTGCACCAGCCTAATAAAAAAAAAAAGTTATAAAATAGGACAGAAGGAAGAATTGGTAAAAAGCTTAGCGAAGAAATAAGGAAGGAAAAAAGAAAAATGAGTAAGAAAAAAAGAAAGTTTGAAATGAAGAAAAGGAAGTAAATAATGGAAGAAAAAGAAAAAAGCCTAATAAAAGAGAAAAGAAAGAAAAAGGGGAAAATTTTTGCAAAGAAAAAAAGCTTAGTAAAGAAAGAAAGAATCATACGTGATAAAAAAAAAATACGTGTTCACTGCTGAAAGAAGATAAAAAGAAGAAAGGAATTTAGTTAGCAAAAAGAAAATAAGAGATTTTATTAAAGAAATCAAAATGAAAGATCAGCAAAGAAAGAAAGAAATGAAGAAGAGATAGAAAAAAAAGCAATGATCGATAAAGGAAGAATGGCTAGTTATACAGAAAAAATGTATTAAAAACACGGAATTTTACAAAAGAAAGAAAGAAGGAAAGACAGAAAAGAGGATAAAATTGGAAGAAAGTAGAAAGTCTAATAAGATAGAAAACTTGGAAAGAGAGAACGAATGTTAGTAAAGAAAGAAAGAAAAAGAAAGAAAAAAGGTTAGTAAAGAAAGATTAAGGAAAACAATGAATTCGCGTAAAATAGAAAAAATAGAAAGAGAGAAAAAGGTTAAGAAAGAAAAAAAAGAAAGGTCCAAGAAAAAAGAAAGAAAGAATGGGATAAGAAAGGGTTGTAAACGAAAGAAAGAAATATTAAGACAGATTAGTAAAAATGACAGTCTGAAAAATCATTACTTAAAGCCGATACTCTTATATCTCATATTTTTTCTATAATTTAATTTTTCATATTCGATATTTAAAATAAACAAAATGGAATTAAATTTATAATTTACTTTTTAAGAATACATTACAACCAAATTTAATTCTATCCTGATTTAAAAACGACCACAAAAATGCTAGAAATAACAGTTTTAAAAAGAAATGAATATAACTTCACTTTAATTTGTCTATTATACACGACTACTCCGACATTAGGGTGTATGTATAGAACTTTTGTGTACTTGCTTAATGAATACGGATAACAAAATGAAATACTTGCATTATTTACATTATTCGGACTGTTATCCTCATCTTCCTTGCCATATTCACAACGTTTCGGCCGTTGTACGCCCCGGACTTCTTCAGGTGATTGGAATTTCGAAACGAACTCTTTATTTCCTCAAGGGCCAGGGGATAACATTGGTTCGATCCAGTGACTAGACCCAAAGAATTGTGAGTTTAATACCAGGCCACAGCAGTGGAGAAACACACTTGGAGAGTTGAGTTAAAGGGAAATAAATGAGACATCGGGAAGAGGCATGACACGTGGAACTAGAACAATCTAACCGAGTGGAGGAAATAAAGGCTTCGTTCGATTTTGCAATCACCTGAAGAAGGCCGTAATGTAAAACGTCTAAAACGTTGAATATGGCAATGAAGCTGAGCATAACAGTCCGAATAATGTAAATAAATCAGTAATCATAATACCTCATCTCGGAGATATAGACAGTCATTATATCACGAGAAACTAGTCACTGGATCTAACCAACGTCTTCATCGACTAGGCCATGTGTCCTTGTGAATATGGCAAGGAAGATGAGGATAACAGTCCGAATAATGTAAATAATGCAAGTAATCATAATACCTCATCTCAGAGATATACACAGCCATTATATCACTAGAAGCTAGTCACTGGATCTAACCAACGTCTTTATCCACTGGGCCATGTGTCCTTGTGAATATGGCAATGAAGATGAGGATAACAGTCCGAATAATGTAAATAATGTAATTAATCATAATACCTCATCTCAGAGATATAGAAAGAAAAAAAATGAATTAAGTAGACAAAAACAGAAAGAGGCATAAGACAAGGATGCTTCTTCTCACCGGACTTATTTAACCTACAGAGTGAGCAGATTTTGAGAGAACGAGAAAACCTACCAATATTTATTTTGGGTGGACACAATCTTAAGATTAAATACGTAAATAACAGGGTTGATGATTAACATAGAAAGAAAGCTGCAGTAATTTCTAGACAAGGTAATAATCGAAAGTCAGAAGTAAGAACTGACGATTGGTTTTAATAAGACATATAGAGTGAGTTAGCATGAGGAACAATCTCACGTGTAAGCTACGAATTGGAGATGTCAATGTTCAGCAAGTACAGAATTTTAACTATCTGGGTAGGAGAGAAATCCGAGGGCTCACTGGAAGAGCCAAAGATGCCTCCCAAAAGCTAAACCAAAGTATTAAGAAACAGGAAAATATCGTTAGAAACAAGGAAAAGAATGCTGAACTGATATGTAATATCAATCTTTTTATGTAGCGGTAGATTTTGGACATTTTTACTTACTTGAAGAGGAAAATTGTAGCAACAGAGATGTGGTTTTACAGAAGGATGCTGAGAATACCATGCACGGAGCATTTGAGCAACGAGTAAGTCTTACGGAAAATGAAACAAAAAAGACATATAGACTCAGAAAGAGATACATTTCTAAGGGGCATAATGAGGGAATGAGGCTTGGAAAATTTAACACTCACAAGACAGGTTGAAGGTAATTGGAATATAGTGTAATATATATATATATATATATATATATATATATATATATATATATATATATATATATATTTAATTTAATGAAAACAGACAACTTTAAGGGTCAATGGTTATAATTTATTTCCTCAGCGAGTTTCTTTTTCCCTGGCTCATCAGACCACACTTACAAGTGTGGGAAAATGAATTTAAATTTACATATAATGTTTATATCTATCTATCTATCTATCTATATATATATATATATATATATATATATATATATATATATATATATATATATTGGAATATAGAGTATATACGTACTTAACAAGCTTGTGTAACTGGTTTACAGAATAGAATTTGAGAAGAATATTAAAACGACAAACACTGTTTAAAGCTACAAAAAATAGGATGTTGTGTAATGACTGTACTCGCCCACGTTCTGGAGAGTTTTAATAGAAGAAAACTGGAGTGTAATTATTTGTTTTAGATTAGCAAACTTTCGTACTAACAGTATTTATGGTTACACGGAAAGACAAGCCTTGTCATGATTGAGCTTTGATCCTATTATATAAATAATATTTCATTCGTTTTACTGTAAAAAAAACTCTTTGTTAACACAACACAGAACATTTGTAACAAATTCTTCCTTATTCAGTTTTTTTGAGAACTATAAAGAAAAAAAGGGAAGAAAAGACTAACTGTCAATTGTAAGAAGACAGAATGCGTTGTTGTCAGCAGAAGAAACAAGCCCAAATGCAAACTAAGAATTAGATACATCAAAAGAAAAAAGTTAAACATTTAGGAAGTATCTGTCTATATTTCTGAGATGAGGTATTATATACACTATTTACATTATTTGAGCTATTGTCCTTATCTTTGTTGCCATATTTATCACAATGTTTCGACCGTTGTACGCTCCGGCCTTCTTCAGGTTGTTGTAATGTCGAACTGAACACTTTATTTCGCTCGCTGGTGTAGACTGTTCTAGTTCCTCGTGCCATGTCTAATGGATGTCAGTTATCAGTCATCTCTTGTTAGTTCCTCACTGTAAGTTCTCCATCACCTTAACCAGGTATTGAACTCAAATTCCTTGGGTCCTGTCACTGGATCTAACTAACACCTTTATCCACTGTTCCATGTGTCCTTGATGAATTAACAGGAGATAACTGATAACTGACGTCCATTAGACATGGCATGTGGAACTAGAAAAGTCTATCCCTGTGAGCGAAATAAAGGGTTCAGTTCAACGATTCAAACATCTAGAAAGTGTTTTGACAGAGAATGGAAAATGCGCCACCAGAATTTGAAGGCGCATTGGGATAGCGAAATATGCCTTTCAAAAACGAAGCAAAGTATTAAGTAATATGAAACATTCGTTAGAAATAACAAAAAAAATAAATAAATAAAATAAAAAAAATGAGATTACTGAACCAATATATAGTATCAGTCCATCTATATGGCTGTGAATTCTGGACAGTCTCCTTACAGATGAAAAAGAAAAACAAAAGTGATTCTACTGAGAATCTCATGGAATGAATATGTGAGCAATGGGGAAGTTTTATGTAAAATGGAAATAAAAAGGAAATTTACATAGAATTAGAAAAAGACAATAGAAATTACTAGAACGCATAATAAGGTAAGAAGGCTTAGAAAATTTAACGCTCACAGGGCATGGTGAAAGCAAAGGAGACAGAGGAAAGCAACAAATAAACTGCCTTACGAGTTTGTGTAATTGGTTGACATAACATAGATTAGGACAGAAGGCAAAATACAAATATTGATAAGAGCTACAAAGGACAAGACGTTGTGGAAGGGACATGCCTCAAAGAAGAAGAAGAAGAAGTCACTCTCCTCTTTATCTATACTGGTTTGGTGGAAAATATTACAAGACACATATTAGAGCAAGAACTTAAAAATAAAAAGTAAGATGAACAGTCAAGTATCTATGAATAGATACTCTTACAAGATATCTATATCAATCATATATATATATATATATATATATATATATATATATATATGTATGTATGTATATATGTATGTATGTATATATTATATCAAGCGCCCTACGAGGCTGGCATCCCGCTCTCACCCTTTCACTGTTGAAACTATTAAATGTAGCCGTCTCGTCTACTGCAATAGCTTCATATCTCGCACCTCTCTCCTGTGGAACTCCCTTCCCTATTCCAGTTTCCCTGAGAGCTATAATCTCCAATTATTCAAATGTAATGTCAATCGACATCTCCAGTTGCCTTGATCTATCCACTATCATTCTCCTCATCCTTTCCATTATCACTCCTATCTCATCTTGCTCCAAATCTTCTGTAACCCCTTGCGTCCTAGTTGCTTCCCGCCTGGCTTGGGGTTAAACGCTTAAAATATATATATATATATATATATATATATATATATATATATATATATATATTATTGTTATATCCAATCTCCCACGTGATAGGAAGACTGAATAAAAGTATTTATGAGGCGAATAAATGTGAAACAATTCCTTACATCATCGACATTACACAGATAATCCTGAACACCATGAAGAATCTCTTGAACAGAATCAGAGAAATACTTCCCGGAAGGGATCTTTGGTAATCAGGTGAAGTAAACATTGAGATATTAACCTGAGGGCTTTTGAAATTGGCAAGCTAGGTCAGTTTATACGGCGTTGTCTCTGTAATTAGCAGAGACTCAGTTTGTACTTATTACACCCAGAAATAAGTCTATTTTACTGATATTGATGATTCAGCAATTTGGCATTTAAAACAATTGAATGATTATAGGTAGGCAAAATTTGAAAACGTTATGGACAGAAAAAAATAGATGAACAGGCCGAGAGAGTTCGCGAGAGATATTTATGAAAAGCTAGCTAGCATGGTAGATAGAGAAATATAACGATAGATAGATAGATAGATAGATAGATAGATAGATAGATAGATAGACAGAGAGATAGAGAGGAAGACATTAACAGATGGAGATAGATAGAAATGATCTGAACGAGATAGTTATCATTAGACAGATATGGAGAGATAGACAGATATATATATATATATATATATATATATATATATATATATATATATATATATACATAGATAGATAGATAGATAGATAGATAGATAGATAGATAGGAAGAAAGAAAGAAAGAAATGATCTGATCTATATCATAAGCAATATTACTTGCAAGATAGATAGATAGATAGATAGATACTACCAGTCCTAGATTGATAGTTCTGAACAGCTCTAGATAGATAGAAAAAAAAAAGAATGAATGAAAGAAAGAAAAAAGAAAGAAATTAACTGACCGTGATAGCTGTCATTACCTGCCTTGCAAGATATATATATATATAGTAAAATCTAGAGAGCCAGACAAACCTACCAAGGTTTCACCTAAGCGGATAGTCAGGGAAAGCTGGCTCTTTCCCTGACGATCCATTTAGGTGAACCTTGGTATGTTTGTCTGGCTCTCTAGCTTTGACTAGGTCTGCTCTACTTTTGTATTGAGCACTTTTTTTAGTTAGTTGATTACTCGTATCGGTTTTTTTTCTTTGGGCTTTGGACCTATATGCTGTACGGTTATTTTTGACAGACGTTCATGTTCCTAGCTTTTTTAAAACCTTTTTTTTCCTTCGAAATTGATTTGACCATTAGCAAATCAAGAAACGGAAGGTTTTCCGAGACGAGTGTAGTTACCGATATATATATATATATATATATATATATATATATATATATATATAGATAGATCGGAAAATAGCTATCTTGCTTGTAAGATAGATAGATAGATAGATAGATAGATAGGAATGTACAAACGAATAAAAGAAAATGGTGAATAGTCTGAACTAAACATCTAGCTCATTAGTTTCTGAGATAGCGAAACTTGCTCTCAATAAACACTGATCGTTAAGAGAACATCTCAAGATTCTAAGTTGAGAAACTAGTACAGTACTAAATCCAACATAGTAAGGGCCAGTTGCGTGCTATTTACGTATAATCTCACAGGACATTGGCTATAAGATATATTTCAGTGTTGGTTTATTGAACAAACACGTCTTCAAACTTGCAGTATTAACCACAGACTTCTGGGAATGACTTGGCTCAACACTTTAAGTGAATTTGTGACATATTTTTCAGGAGGCTGTGTTCTCTGGTACACAGAGGAACCAAAACTGAGTTCTTGAGACTGGGAGTCAAGGTGCGAAAATTACTTTGACAGTGTTAAAATGAAGTGGAATGATTTATTCATTGAAAATTCGTCCTTTTTCTTTCTTTCTTTCTTTCTTTCTTTCTTTCTTTCTTTCTTTCTTTCGTTCGTTCTTTTTCTTTCTTTCTTTCTTTCTTTTTCTTTCTTTCTTTCTTTCTTTCTTTTGTTCGTTCGTTCTTTTTCTTTCTTTATTTCTTTTTCTTTCTTTCTTTCTTTTTTCTTTCTTTCTTTCGTTCTTTTTCTTTCTTTCTTTTTTCTTTCTTTCTTTCGTTCTTTTTCTTTCGTTCTTTTTCTTTCTTTCTTTCTTTCTTTCTTTCTTTCTTTCTTTCTTTATTTCTTTCTTTCTTTACGGCATTCCGTCCCTTTTATTTCCTGTCCGTTTCTTTTTCTTACTTTTTCCCCTTCCTCTTCTCTTTCATATCTCTCGTTTCCTACCTCTCTTTCTTAAGCACATATTTTGCCCTTTTTCTCTTGCACTCATATATTTCCCTTCTCTCTCTCTCTCTCTCCCTGCCTGTGTCTTACGTTGTTTTCACTTTCTTCCTCTCTTCCTTTCTCTTTTTCATTCATTTCACTCTCCCAACCTTTCTTAGCTCTCCACTCTCTCTCAAACTCTCTTTCACTCGCTCTTATTTCTCCCCTCTTCCTTCCACTCACTGTTTTCCACGCTATTTATTCCTATTTTTACTTATTTTATTAACTTTTTTCCTTTCTCTATATTCTATTTTCACTTTTCTTATTCTTTCTTTATTTTTTGCTCAACCTTTCCTTTATAATAAACTAGCAGTAGAGCCCGGCGTTGCCCGGAGATGTAACAGTAAGAGATAGATCAAATATCGACCATCATAAAGACTGAAAAATAAAATTGACAAAGATTATTGCTTAAGGTTGACGGACACGCATGTCTTAATTATTTTTTTTTTTTTTTTTTTTTTTACGAATTGGTCAAACCCAAACTCAAACAAAAAACATTGTTTTCAATCGTTATGAGTCTACCGATTGAATAGAATTTTATTATAAACAATTGTCTTGTAAATGAAATTTTTAAAGCATTCTGAATGTAAAAATAGAGAAAAAAAGTGTGCAAGACAATAAGAAACTACCTGCCAAAAAAAAAAAGTGAAGTTTTGTTGAAATCGGTTGAAAAATGTAGGAAATCCGATCCCATATATAAACGAACACGCACACACACACACACACACACACACACACACACACACACACACAACCTGGGTTTTATAATAAGTATAATTCGATATGAGTTGTCCCCCTTTCATTCTCGCGATGCCTCTTAATCTTGTTTTCAAATTGATTTCGTGCACAAACAATTGTGTTTTTCCAATTTTTGGCCCTGTCAGAACCACCGCAAGGTAATTTTACGTAATTCTGTGAAGTTTTGTTGAAATCGGTTGAAAAATGTAGGAAATCCGATCCAATATATAAACATACAGAGACACACAACCTGGGTTTTATAATAAGTATGATCATTTCTCTCTTTCACTCTCTCATATAACCTATGCTTCATCTTTCTCTTTTCTTCTCACTTATTTAACTCTTCCTTCCTCTTCCTTATTATATCCTCTTGTTTTTTTAATTCTCGAACTTGCCTTTATTTTCTTTCTCAATTGTTCTTCCCCTTTCTTCATTTTCTATTTCTTTTAACCGTCTCTTTTCTTCACATTTTCTTTTCTATCCATATCTCTTTTTCCCTCCCAATTTATTCGTCTCCTTCTTTGTTTGATTTCAGTACTGTTTGCTTTTTTAATTTATTCTCTCCTCCTTTTCTCCCCTCTCTCTTTCAGTCTCTTTCACAATTTATTCTTCATTACTCTGTCTTTTATATTTCTTTCAATTCTCCTTTATTTACGTCTCTCAGAATTCGCAAATATTTCTTTATCATTCCTCTTTTCTGTCTATCTCTCTCTTTCTCTTTCTACGTTTGACTCACTGAATACTTACCCTCTCTCTCTCTTTCTCTGTTGCTCACTTTCACATCTCCCCCTCTCTCTTTATTTTACGACTTACACCACCTCCTCTCTCTTTTTTGTTTTCCTATCTCCCTCCCTACTCATTTACTACCTCTTACTTCTTACTTACCCCTATTTTTTTTCTCCCTCTCTTCTTTTCGTTGATTCTTTCTTTCCATCCCCCCTTTGTAGCTTGTGTCTATTTGTTTCCTATAAAGTTTCGCCTTCTCATTCTTACTCTTCTTTATTTCTTTTCTTATTTCTTTTCTTTATTTTCCCTTTTCATAATTTTATCGTTCACTAATACTCCTTATATATATATATATATATATATATATATATATATATATATATATATATATAGCAGATACCCGCTGAGGAGTGGATGAACAGTTCTTTCTCCGAAATTCTGGAATCTTCAGGTGGTTGGAATTTCGAACTGAACCCTTTATTTCGATCCCTGGGGTAGAGTGTGCCATGTGTCCTCAAGGACATATGGCACAGTCTTTAAAGGCGTTGGTTAGATCCAGTGACAAACCCAAAAAGAGTGTGAGTTCAATACCCGGTTAAGGCAGTGGAGAACTTTCAGAGGGAAAATTAGCAGGAGATAACTGATAACTGACATCCATCAAACATGGCACGTGGAACTAGAACAGTCTACCCCAGGGATCGAAATAAAGGGTTCAGTTCGAAATTCCAACCACCTGAAGAAGGCCGGAGCGTACAACGGCCGAAACGTTGTGACAAATATGGCGACAAAGATGAGGAAAATGGTCCGCATAATGTAAATACTTTATATAATACTTCATTTCAGAGATATAGACAGACTCTGGAAAGGTTCAGTATAAAAATAAATAGCAACCAATATATCTATATTATTTTAATCAATGAAACATGTTTGAATGGAGATATGCTGTCTTTACATACATACATACATACATATATATATATATATATATATATATATATATATATATATATATATATATACAGGTACCTTCATGAGATTGCTAAAAAAAGAGCATAGGTTGATGAAAAAGACACCAAACTTGACGAAAATAAAATTTTAGCGTCTAAATGCTTATGCTATTATTGAGAGGAAAGATCAAAGTTTATTTTAATTATTTTAGAAAATTTTTCCTTCTTTTTAGAATATTCTAAATTTTAATTAAAAAAACCTTGTTCCTCTTTGTATCACCGGAACTAGTAAAATAACATATAAAACTTTAGCACTTTTTTTTGTATGACACACATTAATTTGGAAAATCTTGCAAAAATAAAAATAATTGTCGGATTTTAATGAACATTTCAGAAACTATTCACAAATGATGGAACTTATTATAAATATTTTTTTTTATTAAATCATGGCAGAAATATTTGTTTTCATATGTATTACCCACCTCCTAACTAATTGTACGAAAACTCTATAACTTCAATTTTGGGAAGATTAGTGATTATATTAGTTAAAAGCACAAGGCTTTGAGGAAACCAAATCATGTTTATTTTTTTTTTTTTTATTTGAACCACCTCTACCTGAAAATCATCTCTGAATTGTAACATACAAAACTCAATAAAACAAAAATATTATTTAATTTCAAAAGCTTTTAATTGCTTTTATTTATTTCAATGAACATGGACAATATTGTCTTTTTCATCCTACTATGCTCTGTTCTAAGCGATCTCATGAAGGTACCTACACACACACAGACCGTACCCAATATCTCCAATCCTCGCAGGTCTTCATTACCAAAACAAAAATCCCAAATGCGTAATTATTACAAAATTGAATAATTTTATCGTTATCGTATTAATGCAATCAACTTTAAGTAGGGAAACAGCATTGCATAAAAAAAGAGTAAATCAAAATTAAGTTGAGACGATCACACTGAAACAGGTAGATATGAACAGACTGAGATAGATAAATAGATAGATAGTAAGAGAGATATGAACAGAATGAAATACATATATATATATATATATATATATATATATATATATATATATATATATATAAACAGACTGAGATAGATAGATGGAAAGATAGATATGAATGCAATGAAGCAGAGGGATATGAATTGGCTGATATAGATAGATAGGTATGAACAGACTGAGATAGATAGATAGATAGATAGATAGATAGATAGATAGATAGATAGATAGATAGATAGATATGAAAGCAATGAGGCAAATGTGTATGAATTGGCTGGTATATATATATATATATATATATATATATATATATATATATATATATATAAAGAAATATAGTCTTAAGGTGTGCTATATTTATGGGATAAAGTGCTCAATATCAGAGATAGAGCGTGTGTAAATATAAAAGTGAACATAGAAGTCAACACTTAGAGGCGACAGTCTGTTTCATGCTATATGCAAT
>OZ010580.1:62804861-62812361 GCA_963932145.1 Acanthosepion lycidas
CAATACATTTTTATATAAACAAATTACCAGCAATGCCTATTTATAGTAAAATGACCAACAATACATTTTATCTGTAGTTGAAGGCATACAATTACGTTCAAAATATATTAAATATGTCGAACTAAACCCTTTATTTCGCTCACAGGAGTAGACTGTTCTAGTTCCACGTGCCATGTCTAATGGATGTCAGTTATCAGTTCTCTCCTGTTAATTCCCCTACCCAAGTTCTCCGCCGCTTTAACCAAGTATTGAACTCACACTCTTTGGGTCCTGTCACTGGAATAATGTAAATAGTGTGCATAATACCTCATCTCAGAAATATAGACAGATACTGAACGAAGTTAATGTTATATTATTTAAACAAGATTCCTTATTTTACTCTAAAAATAACAGGATAGCAACTAACACAATCAACAAAAATACATTTTTCTTGCGACAAATGAAATACAGTTAGAAATTGCAAATTATTTAATGAGACATTTGTTTCTGTTTATTGTTAGATAACTTCTCCACGGCAGGTGAAATATTTGTCAATGACAGTAGCAAAGCGCCATCCAGGTGATCATCACCCAACTTTGTTCTTAAACGACTTTTAATATATTTCATATTTGACAAAAAAAAAGTTGGTCACAGTCATATGTACTTCCAAATAAAGATACCATTTTCGCATTATTCAATAGGCTTTTATATTTTCCGCTTGTAAAAAAATATTTCTGGTAGAAGTCAGCTATGGATTTGGAATTAAAGTTTGATTTTAAAAAAAATCGCCACATTGTTAGTCAATTAACTCTAACTGATATTTTCTGCCACTTGCTCCGCAAATTAATTAGATAATTAGTGTTCAGGTTTTAAGTTGGCGGGCCGGACCAAAATCCTCCACGGACCGGATGTGGCCCAGGGGCTGCCGACCCCTATTCTAGAAGATGCTTTTTTCTGACCACGACATTCTTAACTTCTTCAAGTCTTGAGCTAACCGTTATCTTTCCCACATATATTCCTGAGATGCGCTTCTTACCTCTTAATTTTGCCGCTTGTAAAACAACCACTTTCACTAACCCTCTACCATGACTCGCTCTTGGGTCTTGTATAGGATGAAAATTATTAACAAAAAACAAAAAAAAACCCTCAAAAATCAAGACAACCAAAAAACAAAAGAAAATATATAGCTCATTTAACTAAATGCAAAAAACAAAGATATAATCAATTTCTTAAATTTTCACGCCAACAAAATCGAAAGGAACACTTATCAATAATAGAAAACGTTTGAATACTTTAAAATGGCTTATTAATAAATAAACACGCACACACGCATACCTGCATATATATGGTGTCATAATCACAATTGAAAAAAAAGTACTTTTTGCCGACACGTTTCATCTTCCGACTTCAGCAAGACAAACAATAAAAGACAAATTGATAGAAATCTTTATCCACATTATACTGTCTTATCCACAGAATTATTCTGAGAAATTTATTTATATTGTCGATATGGAAAGCAAAAAACAAACTCTTAGTATAAAGGAACTTACCATTAAGCAGTAAGAGGCTTAGGCAAGAGCGTCACTCTTTTTTAAATTTTGTATGTAATGTAAATATAACAACAAAACATTTCCTTTTCATTGCCTTGATAAAGTCGGAACACGACACGCGTCGGCAACAACTAAGATTTTTTCCAATTGTGATTTTTATACCAATTTGTCTTAGCCACAGAATTATTCTGGGAAATTTGACTATATATATATATATATATATATATATATATATATATATATATATATATATATATATATATATATATATATAATGAAATGGATTAAGTTCGACAGTTATTTAATATATTTTCTGTTTATACGTTATTTTTATAGATATAATTTTTAAGTAAATGGTCTGTTTTTTAATCAAAAATATTATATATATATATATATATATATATATATATATATATATATATATCAGGTTGGTGCAAAAATAATGACGTAATAATGTCGTTTTTTGACGTTAAAAATACGTCAAAAAACGACATTATTACGTCATTATTTTTGCACCAACCTAATATATGTGTGTGTGTAAGTAATATAATTTCTTTTTGAATTTGCAGGTCTGATGAATTGGATCGTGATTACGATTCCAATGTAATAAATTATAACCATGGACTATTTGTGTTTGAGCCTTTTATATTATATTCTTACTCTGTCCTGGGCATTGAGTTCTACCTGGATTCTATCCTCTTGGGAATATATATATATATATATATATATATATATATATATATATATATATATATATATATATATTGTGAGAGAAAGAAAAGAAAAAGCGAAAAACAGATAGATAGATAGATAGATATGACCAAATTTGAATAAGTAATTATATAATTTACTTCAAGTGTTATTAGAATTAAAAGATTTGAGAAGCTTTTGTGAGTTTGAACGGACTATAACGCAGACTTTCCAATGTCTCCTGTATAGAAACAGCTATTCCCACCATACTGTTGCCCTTATTAATTTGTATTTACTCAGAAAAAAAAGTATTTTGTATTTACGTCTGTTTGTTTGTTGGTTGGTTGTTTTAGCGGGCCTTAAACTCATCTCACACCTCAAATGGAACTCGTACATACAATCCACTGATAAAGAGGCTGTAAAAAATGTTCAGTTCCCCCTACATCTCCAGTAAGTACCTGACACTTCCTGCTATCTTCTACCATTACAAGGGCCATATCATGCCTGAAATTGGAACACCGCTTTCATAAAAGAGCGGCATAGTCTTGATAGAATCCAAAAGTGTCCCCGCGTTCTTCAGGGTTGCAAATTATTTTCCACTGTACAACCTCTTTCTGAAAGGTCTTTCAGAGTCGTCGCAAGATTCTTGCTGATCTATCGCTATTTCCACGGAAAGTGTTCAAATATTCTACATTGCTTAGTTCTACTAGTTCTTAGCTAACATCCAACACGCCTCCAACATTATAGCAAACCACCCTCATTCCCTTCATTAGAGTGATGTAAAAACCACCCGTGCAGTTTCTTCCCGCGAGCTACTGCTCTGTAGAACCAACTCCCAAGAGGGTTTCTTTCCCGATCACTAAAATGATCAAGTCTAGGATTAACCGTTATCTTCCCCACATATCCTCATAAACTGCGCGTTTTAATTTGTAACCCTTTATTTCGAGTGGCTCCCGGGCCTTGTATAGAGTGAAGGTCACTACCAAAATCTAAATATATACGCAATTTTATTTTATTTTGTGGAGCAATAATGTTTTTAGTAATACAAGCCTTGCTAAATTAAATTAGCTGGTGGAGGAGAAGAAATAAGTGTGTATATAACGAACCTAACTGGAAACTGAAGTCGGCTCTCCGATTAACAATTTATAGCCATTATCCATTATATTATTTTAGTGCAAAAATAATGACGTGATAATGTCGTTTTTTGACGTATTTTTTCACATCAAAAAACGACATTATTACGTCATTATTTTTGCACCAACCTAATACCACGCAAACATCCAAAGCTTACAACAGCTGAAATTCCCAAGCGGTTACCAATCTAGTTACTGACTAGGTGCGACCTTGCTTAACTACGGTGGTCGTATGGTGTTTCAACGTGATGTCTTCGTAAGCTGTTGTGTTTATGTCTTTCGTGTTATAAAATGTGACACTTTCAAAACACGTTATTAGTAATTTTTAATAAGGTTAGATATCTCAATTTGAAACTATTTTTCACATATAAATATATCTGGAATATTTTACAAAGCTCGATCTTTGAAACATTTTTGTGGAAACTTTTGACTAGAGTAATAAAATCGCAGAAAGTTACTATATACATAGTCCGAGTGTGTTTAGATGATTTTAATTACAGAAAATATTGAATAAAAAACATTTTTTTTTTTACGGAGATCGAACCTGTTTACGCCTCTCTACAAGACACATTTATTAAACATCGCCACTTCCTTGCATCAACACTCATTGAATTGCTTAACGACAGTAGTTACAACACAAATATTTCCCTTGTCTATAGTACTAATATTTCTGTTTGTGTGTGTGAATTAATAAAGAAATGCGGGAGGGTAATAGAAAACTATAACACCAAGAAAAGAGACCACGAAAGTCAGTAAATAGGAAGGAATATTAGCAAATAGACAGACAGAAAAATAGATTATTAAGAAACAGATAGCTAGCTAACGTAGACGATAGATACGAGCAGTCGTAACTAGCAATATATATATATATATATATATATATATATATATATATATATATATATATATATATATATATATATATATATATATATATATATATATATATATATATGTATGTATGTATGCATGTATATATGTCATTCGCAGACAGTACTGTTTCGCTGTATGACAGCTCTTCAGTGCGACTAGACATCCGAAAGCCGAAAGCCAGAATCGAAACCCGACATGAGACTCTTGCAATGAAAGTATATATATATATATATATATATATATATATATATATATATATATATATATATATATATATATATATATATATATATGTAGTGTGAGTATATATATATATATATATGTGTGTGTGTGTGTGCAATTTTTATACATACAAAACAAGCACGATATGATTACGCACATACACAGAGACGCGCACACACGACCAAAAACACATGTGTACACACACACACACACACACACACATATATATATATATATATATATATATATATAAATTCATTCAAGCATACTTCGTTGAATAATCTATGTCTATTCTAATTTCTTCCTCACAAATTCACAAATATATATATATATATATATATATATATATATATATATATATATATATATATATATGTGTGTATGTATGTATGTATGTATGTATGTATAAGTGTGTGGGTGTGTTTGTGTGTGTAAGGCTAATGGGTAAATAATCCAGTAAGTTAGTTTATGTATTAATAATGTCTTTAAAGTTTTTTTTATACTCTTGTATACGAAGGAAAAAGAATATATAAACCATATATATCTATATGGTTTGTATGCGTACATATATATGTATGTGTGTGTGCGCGTGTGTTTGTGTATGCGTATGTCTGTATGCAAACCATATACATATATATGGTTTGTATATCTGCATATATATATAGCTGGTATATATAAAGTTATTAAGCGAAGGTAGTAATTGATCTGACGAAACCAGCTTGCTAATCATTATATCACGTTGACTATAATATATATATATATATATATATATATATATATGTGTGTGTGTGTGTGTGTGTGTGTGTATGTGTGTGTGTATACATATATATATATATATTATATATATATATATAATTATTTATTTAAAAATATGATTCCAACACGCTACATAAGAGTTCTCATGGTTCAAAACAAGAGCCGAAAACGTCAATATAATTATTTGAATTATAATTATATTTATGCTCTACTTTTGTATTGAGTACTATTTTTTTAAAATAATAACAAAAATACTAAAGAACTTTGGATTATTTACCTAACCAGTTCTTTCCTATTTTCTATATATTTTCACACACACACACACACACACACACACACATATATATATATATATATATATATAAGCAGCATAACTTATTCAATCATGCTTGGTAGAATAACCTAGGCAGATTGCCTCTATTTTTATTTTAATCCTCTCAACTTCGCGGATCAATTTCTTAGTGCTGTTACAAAACTGATTACGAAAGACGCTGTAGTTTTAGTTATTTCTTTTATTTTACCAAGTGGAATCAGTGGGGGTTATATTAGTACTTATGAGTTTTTTTAAGATTTTTATCTTGTTTGTATTTAGTGTATTTGACTGTGGTAGGTTGATATGTTTAGTGTTATCAGAGGAAATAGTATGTTATTTTTTACTTATGTTAATATTTTTTATAGCTCGTCTAATTTGTTCGTTAACAATGTAATTAGGAAAGTCACTATTAATGAAAGTCTGTTTAATGCTTTTTAATTTCGCGCGGAATTTTTTTTTTTTTTTCGTGGATTTAAATTTTGCACGGTTTATTAAATTTTGTATAATCGCTATTTTGTGATAGTCAAGGCATTCACTTTTATAGTTGAGAGTGCATGTGTTTATGCTGGATATATATTTTTATATGGAGAGACAGTAAATGTATTATTATTGGTGTCTATCAATATATCAAAAAAAGGTATTGTCTTATTGTGAAGTTCATATGTGAGCTCAAGAACGAAGATTTTTGGAAGATTTTTTTTTAGTTTTTATATTTTCGTCTGTTTTTAACTTAGATGAGAATATCATCTACATATCTTAGGTAGATCGAGGGTTTTAGTGGTATTAAGTATCTTATTTTCAAGGTTAGTCACATAGAAGTTACTAAATCTTTGTCCTAGAACTGCACCCATGGAAACGCCATTACGTTGTACATATATGTTATTTTGATTGCTATCTTAAAAACACTTATAAGTACTAATATATACCCCACTGATCCCAATAAAAATATTAAAACTAATTATATCCTGTAGTAAATTTAGTATAACCAATGTAATCATCCGCAATAACTCTTCTCCCTCAAATAATGATTTGCAAAAGGCCAACATTGTATATCAATTTAAATTTCTTTTGGGAGATTATATCTGTGACAAAAAGTAAATATATATGTTGGTTTCACAACAACAACACTATCAAGATGGCCTAATCTAGACATGTTAGATTCAAGTTATATTGCACAATATTTTTTAAAAATTCTTGCCCATATTCACGTTTTAGAGAAATAGTAATCGACAATACAAGTATACTCTACCATGAAAATGAAAAACAAAAACTTCAAATTCTCGAAGCGATCTATATAAAAAATAAAATCAACACTAAATAAAATGAATTATGATTATAGCATGAGTGTTTTAGAATGCCTATAAAAGCAAAGTTTGGGATTGCTCAAATTGTGAAAAAAGAATTTTGTTTTAAAACTTTTTCGAAAAATTTAGGTTGAATATTTTAAAGCTTTAATAATAAAGAAATAAATGAAGTTATATCCTTACTATATTCTTCACGTAAATTGACTTGATAAAATAAAAAAGAATCAAAAGTACGGCGTCGTTCTTACTCAGTTTTGAAACAGCACTAAGAAACTGATATGTGAATTTGTGAGGAAGAAAATAAGAATAAATAGACATAGATTATTCAACGAAGTATGCTTGAATGAATTTATATATATATATATATATATATATATATATATATATGTGTGTGTGTGTGTGTGTGTACACATGTGTTTTTGGTCGTGTGTGCGCGTCTCTGTGTATGTGCGTAATCATATCGTGCTTGTTTTGTATGTATAAAAATTGCACACACACACACACATATATATATATATATATATATATATATATATATATATATATATACACTCACACTACATATATATATATATATAAGTGTGTGGGTGTGTGGGTCCAATATATATATATATATATATATATATATATATATATATATATATACACAGAGAGAGAGAGAGAGAGAGAGAGATAGAGAT
>OZ010580.1:62819861-62842361 GCA_963932145.1 Acanthosepion lycidas
CATAGATTATTCAGTTAAAAGGAAAAATAAAAGGCTCCATGATAAAGGTTAAAAGTATAGCCAGACATTCACAATATTTTCACAACTTCTACCTTATTTATGTCCATAAAAAAAGAAAATTAGAAGAATAAAAAAAATAATTAAATAGCAAAATTTAACCGCAGTACGGTCGTTTAGAATGATACTGTAAGGTTGAAACCAAGGTAGCGGATTCAACTGACCTCCTGATTTTTAAAGTATATACATATATATATATATATATATATATATATATATATATATATATATATATATGTATGTGTGTGTGTCTGTTGGTCTCTTTGGGCTTTAGAGGTATATATGCAAATATATATATGTGTGTGTGTGTCTATACAGGGAAAGTTATAGAAATTTACAGATGTTAGCATATATAGCCACACACACACTCCTATATAATACAATATACGTAAGATAATATCTATAATATAATATGAATAATATAACAGGTAAGGATGAAGATCAAAAGAAAGAGAAACATACATCGCTAGAGCTTATATATACATACATATATCTGTTGATAATTCCAATTATATATATATACATATATATATATATATATATATATATATATATATATATATATATATGTATACATACATACATATATATATATTTATATATATATATATATATATATATATATATATACATATATATATATATATATATATGTGTGTGTGTGTGTGTGTATAGGTATTAACGTAGGCTATATATTCATGGAAAAATCTGTTCAATATCAGAGATAGAGCGTATGCAAATCTAAATGAGGACAATCAGGTCAACGCAAAGTGGTGACAGTCTGACTCATGCTTGAACGCAATCTTCCGGCCATGTGTGTCGTGTGCGTGGCTTGAAGATAGCGTTGAAGCATGAAACGGTCGATTCAAGCGTGAAAAATGTGCGTATGCGTGTTTGTACCCGCCGAGCTCACTCACAAGCACGCACACACACAAACATATATATATATATATATATATATATATATATATATATATATATATATATATATATATATATATATATATATATTAGGTTGGTGCAAAAATAATGACGTAATAATGTCGTTTTTTGACGTTAAAAAATACGTCAAAAAACGACATTATTACGTCATTATTTTTGCACCAACCTAATATTTATATATATATATGTGTGTGTGTGTGTGTTTATAATATATATTGTGTAACATATTTATATTATCTAGAAAGGTAGATTGAGAAAGACAGAGAGACAGAGAGAGACAATGACAGAAAATAAGAAAATATAAATTTATAGAATTTAGATGAGTTTTTCAAGAGTGAAATATATCAAATAATATAATATATAATAAATCGCATAGAGTAGAAGTGAGAACACTGATAACAGTCTGGTTGACATCCCATTATCTATCTATCTATCTATCTATCTATCTATCTATCTATCTATCTTGAATTGATAGTATCTATCTATCTATCTATCTATCTATCTATCTATTTAAGATTGGTAGTATCTATCTATCCGTCTTCATTTATTTTCAGGTCAGTACGCTTCTCCTTCAAATATCGTGACAGGCCAGTGACGAGACATTATTGATTGCCTTCATAGCTTTTCCAGTTATTTGTTATTTGTTCGAAGCAAACGTAAATTGCCTCTGTCCACGGAAACTGAGCGACTTACTTTTACGCCATCAGTGCATGTGCACGTGCGCGTGCAAACACACACACACACACACGCACGGAAACGAATGCGCACGAATGCACACACGCACACGCGCGCGCGATCGCGCATCGATATATTCAGGGTCGCTGAAAAATTCTGTCTTGTGTGAAATTTCACAGTTTTCTAATAATTTTACGAAATGACAAAACAAAAGAATTTTTTTCGCAATCAGGTTATTAAATTTTCAGCACACCTTAATATATATATATATATATATATATATATATATATATATATATATAGATAGATAGATAGATAGATAGATATCATCAGAATTTTTATCTGAAATTTCACTGAATGATGATAGTTCTATGTGAATAATATTCATGACAGAATTAAGTTCTTTGACAAAAAGGGATATTGTATTGAATGTTTCTAAATCATTCATTTAGACGTGTTTATATGTGAAAGATATCTATCTATCTATCCATCTATCTATCTATCTATCTATCTATCTATCTATCTATCCGTTCAGTGAGAGAGAGAGAGAGAGTGAGAGAGAGAGAGAGAGAGAGAGAGAGAGACCAAGATAAAAATCATTCCACCACAAAAATATAAGTTTTGGCCATGTGCGAGTACATCTGTGTGTGTGTGTACACGTACGCGCGGACACACACACAAACACACATATGTATGTGTATAATTTTGGTCTATGTGTGTATATGCGTGCATATATACATGTATATATATATATATATATATATATATATATATATATATATATATATATAAATAATTATATATATCTATATATATATATATATATATATATATATATATATACATATATATATATATTGAGAGAGCGAGAACTGTTGTAAGAAAAGGGCACGTGTTGTGTATATGTGTGTGATGCGTGCGTGTATGTGTGTGTGTGTGCGCGGGCGCGCGTACGAAAGATTTGCGAAAATCCGATAAAGAAGTAAAAAAACAAAGACCACACACAGTTATAAACTAACAGTGTGTACTTTGCGGATGTCCTTTTCAGTATGAAACTGCTGAGTGATTGTACTCGTAAAGAAATAAATTAATCGATATTTGAAGACGTATTGTCATAGCGTCTGGGTTGTCATGTTCGTCTTCACGAACGGGTGCTGAAATATTCTCGTCCCAACGCACACACACACACACACAAATAGCCAAAGATTTTATTTTTGTGGTCGTGTGACTTGTCAGTCAGTCTAAGAATTTTTTTTTTTTAACCACGTCTAGTACAAAACACATATACACATATACATATGTGTGTATTTGTGGGTGTAATATCCATTTTCTTTCGATTCAGCGATGTATCTATCTATGACTATCATTCTCTCTTTATGAACTGATAGACAGATAGAGAAGTAATTCTCACACGCATACAAATCGCAATTAATGATTTATCTATAAAGAAACACACACGCAGACATTCAGTATAATCACCCCTTTAATTTACGTCAGTCATTATTCACTGAAATTCCAGGTCAATGTTCTGATATCTCTGTTGCAGCCTACTAATTTACTGCCAATATATATATATATATATATATATTAATATTATGAAAGGGACAAAGTCCGACAATTATTTTCAGACATCTTATGTTTATATATTATTTTTATAGATACAAATATTTAAGTAAATAATCTGTTTATAATAAACAGCATTAAACAACATTCACCGGCCTGAATGTCCGAGAAATTTGCACAGAAAATATTCGTCATTCGACAAGATTCAAACCTGTATCCTATACATATAGTATACAGGTTCGAATCCCGTCAAAGGACGAATATAGGATACAGGTTCGAATCCTGTCGGAGGACGAATATTTTCTGTGAAAATTTCTCGGACATTCAGGCCGGTAAATATTGTTTATTATAAACAGAGCATTTACTTAAATATTTGTATCTATAAAAAGAATGTATAAACATATATATATATATATATAAGTGTCTGATGGTAAAACGAATGAAGAGCGGGAAATTTTCATAGAAATCTGAGGATCTTTCAGCACCTTTCCTATATCTATCTATCTATGCATATAGATATATAAAAGATGATCACTACTGACCGGTGAGATCGATCTTTTGTTATGTGATTTGTACTTGTGGCCTTGTGCCAGCCTAATCCAAATAAATCGTTATCGCTGCTGCTGAGTTCACATCCACTATTCGGTCACGAGAAACGTTCAGCAAAGGTTTGATTTTTTCGTATGGAGTAATTCAGAGGTACATCTCTGCTTCGTACAAACTTTCATGTCAGACTCGTTTTACCAGAACGTTATCTACATTAAGGCAAAAAAAGAATGATAGCTTGGAAAATTATGCCTGTATAAGCATATCACATACGGAGCCTCACCCCTATATATATATATATATATATATATATATATATATATATATATATATGTGTGTGTGTGTGTGTGTGTGTGTGTGCGTGTGTGTGCTGAAAGTATATCAGCGCAATCAGGAAGCACTTTCCCACAAAAAATTTATTTTGAAAGGTTTTTTTTCTCTCACCCAATCTAATGTTTGGGGAGATTTTGAGAAGTGGATGAGGCGCAGCAATTTTCTGAAATCCCTAATCCATCCATCCATCCATCCATCTATCTATCTATATATATATATATGTGTGTGTGTGAATGTGCATATCTATTAGGTTGGTGCAAAAATAATGACGTAATAATGTCGTTTTTTGACGTATTTTTAACGTCAAAAAACGACATTATTACGTCATTATTTTTGCCCCAACCTAATAATTATCATATCCATTATTATATGTGTATTTATAAATCCCGTTTTCATTTTAGTCCGTTGGTTAATAACTAAGCGTGCACAAATATCTCTCGCCAGTTCAATCCTTTCCGTGTGATCAAATTTAAAAAAAGAAGATCTCTACCCGAAACTATTTTGATCATGTTCATTTAAGATACTCTTTTTATTTCGTGTTTAAACCCTTGTAAATGTATGATATAGGTGATCTGTATATCTTCATGACATATTAGGGAAATTCAAAGGTTTACAACATCACGCTTTGTCAATATCAAAGCCTGAAACAATTCAATGCCCGATATCGACCGATGTTTTGAAAATCGCCATTCTGTTTCTTCCTCTATGTAACGTGTCTTTTCAAGACATGGGTGATTATCGTTCTCCATAAATCACCATTAAAAACGTTTAAGATCCCAGTCTTAACAAGCTCTTTGGCATTACCGTCAGTTTCATGATAAGTTCGAACATCACATCACATGCCGGTGCAAATGGTAAACTTGAAACAGTGTAATAGGGGTTTGTCAAGATTTTAAACGTTTTTAAAGTTGATTTTCGAAACACAGTTATATATATATATATATATATATATATATATATATATATATATATATATATATATATATATATATATCAAAATGAGAGAAAGTACAGATGGGGTATAATTTCATTGTTCATAGCATTTTCTTTAAAAAAAAGTGCTCTCTCTCTCCCTCTCCCTCTCCCTCTCTCTCTCTCTATATATATATATATATATATATATATATATATATATATATATATATATATATATATTGATGCTTACAAATTTTAGCTAAGTCTGACACAAGGATGGAAAGCTGACTGGTAGATTTCCATTCAAACGTGTATGTTACCTAAATATTCAATAGTGACAGAATCTGTAGCTATTTGGTCAGACTGGCTACGTCTGGCGCAAGGCAACGATGTAAGAATGTAACAGCCTTAGTTTAATGAGAAAAAAGGAAATAATATTTGAGCATCCAATGAGGGTTAACATTAATTTTAAAACTCTCGCTTTAGATATTTAAGAATATTATCTCTGTTTGGCACAGGGCCACGGAGGCTGAGACCTAAAAGAGAAGAGAATTTAAACTATATATATATATATATATATATATATGCAAATACCAGATTCGTAGATATAAATTCTGTACATATGCGTGTAGTTTATTTAAAGTGGAACGCGGACAGACAAGAGTGACAGAGATGCACAGAGAAAGAGAGAGAAAGAGAAAGAGATAGATAGATAGATAGAGATAGAGAGAGAGAGAGAGAGAGAGCGAGCGAGAGAAACAAAGCATAAGACAAGGAGATGCCGCGTTGGTAGAGTAACTTGTTTTCAGTGTCACTGAATTCAACTACAGATATTTATTAGGTTGGTGCAAAAATAATGACGTAGTAATGTCGTTTTTTGACGTTAAAAAATACGTCAAAAAACGACGTTATTACGTCATTATTTTTGCACCAACCTAATAGTAAACCTAATTTAGTCTGGCACAAGGTCAGATGTATGGAGTACTCAGTGATGGTCGTACTAGCTTTAGTAGCAATAGTCTGCTAGATTTGATTTTAAGAATGACATTACCAGTTTGCACGCATTTACTGAAGCTAGCCTCATCTGACACAAGGCCAAGGGGAGTGACTTTATCGCTACATTTGTAATTCTCTTTTTGATGAGTTTAATTTCTACAGCAGAAATTATGGCTATTAAATTTTGTTTCGAATAGTACCCCTTAGAATCAAGTTCACTATAATAATTTCCTATAGCAGGCGCCTTCATGATGTCCTGTTTTATATATACGTACGTTGATGACATTACGTGTTTTGTGGCTGGGCGTTTCATGGGTCTCATTACAATAGTGATGATAGCGCGTTAAAAATATTAAAATCTGTACGTATATATGTGGATGTTTACATTCAAAACACACTGTGTACATATGTGGATTTTTATGCGCACTCGTATTTTTTGTGTGTATCGATACACATTGTCGTTGTCATTTAAATATATATATATATATATATATTAAGGAATCTCCACTATTATGCAATGTGTGTGTATGTGTGCGCTCGCATAACCTAGAGATGTTTTCTAGCCTGACACAAAGCCACAATTATAGTACACTCATTGGTAAGTATGAGAGAAGCTATCTTTCTAACAATTACTGTACGGCTGATGACAAGAGTCCTTAGAAAGGCTTACGTCTTGGCGTGTATATAGATGCGCTTGTTTCTTTGTATGTTTTCGTTCTTGTGTGGTTATGTGTCTGTGTGTGCATGGTTTGAAATACCTCTTTGCTGGTGTAAGCACACGTGTGTATATTAAATCTCATAGAGATGTATAGACGAATGTATATTTGTGTGTATAATTGTATATTTCAGATTGGTCGTAACAGTAAAATATTGTGTCAGTTAAAAAAAATATATATTTGTTTTTATTGAATTAATGTGCGCTGACATATATATATATATATATATATATATATATATATATATATATATATATATATATATATATATATATATATATATATATATATGAACAGTAAAGTTTGCTTGGTGGCTATGCTAGTTACGCGATTCCCGCCAATATCAGAATTGAAAGACAGGTTCGAATTTCAGTTGAAGCTTGGTTTAGGAATGATAATTTTCAAATCAAATAGGCGTTTTTAACTATTTCTAATAATATTATTCGCCCTGTACAAGGCCCAAGAGCCACTTGAGGGAGAGGATTAGAGAGTAAGAAGCAAGTCACAGCTTATGGGGATATTGGGAGAAAACGGTTATCCCTAAACTTGGAGGAAGTTTCCTCTTGGAAATTTGATGCAAAAAGTAGAGGTTTTGTGGGAATCTACATCTAACCAACTGACTACAATGGAAAGGAGGGGGTTCGCTACAATGTGTGTGTCATGGCGTGAAGGTCCTAGCCGTGAAGGTTAGAACTGATGGAACAAAGGAATATAGTTCGTCTGAACATTCTACAAATTGATATAATGGCGCAATACATTCTTCCTCACGTTACCCACGCTCACATTTGTTCACATGTCACCCACACCCTGACCGAACTAAGGTAAATAAATATCTATGGAAAGTAAATTCGGACAGTTTATTTCAAATATCTATCTATAGGCGTTCGTATCTGTGTGCTGACTAAAGATATAGACAATAAGCAGTATGAATAAGCAAAGTAGATGTGTGCGTGTATGTGTGTGCGTGTGTGAGAGTGTATGCAGAATCTGAGAAATATATGTGTGTGCATAAGAGAGGGAGAGAGAAAGAGAGAGTAAGAGTGAACTATTCCAAATAAGGGAGGGAGTCAGTGCGAACATTTCGCTGGTCCCTTGATGCTCGGCGCTTGCGGGTATCTGCGCTGTCTTTCACTATTCTTTCTTTCTTTCTTTCTTTCTTTCTTTCTTTATTTATTTATTTATTTATGCGTTATTTTCTTTCTTTCTTTCTTTCTTTCTTTTTCTGAAGCCTCGCGTCATACAGCATAAGACCAAATGTGACTGGGCAAATGGAGAGAAGGAGTCTTATATAATATCAATCTTCCGAATGGGCAGGGCTTGCCTGCCTGGAAAATCAGAATTAAATATTCAAGCTTTTTCGCCTCTGCTTGAACACCCACCTGGAAAATATTTAAATTTCTGGGAACTCTCCTCCTCTTTCTTTATACACCTCCCACTAATATATATATATATATATATATATATATATATATATATATATATATATATATATATATTTTTTTTTTTTTTATCTGTATATTTCCATATAAATATATCTGAAATTAAATATCCAGTCCTCTCTCTCTCTCTCTCTCTCTCTCTATATATATATATATATATATATATATATATATATATATATATATATATATATATATATATATATACCATTTAAAATGTAAATGTTTATAGGGAATGTGTGTTCAATATCAGAGACAGTCTTTATAGATATAAATTCTACAGATACACGAATCAACATTACATGATGACTGTCAGATTAACACTTCAAATCGCTCATTAGATTTAATCGGCAGAGTGCATTTAGACGTAAAACATATATATCACAAAATATGATATATATATATATATATATATATATATATATATGTCTGTGCGTGTGACTTGTTTCATTCTTTTAAATAGTATGATTTGCATCTACCGACTTATCAAGTCGGGAGTCATCATGAAGAAAAGGTGTTCTTCGACAGAGTTAAAACCTAAAAACGGTTTTTACTAAATATTCGCTCTGATTATGATCATTTATTTTATCGTATAATAGAGTATATATATATATATATATATATATATATATATATATATATATATATATATATATATATATATTATGAGGAGAGTGTTTAAAAGTTCACGTCTCGATCAATGATGGCATTTAAATCAAATTCTGATGCTAAATAATGATGATTATTTTTGAGAATCGGATTCGGTCAAGAAGTTTCCGTCACCGTGTCTTACAATCTGAAAGGCATATATGTGCGCCACTTTGGGTAAGTTACTGTTCAGCGGTATGTGTTTGAAAATGACAACTCAGCCGTTCCAGGTATAGACGTACCGGCAGCTGACACATTGTACATGACAGATAAAAATAAAAAGGTACTTAGGTGCGGTATGGGCATCAAGTAGCAACACATACATGGGAGTCAAGTTTGCTATATGCTTAGGAAAGGGACAGAATTTTCTTTCGCAAGAATTTTTATTGAAATAATGAAATTCCGCCTTTAAGTTCTAATCTCCAGGGACCAAGTTTTCTTTACCCTGGCCATGGATGGCCCGAAACCCTCAGATAAGACAGGTAAATCTGTACATATGTGTATAAATACACCTGTTATGAACAGTATATAAATGCTATACAATCTGAAAAGTAATACATACATATATATATATACATATATATATACGCATGTTTCATTAAAAACGACAGACAAGGTACTACGGTTAAGCTTTTTATTTAATTTTTCTTGTGTTCTAACAAGAGCTTTCTTTTCTGGACAAAGGGTGTGTAAAAACTGTCCAAATGTTTTATATTTCCGAGCGTTTTCGGCTATACCTTTAGCCATTATCAAGGATGATTCGATTTTCAGCTTAATTGAGTGTGTGCCTTCTGTGTATGTCTTAGTGTGTGGTAGGGATGTTTTTAATTTCCGAATACGGTTAGAACATTGTGGCTTTGTTCGTAGTTAATATTGTTAAGAGTTGGCTTTTTCTTTTTTTATTATTAAAGCTTCCATTACTTTTAGACTTTTTTTGCAGGTGGATGCAGTTAATATATTTGTGTTTTCTACTAGTATGTTCCTAATGGAATCAGGTAAATCTGTGTGTGTGTTATTAACTACGAACAAAGCCACGATGTGCTAACCGTATTCGGAAATTAAAAACATCCCTACCACACACTAATACTTTTTTTTTTACTAAGTCAAAATTGTTGCGTTCATCATATATCAAGCTTTTAACTAATAATGTGAAATAGTTTTTTCTTAATTTAAGAAATATTTAGACATTCCAAGTTACCTCCCTTGGTGTTTGCATGTGTGTCTCCATGATAAAATTTAAAAATTGTACAGTACATAACCGTAGCATTTTTCACTTCAGACGTAAAAATTTAATCTTCAGATCAACACAACAAATTTTGACCTTGTCCGGCGAGCAGGTCACTAATTTAATGCCTTACTAGGTAAATATTAATTCGCTTTGTTCTGTCCCCAAGTCTTGGTATATTTTAACACCATTTGTTGAAAAAAAATTACATTATCTTTTCTGAAGGTGTGTCGGCCGAAAGGTAGCTAAAATTTTAATCGTCTTGATACTTTTATATCTTTTTTTATGAATAAAATATGATTAATTTTTAAAAGATCATTTTATCCTGGTGTGGCAATAATAATCTGTTTATATATATATATATATATATATATATATATATATATATATATATATATATATATATATATATATATATATACACACACATTTCATTGAATACGACAGACAAGGTGCTTTTGTTTAGCTTTTTTTATACAATTTCTCATGCAATCTAATGATTTTTTTCTTTTCGGATGATAAATTATATAATAACTGTCCGAATGTTCTTTTTATCCGTGCGCTTTCGGCTATACATTTAGCCATTTTCAATGATTAAAAATTTTAACTGTTAAATAAAAAAAACAGTTTTTGTATGTATGTTTCATAAAATGTTTTCATTTTTCAAAACACGGTCAAGATATTATGTCCATGTTCAAAGCTAATATTATTAAGTGTTGTTTTTTTTGTTTTTATTAATAAGGCTTCCATTATTTTTAGTCTTTTTTTTTTTTGCATGTAGATGATGCTATTATATTAGTGTTGTCAGCAAGTATGTTACGAATTGTGTCCGGTAGGTCTCCATGAATATTTAAATGAGATCTAATTGATCTATGGTCAGATATATATATATATATATATATATATATATATATATATATATATATATATATATATATGAACAGTAAAGTTTGCTTGGTGGCTACGTTCATAGCAATAACAAATATAGTTTTACGGTGGGAATAAAATGTAAATATGGAGTGGTGACAGTCTGTTTCAAACTCGAAAGATGGCCTGAAAATCACCTTCAAGCATAAAACAAACTCCTTGTTCAATAACTGGTAATGGATTAATAATTCCGTATCGTGACACAGTGATTTAAAGAAATTTTTTATCAGAAGTTCTCACTATTTCGATCCATTAAGTTAATAAATAAATCAAGTGCATTGACAACGGAAAAATAATCTGAAAATTAATCATTTTGTGTAAATCCTTTCTACATTATTAGGTAAGGTTAACCTAGCCTAACGACTTAGTTGTAACTTAAAAGGCGCTTGAAATTTCTAGGTCGCCCAACGAGAAAAGAACATTTAGAGAGTTTAACACTCACAAGATATACTAAAGATAAGTGAGAACAGAGGGAAAGATCGTGTATACTACCTAACAAACTTGGGTAAATAGATGGCGTAACATCGACTGGGGGATAGTAAGAGGCCAAACATTGCTTAGAGTTACAAATAATATGAAATTGTGAAGAACTATGGTTACTTACAAAAAGAAATTAAGTTAGTGGATTTAACGACATTTCAATCCATGTTGGGTCATTCCATGCAGAAATTGCTCCATCGTTTATCATGTCCTGTCGGCTGGGGCTTCAGAATAAAATCGACTGCACCTCTGCAGAGGGGCAAGACCACCAATCAGTGAGGCGCCCTGGATATCACGATAAACTACATCCATCAGTAAGGCCTCTTATTGGGAAGTTTTAAGGAGCATAGAACCACTACTTATTTGCTGGTGTTTCCAGATCCACCCTAACACGTAAGGGTAGCACCTGTTAGGGGCCCGGCTATGGGCAAATAGTAAACCCCTAAACTGGGTACAAAACACTATGAAAGTATAAAAATAGGTTTTAATACCTGTAATACATTTTTTGAAAAAGAAAAATATCACCAGCAATAAAAATCTTGTCGGCATTAAATAACTTATTTAGGTTAATATTTCGTTTCTCTTTTCCAGAACGATATACCTAAGTCTTTCAGCCTAAAAAAAAAAAAAAAAAAAAAAAAAAAAAAACACGGCATAAATAAATTTAATGTCAACTTTTCAAATTTTTCATCATTAGGTTTCGAGTTTATTACGAAAATGGGACATGAAGATACTTTAGCGAAAAGTTAGCTTCCAAAAACTAATGCAAAATTTTAAGAAAAAGGAAATATTTTTTTGGAAAGCAGGAAACCAGTATTTGACTGTTATTTAATAAAAACCCTCCTATCTGCCAGTGAAAACTGGCCAGCTTCCCCACGGGTGAAGAAGAGACTTGAGGTACCGAAGATGTAACTCGACAGGAGGCTGCTGAGAATATCATGGACAGAACACGTGAGAAATGACGAAGTTTTAAGGAAAATGTCAACAAAAAAAAAAGATTTATTTGAGTTAGAAACAGTTAAAATTTCTGAAGTACATAATAAGAAATGTGAACTTGGAGAATTTGACACTCACAAGAACTTACTGTAGAGTCTCCAGTATGTACTATGAGTTAGAAACACAAGCTTGTTTACACAATTTGTCTACAGTGTAGACAATGAGCTTGTGTAAATGTATAGCAGAGCATGAACTGGGAGGAGAATACAAGGTCCAAATAGCTTAGTGCTGCAACGAATAGGAAGTCGTGGAAAAACATGATCGCCTTCTCCCTGAAGGCAAAATGCTAATATGTACCTATGCATAAAACGTCTAAAGAAAATTTGTTAAAATATTAAAATTTGTTTAAAAGTTTTATTTTATTCATTTAGCATGTACCCTCCCCAGTTCAGATATCCATTCGAGGTGAGAGCCCTTCCAGAAATATTGACTGCGCGAATAATTTGTCCTGCAAATTCCCTCGTCACAATATTTTCATATACTGTAGTCTTGTTCCAGACTAGTTTACGCTTAGTAAAGAATTTCTCGGCTCAGGCCGTACGATCATGTTCAGCTAGGTAGACTATTAGAGCTTTTGTTGTGGAGTAAGCCCGATACGTGTTGGATACCCCAGTACACCTCTGCGGCAAATTTAGAGGGCGCTTGTCTTGTAAACGCTAAGCAGCTTAGTGAGAATTAACTCAACTGGGAGCCCATACCTTATGGTACCCTAAGGCAGTTTAAGGCAACATTTGTAAATATTTATAGTCACCTGCTGGAAGACGATGATTTTCAGGTTAATTTTCGCTACTGATAGCCAAAGATTCATTTGGAAAGCTAAGTAAAGTATAAAGAGACAAAAATACTTCGTCAGAGACAGAGTACTGAACTGTGACTTAATATCAGTCCTTCTATATGGCATTAAATGCTTAACGATCTCCTCACCAATGAAGACATTTGAAGCAACGGAAACAAACAAAAGAGTAGTTAACAGTTATGTAATATCAGTCCTCCCGTATGACAGTGAATGCTTAATAATCTTCTCACAGAGAAAGAAAAGGCTTGAAGCAACAGGAAGAAAGAAAAGAGTACTGAACAGAAAAGAGTACTGAACTGTTACGTAATATGGCAGTTAATGCTGGATAATCTCATCACAGATGAAGAAGAGACTTGAAACAACAGAAACAAAGAAAAGAGTACCGAAGTGTAACGTAATATCAGTCCTCCCGTATGTCAGTGAATGCTTGATAATCTCCTAAGGATGAAGAAAAGGCTTGAAACAACAGAAACAAAGAAAAGAGTACTGAATTGTTACGTAATTTCAGTCCTCCTATATGGCAGTGAATGCTGGACAATCTCATCACAGATGAAGAAGAAACGAAGCTACAGAAACAAAGAAAAAAAGTAGTGAACTGTTATGTAATATGCCCTCCTTTATGGCAGTGAATACTTGACAATCTCATACCAGATGAAGAAATTTTGTTATGATTATACCCTGGACTGAACATTTGAACAATGCTGAGGTTTTAGAGAAAATTGAAACAAGAAGGAAACTTATATTTGAAATCAAGAAGAGGTAGTTGAAATTTCTGGGGCATATAATGAGAAAAGAAGGCTTGGAAAGTATGATACTCCCAGGAAGGAAAGAGGGACTGAGTAAAACAGCGCGTGACATACATGATGGGTTTCAATCGATGGATGGTATAACAGGGTTTGGGAAAATTGCAAAAAAGACAAAGCGTATTAAGAAGTAAGATTAAAAAGATGTAGAGGGCTATGTGCCGTGTCCCTTGAAGACTACGTCTTGAAGGGACACAGCACATAAAAAAAAGGAGGTAAATAACTTGTAGAACTGCTTTTTTTCCCGTCGTATTTAAATCGCATTGATCTGAATCAAGCGATATAAGTTGAACACCGGACACTGACCCATTTTTTCCGGTATTGCTTGTCTTACTGTTTCCTAAATGCCATTTGTGTCAATTTTAACAGAGGGCGGAAAGTGCCACACTGAAATCCGAAGGTGCATTGGAATAGCGAAATATGTCTTTCAGAATCTAAGCAAAGAAAAAAAAGACACAGAAAAATTTCGTTAGAAACAAAGAAAAGAGAACTGAACTGTTTGTCCTCCTATATAGCAGTGAATGCTGGACAATCTCCTCAAAGATGAAGAAGAAGCAACAGAAATATGCTTCTACAGAAGGATGCTGAGGATACCAGTAACTGAACATGTGACGACTGGGTATTAAAAATGTAAACAAAATAGAAACATATTTAATATCAGAAAGAGACAGTTGAAATTTCTGGGGCACATAATGAGAAAGGCGGGCTTGGAAAATCTGATTCTCACAGGAAAGATTGCGGGAAAGCGGTACAGAGGAAAGCAGCGCGTAACATACTTGACAAGCTTGAGTAAATGGATGGTAGTACAGGGTTTGAGAGAAATAACAAATACTTATTAAGAGCTACAAGGGACAGGAGGATGTGGAGGAACATGATCGCCTACGTCCACAGAACATAAAGGAAGAAGATTATAGTAACATTTTTTCAATCATTTCACCACAAGCAAGGTGATAATATGATTAAGACACCGGCAATGGGTATTAGAAGTGAAAGTGAAAGTGAAAGTGAAAGTGGAAAACTGAGAATGGAGGGGATTGAAGAAAGGACAAAAAGGAACAGGGTTCAAGAAGACGGAAGATGGCGACTGTGACACGTAATACTCACAGGACCGATTGAAAGCAAGATGGACAGAGGAAATCTGAGTGTAAAATACGCGATGAGCTAAAGGAAGGTGAAGTTAAGTTTATTAGAAATAACGAAAAGACAAAATTCATTAAGAGCTGCAAAGGACAGGAAATTATGGAGACCCCAGATCACTTAGCCTTTGAGGATGCACGGCGCATAATGAAGAAGAAGTACTTCGTGTTCGATCCTCGGTGGATTATTGCTCTGTTTCGCAATTTGGTTGTGGCTGATACTGCATAGCAAATTATTGGTAATAGAAGATTCTGGTAATTGAAGATTTTACAAGGACGAGATAGATACGCATGAATAAAACTGTGGAAGAGTGTTCGAACGCTTTTATTGATTTTTGTTAAAATATCAAATTGACAGCGTTACCTGATGAGCCTAAATTCTTGTCATACGCTGATTAAAGACCAGCCCCGGCTTGTATGATGGCGAGAGAGGTCAATAAATGAGTGTGTTATTATTCATTTGTAAGTGTAGGGTTGTACATTTGACTTTGTGCTTATGTGTGTATGTGTGCTTGTGTGCGTTTGTGTGAGTGAGTGCTGGCGTATATGTATGAACCTTAATGCGGGTGGGTCCGAGTATATGTGCCTTTGCAAGCTTGCGATTGTACGTGTGCGAAGGCGTACCATCGGCCGTTTGTGAGTGTTTATCAGGGTGTGTGCATGTGTGCACGTGTGTTTTGTGTGCAATTGTGTATGTGTGCCTGGATATGTCTGCATGTATGTGTGCGTGAGTGTAGTGCGTGCGTGTGTTCGTGTAAGAGTATGTTCCTAGTCGAGTGTGGGTGTGAGTGTGTGTATGCGTGAGTATGTATGTGTGTGAATATGTATGAGTGCGTGTATGAATGTACGTGTGTGAGTATGTGCGTTTGTGTAAGTATACGTGTGTATGCTCCGCGTTCACAGAGTGCGTATGTGTGCCTGTGCGTGAGTGCATGTGTTCGTGTGTGCGTATACGGGAGTGCATTTGTTCGTGTGTGCGTGTGCTGATTCACTTTCATTTCCGATTTTTCCTGATTTCAAAACTCTCTCTCTCTCTCTCTCTCTCTCTCGATACCCTGACTGCTTAGCTATGACGGATCAAAGAATAGGTAGATTGTACTACGTCATCTCTCAAAAATAAAACTAATTTCTGAATAAGCTATTTAAAAACTTAACCGTAATTTGAAACTTCACCTCAAAAACCAATATCTTGGTTTTGACATAGCCATTTTTCTTTACAAAGCAAACCTACAATCAAGTCGTTGGATCATGACAAAATCTCTCCAGAAAATCATTTGTTTCCACTGAGAAAATCATGAAAATTACTTTTGTCGTGCAAATTCAAACTCGCAACCCACTCGACTTAAAGACACTGCCCTCAAAACAGTAGCGTCCAGCTTACCATAAAGACAGTCTATAATTATTAGGTTTGTACAGGGTACGATAGGTAAACTGTCACCATTTTATATATTTTTTTAATTTCGCGCATCCGCGTTGTTTGTTTTTGATTTTGTCGACTGTACAGTATAGTAGGGTTAGTTAGGCACCATCTGTGAGAAAAAAGATACAATTCACTCTGCCAAAAATTTGGAAAGAGCATTCTGTATTACTTGGCATTTGCGCTGGAAGCTCCAATACGAACATTTCAGTGTTGGACAGTGCTGAGGTTTCGGAAAGAGTTGGATGAATCTAATGGTGATTACAAAGGTGTTTGGAGTGATCACTAATGGCGACGTTATGCCTCTATTTAGATTTCCAAAAGGCCTCAGACTCAACACGAAGTCCTTATTCAAATGCCGTGAAGAGTTAGTGCTGTCAAGAGGATTTCTGCTGGCAGACCCTATGTTTGGCAACTGGATTCTGCATCATGTCACACAAGCAGGCAGAACCAGTCATACCTGCCAGACAATTTCTGCTACCACATCACCCCTTATCACCTAACTGCAACCACCTTGATTATTATGTGTGGGTCGGAGTTGAGTGAGACACTAAATTCCTTCTAACAGCAAAGATGAACTGAAGGCAAAGATTATGGTAGCATTCACCAAAAACAAGGAGAACGTCCAGAAAAGTTACAGGAGATCCCGAAGTCGTCTGTAGACCGTGGCTGAAGCCAGTAGTAATTTTTATTGAATAAATTTACTCTTCAGTATTTCAAGATATTTTTATGTAATGTTGGTAAATATATCCATTGAAATGAGATGTCAGTGTTATTTTTGCTTAATTTAGACAACAATTTATCCATCGCACCCCGTATATACCAAGGGAAAATAATTTTTTGTAAATACTAGAGAGGGACACTGAAAAGACTAAATTTGCTAAGAATTACAAAGGATAAGAAGTTGTGGAGGGCCATAATCGCCTACGCCCTGAAGGCATACAGCACATACAAGAAGAATCTAAAACAGTAAAGACATTTCCTAAGGGAAATTTGTCTCAAATATTATTGTAATATTGTGTAGATATTTGACGTTTCATTCCATTCACTCTCGTGTTTAATATAAAGCAAGATTTGAAAGAATGTGTTGCTCCAATCTCTCAAATAAAAGATAGATACATAGAAAAAAATACAACTCCTTCCCGGTCTTTTGGACAGGAGTAGTTGTTCGCTGTTTAGGATTGGGCTTTCGTTCTCTTTTATACTATTCTCATTCTCTTTCACACCTAGTAGTCCTTTGCGTCTTAGTAGAATTATTGTATTGCATGGGTGGATGGTGGGGGGTGTTGGAAGAAAAATCCTCCCAACTGGAGAAAACCTCCAAAACAAGCGAAATGAAACCATATACCTGGTTCCAAATGGTAATCTGCAGCACCGTTGGAAGGACATAACCATTTCAGTATATAACTCAGTTATGTGCCATGCGCTGTACACGCTTAGGCGATCATGTGTCTTTCGATACATGACTGACGAGGCAGATTTTTTCCCAGTAGATCCCAATTTCTTTTTATGGTATTTACCCATAACCGGGTGGGGTGTGGGGTTGAAGAAGAGGATTCATACCTTTCTCAAGGGTATTAGCACGTAAGTGAATGTAATGGATCCGAATGGAATTCGAACTCGGCTCTCTGATTCCTCAGTCCAGGCCGCTATCCATTACTCCACCGACTTGGTTTATACTCTAACCATTATCTTTATTGTTGCTATCGAAAACGTTTCAGTCGTTGTGTCTTCTGCCTTCATCAGGGGCTTGTCGGTCCAGATAACCTTCAGAGAGTTTCGAACTGAATCCTTTACTTAATCTACGGGAATAGATAACAACTTAATAAGTCTGTGTTCAGTTCCTCGGTAGGATAAGAAGGATTTAGACTCAGTGAAAACAGGGCGCTCAATTGATGATCATCGATATATATATATATATAAAGTTGTAACTTCTGTCTGTAAGTTTGTTATCGAACATTTCCTAGGGTTTTGGAGATAGATCCCTATAAACATGTATATTCAGAAACTACATTACCCAGGGTACTTGGATAAGTATATTTCATTTTAATCAAAGATGGACCCCGGTGGGCACAACCCACCCCTGATTTTCCCCCTTTGATTTAAATTAATTTTAAGTTTGAGCAAGGGAATTATTACTATCCAAAATATAGGAGAAATCCAGAAGATGGAGGATACATTGGCAAGATCAAAATGGACAATATGGAAATCAATCTGAGCAAGCAATCACCAGTGTTTAGTGCCTTACAATACATATTCATCAGTCATATCAATGTTGAAATCTCCTCATCAATTCATTCAATCAATTATTTCATCAAATACATATCAAAGCGGTCAAATCAAGCTGTTTATGCACAAACTTCCCAGTGAAGATTTTTTTCCCTTTGATTTAAATTAAATTTAGATTTGAACAAGGGAATGACTCCTATTCAAAATATAGGAGAAAGCCAGAAGATGGAGCTTGCATCTCCACAAATCAAATTATAACAATGATTTAAAATCAATCCTCATTTTCTTACAAAAATGTATGACATGCAACAATCGTAGGTAATTCGGTTAGTACTAAATATGACAAAGATAAGATAACCTGAAATATAGACAATGGAAGGAGAACAGCTTACCTCGCTAGATTAAATAAAGTGTTTAGTTCGAAATTCCCAGAATGTTACTAGAACACAACTGAAAGTAATAAAAAAAGATGAGGGTACACAGAAAGCTGAGCTCAATCTGGCAGAAGACCACAAATATGCAACAATTCACAGATATGATAATCGTCTCTTTGTCTATTGCATGGTTGTATTATTTTTCGGTTATTTTCTGCCTTTATATATTTGTCTTTTTTTTTACATTTAACAGGTTTCAGTTGATTAGATTAATTACACAATCGTGTCTTGTCTTAATATCTTAATCACTCAGTGCCACAGGTGATACACGCTTAAGCGATCATGTATCTTTCGATACATGACTGACGAGGCAGAAGGATTTTTTCGCATTAGGTTGACTTTTTTTTTCTACGGTAGACGGGTTGTCAACCAAGGCTAAAGAACCAATGTTCTACTATTTAACCCATAACTGGGAGGAGAAGAGATGGGTTCATACCTTTCCCAAGGCTATTTGTGCGTAAATGAATGTAAATGAACACGACAGAGATTTGAACTCGGCTTTCCGATATCCATTACACCACAACGCACATATCTTAATACATATCTTAAATACATATCTTAATACATATCTTAAATACATATCTTAATACATATCTTAAATACATATCTTAAATACATATCTTAATACATATCTTAAATACATATCTTAAATACATATCTTAAATACATATCTTAGTACAGATGTTGTTCTGTTATTTAGAGAGAAAAAAAACTGTCTCTGCTCAGTGGATGGGAATATCGTAAAATCATTGAGCTTTCTCTTCCTATCCTGGATTATTCTTGAATCAAAATACTTTCGGTCCTGGGTATGACGATAGACTACATCCGGTGTCCTAGGTAAGACGATAAACTACATCCGACAGCAAGGAGGTTTTGAGGAGCAGGGAACCACCTCTTAATTGTTGTCGTTCCCAGATTCACCCTGATCCGGAGTGGTAGCACCTGTTAGGGCCCCAGCTATGGGAAAATAGTTAACCGCCAAAGTGGGGTCAAAACGTGTAAATAGGATTTAATACCAGCAATTACTTTTTTATAAAAAAATATTACCAGCAATACATTATTGCCAGAAATACTTTTGGGGAAAAAATATTACCAGTATTACATTTCTGAAAGAAAAATATTACCAGCAATACATTTTTGGAACAAAAAATATCAGCAATACATTTAAAAAAATATTACCACCATTAAAAATCTTGTCGGTATTAAATAACCCGTTGAGGTTGACATACCGAAAACCAAACCAAACCAAACCAAACCGACTTGATTCTCGTCTGTAGCATTCAGAACTATCCACGATGAAAACGATCTCGTGCCAAGATTAAAGAATCATAATGCGAATTTCTCAGAGCCTATCACTATTTTCTTTCATGTCCTTTCTCGTTCCGAGATGGTCTTATATCTGTAGAATAAAAATCTTGTCGGCAGTAAATAACCCATTGAGGTTGATTGGCCATAAAATTAAACAAATCAAACACAACCAGTCAAAATATTTTAAATTCGGTTTATTCAAAATGTTATCCTTATCATCATTATAATAGATTTTATTATAGACAAAACATCTTTTTTAATCATTTTGCTCCAAGCAATGCATTAAAAGAAATAAAACGACTAAGATGCAAGGGGTTACTGAGTATGAAAGAATATGAGAAAAAAACATTTAGCTGCAATATCAATAAAAGAACAGGATTTAAGAAGACCATAGAGGAAACGCATACATAGGAGGTAGTGTGTGTCGAATTGATCATCTTTTCTAGTCTATCCTCTATACTATACGGATTGCCATTTTTACTTTATCTTCTATTACTATACAAACCGCTATTCTCTACTCTATTCACTATACTATTTCTCTGTTCCGATCACTATACATATTACTATTCGAGCGAGTATTATCGAGCAAGTACTATTAGCACGAGTGCTATTCGAAGGCGTCTGACACCAGTATTGTTCAACAGTGTTACTATAGTTGTATCTGCGATTACAAAGTCTCTACTACAACAAACATTACGAAAGTGACAACGAGTATTCGTTGACATAACAAAAGTATCAAACGAGTGTTCGTTGACATCACAAAAAGAATGATGAGGATCCCTTCGTGGCAAAGGGAGGTGCGTTTATGTAGCATTCGTTGTGGGTGCGGTTCCGCCTAAATACGTCACTGAATGGTGACCGCTACATAGCACTGTTTCCTGACAATTTCCGTCTATTCAGAGATCATATACACCTCAACAGTAATCGCTTATTCCAGTAATGTGCCACAGTATCAGGACCAAGAGTTAGTTTAAGGAATATTCTGGGGACTTTTGAAGATTAGTGTGCGCCTGACATAAGCCTAATCAAACATCTCTACAGAAGTATTTCGACCGATCATGTGTAGAATTTTGAAGGGCTAGATGGTATCCTACACGATAATCAATACCTATCCCATGACATTTGGGAGGTCGATGTACGCATACATATATATCAAGAGAGATAGATAGATATATAGATAGATAGATAGATAGATAGACAGAGAGAGAAAGAGAGAGAGAGAGAGAAAGTGAGAGACAGAGGATGAAAGAGAGCAAGAGAAAGAAAGAGATTTAGAAAGAGATAGTGAGCGAAAGAGAAAGATAGTGTTATAGATAGATAGATAGATAGATAGATAGATAGATAGATAGATAGAAAGTGAGAGACAGATGATGAAAGAGAGCAAGAGAAAGAAAGAGATTTAGAAAGAGATAGAGAGTGAGCAAAGAGACACATAGTGTTATAGATAGATAGATAAAGAGAGAGAGAGATAGAGATAGAGAAAGTGAGAGACAGAGGATGAAAGAGAGCAAGAGAAAGAAAGAGATTTAGAAAGAGATAGAGAGTGAGCAAAGAGACACATAGTGTTATAGATAGATAGATAAAGAGAGAGAGAGATAGAGATAGAGAAAGTGAGAGACAGAGGATGAAAGAGAGCAAGAGAAAGAAAGAGATTTAGAAAGAGATAGAGAGTGAGCGAAAGAGAAAGATAGTGTTATAGATATATAGATAGATAGATAGATAGATAGATAGATAGATAGATGAATGGAATAGAAGGTGGAAAAAAGTAGAAAGCAATTTAAACTCATAATAATCGGTGTGTGATTCTCACGGATTTATTTACAAAGAAATTTGTCAATTTTATTGATTCTTCGTAATCGTTCAGGTTTTAGAAGTATATTAAAAAATTATGTCACCTGCGTAGAGATATCTAACTATAT
>OZ010580.1:62847361-62909861 GCA_963932145.1 Acanthosepion lycidas
GAAGTCAACACTTAGAGGCGACAGTCTGTTTCATGCTAGATGCAATCGTCAGGCTATATATATATATATATATATATATATATATATATATATATATATATATATATATAACGGGCAATTCTACAAATTGGCTGTTGATGACTACAACAACCTAATTAAGAAAAACTTAACCAGGACTTATAAAAAAGCTTGCAACAACAACATAAATATGGTTGACAGCATAAACAGAACAAGTAAAAAAATAACTGATAAATTAGAAATTAGCGATAGAGTAGACAAACTTCCTGAAAAGGAATGCTACATAAATCTTAAGGACTATATGCATGATTTTCTGGAAAGCCCTACTGCTAGGATAATTAACCCTACCCGACCCGACATAGGAAAGATCAGCAAAAGAATCCTGGAAAGAATCACTTGCCAAATAAAAAAACAGCTTGGATTAAAATTATGGATCAATACTAAAGATGTAATCAATTTTTTTAACAATACTGATAATAAACCGAACTGCACCCTGATACAATTCGATATCGTAGATTACTACCCATCAATTTCGAAGGATCTATTTACGACTGCCCTGGACTTTGCTGCTGTCTATTCTAACCTGACAAAGGAAGAAACAGATATACTCCTCAGTGCAAAAAAATCTGTCCCCGTTCATAACGGAGAAAATGGATAAAAAACAACAATGACGTATTTAACATTACTTTGGGATCATTAGACCCTGCAGAGTCTTCTGACCTTGTTGGTCTTTTATTGCTGTACAACTTAACCGCGCACCGCGAAATTGATATTAAGGACATCGGGCTGTATAGAGATGACGGACTCATGGTGGTGAGGAATTCTACTAGTTTTAAAATAGAGAAAATCAGAAAAATTATATTTAGTGAATTTAAAAATCTAAACTTAAAGATAACGGTATGTACCAAATTGAAAAGGGTAAACTTCCTCGACGTAACTCTAGATTTAGCAAGCAACACATACCAACCCTATAGAAAAACAAATACTAACCCCTTATATATACACTCGAAGTCAAACCACCCTCCATCCATAATTAAACATATACCCTCATCAATAGAAAATAGAATTAGCATTAACTCCGCTAACAAAGAAATATTTCAACAACACGATAGCTTCTATAACGCTGCCCTAAAAAATAGTGGTTATAAAAATGCAAACATTAACTATAGAAACAATTGCACTAGCTAGAAGAAAAAAACAGTAAAAGAAAAATCATTTGGTATACCCCTCCGTTCAACCAAATGGTTAGTATTAAACTAGGACATAAATTCTTAGCCCTAATTGATAAACACTTCCCCACCAATAGTAGGCTTAGTAATATATTTAATAAGAACACCCTAAAATTGAGTTACAGCTGCACTGAAAACCTAGAAAGTATAATAAAAAACATAATAATAAAATCCTGAACAAACCCCCATGCCTGAATAGTATTAATAAAAACCCTACACTTAAATCTGACAATAACAGTGAAACATTGTGTGATTGTAGAAACCTAGAAGATTGCCCATTAGAAAATAAATGCTGCATCAAATCTGTGGTATACCAATGTACTATCTCATCCACTGAGAGTCCTAATACTAATATGATATACATTGGGTCCACGAAGAATGATTTTAAAGCTAGATGGAGGCAGCATAAGTGCTCTTTCAACGATATAAATAAAAGAAATCAGACTTCTCTATCTAAATATTTTTGCCATCTGAAGGAAATAAATAGGACACATAAGGTAAAATGGAAAATTATAAACAGCACTAGAACTTGTAAAACTTGGGATGTGCCTCCATGAGAAACTGCACATTATTAAGTTTCTAAATAATAAAAATCTATTAAACAATAGACATGAGTTAACGATTTTTTGCTGACATCATCAAATTCACGCATTGAATAATTTAGCTTAAAAACTAACATACAATAAATTAACTTTTATAATCCATAGCCCCAATAAAATGTTTTAACACCCTACAAAAGAAAATAGCCCTTTATGAAGTCGTCAAAAAACAAATGTTACGACAGTTTTTATATACACAAAACCCTTTCATAAAGAAATAAAATAAAAAAATAAATAAATCTCCATAGACAAGTAAATCAGACTGATTGAAAACATCTTCATCGTTTTAAATTCAGACACCCCCACCTTACCCTGACTTGACATCTATGAAAGTAACTCTATGCGGATACATATTATTAGCAGACAACACCCCTACCTATTTTAAAAATTCGCCATGGCTGTTGCCATGGAAATTTTGATTTAAATTGTAAATATACTATTAAAACACGTAAATTTCAGAAATAAGTAATTCCCAAAAAAATGTCGCTTGAAGATGAAACAGAGCTCACTTTAACTCAATTTAATTCTAATAATTATATTGAAGTTTTCGGCTCTTGTTTTTGAAACATGAGACCTCTTATGTAGCGTTTTGGAAGCATATTTTTAAATAAATATTAGGTTGGTGCAAAAACAATGTCGTTTTCTCACATATGTTACTATATGAGAAAACGCCATTATTTTTGCACAAACATAATAATTATATTTATGCTCTACTTTTGTATCGAGCACTATTTTTTTTAAATAATAAAAAAAAAAAAATACTAAAGAACTTTGGATTACTTACCTAACCAGTTCTTTCCTATTTTCTATATATTTTCACACACACACACATATTATATATATATATATATATATATATATATATATATATATATATATATATATATATATATATATATATATATATATATATATATTAATTAAAGACATTTTTTATGTTAAACGTTCTTTTTATAGATACCAGTATTTAAGTAAATGCTCTGTTTATAATAAACAGTATTAAATAACATTTACCGGCCTGAATGTCCGAGAAATTTTCATAGAAAATATTTGTCCTTTGACAGGATTCGAACCTGCATCCTATACGGAACCGCCATTTAGCCGGGTGTGCCTAACCGATTCGGCCACAAAGGAGCGTTCGGTTGGCAAGTTGAAGTTTATAAGCAGTAAATTCGACCTTGCCAACCGAATGCTCCTTTGTGGCCGAATCGGTTAGGCACGTCAGGCTAAATGGCGGTTCCGTATAGCATGCAGGTTCGAATCCTGTCAAAGGACGAATATTTTCTATGAAAATTTCTCGGACATTCAGGCCGGTAAATGTTATTTAATACTCTTTATTATAAACAGAGCATTTACTTAAATACTTATATCTATAAAAAGAACGTTAAACATAAAAAAAAAGTCTTTAATAAATAAATTGTCGGATTTTGTCCATTTCTTAATATATATATATATATATATATATATATATATATATATATATATATATATATATGTGTGTGTGTGTGTTGTTACTTTGAACAATGAGCACTTTACACGATTATCTATTACTAATGAACCAAATGCTCATCTTAAATTTGCTGATTAGGTTATTTAACGATATACTCCAGGAATTCATCTCGAAATTAATAGAAAACAACAAATCAAAGTATTGATCGTTTGATTACGTCACTATACAATTAAGAATGGAATTCATTTAATCGTTTTAAATCAGCTGTTGGCCATCGTGACCAAGTTATAAGGAAGCAGCAGCCGTAAGGAAGTGAATAGGGCACTCAGTGAGAAACACGGATCTTCCGTTCTTTCGAAGGCATTGTTATTGATTAGGTGAGCCTTTCTATGAAAGAAACTCAGTGAACCGCACGTGAGATGGACACATGAACTTGCCAACAACATAGTTTAAAATGACGCCCCATTCCTCCATATGAAACTGAAATCTCAAAGTAGTTCAAATTTATTTGAAAAATGAAGTATTCTCCACTATATATGTTTTTGAACTTGATCATATTTTTTCATATTTAACATAAGAAATATGCATTTTATTACTTGTATTCCATCTTATTATTGTTGCTTTTTATCCTAACACTCTGGCTCTATACACTCTTCATTATTACTATTATTTTAATTCTATTTTTATTTCATCTTATTATTGTTGCTTTTTATCCCAACACTCTGGCTCTATATAATCTTCATTATTACTATTATTTTATTACTAGTTTTATTACATTTATTATTGTTGCTTTTTATCCCAACATCTCTTAATTGCTGCTCTTCCCAGGTCCATCCTGACCCCGGATGTTAGTACCTGTTTGGGTTCCAGATATAGAAAAATAGTTACCCCCACAAAAGAAAAAAATTGTGCCAAAACACTATGAAATTATAAAAATAGGTTTTGATACCAGCAATACTTTTGTGAAAAAATTATTACCAGCAGTACATTTTTGAAAAATGTAAATATTACAAGCAATACACTTTTGAAAAACATATTAAGAGAACTACAGTTTTTGAAAAATATATAATCAGCAATATAAATCTTATCGACAGTAAATGACCAAATGACCTAGTGACGTCGATATACCGTAAATCAAAACAGACCAAACCCGACCAATTAGTTCTATGACTATTTTTAAACATGAACAGTTTAATGTATTCATAGGAAATAGCCAGTACACTATCCAAATTTCATCCGCCAATGTAGAGCTTGCTTTTTTCGAATGCACCACAAATTTTCAATGCGGTCGGGCAAATAAGACAAGCATTTTATATTTGAAACCCATTTTTATTTAGATGTTCATAGGTTTTCTAAATCGCACAAATAACCGTCTTCTTTCTGAAAGCGTTTGAATACTTCTTGCACCACATTTCCACGTGTGCTTTCACAAAGTCAACATGTATCTGAACTGTCATCTTAACACCACTTGGAACTTGCTTGGTATCTCCAATTATAGCGGCATCCCAAAACATTATTTCACCTCCGGTTGTTAACGTCTCAACCTAAGCAGTGTATTTGAGAAACAGAAAGATTTCATTAGAAATAAAGAAACGAGCACTGAATTGTTATGCAATATCAGTTCTCCTATATGGCACTGACTGTTTGTCAATCTCTTCACAGATGAAGAAGAGACTTGAAGCAACAGAAACAAACAAAAGAGTACTGAACTTTTACGTAACATGACTTCTTTTATATGGCAGTAAATGCTAGACAATCTCCTCACAGATGAAGAAGAGACTTGAAGCAACAGAAACAAAGAAAAAGTGTACTGAACTCTTATGTAATATCAGTCCTCCTATATGGCAGTCAATGCTGGGCAATCTCTTCACAGATGCTGAAGAAACTTGAAGCAGCAAAAATGTGATTCTACAGAAGGATACTAAGGATACTTTGGATGGGATATGTGAGCAACGAAGAACCTTTAGAGAGAATGGAAACAAAAAGGCCGTTTATAATTAATACCAGGAAGATACAGTTGAAATTTCAAGGACACAATGATGATAAAGAGCATGGCAAGTTTGATACTCACAGGATCAACTGAAGTTAATTGAAATAGAGGAAAATAAAGCATAACCTACTTAGCGAGCTAAAGTAAGAAGATGGCTAAACAAAGTTTAGAAATGATATAAAAATACTGACATTATTAAAAGCTACAAAAGACAGGAAATTGCGGAGAATAATGACAGCCACAACGATAAAAATATTCTTCATAAATTCTCTTGCCCTTTTTATTCAATTTTCTTCATGGTTATCTTTTAAAAGGCGGCCTTGAGATGGATATATTTTAAAAGAAGTACTTGTCACTCATGTTCGATCGTTCCATTGATGACTTGGCATTTTGTCCTTTTTAGTAACTTTTAGCTGGAATAACTGTGTCGTAGTGGATTCTCGATCGATTGGTTACGGAAACTCACGTATTCAACTGGACTGTAAGTGAGTCTATATGGGCCTGGACCATCTAGAAATTTTATGACTACCGACTATGTCTCTGGTAAAATCTATGTGTGAGTGTTTCAAAACAACCAATCGTTGTTAATGAATAGGGAAAAGAAATAAAATGTGTAAAAAAAAAAAACCCAAAAAACAAAAAAAAAAAAAAAACTTTTGTGATCAAATGAAAATTAGCCGGAAGGTAGTGAATTCCGTTCATGCGCTTATATAATCAGATACGGGTAAGCAGAGTCATAGTTAAGGAATATCGAAACAAGAGTTCTTTTTGGCCGAAGGGAAAATCTGGTCTGTTAGTCTGTCGTGAGAGAAGACTTAAGTAGAAGCAAAAATATTCCAAGTCTCACTTAAACATAAAAAGTGTCAGATGTATCAAGAGTAAAGAATCCAATATATCGAAAACAGTATTTGCGCTTTCTTTGCCCTCTGTGCCGATATTTCATCTTTTGTGGTCTTCATGAACTTACGCCGGGCATTTTAGAAAGTATCTATAAGTCTACCATTTGTCCATGTTTAGCATATTGCTGCCACATATGGTCCGGTGCAAGTGATATTTAGCTTGAGCTCCCTGATAAGATCCCAAGGAGAATCAGAAATATTATTGGTTCTGATCTGGTGATTCGGTTTCGGTCACTTACCCACGGACGTAATGTTGACTCTCTTTGCCTTTTCTATAAATACTCTCATGGTACATATTCGGATGAACTCTTCACTGTGGTGACTATCAGTTTAAGCGCAGTACTCAACTGGCGTCTTGAGCTCATCAGTTTACAGTTGAGCTGGCTAGAAATAACCGTAAATTCTATGCAAACAGTTTCTTTTATCCCATTTCTCGCTCGTGGAAATCGCTTCCGGCTCCAGCCAATTTTAATCTGCAAGAATTTAAATGCAATGTCAATCACTATCTACTGTAATCCCGATTGCTCTTTTCTCTTTCTGCTCATTATTGATGTTTCTGTTCCTAATTCTTCAATATCCTGTCACTCCTTGTGTTTTAGTGTCTTTAGCATTTGCTTGGTGAGGATCAGTCAGTTATGTGACATGCGCGATACACGCTTAGGCGATCATGTGTTTTTCGATGCTTGACTGACAAAGTAGATTATTTCCCGTAGCAGGTTGTCATTTCTTTCTGTGGTAGACCAGTTGCTATCCAAGGCTACAAAACTAGCTAGGGTGGGGGAGAAGAAAAGGATTCATACCTTTCCCGATGGTATTAGCACGTAAGTGAATGTAATGGAGTCGACTGGAATTCAAAATCGGCTCTCCGGTTCCTCAATCCGAACCGCTATCCATTACTCCATGGGGAGATACCGATTTAAATGAAAAAAGTGTGTTAAAACAATTTTTCAGTCTCAAGTCCAGTAACTGTTTACTTTTTTATTTGAGATCGTGTGGAACGCCAACATCATGACATACGCGTCATTATTTCTCTTTGAGTAACATTTGCTATCCGTTTTAGTTGTTCTGAAAATGTGCGATCTGCTTGGATACGAACCTGCGTCCACCTTTGCAGGAGAAACCTACAATTTAGACTGATAGCGTCACAACTCAGTAAGGCTTTATTTACCTTTTAAATAATACACATCTCATTCAGAGATATGGAAGGCCCACATCTGATCGATTTTCTATCCAAAACGTAAATAAATTAATTATTTAAAGAATTAGATTAGATGGATTCATTTTAATCCGATATTTGTATTGTTTTAAACATTATTTTTAGTGGATAAAGAAAATGTGCTGTTTGGTTTATTGATTTTTCACGAGTGTGCAGGCCGGTAGACATAATACACGCCGTTTAAAAAATACAGGATGTTCATTTCGAACACATATATCCAATAAAAATAGTGTCTGAATTAATTCATCTTGATTACAATTAATCTTAATATTTAACGGCTATGGTTTTTTTTTTCTTTTACCCTGATCTTACTTGTCACTCAGTCATGATTTTGGGGTCAGAAGTGTGGGGTCTGCCTCTACAATCATGAGTGAGTGGCCAGTAGGATAAGGGTAAATCAGTGGCTTCTACCTGTTTCCACCTCTTCTTCTAATGTCAGTTAAACATGACATGATCTATAAGTTCTGGGAAGCGCCGATCGTTTTTCCAAATGAATGTCCATTCTTGGATATAACTTAACTGGAGATCTACGCCAGGACTGATTTTCTTCTTGTAATGTCCTTCGGACGTGAATCTATGAAATTTTTTTTAACTCTTCGTTGAATTTCTAATGGGCATCTCGACTTTAACTACGTTAAAACAGTACCCTTTTTTTAATAAGAGTAGATAGTCTTTCCTATCGCCCGCTCCATACTCCAGCCGACTCTCTAGAACAGAAGTAGAAGCACATTTCTTTTCTTTTTTTAGGAAGGGATTCCCGGTTTCTTTAATTTTCTCAGGTTTTAATAGTGGTGATATCATGAAATTTTGTGATATGTGTGGATGGTGGCAACGACTCTTCATTCTGAGGCTACCGGGTTGGCGGTTTTCTGGTTACTGCTCTTGTTTGGTAGTTAGAAGCCCGAATTCTTGCATACCATATTAAGAGGGTGCATGGAAGGTCGTCCCTGCAAGTAACTCCGATTGTTAACCCCCAGGCCACCCTATGTTGTTGTCTGCGCCAGTTCCCTTCCGGCATATGTTACATTATAGACGACCGACTGCTACTACTACTCTTGGCCTTTCCTTAACAAAATAACACACCATGACTATAGGCAACCAAAGATATAAAATTAAAACTGCTCAACAAAAAAAAAAAAAAAACCCTCAACATTTCTTTTTCCAACATTCGTGGAATTCTTACCAATTTCTGCAGTGTGGAATCGGTCCTCTTCGAAAAATCTCCGGACCTCCTAGCTCTCTGCGAAACTAATCTTAACTCCTCAATCTCCTATGATTTATCGATTTATGGCTATCTTCCTCTCTTTAGGAAGGTTTCTAATGTTCACATGCATAGACTGAAAGTTGGTCCGCGAATATCTCACGCTGGCCAGGGAGCTCTCTCTTGAATCTCCAGACCATTCTTACGTGTGTCTCCGTCTCTACTAAACTCAGTCAGTTATCTCTTCTTTACTTTTTCCTTTCTTTCACATGACTGGTGCTAGATAATGTTTGTGTTCGGTGACTTTAATAGCCATCATTCCAGGTGGCTTAAGCACACCGTCACTGACTTCATTGGCATCGAAACCCTGAACTTTTCAACCACTCAATCTCCCATATAAGTTGTGGACTTACACGTTTCGAGAGTAACTCTGACAGACACGCTTCTCGTCTAGGTCTCTTTTTTATCTCTAATTCTGACTTCATGTCATACCATGCAGCTCTGTCTTCCTGGCAACTCTGATCACGCGGTAGTGTCTGTAAACGTCTTTTTAATCTCCACTAACAGCCATGAACCTCCTACCAGCAGAATATCATTCTGTTATCAACAAGCGGGTTGAGATTCGAACCATAATTTCCTTCGTGACTCCCTTGGGATGAAGTTTTTAATCTGAGGTTACCTCCTGGGTGAAAGCCGGCATCGATGCTTTAATTTGAGCGACCAAATACCAAGTTATATCGCGTTCATCTCCTTGGTTCTCACCTGCACTTATCGGCGACTATATCCCATAGGAATCACTTCTTCCGGATGTAGCAAAGTGACACGTCTGATTGCAACAGGCGACCCTTTATCTCTGCTCGTAATGAGTGCAAGTGTGTCCTGAAAGAAGCGAAGTTGCTTTTTGCTGATATAATGAACCAAAAAATAGCATCTCGCAAGCTCGGTTCTAGAGATTATTGGCGTCTCTGCAAGAGTGTTCTAAACAATAGCAACCTCCCCCTAATCCCTCCTATATTCAATCAATTTGAAATCCTGGCATCTACATAAGATAAGGTTAAATGCTTTGATCGGAAATTCTCTTCCAACTCAACACTCCACTCATTTGACTTCCCCAATAGAGCAGAGGTTTTACTGAGTGATATGCACATGACCCTGTCACTTGTCTCAGACACCATTTCTAAATTAGACTCCTATAAGGCAAGCGGATGTGACGGGATCCCAGCCATCGTTCTAAAGAAATGTCCACACGAGCTGGATCCAGTTCTCTCCAAACTCTACAACTACTGCCTCGCTGCTTCCTGCTTTCTAGCTTGTTGGGAGTTCTCCTCTGTATTTCCTATTTTTAAGAACTCTGGCGAACCTTCTGATATCTCTAACTATCGCCCCATTAGTCTCTTACCGCCTATCGGTAAAGTATTCAAGGCTTTAATCAATGCTGAATTAAGCATTCTACAACTTACGACCTACTCTCAGACAAACAATATGGATTCCGTTTTACCAGGTCTACCTCTGATGTCCTAACGGCCATCACTTAATATATATATATATCAAGCTCTTGATAGTAACGGCGTAATAGTAATAGCTGTGGCTCTAGATATCTCGAAGGCCTTTGACAGATTTTGGCACGCTGGTCTTCTACAAAAGCTTCAGGGCTACGGTATTACTGGACGATTGTTTGATCGAACCAGATCGTTCATATCAAGTCTTGACATGAAGGTCGTTTTGAATTGTCTCGCTTCCACATCCTTTCTGTCGAACGCGGTCCTATGATGGTTCTGAACTTTCTCATAGATCTTCCTGATGTCATCAGTTCCCAAGGAGGCATTTATATTGATAATACTACCATTCGCTCTCGTCTCAATAGCAAATCCGTCAGAGCTGACAAACCTAGCTGCTGCCCTTAAAATAGACCTCCAATTTGTGGATAACTGGGGCAGGAAATGTCTTGTAACTTTCAATGCCTCCAAAATGAAACCGCCCTCATTTAAACTTTCCTGTCCGCCATGGCTGATGCTAGACTCATGGAGAGTCTCGTCAGAGACAATCTTGCACATTTACAAATCCACCATTCGGTCATGCATTGAATAATTTTGCCATACCTGGCCTGGCTACTTATCTCGTGGGACTTGACAAAATCCATAAAAGGTTCTGCAATATAATCGGTCCTGACTTTGCATCCCAATTTCAGTTACTTTCTTAACGATGTTTCACCCACCTTCATTCTCTACAATCCCCTGCGTACCAGTGACATTCCCGCCTTGTTTGGGGTGAAATAGTTAAAAAAATACAAATGTCCGCTTAAAAATAAATTTATAAATTCTTTAGTATATATATATATATATATATATATATATATATATATATATATATATATGTGTGTGTGTGTGTGTGTGTGTGTGTGTGTGTGTATAAATAAAAAGAAAGAACAGTAAGATATATAATCCGGTGTTCTTATAGATATTTTTATTTTTACAAAATAGTGCTCAATGTAAATTTACAGAGCATTAATATTATAAATTAATTGATTTAAAATATGGTTTTTCCGCTACACAGTTCTAACCATGTTTCAAAAATGAAAAGTCCGAATTTAATTTTGTAATTAAATTAAAGACATTAGTTCCATTTCATCCCAAAGAAATGGAACTAATGTCTTTAATTTAATTACAAAATTAAATTCGGACCTTGCATTTTTTAAACTTGGTTAGAACTGTGTAGCTAAAAAACCATATTTTAAATCAATTAATTCATATATATATATATATATATATATATATATATATATATATATATATATATATATATATAACCCCTGAAATTGTAAATCTGAATCAGTCAAATATTGGACCTATCAAAAAAGGTTGGTTCAAAATGGGATTTAACTGTAGAATGTGTCGACAAAAATGTAGATATTAAATTTCTATAAAATGCTACAATCAAATTTTCATTTGGTTTGGTTTATTTTATGGTATATAAACCTCAATAGGTTATTTAATGCCAACGAGATTTTTATTCCTGGTAATATTTTTCACAAATGTATCGTTGGTAATATTTTTCTAAAAAAATTATTGCTGGTATTAAAACCTATTTTTATACTTTCATAGAGTTTTGCCCCCTTTTGGTGGAGTTAACTACTTGCCCATAGCTTGGACCCTGACAGGTGCTTCCGCCCCGGGTCAAAGTGGACAGCAGCTATTAAGTAGTGGTTTTATGCTCATCAAAACCTCCTGATCATGCCCTTGCTGGATGTAGTTTATCTTCTTACCCAGGACACGGATGTAGTTTATTCTCATACCTAGGACGGTCAAATTTTGACTGGACATAAATAGATCGAACCACAAGTTCCAAAGAATCGATTGATGGAAAGAAAAATATATCAATTTTAAATAATATCTTCCGAACTGAAATTTATCGGTTAAAAAGAACGGATTGATAGATACGCAAACAACACGTAGGAATATAATTTTTGATTAATTCTTGGACAGATTAAAACATGGCTACGGAACATGAGAGATTGATACAAACACTGATAGAGAAAAATATGATTAAATTTTAATCAAATGTAGTTCGTACGAAAAGAGTTTTCGACTACAGCGGAGTAAATCTCAATCCACCCGTCTGCAGCGCATTCACAGCTGTACGACATTTTTCCACGCGCATGCGTGTTTGCACATATTCCAGTGCAATGACTTTTGGGCGGCGTTGTATGACGTTGCGCGCACGCGCAGTATCATACATACACGAACGCACACATACACGAACACAGAATACACCGACGCGCGAAACGAGGGAAACACAATGGTGCCTCATTTAGAGATTCACGAAAGATTGCGCACGAGTCGACGATCAATATTCTTTCTGTTCTTTCTTTAAAATACAATTAAATGGAGGATATTTTTCCCCTTTTTTTTATATAATCTAACGAAGTTCCCGCCAGCATAACGGCCCTTTCAGATGCTTACTTCTAACAAAACCATCTCCCACTGTCAGCATGTCGATCGTAACCTACACCAGACGCACTCATTTTGATGTCGAGCTCGAAGGTCAATGAATCCAATTTCTTATTGACATAGATTATATTGATCAGTTATAGCTGACTTGGCAAAATCACTTGGTGAACGAGCGACTTCTCTTTCGAAAAGCCCAGTTGAGTGATCCGCACAATTTGCGTGTGGGCTTGTGTCTGTGTGTTCGCAATCAGTCACATGTCTGAACCAACTATAACTCTTAAAAGATGATTCTCAAATCGTGTGTTCGATCCTTATCAGGGTAGCTGTACCACGTTGAACTCTCTTGATATTTTGTTTGTAAAGTCATATAATCTTTTATATATACCAGAATAAACAGTTGGATTTTGTGATTAATGTATTAGTTTAGTTTGTTTGTTTAATGAAATATCATCTCCTTATGGGTCATTTTATACCGAAATCTTATTCTCGTGTGAGCTTTGTTATTTTTATTCAAAAATTCAAAAATGTATTACCGGAAATTTTTTAATTAAAATGTATTGCTGGCATTTATTAAAGGCATTTTTATATTTTAATGTTTGAATCCCAGTTTGGAGTTCCCTATATACACGTAGGTGGGTCTTTAACAGGTGCTACCACCACGGGTCAAGTTGATCCTCGGATCAACGGCAATTAAGAGGTGGTTCCAAGCTTCTGAAAGCGTCCCAATCAGAGGCCTTGTTGCTGGATGTAGTCAATCGTTATATCCCGAACGGGATTAATGAATAACTGTTGGATTAAAAGCATCGACAATGAAAAATATTAATTAGAAAATTGTTTTGCTAAAATAAATGTTGTCGTCATAAGAAGGTAAGAAGTAAGAAGGTAACACACATACACACACACACACACATATATGTATATATATATATATATATATATATATATATATATATATATATATATACTCGACTCTCCCGTCGAATTCGACGTATGAGTGTCAAGCAGATCAGTTCCTAGGAAACCGACAGCAGCACATGAGAATTGATTATAGTGGTGAAGGTTTCGTGCAGGACCATCCACTCTTTTTGAAGGGCCAAATGCAGAGACCTGGTGCACTACGTGCCACAAGGTCCCCAAACGACCCTCCGCAGGTTTTGAATTCAGAGTTGTCCTTCTCCTAGAGCAGTTGACATTCAAGGCTACAGAACCCAGTCTGCTATTTACCCATAGCTGGAGGGAGAAGAAGAGGATTCACACCTTTCCCAAGTGTAATGAGGAGAGCGCATAATATCGCACATATGTTTATATATATATATATATATATATATATATATATATATATATATACACATATACACAGACGCTCTCTTAAGGTGAGATGCTTAAAAATGTTTCCTCTTTTTTTTTCAATTTAATCTGATTATTAAAGTAGCCATCCTTCTATATTATTCTCTGTCCTATAATGATTGTTCCATTTAGTCTATGTAATGTGTACGTAAATGGAACAATCATTATGGTACAGAGATGGGAACTCCCTTCCTCCTACTTCCTTCCTTGATAGCTGTTAGGTTGGTGCAAAAGTAATGACGTAATAATGTCGTTTTTTGACGTATTTTTGAACGTCAAAAAACGACATTATTACGTCATTATTTTTGCACCAACCTAATATAATCTTCAGATATTAAAATGTAATGTCAATCGACATCTTCTGATGCCTTGATCTTGATCCACATCCTTCTCTATAATCTTTCCTTCTTAACAACGATTTTATTCCTGCTCTCACTTTCTGTAACTCCTTGCGTGCTAATGGCACTCACGCCTTGCTTGGGGTGATATGCTTTATATATATATATATATATATATATATATATATATATATATCATTATAACCTGTATACCAGTTACATACTAGTTGTTTTAATCCCTGAAAATGTCATGCTTTTCGGATTTTAATATTCTGATGAATCTTAATACTTAAGTTAATGATTGTATAAGTTAATGGCGAGTTCTATGATAATAAAATATCTCTAGAAATTTCCCCATCGCATCGTTAAATATTTGAGAGTAACAACTTTAACAAAGTATTGCAATATCACTGATAACTATGTCTGTGGGTAGCACCTGGTCGTGGTGCAATGGTTAGTAAACTTGTTTAGCAAGAACAATTGCGACTGGGTAATTGGTTCGATCCATACTTTCGGCCTTGCCACCACCTCCAAACTATGCTTAGAGAATCACTATTGATACTTTAACTTCTCACGCGAATCTTGCTGGTGAATGCTGCATTTATCTTATCGCATGGTCAAAACGGAATAGTCGATTATGAAGTATTAGCAGGCGGCGTTAAACAATGTCTGTCTTTATTTCTTTCAATGAAACCAAGTAGCGTTTCAAACGAATTTTTCGTATTCTCACGCAATCAATACGGAATAGTCCGTCATTTATGAGGTGTTAGCAGGGCGTAACGGTCGTGCGAAGAGAATGACATCCGCAATTATTATATCATTGGACATGAGAAAAATATTTTAATAGAAAGGTTTTATAAATTTCAGCCAACCGTAAAATTCGATCAATGAGTGGAAACGGTCATTGTTACTATCATCATCGCAGCTTTAATTCATTTACATTCTGTCGAGTTAGCGTCGATGGTAACCTCACTACTATTGCAGTACCATTTAGATACATGGAAAAAACTGCTGAATGCGGTTTCATTCAACAGGGCACTTTTTTTTTAATGGAGCATCGAGTGGGGATTGAACTCTGATGCAATGCTTACGCATCCAGCTTAGTAGCTGAGATGTCGTATGGATTGCAAGGCGCGCGTTGACAGATAGACAAGCGAAAACGAAGACTGACTGACAAACGCAAAAAAATATCGCACGAGTAAAGATCGTGTTTCAATGTAGGTTTACAGAGATACGAAAAGGCGGAAATCGAAAGAAGAAAGATTGATCGATCAACAGACAGAGAGGTAATAGATCGGGACTGACAGAGAAATAGAAAGAGACGTGCTTAGATAGATAGATAGATAGATAGATAGATAGATAGATAGATAGATAGATAGATAGATAGATAGATAGACAGAGAGATGGGAAGAAAGATAGATATGAAAAGAATAAGATAGATAGATAGATAGATAGACAGAGAGATGGGAAGAAAGATAGATATGAAAAGAATAAGATAGATAGATAGATAGATAGATAGATAGATATGAAAAATGAAAAGATTGACAGAGAGAGATGTGAAAATACTGAGATACACAGATAGATATGAATAGAGATAGATAGATAAGAAAATATTAAGATCGATAGGTAGATAGATATGAAAAGACTCAGATAAATATGAAAAGACGTAGATAGAAATATAGATACATATGAAAAGACAGAGATCGATCGATCGATAGATATAGATATGAATAGACTGCGATACGTACAAATATAGATACATATGAAAAGACTGCGACAGATAGATAGATGAAAGAGAGATAGAAAGAACAGACAAAAATAGAATGAATGACAAACAAAACAAGAATGAAAGACAAAACGAAAGAAAGAAAAAAGGAAGAAAAGAATAAAAAAGAAAGGAATAAAAACAACAAATCGATACAAACAGAGAAATATTGATCAGACTATTTTTCATTTCTATTCATTTCTTTTTATTCCCTCAATCTTTTTTTTTTTTTTTTTCTAGAGATCCCATTTTTATTAGCCTGGTGCAAAAATAATGACGTAATAATGTCGTTTTTTGACGTATTTTTAACGTCAAAAAACGACATTATTACGTCATTATTTTTGCACCAAACTAATATTTCCCTGTACCTTTTGTAAAAAAAAAAAAAAAAGTTTATTAATAAAATCTGTGGGGGTCATTGGGGCTTAATTCAGTTTGTTTGGAGGTGAGGAGGTGGTCTTTTGTAAAAAAAAAAACATTTTGAAAAATAGGTCAGGATGCACTCACACATATGATTAAAAAGTTGATTTTTGTAAACACAAATATTTCGGTGTATGAATTCGGTAACAAACGACACAAACTCTCCCAAAATGTTTTTATTTTATTTGTTAAACTCCCAACCGTCATTTCATTTTACCACTCATCACCCCATATATATATATATATATATACATATATATATATATATATATATATATATATATATATATATATATATATATATATATATATATATATATATATATATATATCATCATCCTCATATATATATATATCATCACCCTCATATATATATATATATATATGGGGGTGATGAGCGGAAAATGAAATGACACCTGGGAGTTTATATATATATATATATATGTGTATAAAACTGGATACTGATGTTAACAACCAGAGACAACAGTCTATATCATACTAAGATCTATAGTCAGACCATGTTTATCACACACACACACACACACACACACACACACATACATACATACATACATACATACATACACACACATATATATATATATATATATATATATATATATATATATATATATATATATATATATATATATATATATTGAAGAACCAGTGTGAAATAGCAATAAACAAGCTAATACAGACAAATATTACCTAACCAAGCGAATGCGACTATAATCGTAGTGTCCCCGTGTTTCAAAACTTAGTCAACGTGCCATAAACGGGGTTGCTATTTGCATTGAACGTAACCGCCTAGGGTTGGTGAATAAAGTATTTTTATAGAACGGTGTTGTGAGTTCTATCCTGACTAACTCACCCAATTTTGTGTCCTTTTTTTAACCACGCGAACTATTGAACTTTCCACCTCAAACATAACAAATGCACATTTGCCATTATCATATAAATGTATGTCCGTAAGTGATATATATATATATATATATATATATATATATATATATATATATATATATATATATATATATATAATGTAATGTAATGTAATGTCTGCTGTATTTTAAATCTGTCCCCACGGAGTAGATATCTGTTTCGTTGTTCCTATACCGCATTTTGCAACTATTAATTTTGCGATGATCTGTATTATTATGTATGGTTCATTGTCGTAAATTTTGGGATTGTGTGTGTATGAGGGTGTTTGTGTGTGTCCCAAAAAGTAAAAAAGAAGTACTTAGTATCAAGTATTGTAAGAACAACCCAAAATCTTGTTATTACCCAAAAACTTTATTTCGCTCCTACATGTCAACTACAAAAAATGCGAACTAAATAAAAAAAAAGGTTAAAATATGATTCCAAAACAAAAAAAGAAAAAAACTTGCAATTCTTTGTTGGTGTTTTATATATATATATATATATATATATATATATATATATACATGACTCGGGGTTTCCTATATCTGTCAGACCTAGAGAGCAATGCGAGTTATCCAGTCATTCTGTCCCATTAGATTCAGAGCTATCATTCTCTTATATTAATTGGCCTATCAACGCTAGAAAGTCAAATCTGCCCTATCATTTTTACACATAACTGCGTAAGGAAGAAATGTTTTCATTCCTTTACAAAGAGCATGGTGGGAAGTGAATGCAATAGCATCGGTCGGAATTTGAACCCTGTCTTCCAATTTGTAACTGGATGCTAATAAAAGTTGCGCAACCTCAACGTGCGCGCATATGCATATGCGTGAGTGGCGGTGAGGAATAATGGTTAGGATATATATATATATATATATATATATATATATATATATATATATATATATATATATATATATATATATGAAGATCCTCCTATCGCTCCTCCCGTGAATCTCTAACTCTCTTTTTTCCAGTGACCAAGTGCAGTTTCAAAATCGGATATCGTTACCATCTCTTTCTCTTGAAAAGTTCACCGTAACCTGGTACTGTTTCTGCCTCTTCTGTCTTCCGTCACCAACACTCAACCTTTCTCTCCAACGCACCAACTCTCCACCCCGGTCGCCAACCGCCGCGACCGCCACCACGTCAACTGATTTTCTCCCTGGTCTTGTCTTTCTTATTTTACGTTTCTTTATTTCCTCGTTTTTTTTGTTTTTTTTTTCCTCTAGTTTTCTTTCGCCAGATTTCTTCTCTCACATTGATTGTTTGTTTTTCTTTTTCTCTTCATATATCACTTCCGCCATTTTCTTTCGTTCGTTTCTTCTCGCTTTCATCATTCTATCTTTGTTCTTTCAGTTTTGCTTTCATTATCTATGTTTAGTGATTGAACCTGTTTTCCATCATTCATTTCGCATTTCATCGTTCTTTTTTTTTTCTTCTTCACCATTTTTAATAATTACCTTCCTTCCACTCTTTCAACTCTTTTTCTTTCTCATTTTTCACCAGTACACTTTTTCATTCACACTTTTTATTCATTACCTTCTTTTTCAAAGCATTTTATCTTTTCTTCCTTCTCACCTTTCATCATTTCTGCTTTTTCCTTCAAATTTTCATTCGTTAACGTTTTGAATTTTTTTTCTTCTCCCTTCGCTTTTCATCGTTCGTCCTTTTCGCTTATAATTTCTCCACTTCTTTTTCCTTCTTTTTAACTTTACATCGTTCCTCTTTTTCTTTCATTTCATTTTTATTCATTTATCATCATTATTATTATTATTATTATTACTATTATTATTATTACTATTATTACTATTATTATTACTATTATTATTATTATTATTATTATTATTATTATTATTATTATTATTATTATTATCTACTCCTTCAACTCATTTGACTCCATTTTGCTTCCTGCCGTTTTTCTTTATTTATAATTTCCAATCATTGCCTTTACTCATTCTTCGTTTTTTCCCCTTCCTTCTTGCTTAACATAGTTCGCTCCTTTTTCCTTCATATTTTCATTCATTACCTTCGAAAATCTTTAATTTCCTCCTCTTTTTCTTCCCTACTCCTTTTTCCTCTATTTTTTTTCTTGCATATCTTTTCTTTTGCTTTTTTTATTCTTTCTCTATTTTCACTGCATATCTGTTTTTTTTTTTTCTTTTTTCTTTCTCGGTTGTCGCAATTCTTCAAATTTTTCCTTTTCTTAGTACCGTCTCAATTTTCTCTGCCCCTCCCACATATTTCCGCATTTCTTTTTCTTTCCTTTTTTTAATGGTCCTTATTCTCTACTAGCAGTTCTACCAATTCATCCTCCCTTACACTTTCTCTGAGTTTATTTCTTCTTCCTTTTCGAATTTCCCTATTTTCGATTTCATACGTCTTTTTTGTTTTCCTTCCTCTTTTATTTTTTACGAATTCTTTCAATTTGCCTCTAAGATATTTTTTCAGTTCATCACCTTTCTTCATTCTTTTTCGAGATATTTTTTCTTTTCTTCTTTGTCATTTCCTTTTCTTATTTAAGTTCCTTATCGCTGTGCCCTTTTTTTTATTTTTTATTTTATTTTTATTCAAATTCTTTCTTATGCATCATACTTTCTTTCTTTTTTGTCTTCTCATTTTTCTGTCGTCCTCTTAGTTTCTTCCTTTCATCTTTCATTCTTTTTTTCTTTCATTCTTCCTTCGTTTTTCTCTATGTCCTCCTGGCTCACTCCTTCCTTTTGTTTGTTTCTTTTTTTACTACAATCTCAGTTCTTTCTCTTCCTTCCTTCCTTCCTTCCTTCCTTCCTTCCTTCCTTCCTTTTGTTCATTGTTTCCATTACTCCATCCTTTTTTTCTATCGTAATTCCTTCTCCCTTCTCTCCCATCTGCCTTTTTCTTTTCCGACAACAAAACGGGGGATATTCCTCTGTTATTCGTCTCTCTGAAGCGCTCTTTCCGTCACTCTCTCCAGCAAAATGGTCAGAGTAACCTGCTTCGTGCGCCTGTTGGCCGCATCAGGCCGCTCCTCCCAACCACTCACTCTCTTACTGTCTGTCTCCTCCGACTACTTCACATTGACACCTCCTACTCCGTGTAAGAAGATTCCATCTTTATCCACCAGCTCTTCGACTGACAATATTCCTAGCTTTCCTTGACGACCCTAACAATTCCAATGAAGCTTTCGATTAATTTCTTTCGCTCTTTCTTTCTTTTTTTCTTTCTTTCTTTTGTTTATTGGATTTTATTCCATTCTTTTAATTTTTATTCTTGCTTTTTCTCTGTTTAATTTACCTTTTGCCTCTTGTCATTTTATTTCAGCTTTTATTCAGCTTTCTTTCTTTCTTCCTTTCCGATTTTATTCTTTCAGGTTTTACTCTTTCTTTCTTTCTTTCTTTCTTTCTTTCTTTCTTTCTTTCTTTCTTTCAGGTTTTATTCTTTCATTCTTACAAGTTTTATTCTGTCATTCAGGTTTTATTTTTTCAAGTTTTAGTCATTCTTTATTTCAGGTTTTTCTTACTTTTTTTTCTTCAGGTTTTATCCTTACTTAATTTCAGGTTTCTTTCTTTCTTTCTTTCAGGTTTTCGTCTTAGTTTCTTTCAAGTTTTATTCTTTCGTTCAAGTTTTCTTATTTCTTTCAGGTTTTATTCTTTCTTTCTTTTTCATGTTTTATTTTTCTTTTTTTCTTCTTTCAGGTTTTATTCTTTCTTTCTATGTTTCTTTCCTTCACATTTTATCCTTTCTTTGTTTCTTTGTTTATTTCTTCTTTCAGGCTTTATTCTTTCTTTCGTTTTTCAGGTTTTATTCTTTTTTTATTTTTTTGTTTATTTGTTTCTGTGTTTCTTTCTCTATTTGTTTCATTCTTTCAGGTTTTATTCTTTCTTTCTTTTTTCTTCTTTAAGGTTTTATGCATTTATTCTTTCTTTCTTTCTGTCAGGTATTTTTCTGTTTTTCTTTCTTTCTTTCAAGTTTTAGTATTTCTTTCAGGTTTTAATCTTTCTTTCTTTCTTTCAGGTTTTAATCTTTCTTTCTTTCTTTTTCAGGTTTTATTCATTCTTTCTTTCAGGTTTTATACTTTTTTTTTGGGTTTTATTCTTCCTACCTTCCTTTCTTCCTAGTTTTATTCTTTCTTTCTTTCTTCTTTCATGTTTTAAACTTTCTTTTTTTAAGGTTTTATTCTTTCTCTCTTTCTTTTTTTGTTTGTTTGTTTGTTTCTTTCTTTCTTTCAGGTTTATCCCTTATTGTTTTCTTTCAGAATTTATTCTTTCAGGTTTTAGGCTTTCTTTCTTTCTTTCTTTCTTTCTTTCTTTCTTTCTTTCAGGTTTTATCTTTCTTTCCTTCTTTATTAAGGTTTTCTTTCTTCCTTTTTTCTTTCAGAGTTTAGCCTTTCTTTCTTTCTTTCTTTCTTTCAGGTTTTATCTTTCTTTCCTTCTTTATTAAGGTTTTCTTTCTTCCTTTTTTCTTTCAGAGTTTAGCCATTCTTTCTTTCTTTCTTTCTTTCTTTCAGGTTTTATCCATTCGTTCTTTCAGGTTTTATTCATTCGTTCTTTCAGGTTTTATTCATTCGTTCTTTCAGGTTTTATTCATTCGTTCTTTCTTTCTTTCACGTTTTACTTTTTCTTTCGATCTTTCTTTCTTTTTTTCAGGTTTTTTTCTTTTCCATTCTAGCAGAAACACTTATTTTTCCTTTCTTCCAGCCGTTAATTTTTGTTTTCTTAACTTGCATCTATTTGGAATGTTTTTCTTGTCTTGTTCACGACAGTTTTCAAACGAGTCACAATTTCTTCGTAAATTCCAGTCCAAATATATTACATTGCGAAGACTTCCTTTCAAGGAAGCCTTTAACTTTCATTTTGACCTTCAAATATGCAGACAGTTTTTCATTATTGGTTGCAATAAAATAATGACGCATGTTTACACACACACACACACACACACACACAAACAGCTATTTACATATACTCTTTCTTCAAAATATATAAACGTTTTTTCTTCAGACAATCTTTAGTTATGACTTGAAAGTTTATTCGACATACTTAAAATAAGTAGTTATTTTTGACCATATCAAAATTGATTATTGGTGTAACAGGTCTTCATGGCGTTGCCTGTGTTTGCAAGAAAGTTATGGGGGAGTGATTTGTTAAAATGCTTACTCGACGACTCACTTCACCGTTAAACCTTGTTGTATAGCAGTAACGGAAACAGACATTGAGCAAGTAGAAATATCTGCAGGTAAACCTAGGAGGTTAGAATTTGTACTTGTTGTAATTCTCTGGCATATGACCTGACGCCTCAGTGATCGACTAAATTTAACTTAGTCTGGCGCAAGATCAGAAGTCCGGAGCTCATACGTAGGCTCTGTATAATTGATACAGAACCTACGATATGGATAGGCTCTGTATCAATTTTTCAACTGCTGTCTTTGTTAAATATTAAATTTTAAATCTCTAGTTTCGACACTGAATACAGTCTGGGTTTAAATAAGACCGACGTACTCGGCGTCAGTTGAAATAGACTATACTCATGCTCATGAGGTAATTTTGGGTTTCACTGTTGTGTAATTTACATGCTTTTTTATAATAAATACATTGAGATCTTTTTGTGGATCAGTTTTAATATTTTACATTATTAGAATTCACTTGGATTATATACCAACGGATTTATTACTTGTACTATATGTGTTCGGTATGCTTCAGCTGAAATAGACTATAACCATGAGGTAATTTTGGGTTTCATAGTTGTGTATACAAGGGTAGTAAAAAAAAGTAAAGACAATTTTCATCAAACATTTATTTACCCTAATTAAGAACAAGGCACACTTTTCTATATAGATGCCCTGCATAGCGATGTATTTCTGGTATCATTCAAAGAGCTTCGTCCATTCCGAAAACAAGCTTTTCGGTTGCTTACGAAGCCTCGTCTGTACTTCTTACTTGTTTGGGCAACCAACGCTCACAAACTCTACGGTACCTCAAGTCCTCAGACCTTTGGTTTGTATAGATCAATAGCTGATGGCCGAGATTGCCTATACCTGTGTTAACATGATTCGTTTTTCTTCCCTGATCAAGGCACCCACCTTCTGGGTGTTTGTTCCGAGCACGATGTTGATGGACGACCAGATTGGCTCTTGTTCGTTACTCTTGTTCTCTCGCAATAAAGCGCTCTCTGCCCAGAACCCCTCCCCCCACAAAAAAACGCACTACATCGTGTTGTTCTTCGATTGTGAAGCCACTGAGAAGTCTTTAATAGATACACGAATGCGGGAACTGTGTATATACGCTCAGAAGGGCCAATGTCACTCATCTGATTTACTTTCTTATGAATAAGGTTTAAAAAAAATACGCCGTTAAATTCAGTGTTATAACTTTGGGCAACGTTCTACTAGGGAACACTGGGTGCTAAAATTCATGCGGTTGGTACACGTTGCCTTAATATTCCTTGAAGCCCGTATACATTCATAGCAGCGGTCTTCTACTGATTGGCATCTCCTAGCAGGATGATGGGCCGTGTTAGATCTCCTATAAAAACTCGCCAAGGTATAATTTGTACCAGCGAAGTTACCTGATATTAATATCATTATGTTCATTTATAAATAACTTCTGTTTACATTCATCAAAGACCGGCTTTGTTCCTTTCCCTGAGAGCGTGTTCTTTTTTTATATGCCTTGTCCCGTCAGGACGTAAGCGATCATGGCTCTCCACAATTTCTTATCCTTTGTAGCTCTTAATAAATTTGACCTTTTTGTTATCCCCCACTAAACCTTATCAAATTTACTCAAGCTCAATAATTATTTTATGCATTGTTTTTCTGTGTCCCCTTCTAACGTCAATCAGTCTTGTGAGTATCACATTTTCTAAGCCGTCTTTACTTATTATGCACCCAAGAAATTTCAATTGCCTCTTCCCTGCTTTAAGTATGAGTTTCCTTTTTGTCTTCATTTTCTCTAAAACTTTGTCGTTGATTATATATTCCGTCCATATTATCCTCAGCATCCGTCTGTAGAACCATATTTCTGTTGCTTCAAGTCTCTTCTGCATCTGTGTGAAGATTGTTCAGCATTCACTGCCGTATAGGTAGACAGATAATACTTAATAGCTCAGTACTATTTAATTTGTTTCTAACGAGTTTTTTTTTGTGTTTCTTAATACTCTGTTTAGCTTTAGGAAAGCATCTTTCACTGTTGCAATGCGCCTTCCGATGTTGGTGTCGCAATTTCCGACCTCTGTTAAAACACTTCCCAGATATTTAAATTTTTGTACCTGTTTGATTTTGGTATCTCCGATTTTTAATTTCCATTCTGGGCTCATCCTTTTGCTAACAACCATGCATTCTGACTTCTTGCAATTGATGTTTAGTCCTTTCTTCTCATCTTCCTTCATTACCTTCTGTAGGAGTTTTTGAAGTTTTTTCCCGTCTCTGTTATCAACACTGTACCATCTGCATATCGGATGTTGCTAATATTGTGTCCACCAATAATGATTCCTGGTCAGACTAATTCTCTCAGAATCCCCACCCTCCCCTATATAGGTAGAACAAGTCCAGTGAGAAGACACATTCTTGTCTTACACACCTAGGCGTATAGAAACCTAAAACCACCCAGGCTTTCCTTGCCTTTGATAAGTGTCGGCATATGATAGATTGTGATGGGTTTAATATCTTTGCTTATTATCGGGTACACTTGTAGGTGATGTATTTAGCTGCGTGTTTGTGAAATGGAGTTGGCAAACAACATTTTTCAGAAGATAGTAAGTTAACAACAAACCTGGCATAAAACAACAAGGTAATAATATTTGATTAAAATAAAGCCAAATTTTGTTTTTTGGCAACAAAACCAAAGCTGCATACAAAGATATATATGCAAATAGGAAAATTGATTTCAGGGATGTGCTGAAAAGAAATTATTAAATTATGCTTATTAATCTTTCCAAGGTATGGAGAATGTTTATGCAAATGACTTAAAGGAGTAGAAACCTTTGTTGTGCAGTGCATCTCTTCATTGCTTCACCATCGAATAAGTTGCATTATTGTCCTAGGTTCACACTAACCTAGGAAAATAATATTATACAACTTGTTTGACGATGAAGCGATTTACACGTTAGAACTTTTGTGTGTGATTTTAATGTACAATAATAATATATTTGTAATGCCTAATGTGTCTTATTTGCTCATATTTTGTCTAATCTATTGGGTAATAGTTTAAAGGTGACTACAGGGGCGTTATTCAGAGACATCTTATAATATAAAAATCGTATTTTGAAAGGTCGTAAATAGGTTTTCGTCTATTGCTCTAACTACGGAAATATTTGATTTATAAATAAAGAATCCTGGAACTGATTAACTGCAGGAAACGAGGGACGGACTTTACTTTGGTGTGGATTTCATTCCACTAATGACTTCAAAGCTTCATAATCAAATTTCAATGAACGTTACTTCATCTTCCAACGACGTTAAAAATTCCCAGTTCATTCTACAGTCTACTTCAGCTCTATACTTCTAACGTCTCCAGTTGAACTTTGAAATTTTAGTTCATAATTTTTTTTATTCTTCAATCGGAATAGATAGATTCGCGTATCATCCTGTTCTCACACCAACCCGGTCTTTTTTGACGGGAGTGGAGGTTTATCACTTGTTTACCGTTCAGAATTGCATTTCAGGTTCATTCTAAAATCTTTTTCATTCTGTTTACTCTCATTAGCCCCTTGCATCCTATGGCATTATCGCCTTCCTTGGTGTGAATTTATTAAAATATTATTATAATACAAATGTTATTATGTATTCATTGACATAGTAATTTGGTTATTTAATAAACTTAATCTTAACAGGCGCATGGGTGAATGGTTAAACCCTCCTCTACGGATAGAACTCGTTAAACTCATGAATTAATCTGCGAGACCAACTCGCAACTGGTAGTAGACACCTGAAACCTGTGTCTGTGTGTGCCAGTTCCATTTGCATAACACCCTATGCAAATAATTCTTCTTCAGTGTGGGGGCACATGCAAATATCTTTAAGTGTTCTACCAATTCTTTTTATTATTACTGAACATATTTCGAACATTCGCTTCTCTGACGCCATCGGCTTACCGTATGGCTTCTCCGACGATGTTGATGCCTCGCTTTGCTTCTAAATAAAAGCGAGCAGTTATCTAACCTTGTGTTCGTGTGTTCGTTTAGTCGACTGATCTTTTCTGCGTGTGAGGCTGTTCGAATTTTTTTTTTCTCTCTTCAGTACACAGAAAAGGAAAGATTTTCACTGAGCGAAGTTCATTTTTGATTTATATTTCTGGTGAAGAAAGATTTTAAACATTGTAACGTTTTAATTGGTATTTTAAATGACGAAAACGATTAAATTATTGGAGAAACACTATTTTTTAAGCGTTTCACTGTAAGAAAGGCGGAAGGGGTTACTGAGAGTGGATGCTAGTGTAAAGAATGGTGTTTGAGGAAAGGATAAAGTGAAGGACGCGGATCAGGATCAAAGAATCAGAAGATGTCGATTGACATTACATTTGAATATTTGAAGATTGTAGCCGTCAGGGAAGCAAATAAGAGGAAGGGAGTTCCCATCTCTGTCCCATAATGGTTGTTTCATTTACATACACATTTCATAGACTAAATTGAACAATCATTATGGGACAGAGGTAGTATAATATAGAAGAATGACTACTTTAATAATAGATTAAACTGAATGAAGAGAGGAAACATTTTTTTTAAGCATTTCACCCCAATCAAGGCGGGAGTGCGACGAGCATGCAAGAGGTTACTGAGAGTAAAGCTAGAGCAAAGAGGTGTGTTTGAGGAAAGGATATAGAAAAGGACGGGGATCAGGATCAAAGAATCAGAAGATGTCGATTGACATTATATTTGAATATTATAGCTGTCAGGGAAGCAAGTAAGAGGAAGTAAGTTCTACTGTCGGGATACTGCGAGAGAAGTAGTTGCTGGAGTAGAAGAGGCGGTTACACTTAACTGTTACGACAGTGAAAGGGTGGGACCGAGATACCAACCTAGTAGCACGCTTAAATTCATGCAGTTGGTGGGGGGGTGGCTAGTGAAAGTAGCTCTTCAGTGCAGTTGCCAAGAAATTTGAATATTGATATACGTATGATCAATTTGTTGTGATTTAAGCCCAGATATATTGGTTCACTGAGTGGGCGATCGGAACCATTACTAAAGATCTTGCTACCAATTACACAAAGACTAGGTGTTCTCCGATATAAAAAGATAAAATTAATAAAATAAAATAAAATAAACATACAATCCATTTAGCTTGTATATTAAACAGAATCTATTTAATTTGGATAGTTTTCGTTTGAATATATTAAGTTTTTATTTCTAACAGTCCTCTCTTTCTTATTTTTCTTTCTTTCTTTCTTTCTTTCTTTCTTTATTTCTTTCTTTATTTCTTTCTTTCTTTCTTTCTTTCTATTCTCTATCTCTCTGTCTGTCTGTTTCTGTCTCTGTCTCTCCCCCCCTCTCTCTCTTTCTCTCTCTCTCTCTCTCTCTATATATATATATATATATACATACATATATATATATATATAACAATATATATATATATATATATATATATATATATATATATATATATATATATATATCCAAGTATATGATTGGTGTATATAGAATGAATTCCAATACCCAACAATTACTATTCTTAAAAGAGTGCTCAATACAAAGTAGAGCAGATATAATTATTTATTTAAAAAAAAAATTTATAACATAAATATGTTATAAAATCACTACAAAAATAGCCATTTTCTTTCAACACCCTCGGTGTCTTATATATATATATATATATATATATATATATATATATATATATATATATTGTTTAAATTTTGCTACATTTATTGGGGAAGATGGCTAATGTTGGATATAGAATGCTTATAGATTTAGACAGTGTGGACTATCAACACTGTATTGTGACTCCCCGTTTAGCACCAGAATGGCCTGAAGGTGTGAAACGGACGATCACCATAAAGTGTTTATTCCATCACTGTTTATCTTTCTCTCTTTAATTTCACAGCGGATAAAATTGTCATCGAAATTGCGCAAAAATTAAAATAACATTGACGTCTCGTTTTAACAGATATATTTACGAAAAATACACAAAAATATCTTGAAATCGGACAGAGTAAATTTATTCAATAAAATCGCCATTGGCTTCAACCACGATCTCCAGAAAACTTTGGTATCTCCTGAAACTCTTCTGGACGGTCTCCTTGTTTATGTTGGTAAATGCTGCCATAATCCTTGCCTTCAGTTCATCTTTGGTGTTACAAGGAGTGTTTTTTTTGGTCTCTTGCTCAGTGGCGCCCCACACATAATAATGAAGGTGAGTGCAGTCTGGGATTGGGGTTAAGTGGCCAGATGTAAAGGGTGATTTGGTTGCAGAAGTTGTCTAACAGCCATGACTGGGTTCTCCTTGTCGTGTAGCATGGCGCAGGATCCTGTTGCCAGACATAGTGTCTTCCACCCTCTTCACTCAGAGCAGCACTATCTCCTCAAGACACTTGATGTAGGTCTCCGTGTTGACTCTGAAGACCTCACCAACAAATACGGGAGTTATTAGGTTGGTGCAAAAATAATGACGTAATAATGTCGTTTTTTGACGTTAAAAAATAGGTCAAAAAACGACATTATTACGTCATTATTTTTGCACCAACCTAATATTTTCTCATCAGAACAATCAAAGGGAGTTTTCCGAGTTGTCATACCTTTGTAATCACCATTAGACTCATCCAATTCTTTTTGAATCCTCTGCACTGTCCTCAGATTGACACCCAAATACTCTGAAATGTTCACATTGGAGCTCTCGCCTACCAAGCAGTACAGCCTACCGTTTCTAAATTTCTGGGGGAGTGATTTGCGTCATGGCGGTCTGTTTCTCACAGACTATGCTTAACTGAATGTGCTATACTGTGCAGTCGACAAAATAAAAAAAACAAAACACACATGCTCGAAATGAAACATATAATATTGCGACAATTTACCCATCGCACACTGTGTATATATATATATATATATATATATACACACACACACGCACTGTCACTGTCTTTCTCCCTGTTTCCCTCTGTCTTTGTCTGGTTTCGATCCCGGCTTGAAGCAATCGGACGTCTAACCACACTGAGGAGCTGTGATACAGCGAAACACTCTATAATAGCAGGTTCAGTAATAGGACTGCAGCCTAACTAAACATGTATGTATTTTAAAAATGTTTATCATTGAAAATAATCTTCCTTGTCATTGCACTTAATTCAACAGTGAATATTTTGAACATTTTAGATAGAGGGAACATTTCGGTTCAAATTTCAAATTTCCACACTTAGACGTTAGAAAAAAAAAAAAGCTTTTGCGTCTGCTTAAATAAAGTTCAATCAATATTTTTTCAATGTCTTTTGTTTCCCGGCGCTAAAATCAATTACAAAATACCTGTAAGCAAAAGGAAAAAAAAAGATAAAAGCTAATTTACGATTTCTCATTTACGCAACTTAATCGCTCGGAAAATTGTCGCTGCACAGTCTTCATCGCTCTGCAGTTCATAGCCAGCTTGAATACGTTCTTATGTTTCTCGGGTCTATTTTTCTGTCTTTCTTTACCTGTTTACATTTTTTTGTACTCTTATTTTTTTTTTATCAATGTATTTGTGTTTGTTATCTGCCTTTGAGTTTGCTTTAGGTTTCACTTCAGGGATGCGTAGTCCTAAGTCTGACGATAAACTACATCCGGCAGCAAGGATCCTGATCTGGAGGTTAGAGGTTTTGAGGAGCGTGGAACCACCTCTTAATTGCTGGTGCTCCCAAGCTCACCTTTTAGCTATGGTAAAATAGTAAACACCAAAACAAAACAAAACACTATGGAAAGTATAAAAATACATTTTTATAGTAAAAAAACAATCTGTCTATCTACCAGCCCCCTCCTATCTATCTATCTATCTATCTATCTATCTATCTATCTATCTATCTATCTATCTATCTGCCCCCTCTTATCTATCTATCTATCTATCTATCTATCTATCTATCTATCTATCTATCTATCTATCTATCTATCTGCCCCCTCTTATCTATCTATCTATCTATCTATCTATCTATCTATCTATCTATCTATCTATCTATCTATCTATCTGCCCCCTCTTATCTATCTATCTATCTATCTATCTATCTATCTATCTATCTATCTATCTATCTATCTATCTATCTGCCTCCTCTTATCTATCTATCTATCTATCTATCTATCTATCTGCCCCCTCTTATCTATCTATCTATCTATCTATCTATCTATCTATCTATCTATTTTTTAAGCGTTTCACCCCAAGCAAGGTGGGAAGCCACTAGGACGCAAGGGGTTACAGAAAAATTTGGAGCAAGATCAGATGGGAGTGACAGAAGAAAGGATGAGGAGAAGGGTTATCTATCTATCTATCTATCTATCTATCTATCTATCTATCTATCTATCTATCTATCTATCTATCTATCATGACCTTTTTACAATGTCACTTTTTTGTCTGTTTTCTGTCTTTGAGATTGTTTTAGGATTCACTGCATGCATGCGTAATCCTGGGTATGACAATTAACTACATCCTGCAGCAAGGCCCCTGATCCGGAGGTTGGAGGTTTTGAGGAGCGTTCAACCACCTCTTAACTGCTGGTGTTCCCAGACTCACCCTGACTCGGAGTGGTAACACCAGCTATCTATGGTAAAATAGGGAAACATAAAATAAATCAAAACACTAGGAAAAGTATAAAAATACATTTTTAGCCTAAAAATACCATATATATATATATATATATATCATATAAATATCATATATATATCATATAAATATCATATATATATCATATAAATATCATATGACTGAGAAATCAACACTAAAAAGTATTAAAATACATTTTTATAAAAATATAGCAACAATGAATTTTTGTATTGGACTTAAATGCAAAGGATTATTAAAAATGTTAAATTAAATTACCACCAATACATTTTAGCATGTAAAATCTAAAACCCTGAAAAGATAAAGTATGTACAGAATATCTGTAAAAACTGTGTTCAAAATACAGTAGAATCCCTCTTACCCGGAAACCTCATACCCAGAATCCCTCATATCCGGATATGATTTTGATGTGTTTATTTGAACTATTGGAATGATATGTCACTGATTTGAAATTTCTGTTTTTTCAGGAAATTTACTTTGGATAATTGCTTATGCTTATTTCACCCTAATGGCTTGTATCGGTGAAAAAATGATGAGGATAAGAGGAAAAGAACAGCTTTGGAATTATTGCAAAAAGTGGAAATTTTAAAGAGACACTGGTGAAAGTTCATTGTATGTAATGGCTGAGTTCAACATTTGATCTATTCTCTTTCTGCACTCATTTTTCTCTCTCTTTCTCTCTTTGTACCCCGTTTTCTCTTTTCTCTTTCTGTACTCATTTTTCTCTCTCCTTCTCTCTTTGTACCTCGTTTTCTCTTTTCTTCTCTTTCTGTACTCGTTTTCTTCTCTCCTTCTCTCTTTGTACCCCGTTTTCTCTTTTCTTCTCTTTCTGTACTCATTTTTCTCTCTCCTTCTCTCTTTGTACCCCGTTTTCTCTTTTCTTCTCTTCCTGTACTCATTTTCTCTCTCCTTCTCTCTTTGTACCCCGTTTTCTCTTTTCTTCTCTTCCTGTACTCATTTTTCTCTCTCCTTCTCTCTTTGTACCCCGTTTTCTCTTTTCTTCTCTTTCTGTACTCATTTTTCTCTGTCCTTCTCTCTTTGTACCCCGTTTTCTCTTTTCTTCTCTTTCTGTATGCATTTTTCTCTCTCCTTCTCTCTTTGTACCCCGTTTTCTCTTTTCTTCTCTTCCTGTACGCATTTTTCTCTCTCCTCCTCTCTTTGTACCCCGTTTTCTCTTTTCTTCTCTTTCTGTACTCATTTTTCTCTGTCCTTCTCTCTTTGTACCCCGTTTTCTCTTTTCTTCTCTTTCTGTACTCATTTTTCACTCTGCTTCTCTTTGTATCCCGTTGTATCTTCCTGTACTCATTTCTCTCTCTCTCTCTCTCTCTCTACCACGTTTTCTCCCTACTTCTCTTTCTAATAGTTTTCACTCTCTTTCAGTTTCTATACATGCTTTCTTCTCTACTTCTCTCTCTACCCATTTTTTTTTAATTCTCCCTGTCTTTGTTTCAGGCTTTCACTCCTTCTTTTGTAGACCGTTTTCGCCTCCTTCTCTTTATGTACTCCTTTATTTCTCTACTTCACCCTCTCTAACCGGTTTTCTCTCTGCTTCTCTTCCTCTAATAATTTTTTCTCTTTCTCTTTTTGCACTGGTTTTTCTTTTTCTTCATCTTCCTGTAATTGTTTTTCTCTCCCTGTTTCTTTCACTGTATGGTTTTTATCCTCTTTCTCTCTCTCTGTCCCGTTTCTTCTTATTATTATTTCTCGTCTGTGTGGCTAAAGAGAAAGACATTGACTTCTTCCATTTTAGTATTTCCTCGACAATTTTAAATCTATAATATGAAAAGCAATTCGGTCCAATTTCTGTATAAATCGAGTGTTACAAAAGAAATATAATGATGGCAAAAAATTTGAAAGAATAACTGATATGGATATAACAATGTCTTATTTATTCACATGACATATAGTGGCAAAGTAATTGTGAGTTCAATCCCTGGACTGGGTAGTAAAGATTTAGATTAATTAAAAACAGGGCAAGTAATAACTGAGTAATACCAAAACATGACGAGATACCCCTAGACACGGACAGTAGAATTAGAACAATTTACCCCTCTAGATTAAATAAAATGTTCAGTTCGTAACTTCCTGGAGACTAATCAATAGATTGATTTCTGTAGAAGGTCAGAGAGCAAAACGGCAGAAACTTTATGATAATTATAACAAATTTGGGGGACATTATTCTGACTGAAAATAATTTGAATATTCTAATTTTTCTGTACCTTAATCTTTGGTATTTTGAATATAATAATACAACCGATAAAATCTCCGGACTTCATGGATTTATTTCTTGGATTATTTTCATTATTATTATGTATCTTTTCCAGTATTGTTCTCATTTTTACTACCTTTAGTATAACGTTCCGCTAGATATATTCTTCCGTTTTCTTGTATTGTAAGAAAATGAGATACAAAATCTTTAAATGATTCCAGGTACGAAGGACGTCATTTTTGTAGTTTTAAATACAAATAAATGATAAATATGTAAGCTCTCAATACGAATTCTTTGGATTTAAATTAATGTGGCATTGCCCTGGGTAGGGTATTTTTTTTTCAAATTTTACGACACTGACAGAATACAGTGAAGCCGAAAGAGACAGAGAAACAGCATCTAGCCGATATTTTTTTTTTATCCTTCCAGTATGTATGATGGTTTAAGTTGAAGTAATTTTTTCTAATTTAAGGTATTTTCTGAGAATTTGTTTTGTCTTTGTTAATTTTACAAGAATGCTGGAGCCTACACATTTTTCGACCATTTTGTATTTATTGGTATTCTAGGAAAAGCAATTTCTGCCAGTTTTATTTGCAGACCTTAACGATAGGGAGTCTTAGAAGACCCAAACGCTCGGACAGTAATGAATCATCTTGTATTCTTCCATCGGATGCCGTGTATATTTTTAGCGTTCCAATCAAAAGGGTCACACGATCAGATCCTCTTATCCGTTATTGTATATGTTAGCTAAATGCCCCCCATACAAACACACGCGTGCATGTACACTCATTCCCAGCCCTACATGCATATTTGTTTGACAAATGATTCATACATTTGTTCTCGAGGAAAAATTATGTGTCTAGTTTCATGTGGCTTATGTTGAAACGGTACGATCACCGAAGTTAAACACCATTGATCTTGGACAGTATCTAGATGAGTGACCACTTGGAAATACCAGGCGCTGTAGACTTGGATGTGAGGGTGATGTATTTGATTTTCATTGGATTCATTATATTTACTTACGCTCAAATACCATTAGGGGAAAGTATGAATTCACTTCTTCTCCCCAAATTATGGGTTAATTAGTAAATTATTATATGAAAAAAAAACAACTTTTTTATACAGTAGGACTCGGTGTACTTCTTATTCTTCCCTACTATTTTGTGAATGGACTGCTACTAATTATAAATATAGCAAGTAGTCCCATTAGTTTGGTTTGTTTTGTTTTGTTTTACGGCATATCAACCTGAATGGGTTTTTTCAAAAATGTATTACTGCTAATAATGCATTGCTGATAATATTTTTTTCTTCAAAAAATATATTGCTGGTATTAAAACCTATTTTTACACTTTCATAGTGTTTTGACTCCAGTTTTGGGGGATTAATTATTTGCCCAAAGTTAGGACCCTGACAAGTGCTACCACTCCGGATCAGGGTGGACGTTGGAACACCAGCAAAACCTTCTCATCAGAGGCCTAGACGTAGTTGATCCTCTTCCCCAGGACGCGGTCCGGTTTGGGGGTGAACTACTTGTCCATACTAAGACCCTAACAGGTACTACCACTCCGGGTCAGGGTGGACGTGGGAACAGCAGCAATTAAGAGCTGGTTCTATGTTCCACAAAACCTCCTGATGAGAGGCCTTGCTGTTAGAAGTAGTTTATCGTCTTCCCAGGACGCGGACCGGTTTGGGGGTGAACTACTCGTCCATACTGAGACCCTAACAGGTACTACCACTCTGGGTCAGAGTGGACCTGGGAACACTGGCAATTAAGCTCCTCAAAACCTCCTGATCGAAGGCTTGTTTCTAGACGTAGTTTATCGTCTTACCCAGAACGCCGAATGTAATTTATCTACCATACATTAGAATAGGATTTTTTTTTTAATAGTGGGAGTTCTCTTTTCACAGATTAGCTTAACCAGTGATTAACGCCTGATTTTATTTCTGATGCTCCGATCTTGGAATTTTTGTTTTTGCTATGGGACCTTACCCATAATAAGATAATGGACTATTCCATACGTAATAAATACTGCGCCTCAAGACGAAGCAGGAAGTTCAGTCTGAAGTCTGGAGTGAGGTCCGTCAGAAGTCCGTCAGGAGTCTGTCAGTCGGTCAAAGCGAGCGAGTCAGTCAGTCGAGTCAGAGGCAGTCCGAAACAGAGTCGCGTTCAGACAATTACTACAAGACATTGGTATAGTGATATTGGTCGAGACTACATTGTTCTCCCTACTAAACCTGATTGTTCGTACTAACACTTTCTACTTCTCTGTATATATTCCTGTTTGTAATATATCTGTGTTATTCCATATCCGTGTTCGAGTTCTTCTTTATTGGTTCTACCTTGGACTATCACCGTGATACAAAGAACCGGACCATAACTGTTTTGAACCCTGAAATTTACGTTAAGTTTTAAAAATTTAATTTTCTTACTTTTTTTTCAGCTGATTATTTTCTGACTAAAGTTTTCAATTTTCCTTCTGAGCTTTTTTTATCCTCCTCCCCCAGTTTTTATCTTTGTTTTGCACCTAATTTTTATTAGGCCTCTTCATTTACTATATCTTTTTTAGTTATATTGAAACTTATTTTTTGTTTATCTTGTATTCACTGCCCGACATTAATTTAAGTTTATCCTTTTTATAACTTTTGTTTATCTTTGTAAATTTATACGTGTTACCTCGTCCTGAGTAAATAGTTCTCATAACCCCTGTGTTTTATTTTCCTGTGTATCATTCAGTTGTTTTATTTGTAGCTTATTTTATCAGCAAGACTTGTTTTTTCGTGTAACGTCGGCCATTTTGGTTTAAATAGTAAGACTTGTTAATTTTACGTATTTTGTTTCCCTGTTTTATGTTTTCATTCGTTTATATATTGCGTTTTTGTTCCTTTTTTCCGTCAGTATTACATTATGGAATTTTTATATTTGCGTTTTATTTCTTTTACGTAAACGTTTTTGCTCATCCAATCATTTTTTGATTTGAATAAAGTTTTTTTTTTGTCTTTTTTCATTATATCTTGTTAAATTTGTTATTTCTTTCTGAAGAAGGAATTTTGTGTTTTGATTGTTGTGTCTACAATTTTTTCTGTGTTTATATTTTCTCCTCTTTTATAATTTGTTACATTTCTATCTTTAATTTTTGCTTAAAAAAAGTAAAAAAATGCTTTGTATCATAAGTAAGAATGGCTACCCGAAGTAGGTCAGTCAAAAATAATGTTGGTCTCAAGAAAGACCGTTCTGATAAAACGAAAAATTCTAATTCATCTAATCACCGGAGCAAAGGAATGGTGGGTGAAAAAAGCGAAAATATGGATATTACCAAACCTAACGATAAAAAATGTATGGTAGCCGAAAATGAAGAAAACTCTAAAGAAACAACCAAAACACCCAAAAGTATGCTCGCCGAGAAAAGCTAAAATTCACCTGAGACAAGAAATACTACAAAAGCAAAAAACAAAAACGACAAAGCAGCAGTCCAGGAGACGGCCTATTGCTGGGAGCACCTTCTCCAAATTGTATAATCGACATTACGAAGTTCCTGGAGAAAGCCAAGAGCTACGCACATCCTACCACAGAAGATCGACTCTTGACAAACCCGAGGAACTTCAGAAAGTTGAAAAAAAATTGTACCAGTCTTTGTGGTAAACAAGCGTACGCACAAAATTTGTTGCTCTACAAATGACAGTGCTATAAAATCGTTGAAATTCCTGGGGTTTAAACCACAGAGAGTCATTAAAGGAAAAGGATTTTTTATTTGGGACGTACTGATACACATGCCTGTCGATTGCGAAGCAGCAACCAGTTGAGACTTAATAACCAAAGACCTTATTCTGAGAACAGGCTCGAATCGTCGGGAAGCATTTGGCCGCATATATGTACCAATTCGTACAGAGACTCAGTGCTTCCTCTGACGAACTGACCGAGAAATGGAGCTTCTAGTTGTTGATAGATAGTAAGACCTTCGTCTCCATCCCCAACTAGACGTAGAGGGCCAGAAAATGCCTATTATCGTAACCGGCCGTGAACCAAATTTGATGGAAGTGAGGAGAGACTGGTCACCTCTCCTCTTCCTGCCCAGAGAAAAAGACCTCTGGAGTTCTCGTACCCGCTGACTCCAAATCCCTCTCTAGTCGAGTTTGTTGTTTCTGTCTCGTCTGTAATTGGCATGCCAGCAACACGGACTGATATGGTAATACCCCCGGTTGTATCCGTCGCACGGCTCCCATTCTCCGAAAACACTTGCCCGCCGTTTGTACGGTTTCGGAGAAAGAAATGGGGGAATGGCAGGTCGTTGGTAGGGCTAGAGGGAAGCTTCCGGCAGCGGGATCTTGTTACAAAGAGGCTCCTACGGGTAATGACCCAGACAGTCCTACTCCCTCTACCATTTCTAAGGGCGTTTCCCCGACCAGCGAAACAGATCATCTTAGACAACAGAAATTAAAATTCGAACCATCATTTGAACAATCACAGGAGCTGAAAGAGGTACTAAAGGAGAAGTCTCTCCCTAAAAGAATTGGCCCTTTTTGCTCGTCACCGTCTTCCCCATCCACAAACAAGACATCATAGCTCTTCCCCCAGTGGTGAGATCCCTATCTCCCACTCCTCCTAAAATGGTCACCTTAAAGAATGCCCCCATTCCCAAATCATCATCCAAGGAAAAATCTAACAATACCCCTAATCCATCCTCTGTTTAAACTACAATCAGCACACACACACACACACACACACACACACACACACACACACACACACACACACAAATCAGAAAACACAAAACGAGCCCATTACCTGAGTCCACTGAATCAACAAATAAAAAAGTCTAAACCTATTTATAACACAGGGGAAGACGTGTATAGGGGTTTTGAAAGATCATGAGGAGAGGACATTAACTCAATCGAGAAAAATTAAAGAACGGAAATTCTTAATTAATTTCAAATCTCCAAATGGTTTAGACATTGAAAACCCGAGAAATTTCCCCAAGACCGAAAGCTCTGATAGTTAGGGCTAGGTTAAAGTAATGTCTTCCAAAGCAGCGAATATGGCCGCTGAACTGCGTGCAGAGGAATTAAGGATTAGCTTAGTTTAAGTTTATTTTTTTCTCTTTTAGTTTCTTCCTTTTAGTTAACTTAGCTAGTGTATGAACGTTCATTAGCCCTCTTTTATTTCTTTACCCACATTTTTTAGTTTAATGCCCCTCTCCCCCGTTAGGCGTCCAGAAACGTCAATTCTCTTGTTAGATGCGGAAACCCTTTCGTTTTCGGGTGTGTGTTTCGGAATTGTTTTAGCTTTTGAATGAGTGGGGCTTGAGTGAGTGGTCTGGCCCAATGAGTGTTGTATATTATTAAAGTTCCCATTGATTTCGTCCAGTGAACCGATGTACCTGCCATAATTAAGGATTGTTGTTTGTTTCTCTTACTAACACTATTTTATTTAGTTTCTTGTAAATAGTTTTTATTCATATTGTAAATACACATTAGGGTTTAGATTTTGAATTGTTGTTATTTTCCCCTCTACCCCCAGACAAGAATTATACATATGGTGACTAGTTAAGACTTTCATAGAGATATTGCAGTATGGGGACTAGTTAGGACTTTCATAGAGATATTGCTGTATGGGGACTAGTTAAGAATTTCATAGAGATATTGCAGTATGGTGACTAGTTAGGACTTTCATAGAGATATTGCTGTATGGGGACTAGTTAAGACTTTCATAGAGATATTGCAGTATGGTGACTAGTTAGGACTTTCATAGAGATATTGCAGTATGGGGACTATTTAGGACTTTCATAGAGATATTGCAGTATGCAGACTAGTTAGGACTTTCATAGAGATATTGCTGTATGGGGACTAGTTAGGACTTTCATAGAGATATTGCAGTATGGTGACTAGTTAAGACTTTCATAGAGATATTGCAGTATGGTGACTAGTTAGGACTTTCATAGAGATATTGCTGTATGGGGACTAGTTAAGACTTTCATAGAGATATTGCAGTATGGTGACTAGTTAGGACTTTCATAGAGATATTGCAGTATGGGGACTAGTTAGGACTTTCATAGAGATATTGCAGTATGGTGACTAGTTAGGACTTTCATAGAGATATTGCAGTATGGGGACTATTTAGGACTTTCATAGAGATATTGCAGTATGCAGACTAGTTAGGACTTTCATAGAGATATTGCAGTATGGGGACTAGTTAGGACTTTCATAGAGATATTGCAGTATGGTGACTAGTTAGGACTTTCATAGAGATATTGCAGTATGGTGACTAGTTAAGACTTTCATAGAGATATTGCAGTATGGGGACTAGTTAGGACTTTCATAGAGATATTGCTGTATGGGGACTAGTTAAGACTTTCATAGAGATATTGCAGTATGGTGACTAGTTAGGACTTTCATAGAGATATTGCAGTATGGGGACTATTTAGGACTTTCATAGAGATATTGCAGTATGCAGACTAGTTAGGACTTTCATAGAGATATTGCTGTATGGGGACTAGTTAGGACTTTCATAGAGATATTGCAGTATGGTGACTAGTTAAGACTTTCATAGAGATATTGCAGTATGGTGACTAGTTAGGACTTTCATAGAGATATTGCAGTATGGTGACTAGTTAAGACTTTCATAGAGATATTGCAGTATGGGGACTAGTTAGGACTTTCATAGAGATATTGCAGTATGGGGACTAGTTAAGACTTTCATAGAGATATTGCACTATGGGGACTAGTTAGGACTTTCATAGAGATATTGCAGTATGGGGATTAGTTAGGACTTTCATAGAGATATTGCAGTATGGGGACTAGTTAAGACTTTCATAGAGATATTGCAGTATGGGGACTAGTTAGGACTTTCATAGAGATATTGCAGTATGGTGACTAGTTAGGACTTTCATAGAGATATTGCAGTATGGTGACTAGTTAGGACTTTCGTAGAGATATTGCAGTATGCAGACTAGTTAGGACTTTCATAGAGATATTGCAGCATGGGGACTAGTTAGCACTTGCATAGAGATATTGCAGTATGGTGACTAGTTAGGACTTTCATAGAGATATTGCAGTATGGGGACTAGTTAGGACTTTCATAGAGATATTTCAGTATGGTGACTAGTTAGGACTTTCATAGAGATATTGCAGTATGGTGACTAGTTAAGACTTTCATAGAGATATTGCAGTATGGGGACTAGTTAGGACTTTCATAGAGATATTGCAGTATGGGGACTAGTTAAGACTTTCATAGAGATATTGCAGTATGGGGACTAGTTAGGACTTTCATAGAGATATTGCAGTATGGGGACTAGTTAGGACTTTCATAGAGATATTGCAGTATGCAGACTAGTTAGGACTTTCATAGAGATATTGCAGTATGGGGACTAGTTAGCACTTTCATAGAGATATTGCAGTATGGGGACTAGTTAGGACTTTCATAGAGATATTGCAGTATGGTGACTAGTTAGATATTGCATTATTATGATGGATGTAGTGAAAAAGTAAGTAACAAGGCTTTGTTTTGATGTAAGGAACATTATGCTATATTTGGGTCATATAAATATTGAATTGAAGAGTAGTTGATTTACTCAAGTATTTCCGTTCAATTCATGAGTATTTAATTAACCTCTTCTTCTTTTTCCTCTATCTAAACTTCGATAATCTCTGTAACTACGGCCTTTCCAATTCTCGGTTATTTTGAACAAAGACAACATTTCAACAATCTTACAATCTATAAATATTTTATGGCTTTAAATAACCTGTAAAAGGTTGATAAGCCGTAAAAAACAATCGATCTATTCACATGTATGCTATCATAAGTTACTGGTACCATAATACCAATATTTAAAAACTGAACATGATCATTTATAATCCCAGATTTTGTTCTCAACCGAAAAAGTGTTCTGAAGGGACAGAAACGTGGTATAAATTATGTTCTGGGGTCATCAAAATCAGGCAAGTACAAATATTTATTTGACTGTGTATCGTAAGTGACCCCGGAATGTTTTAATTACTGAACAAGTTCTTTTCATATTGCAAACAAGATGAATGATTAAGATTAAGAAATATTAGTGCTTATAGGTTTACATAAAAAGCTTTAAATTAAATGTTAAAAGAAATTAAATGCATGGATATAAAAAAAAGTAAAATTTAAAAAAGTTATCGGAAGTCTAAAAGGGAGCACATTTTTGGGACACCCTATATATATATATATATATATATATATAGTGTATTGGCCAGAGGGTCATAGTTCAAAACATAAGGGTGCTGATAATTTATCATCCCGAGCCATTTGATCAAACATCAGAATTTTTTGCGGGGAACGATTAAAAAACTTGAGGAACACTGTGTAAAAATCCTGTTGATATATGTGGCGAATATTATGTGATATTTTGCATTTCTTTTGTTCTTCTTCAGCCCGGGAACTTGTCTATCCTCTTGAATCTTAAAAGAATGTCTAAACAAATAGCCGAAAGCGCTTGATCAGAAATCTATGGACAATTCTTGCAAGCACTGTCTATTGAATTATGTTCATTCAAAAGAACCGCCAAGTAAAATAATTTTAAGAAAATTCATGTTTCTGTCCTTTAATCAAGCATAAATTGCTGTATAACTACAGACACTGTGCTTTATGAATATATATATATATATATATATATATATATATATATATATATATATATATATATATATAACACATTGAGTGATAGTGTTAATAAAATAGTGCTCGATGTAATATAACAGAGCTATAAATTATACATTAGCTCTCACCAGTAGCACGACTCGGAGTTTCATACACAACGCTCTCTTCAGATGCTGGATTTTGTCTAACATTTACATAATTTAAATTTTGTTAAATATATTTGTTATTGCAATTGTGGAGCCGTCCACAGAACAATTATTTATAATCTTTTCTTTGCATTGGATGTCGATGCTAGAATATGGTGGCTTCCTTTCATACGAAGTTAAATCAAGGAAATATACACAAACAGATATATATGAAGAAAAAAAAACGAAATAGGGAGAGAGAAACAGAGGCAGAAAGAGAGGAAAAAGAAAGTAAGATAGAAAATGAGGGTAGGAGGTTAAGAAAGAGAGGGAGATAGAAAGAAAGAGAATGCAAGAGAGAAGGAGTGAGTGAAAAAGAGGATGGGAAGGAGATAGCAAGAAGAAGGGAAAAACAAAACAGTAAATATAGCAATAAAGAGAGTAGCAATCAAAGTGAGAGAGAGAGAGAGAGAGAGAAAGAAGGATAAAGAAATAGAAAGAAAAAATCTAATGGCAGAAAAGGATATAGAAAGAAATAAAGATAGAGAGAAAAGAGGAGGAGAAAATGAGATGGAGGAGGAGAAAACGCCGGAGACAGAGAGAGAGGGGGGGACGGAAGAGAGAAAATGTAAGAAAGCTAGAGACGTAAAGAAAGAGAATGGGGAGAAATATGAGAGAAAAGTGAATATGACGGAGAAGGAAAAAGTAAGAAAGAAAATGATGGAGAAAGAGGCGAGAAAAAGAGAAGAAGGTAAAGACAGAAAAGAGGATACCGAAATAGTGCGGCGAAAGAGAAAGAAGAAAAAAGAGAATTAGAGAAAAGGAGAATAAGAGAGAATGAAAGAGATAGCGAGAGAACGAGAGTGAATGTGTGTGAGTGAGTGAGTGAAAAACTAGAATAAATTCATCCAGGGTATACGGTAGCTAATAGAGACCAATTTCAGAATAGTTCGGAGCTATGGTGTGTGGCTGAACGTCAACGATGCCCCGATAAAATTCGACAGAAGACTTCCAGCAAATCTTTCTTCGATAAACTGCTTCCTTTCATCTCCATATGATGTGCGTACCCGTCTTGAGGTGGACTTGAGATACGTGGTTGGAGCACTTATGGAGAGAGGTGCATGCAATCTTTGCTGTTGGGGCGAAGCTCCATATTCCTTGGGTGGCGTATGTTGCAAGAACTCCGATACGTTCACCGTTGTACATGAAAAATATAATCCTGAGGTGAACCCGTTTGATATTTCACGGACTATTCAGATAGTATCTCAATAATTCTTGTTTTTATCTCAACGATTTTGTGAAAGCGTTTGATCAAGAAGAACCATTGTAGCGAAAAACAATTCTGTAAACCTAACCGCTTGATATATAATTCCTCTTTGCGTTAAATTTGATGGCAAAATCAATCAGTTTTTTTTAATCCCTGATGTTGCCATAGAGATTTTTCATTCCTTCGATTGAACAATATTAAAAGCTTGTTTTTACGGCATGATGCCATAATTACGCAGTTAAACTTGTTTCTATTTATTCAAAGCGTAGTTAAATTCTGTCACTGAAATGGAAGGAGTATACTTTCCAGAAACCAAGCGATGTATTAACCCTTTCCCCGGCGTTGACGTGTTTATACATTTTACTGAAAGCGTCTTCTTCGGACACGGGCGAATAAACAACTACAAACGTGTTTATATGTCGATTTGATTCTTTTTATGTCTTTCTGAACATGAAACGTGTCCAATTGTCGACTCTTACGTCTGGTAGAGGTGTTAGCCACTGTTCGGGTACTTCAAGGTGCCTCAGTTTCTTAGTTATTAGGTTGGTGCAAAAATAATATCGGTTTTTTGTCGTTAAAAAATACGTCAAAAACCGACATTATTTTTGCCTCAACCTAATACAATATTGAAAACAAATAAAAAAAATGTCTGAAAATGAAACGATTTTTCCAAAATAATTGGCGGGGAAGAGCTTAAGAAGTGGGTAAATGTCCTGGCAAACAAAGAAAACAGTGCTGATCGGCTATCTAATATCTAATCACCTATATAATATTGAATGATACAGAATCACCTCACAGGCGAAAAAGTGTCCTGAAGGGACAGAAACGTGGTATAAATTATGTTCTGGGGTCATCAAAATCAGGCAAGTACAAATATTTATTTGACTGTGTATCGTAAGTGACCCCGGAATGTTTTAATTACTGAACAAGTTCTTTTCATATTGCAAACAAGATTAATGATTAAGATTAAGAAATATTGGTGCGTATAGGTTTACATAAAAAGCTTTAAATTAAATGTTAAAAGAAATTAAATGCATGGATATAAAAAAAAGTAAAATTTAAAAAAGTTATCGGAAGTCTAAAAGGGAGCACATTTTTGGGACACCCTATATATATATATATATATATATATATATATATATATATAGTGTATTGGCCAGAGGGTCATTGTTCAAACACATATTGTTAAATATAACTATTATGTTTGATCATGAGCCGTTCCAAGTGGCTTCAGTTTCGGGAGAAAATAAAGGCAAAAATTGTCCAAAAGCATAATAAAACATATATAATGTTGGACAGTTTTTGTCTTTATTTTCCCCCTAATTTAAAGCAACTATGCGAAGCTTAAAACATAATAGACATTAGTTGTCTTTTATATTTAACAATATATATATATATATTATTCCGAGTACTTTCGACATTAGAACGATGTCATCAACAGGGTGTTGTTTTTTTTTCAAATGAATATCTATCCACTTGGTAATTTTCTCTATACCTTCTCTTAATAAAGAAAGAAATATGTCGCAATTTCTTTTTATGCGGCCTCGTTTCCAATAGCCATTATACATAACGTCACTTTAGACCATTTCAAACTGCCAGCTGCCCAAAGAATATCAGAATGCAGACAAAAGAAATTCTATCACACAGACACCACATCTGTTCTTCATAATGACTGCGAAAGTCGAAAGGACTTCAAGAAAAATATCAAAATATGAAATTCAGACAGTTTATCCATAAATTTAAGCACAATACTAAACACCTTAACAAGGAGATGGAAAAATAAAAGAAAAAAAATTAACAGGCAAATGTTTCTTTTTAAAAAAAAGTTGTTTGGATGAATATTTGCTGACTAAATATAGCTTATTCACCCCATATATATATATATATATATATATATATATATATATATATATATATATATATATATATATATATAAAGAAATATAGTCTTAAGGTGTGCGATATTTATGGAATAAAGTGCTCAATATCAGAGATAGAGCGTGTGTAAATATAAAAGTGAACATAGAAGTCAACACTTAGAGGCGACCGTCTGTTTCATGCTATATGCAATCGTCAGGCCACCGATCAGGCCTGACGATTGCATATAGCATGAAACAGACTGTCGCCTCTAAGTGTTAACTTCTATGTTTCTATGTTCACTTTTATATTTATATATATATATATATATATATATATATATATATATATATATATATATATATATATATATGTATATATAATTATCGTTCTACTATCGGTATCGAGCCCTCTTTTGGATTAATGCTGTGAACGTTGCAATTTATATATTACTTTCGTTCTCATTGCATCGTGTGTGTATATATATATATATATATATTTATATATATATATATATATATATACTAGTTTGTTCTACTACAACCAAGCATACCTAAAAATTTTCCAAGCGAGTACCACCACATATATATATATATATATATATATATATATATATATATATATATATATATATATATATATATATTGAGATTTAAACGAACCCACCATGCAGAAAAATTATTTCAACAAAACGAGAACGAGAAAAGAAATTAAAATCATAGAATAAGAAGAAATTAATTTTATACTAAGAACAACTTTTGGGCTATGACAGTAGAAAAAAAAAACACAAGATCAGTAATAGACTAGTTCTGAAACCAAAGACATACAAAGCTGTGCGTTAAACGAACTTAAAAATTTCTTTCCATCCCTTAAATCTGTATCAGATAAGATTAGATCTAGGACATCATTGAATCTATATTATATAAGATTAGATGTCGGACATCACTGCATCAATATTACAGATTATTAGATCTAGTCATCATTGAATCTATATTAGATAAGATTAGATGTACGACATCACTGAATCTATATCAGAAAAGATTAGACTGAGGACATCATTGAATCAAATTAGGTAAGATTAGATGTAGGTCATCCTTAAATCTATATTAGAGAAGATTAAATCTAGGACCTCATTGAATCTATATTGGATTAGATTAGATCTAGGACATCACTGAATCAAATTAGATAAAATGATGTCTAGGATATCATTCAATTTATATTAAATAAGATGTGATCTAGGACATAATTGAATTTATATTAGATAAGATTAGATGTAGGGCATAATTGCATCTATATTAGAGGAGATTAGGTCTAGTTTGGCAATATAAATGTACCGTGGTGGAATCATATTTTTGAAAAAGAAAATATTTTTTTAATATTATACTGTACTGTTTGTATGGAACACTTTTAAATAAAAAATAATTGCTACAAACACTGGATTATACATCTCAATGTCCTTTCTTGTAATTTTAATATATATATATATATATATATATATATATATATATATATATATATATATATATATATATATATAAGAAAACAGACCAATTTAAGGTTCCATTATAATAATTTATTTCACCAGAACCCTTAAAGGACGCTGAATCCGGTGAAGTAAATTATTATAATGGAACCTTAAAGTGGTCTGTTTTTCTTTAAAATATTAGCTCTGGATTTACATTGAGCTCTCAGGATTTAATCCTCCTTTGGATTACCCATACGGATTACCAAGTTTTTCATAACTTAATTATATATATATATATATGGGATATGTGCAAAAAGTTTTCGTGTGACGCATCGTTTTGTCTATGAGGACTTCATCGGACTTCATCGGACTTAAACGCAATCGTTGACAATATATTTATATCAACCAAGTAAACGAACGATTTGAAAAAAAATCTATTTTTAAATGTTTGAAATAAACCTATTTCAATGAATATCTAAGGGGCTAAAAGCGTCGCGCGAAAGCTTTTCTACTTTTCATACATTTCTCCTCCATATAATATCAATCTATTTATCCTTTTTTTTTTTTTTTTTTTTTTTAATCAGAATCACCACAAGTTAGCCAGTAATGCCACTAAAACATAAGGCTTTACAGGGTGTGGAAAAAATTAGGAAATTAATGAAAAATTAATGATGAGCAGAAAGAGAAGAGAGTAACGAAGTGGTCAGTAGATAGCGATTGACATTGCATTTAAACTTTTGCAGATTAAAGTTGGCTGGAAAGTATGGAGCCAGAAGGGACTTCCACCAGCAAGAGAAGTGCAAGAGAAGTGTTAAGTTGGTGCAAAATTAATGACGTAATAATGTCGTTTTTTGACATTAAAAATACGTAAAAAAAACGACATTATTACGTCATTAATTTTGCACCAACCTAATAACTGTTAGCATAGAATTTACGGTTACATCTAGCCAACTCAACTTGAAAATGTCGAGATCTCAGTCTAGTATTCCGCCTAAATTTTAAAAGTCTCGGTACCATAACGAAGTGCTCATCCGAACAGTTACCACGAAAGTATTTATAGAAAGGCACAGGGAAGCAACTTAGAGCACCCAGATCTTATCAAGGAGCTCAAGGTAAATATTAGGTTGGTGCAAAAATAATGACGTAATAATGTCGTTTTTTGACCTATTTTTTAACGTCAAAAACGACATTATTACGTCATTAATTTTGCACCAACCTAATAGCAAGGGTACCAGTCCACATGTAGTAGCAATATTTAATTACGGACTTGAACTCGTTCTTGACATCGGCAGACACTTTGACCTTGTCAGACTGCTGGAGAGGGCTATGAAATACAAGGTAAAACTTTTTTTCGTGATTTCTTCCTTCTGGGTTGGTGACCGTCTAATACACGGGATCGTCAAATAAGGCAGCGAAAAACGGTAGCGCTCAGCAATACCGGACTCCCAATGGGCATCCATATCAGGTTATTTCTCTGAAAGTCCTACAAACCAACATAATCGGTTGAGTTTCGATCCCGGCTTGACACAATCTGATATCTATCCACACTAAGGAGGTATGCTACAGACTATTTATGCTCCCGTTCGCCGATTAAAGATATATTTACATGAATTTATATATATATATATATATATATATATATATATATATATATATATATATAATTATTTATATATTATATGCGCGATACTTATTAGAAAGCGCTCAATATCAGAGCTAGAGCTAACATATTTGGTTGGATTGATGTGAGTTTCTGATGCTGGGTTTCACGCTTTTGCGATCGTCATACGTGAAACCCAGGGTCACAAACTGACATCAATCCAACCAAATATATATATATATATATATGTGTGTGTGTGTGTGTGTGTGTGTGTGTGTGTGTGTGTGTAAAAGAGTGGTTATAGTTGTTCCAACGAGAGAAAAGTTTATATTTTAGAGAAGCCGCAAAAGTTTTTGGTTTTAATATGGATTTTTGATATATATACTATACTTAATTTTCCATATTTTTCTACTCCTGTTTCCGGTCACGCAACCTTCATCATGAAATTGTATGGCTAAAATCGGAAAACATGAGGAAAATTAAATTCCTTTTAATAATATGTGGAAATAAAAATTCTTTACCTGGTGAAGGAAGAAAGACAATTACGGTGTTGATACATATTTTATTCCGATTACTTTCGACATAGCACAATGCCATCATCAGGGTGTTGTTTATTTCAAGACAAATATTGTAATGTTCATCATTTTCAATGACAAAATTGCTGTGTTTATCTTGAGGGTTGCATTATTCCTTTAATAATATCACCAGAAAGCTTGTCCATAGATATGAAAGGATCCAATTGAAAATAAGTAGCCAATCGCAATATATATATATATATATATATATAGGTAGATAGATAGATAGATAATATGCTTTATCACGCAATCACCAAATAGTCGGCAACTGTTTTTGATAGAAATAGGTTTATTATATCCCTTGCTGAGCACTAGATATTACAACATTCTGCGCTATGGAATAACAATATCTAAAGAACAATTGCAATATTATTGGTCCTGACCTGGCATCTTGGCTTCAGTCGCTCCCCCAGTGCCATATCATATCTCCCCTGTACCTTTTCTATAAATACCTTTATGGTAATTGTTCTGATTACCTCTCCGCTGTACCACCTAAACTGTCTCATCAGAATGAAATGGCTAGATGTTTTGATTTAGTTTGGTTTGTTTTATGACATATCAACTTCAATGGGTCATTTAATGCCGACAAGATTTTTATTGCTGATAATATTTTTTTCTAAAAATTATATCTGGTAGTATTTTTCCCAAAAATGTATTGTTGTTAATATTTCTTTTTTCAAATTGTATTGCTGGTAATATTTTTTCCCCAAAACTATTGCTGGTAATAATATATAGCTGGTAATAATTTTTTCTTCGAAAATTTATTGCTGGTAATATTTTTTTTTTATTACACAAATGTATTGCTGGTATTAAAATATATTTTTTACACATTCTGTCCCCAGTTTGGGGATTAATTATTTGCTCGTCGTTGTGATCCTAACAGCTGCTACCACCACGGGTCATGGTGGATCTGTGAACACCAGCAATTAAGAGGTGGTTTCACGCTCCTCAAAACCTACTGATCAGAGGTCCTGCTGCCGGATGTAGTTTATCGTCATACCCAGGACGCATGACTAGATGTAACCGTAAGTTCTATGTTAAGAGTTTCAGTTTCTTCTCTTTCACTCCTCACTTGTGGAACTCTCTTTCCAGCTCCATGCTATCAAGCCAACTTTGATGTTCAAGTGTCTTCCTGATTATTCTTCTATTGGTTACGATCCTTAATAATGTTTTTCTTTCTTCTTATTTCTCAGTAACACCTTGTTTCTTAGTGGCTTTATTGCCTTGCATTGGGTGAAATGATTAATATATATGCTAAATCTCTCTCATTTACATTGTCTCTTTCAACTCCATTCTCTATATATAGAGAAAGACTGGATGAGAGAGAAAGTGAGGGTGAGAGAGAAAGAGACGGTGATAGAGAAAGTGAGGATGGGAGAGCAAGAGACGGTGATAAAGAAAGCGAGGGTGAGAAAGAAAGAGAGGATGAGAGAGAAAGAGAGGGTAAGAGAGAAAGTGAGGGTGAGAGAAAAAGTGAGAATGAGGGAGATAGAGAGGGTGAGAGATAAAAGGTGAGAAAGAAAGAGATGGTGAGAGAGAAAGTGAGGGTGAGAGAGAAACAGAGGGTGCGAGAGAAAGTGAGCGTGAGAGATAAAGTGAGGGTGTGAGAGAAAGTGAGCGTGAGAGAGAAAGAGAGGGTGAGAGAGAAAGAGAGAGTGGGGTAAAAGTGCTGGAATTAATACAGTACTTGATGCAAAATGACAGAGATAAGATATATCTTAAAAATTATATGGTTGTCCTTCATTGTAGAATGCAACTCACTTTTGGTCACCTGAAACTTTGAGTGGCACTGTGCTATGAAATGTTCATATAATTCTTCTTAACACACACACACGCACACACACACACACACATATATATATATATATATATATATATATATATATATATATATATATATATATATATGTATATATTATAGTGTGTAAACTAGTATGGCCGTCTGGATATTTACCACTAACCTTATTACCTTAAGAGCTCTTCAAAAGGTATAAGTGGCATATAGCCACTGGCAACAGCTTTACTGACCCTTTGAACTCTTGCCAATTTCTAGGGATATCTGTAATCTGGCCCTGAGGCAGAATTTTGTGTAAATGGAGAGAATTCCATGAAACCTTTCCCTCATATTCATAATATAGTTCTGTTCAGTTTTGGAAAGAGGTAATTGAAAGTAAAACATTTTGAAATAAGCCAAATTTAATGAGGCTTTGTTACGTATAAACACGTCCCCTTATGCCATTATCTTTCTAACCGCAATTCTTGATTCTTCCGCAATAGTTTCAGGTTTTCCTCTGATTTTTTAGTACCTAAATTGGTATATGCTTTTAAGATTAGAAATATCACTTATTTTTTACATGTTTTTGGCGTCGTTTATTTTTTCCGCATTACTGATCTTTTTTCTAACATCTTTAGATAACAAATCTTTCTCTGTGTGGACGCATTTATTCGTCTTCATGAAAATTCCGTTGATTGCTGTCGATATATATATATATATATATATATATATATACGTTATCAAGAAGTTCTTTTTCCCCTTTTACAGACGCTTTTAACTTATATACGTTTTCTACACACCGTGGGATATCGGGCGCTTTGTACTATTTTCAAAGCTAACATATACATATAGTAGCATACGTTACGGACTGTTTTGTGACGTATTTTTATTATATAGGGTGTGGGCGTTTCGTTTACCTTCTTCTGTACTGCATAGAAGTCAAAATGACGACGACCATAAGTCACATTTAGTGGTTTTTATAGTAAATTAGATCCAGTAAATTATTTTTCTCCAAACAGAACAGCAAGCCAACCAACAATGCTATAACAATACAACAGTGAAAGAGTTGAATATCAGTCTTTAGTTAAAGTAGCATGAATTAAAAAAAAAAGAAGACTTTTCTTTTCGTTTGAACAAAACGTTCCAGTCAATAGAAAATTTGGTAATTTTGAATTTATTGAAAATTTATTTCAAAATAAAAGAATGAAGGCTATTTTGGTATTTAAATTAGCCCCTCGGGGAGGCACCATGCTTTGAGAAAATATTGGGTCTCAAACTCACAGCCGATTACAAGTTGAATTCTTACATAAGATATATCGCTAAAGATGAAAGGTGAACATTTTAAGGTCCAGATCGGCCCCAAAATGGACTAAAATGTTTATATTTTGGCGGGAACTGCCGAGTCATCCCTTTTCAGTCTTGATAGAATCCAAAAGCATCTCCCCGTCCTTTTTAGAGAAAGATTATTTTCTACCCGCTTCCTCTCTCTCACAGGCGGGATACGGGGTAGCCTTTTACTGCTCCATCGCTACTTCCATGGAAAGTGCTCGAAGGAACTACATTCTTTAGTTTCAGCCAGGTCTAAACTTCACGGCTAAGAACTGCCATGCAAGCTACATAGTAGCAAACCACCGACATCTCCTCCGTATTCCATCGGTGAGAAGTAAAGTCCACTCGAACGGCTTCTTCCAGCGAACCAATGTTCTGTAGAACCGACTCCAAAGAAAACGTTTCCTCGATCACTACAATCTTAAACTGTTTAAGTCTAGAGTTAAAATTCATCTTCCCCTAATATCTATATTAATTCCCACTTAAAGTAACACCCCACCTTGTGTGGCCCACGGGCCATGCACAAGGTGAACCATATTGTAAAAAAATGGTTTTGAAACGATTAAATCATGTAGTAAAATTAAGAGGGAATCAATTAGCAACTATTTATATATCATTCGCCTTAAGCAAGGGAATAATGTCACTAAGACGTAACGGATTACTGAGAATGAAAGAGAAATGGGAAGACGTTACAGAGGAGAAATGATAAAACAAAGCAGAATTCAGGAACACAGAAGGGTCGACAGATGTTATACTTAAATTTTTAAAGGTCATAGGTATAAGGTTAGATATTGATGTTATATGTAAATTTTAAAGAAATCGTAGAGAGTCTTAGAGACGAGAAAAAATATGGATAACGGTGTTGGTTAGATCCAGTGACTAGCTTCTAGAGATATAATGGCTGTCTATATCTCTGAGATGAGGTATTATGATTATTTACATTATTTACATTATTCGGACTGTTATCCTCATCTTTATTGCCATATTCACAAGGACACATGGCCCAGTGGATAAAGATGTTGGTTAGATCCAGTGACTAGTTTCTAGTGATATAATGGCTGTCTATATCTCTGAGATGAGGTACTATGATTATTTATATTAGGTTGGTGCAAAAATAATGACGTAATAATGTCGTTTTTTGACGTTAAAAATACATCAAAAAACGACATTATTACGTCATTATTTTTGCACCAACCTAATATTATTTACATTATTCAGACTGTTATCCCCATCTTCACAAGGACACATGGCCTAGTCGGTAAAGACGTTGGTTAGATCCAGTGACTAGCTTCTAGTGATATAATGTCTGTCTATATCTCTGAGATGAGGTATTATGATTATTTGTATTATTTACATTATTCGGACTGTTATCCTCATCGTCATTGCCATATTCATAACGTTTCAGCCGTTGTATGCTCCTGCCTTCTTCGGGTGATTGGAATTACGAATCGAACAATTATTTCTTCCAATGGGGTAGATCGTTCTATTTCCACGTGATATGACTCTTTGGGATGTGTCAGTTATTTTCCTTTAACTCTTCTCTAATATTTGGTTCACCTCTGCTGTGACCTGGTATTGAACTGACAACTCTTTGGGCATAGTCACTAGATCTAACCAACGTCTTTATCCACTGGGCCATGTTTCTACGATTAAGTTGTGAGTTCGATACGCAGACGTTGCTCAATATTTTCGTTATTTTGCCGCATCTAAACCACGCTTAGGATTTCATTACGGGTATTTGGACGTGGTATGATCATTAACAATATTGTAACGATCGATAATTACGATTGAGTAGTGAGTTCGATACGCAGACGTTGCTCAATACTTTCGTTATTTTGCCGCATCTAAGCTACGCTTAGAATTTCATTACGAGTATTTAGATGTGGTATAATTGTTAGAAATATTGTCTTGGTCGATAACTACACTCTAGTATAAGTTTCGCGCGCTGTGTTTTCTCTACAGTTTCGGCCTTCTGCAATATGTGAATTTCGGTTACTTCTCAATATGAAAATAAGTGTACTAGACGATATGGACCTTCAATCACGAAATCTATACATGCTTAATATAAGGAAAATTTATCCTGCCTTGGAAAAATTGTGTTTAATTGTATGGCAGCTCCATTTCGCGGGCTGGAATTAAAAACAATTTAATCTTGATGGTGTAACAGTATGCGAGCAGTCCTGAATATATCCACGGTTGTTCTAGGCTAGACTGTTTTATTCCGGCGGCATAAGTTAGGTTGTATCGGGTGTATAAAATTGTTTAGACTAGAGTAAACCACAGTAGGTTATAATACAAACTTTCCTTTTCCAATTGTAATAAGATGATTATTATTGTATCCGCATGATAATACTCGGGGTTACTATGAACCAGGAAGTGTCAAACAACATCAGATATTTATTGTGTTCATTATACAGCCGTCAAGATTGAAGAATGTTCATTTTTATAATTGACTTTTCTATGTTTTTGTCTGCAGTCAGCCGGCTATGGTTTAATTTAATAGTAACAGGTCTGTATACTCTAGTACAGTGGTTCCCAAACTTTTTTTCTCTGGGCCGCATGTTTGGAAAGAAAATTTACTAGCGCCACACCAAATTGAATGTGATAAAAAAACTGCATTTAAAGATATGAAATAAACAGAAAGAGGTTTAAATGGAGATAACCGCGTATTCGAAATCTGAACATTTCCAGTGATAACTCTCTCCTCCAATTTGCAGACCCTTGTTCTTAAATACTTGACATAATGCAAAAATATCACAATGTTAAAATCAATTAGTAATTATAACTATTTATACTGAGACTCATGTATGCAGTTACAATTAATCCATAATAATATTTAAAATTTTGAAATTATATTTATTTTTGGCATATGAATGTTTTGAATTTGTTTCTAAATCTTTGATTGGCTTTCAATCATTCCACCTGACCTGTTATCCACTTCCGCCGGACATATTAGGCGCGCCGTAATGTTTAGGAATCTCTGCTCTAGAGCAATCTGTTTACTTCTACCCAATAGCTGTATTAATTGAAAAGATTTAGTTCCTTTTTAGAAATGTGGAGATTCGATTATTGCTGAATTAATTAATATCAGCCATTTTCGTGCTGAATCAAAAGAGACGTTATCGCCCAAGCGTGTATTACGTATGGAACTTAACTGACTGAGTGAATTACTTCTGTGAACAGGAATAAGTTTTACTAGTAAGTCTTGACAAACACGGATTAGCCACTGATTTTAATATCGTTTTTATAAAATGTAGATCTGTTTCATTTTTAATTAAGCATGTTCATCGGACATTTTCAGACCTGTTCTTTTATGAACTATGTAAAAACAACAACAACAACAAAAAAAAATTATCTGTTTGTTCTGTTTTAAATGCGGTGATTTGATTAGATGCGAGCTGACTGAAGATTATGATACTCTCAACATTTTAGTAACGGTCTTGACACCTCCAACTAAGAGAAAGTGGACCTTCAAATTTATTTTTAAAAAATCTAAGAGATTTTTTTTAACTATTCCATCAGTTATTCATTCTTTCATATAAATTTCCTTTGTTGTTTATTTTTTCTAAGGGAAAACGTTTTTTCCTTACATTTCATTAATTTTGCCCGTTCTCTTTGCTTTTTAATATTTTTTCTAGTTTTCATTTTATCATTCAATTTACCTTTCTTGGTTTGTTTGATTTGTTTCTTTCGTTTTTTCTTTTTCTTTCTTCCTTTTTTCTTTCTTTCTTTCTTTCTTTCACTTCGCAATTAGATTTTATTTATTTGTTGATATTATTCCTTTCCTAGTTTAAAATTTACTTTTTTTTATTTCTTTTTGCTTTCTATCCTACACTTTCTTTCTTTCTTTCTTTCTTTCTTTCTTTCTTTCTATCTTTCTTTCTTTCATTTCTTTCTTTCTTACACTTTATCATTACATTTTTTTTTGCTTTTATTATTCTATTCCTATTTTAATCTTTTATTTTTCTTTCTTTCTTTCTTTCTTTCTTTCTTTCACTTCCTCACTACAATTTATTTATCAGCTGTTATTATTTCTTTCTTATTTTAATCTTTTTTTCCTTCTTTATTTTCTTTCTTTCCCTATACTTTCTTTCTTTCTTTTAGTTACTCACTATTTTATTTGCTTTTATTTTTCTTTTCCTATTATAATCATTTCTTTCTTTCTTTCTTTCTTTCTTTCTTTCTTTCTTTCTTTCTTTCTTTCTTTCTTTCTTAGATTATATTTCTTTCTTTCTTTCTTTCTTAATACTATATTTCTTTCCTTCTTTATTTATTTACTAGGATTATATTTTTTCTTTCTTAGATTATATTTCTTTTTTCTTTCTTTCTTTCTTTCTTTCTTTCCTTCTTTCTTTCTTAGCACTATATTTCTTTTGTTCTTTCTTTCTTTATTTATTTACTAGGATTATATTTCTTTCTTTCTTAGATTATATTTCTTTCTTTCTTTCTTTCTTTCTTTCTTTCTTAACACTATATTTCTTTTGTTATTTATTTATTTATTTATTTATTCATTTACTAGGATTATGTTTCTTTTTTTCTTCTTTTCCTTAATAGGATTATATTTCTTTCTTTATTTATTTCTTCTTTATTTATTTATTTATTTATTTATTTACTAGGATTATAATTCTTTCTTTTTTTCTTTCTTAGGATTATATTTCTTTCCTTCTTTCTTTCCTTCTTTCTTTCTTTCTTTCTTCATTTATTTATTTATTTACTTGGATTATATTTCTTTTCTTTCTTTCTTTCCTTAATAGGATTATATTTCTTTCTTTCTTTCTTTCTTTCTTTCTTTCTTTCTTTCTTTCTTAGGATTATATTTCTTTCCTTCTTTCCTTCTTTCTTTCTTTCTTTATTTATTTCTTTCTTTCTTACTTTCTTTCTTTCTTTTTTAGGGTTATATTTCTTTCCTTCTTTCTTTCTTTCTTTTTTTCTTTTTTTCTTTCTTACTTTCTTTCTTGCACGTCCTTCATTCCTTTGCCATAAACACAGTTCTCATATCATTTCTCTAACATTTACCTTTTACTTTCTTTTTAGCCGTCAGCTTTTTCTCTCCCTTTTTTCCCGTTTAATTTAAGCGTATTTAACCTTCCTTTCCGGCATTTATATTCATTTATCACTGTCTATTTATCGAGTCGTTTTTTTCTGCTCCTCGCCTCAGATATCGCTTAACCTTTTCCTTGTCCTGGTTGTCGCCCCTGTTTCCAGAGAGTCGATCCAAATTTAGCTTCTTCTGACAAGTTACTAAAACACATTTTTTTCTTTACACGCACATACCCACGGACAGATGCATAGACATTATGGTTACAGACACACGCACGAGCGCATACACACACACACACACACACTTACAGACAACTACAGACGGAGAAACGCACACTGACACACACATAAACAAACATATACATACATTCAGTCGTCGAGCTAATAGAAAATAATTTTGAAATGAAACAAAGGCCGAATCAAATTAAAAAAAAATATTTCTGTTTTTGCCACCCAGCTTCATCTATCTATCTATCTATCTATCTATCTATCTATCTATCTATCTATCTATCTATCTATCTATCTATCTATCTATCCCGTTTATATCTCTCTCTGTCAATCTATTTCAATTTGTTTCTATCTATCAATTTTCGTAGGTAGGTAGGTGTGTAGGGTGGTATGTATGTAGGTATGTATATATGTATGTAGGTACGTAGTTTATCAAATCAAATCTATCTATTAGGTTGGTGCAAAAATAATTTCGTTTTCTAACATATGTTACTATGTGAGAAAACGAAATTATTTTTGCACCAACCTAATATCTATCTATCTATCTATCTATCTATCTATCTATCTGCTTACTTATATTTAACTAATAGGAGCCTCTCTCAGTAGGTATATATCATTATGTCTATCCATACATTTCCACATGATTTCCCATCTATCTATCTATCTATCTATCTATCTATCTAAGCAGGTACTGAAAAATCAGACTAACTGTGCTCAAATTCATTGTTTGATCTCGACAAATGTTCAGCTAGCTTCAATGAATTTCTATGCTTACAATTTTCTTCCGTATAGCCGTAGCCAATGATATCTCTTCTTTGTACGCACGTCCATGTTAGACGCCATACTCAGATATTCATTGTTAGAAGGTAAAACAAATCGCTTATCGGCAGGATAGTTCGACCACAGTTGGCATAAGAACACCATAATTAAATAGGAAGCATTTCTTTAGGAACAATATTTGTATATAACACCCCCCCATATATATATATATATATATATATATATATATATATATATATATATATATATATATATCTGAAATAAGGCAAGCCAGGATTTGTTTTCTTAAATTTGGCCGGGACACCATCATATATATATATATATATATATATATATATATATATATATATATATATATATATATATATATATATACACGGAGTGTAACAGCACTATTGTCCAAATCCTGTAAACGCAAAATTGTCCAGATTTATAATATTTTATAAGACTATATGAGTTCACTTTGAGCAATAAGAATGTATAATTACTCTCTAAGCTTTACAGAAGAATCAAATCGATCATAAATTAGGATGGTATATTCATCATTAATTAATCATAGCTAAGGGTCAGAATCTCATGAATAATTGAAATTAACTTGATATATATATATATATATTATTTCAGGATCATTTTCTAACCAAGTCAAGATGATCTTCGCCCTCTCTAATCTTCTAACTTTCTGTCCTAGAGCAATAAAGTGCCTCACGTACGATTTCACTGTCTTTTTTTCACTGCTCTTTGGATTGTCATATCTGAACCCCCACCTCTTACGTGCCAAACGTCTTATGGATTTAGTTGGATATTTTCTAATTGGTCTTTTTAGCTCTAAGTTGAAATGATGACCTCTCTTCCTGTTATGACCTCGTGATCCAGTTCTTCTACTGTTCACACTTTTGAAACTTATTCGCCATTCCGTTGATGGTTCTTGGATGCTATTTTCAGATGGAAAGCAGATTATGAATGTTGGTACCATTACTGAAGACCCGAATGGTCATTCCTTTAGGAAAACAGTGGTTCTGACACAAACGATTTTAACTTCTTCTTTTTCTAGCTGAATAACCCAATGGGGTTTTCATTGATTCTTAGGATAAATTGTAACAAGATGGCTAAACGTCTTATAGGAAAACCTGGAAAAAAAGGAACTCAATTAGTTTAGTGATATTAAACACCTTGTCGTATGGACAATTATAATGTATTAGGTTGGTGCAAAAATAATGACGTAATAATGTCGTTTGTTGACGTTAAAAATACCTAAAAAAACGACATTATTACGTCATTATTTTTGCACCAACCTAATACCACGATTTAAACAGTTTTGCTGTTACATCCGGCACACACACACACACACACATATATATATATATATATATATATATATATATATATATATATATATATATATGATTAGCTTTCTAAATTCAAAGAGAAATGACACGTTTTTTTTTAAGTTCCCAAAGTCAGTTATGTTGCGTGCGTGATACACGCTTAGGCGATATGACTGACGGGCAGATTTTTTCCCGCAGTAGTTTTTCGGCGGTAGACCAGTTGCCATCCAAGGCTATAGAACCTGGTCTGTCCTGCTATTTTCCCATAGCTGGGGAGAGAAGATGAGGATTCATACCTTTCCTAAAGGTATTAGCACGTAAGTGAATGTAATGGATTCGATTGGAATTTGAATCCGAGCCCTTCCCAAACTCAACTGAAAAACGTAAATATTGCTTAAATTATTAGGATTTAATATAATTTACAATTATTATATATTTTATTTTATTTATTATATATATTATGATTTTTTTTTATTTATTTGAAGTAATGTATGTATTGTTTATTTTTATTTCTTTCAATCTTTTTCACAGTTTTCGGATTCTTCTGTTTTCGTATTTATTTGTTTTTATACAACTAATCCTGAAGATCGTTTGTCTTATTTTGACTTTCTGCTTTTACTTACTAAAGCTATATTTATCAAGTTTGTATTTTCTACTCTCGTTTATTGTTTTATCTGTTGATAGCTGAGGCTTTAGTACCGTCAAAAAGGCAGTATAAATTATTTTACTGTACGTCAAATAATGACTTCATAATCCCCGAATATTTTAGGCTTAAATCCAGATTTATATTTTCATCTTTTCTTTCTGCTATCTCTTCTAAAAAAATCTTTTCGATATTTACTGTTTCCGTATTTGCCTTCCTTTCTATTTTTTTTTTTTTTTTTGGTTACCTAATGTTTTTTGTTTGAGTTTCTAAAACACGTATTGCATATCATTTTTATGTACGTATATATATTAGGTTGGTGCAAAAATAATGACGTAATAATGTCGTTTTAAGACGTATTTTTTAACGTCAAAAAACGATATTATTACGTCATTATTTTTGCACCAACCTAATATATATATATATATATATATATATATATATATATATATATATATATATATATATATATAATTATTTATTTGAAAAAAATTGTAACATAAATATGTTATAAAATCACTACAAAAATAGACATTTTGTTTCGAAACCTCCGGTGTCTTATCAAGTTGGGACATTCAACATCATCAAACTAAATGGCTATTTTTATAGTGATTTGATAATATATTTATGTTATAAATTTAAAAAAAATAAATAATTATATCTGCTCTACTCTGTATTGAGCACTCTTTTAAGAATAGTAATTGTTGTTTATTGGAAATCATTCCGTATACACCAATTATATACTTGTATATATATATATATATATATATATATATATATATATATATATATATATATATATATATATATATATATTAGTTTGGTGCAAAAATAATTTCATTTTCTCACATAGTAACATATGTTAGAAAACGAAATTATTTTTGCACCAACCTAATATATATTTGTTTTCTATTTAAATTGAAGTTATATATGTATATATATATTTTTCTATTTAAATTGAATATATATATATATATTTGTTTTCTATTTAAATTGAAGTTATATATGTATATATATATATGTATTTTCTATTTAAATTGAATATATATATATTTGTTTTCTATTTAAATTGAAGTTATATATATATATATATAAATATATATATATATATATATATATATGTGAAAAGTGTCTGTATATAAGTATAAATATATATATATATATATATATATATATATATATATATATATATATATATAATTATTTATATATTATATGCGCGGTACTTATTAGAAAGCGCTCAATATCAGAGATAGAGCTCACATATTTGGTTGGATTGATGTGAGTTTGTGACCCTGGATTTGTCTGACGATCGCAAAAGCGTGAAACCCAGGGTTGCAAACTCACATCAATCCAACCATATATATATATATATATATATATATATATATATATATATATATATATATATATATAACTACACACGTCTCGGAAAACCTTTGGTTTCTTGATTTGCTAATGATCAAATCAATTTTGAAGGAAAAAAAAAGTTTAAAAAGAAAGAAAGAGCTAGCAGCATGAACGTCTGTCAAAAAAAACCGTACAGCATACAGGTTCAAAGCCCAAAGAAAAAAAAAACAATACGAGTAATCAACTAACTAAAAAAAGTGCTCAATAAAAAAGTAGAGCAGACCTAGTCAAAACTAGAGAGCCAGAAAAACCTTCCAAGGATTCACCTAAACGGATCGTCAGGGAAAGCTTTCCCTGAAGATCCACTTAGGTGGCTCTCTAGTTTTGGCTATATATATATACATACATACATATATATATATATATATATATATATATATATATATATATATATATATATATATATATTTAAATTGAAGTTAAGTAAATATATATATATATATATATATATATATATATATATATATATATATATATATATAGATAGATAGATAACTAGACTCGTTTCGAAAAACCCTCGAATTTTTGATTTGCAAATAATCAAATCAATCTCGAGGGAAAAAAAGGTTTTAAAAAAAGAAAGAGCTACAAACATGAACTACTGTCGAACAAATCGCACAGATGCAGGTCTGAAGCCCAAAGAAAAAACCCCGATACGAGTAGACAACTAACAAACAAAAGAGCTCAATACAATCGTAGAGCAGACACTTTCCCTGACGATCCGTTTAGGTGAAACCTAGGTAGGTTTGTCTGGCTCACTAGGTGTATCTATATATATATATATATATATATTTAAATTGAAGTTAAGTAAATATATATATATATATATATATATATATAATTAAAACATATAAGATTAATGGTTAGAGTTGAAACCGGCCAGGAAACAGTAGTGTTAAATACTGCTCAATACACATTTGAAAATATAAAATAAAATTAAAAATAAAGAGCAAAACCATACAACAATCATAACGGCATTTGCGACCCGATGTCAACTTGAGAAATTAACGACTATATTTCTGGATCCAAAAAACCTTTTAAACCAGAAATGCGAAATTTTAAGTCCCTGCCTTCATATCAAAGTTTTTTTTATTAACTTAATATGAGGCTGGATAAAAATATATATATATATCTTTTTTAAAACCCCACTGTTATATTTACAATATGTCTGTTGTTTTTTTTTTTTTCACTTACCACTCTTCCTCACATTT
>OZ010580.1:62912361-62964861 GCA_963932145.1 Acanthosepion lycidas
TTTCTGTTCTTTTCCAGTGTTTAATTTTATTCCTTCTTTTCATTTCGTTCCTTCTGTCTTTCATTTTTTTTTTTAGCTTTTTCTTTCTTATTCAGTTTTCTTCCCTTCTTTCTTTTATTCTCTGATTACCTCTCCATTTCTTATTCTTTATTTTTTCCTGTTCACTCTTGTTATTTTTGTTACTACTTGTATTCTTTCTTTCTTTCTTTCTTTCTTTCTTAGGCATTTTTTCCTTTTTATTATTGCCTTTCTTTCTTAGTTGTTTTCTTTTGAGCTTTCTCGATGCTTAGCACTCTTTTTCTTTATTCTTTCTTTCTTTCTTTTTTTCCTTTTCTCTCTTCTGTCGTTCTTTCTTTTAATTTCTTCGCTTTCGTTTTCTTTATTAGTTTTTCTTTTCTTTCTACCTTTGTTTCTTAATTGCTTATATTTCTTTCTTTCTTTCTTTCTTTCTTTCTTTCTTTCTTTCTTTGCTGACTAACTTTATATTAAGCCCAATTTACTCTGGCACAAGGTCAAACATCGATTGAGAATTTGCTGGGACATCTCTGTTTCCTCATCTTCGAAATGGTCTCCATCTGTGTACTTGGGAAATCAGCGTAAAAATCTCTGGCATTTGACAACTACCCAAGGTGAAAAATACGCAACAATATCGTGAAGCAAAAACTATGCTCTTTATCAAGCTTGGTTTGATTTGCCCACCCTCCCCTAGCTAGAAATAGGGAGATTCAAAGATGGCGAGATTGTTTTTGATTCATCCCTCAAGCGACGAATGCCGATATGTTTTGAAACATTCACCTTTTACCGCACACTTTTTCTGGATTAAAACCGATTATTTCGCGGGAAAAGTTTTCATTACTGATATAAATTGAAATTTCTGACCTAAAATTTCTTCTAAAACTTTTGATATTCAATGTTGTGCATCGGGATATCAGCAAAGAATAAATGTTCATTGATTGTGAATTATTGGAAGCGTTCCTGGCAGAATAACTACAATGTCGTACCTCTTGGTAATTGGAAAAGGAGGATTATATGCGGTAAGCTTTTCTTAATGCCATGTTCCTTCAGGACGTTGGCGATCGTGGATCTCCACAGCCTTCTTTTTCAGTATTATATGTGGATTTAAACGACTTTTTGGGAAAGGAAGATGAATGTTTCCCTGTTGCCTTCTCTACAATTTTGAATTCAGAAAAGCCCTCAATGTTATGTTTCTTTAGGCCGTTGGTGATCGTGGATCTCCACAGCCTTCTTTTTCAATATTATATGTGATTTTACATGACTTTTTGGGAAAGGAAGATGAGTGTTTCCTCGTTGCCCTCTCTAACGTTTTCAATTCAGAACAGCCCTCAATGTCATGTCACTTCAAAACACAGACGATCACAGCTTTTCACAGATGTATTTCTATGAATTACCATGGCTTATCGGAAAGATTATGTTTCTGCTGCTTTTTTCAACGGTTTTGAATTCGAAGCAATTCTTCAAGAGTAACAGCTATCCTGGGCGAGAGACTCCATTCGATTCCGTTATTTAACCAAGACATAAGATAGGGAGAAGCAAAGCCTGTGTTATGTATGGAAGCCCATAACTTTAATAAGCACACTTTTGCGAAAATGAATACGAGACAATAAAATGTTGAGCCAAGACAAGACATGTATCATTTTTAAAATGATACCAACTTTTATATATCATATAAATATATGTTGTCTTTTCATGATGAATTTTTTTCCATAATCTGATAGATTACTGAAACAGATAGATTTATATAAAAATCAAAATAATGATAAACGGACATTAATAATAATAATAATAATAATAATAATAATAATAATATATATATATATATATATATATATATATATATATATATATATATATATATATATAAGAAATAATGATAAACTGATATTATTTTTCTGATAGTAGCAGACAAAACCTTTGAGTTTATTCAAATTTGGACTGCATGGCCCTCGCGTCTGTGAAAGGACCATTAAATGGAATTTCAAAAATGTTCTTTAAGTAAGCCTTTTTTAAGTTCCATTCGTCACATGGTACCGTTTTATTGAAGGTTATTGGGTTGTTTTGCGCATGCGTGCGACGAAAAGATTTTTGCGCCGTGGGAACTAGTTTCTGTGTGCGTGTGTTTGAATCCTTGCTTTCACCGTTCATCGTGACATTGTATTTTGTTCTTTTAACATATAGTGAATTAAAGAGTGCACCCAAAACCGATACACTTATCTTAAAAATGTATTAGTTTCATTGGGTTTATTTTTCTTTCTTATTTTTGCTACTTTTTGATTTTCTTTCTTTCTTTCCTGTTAATCTTGCTATCATTTATTAGACCATTTCTTTCTTTCTTTCATTTATAATTTCTTTCTCTCTTCCGTTATTTCAATTTTGTAGTTCGATTCTTTCTTTGTCTCGTCTTTTATTTCATTCACTTGATTGTTTCTTTCTTTTTTCTGTTATTTCATTCCACTTTCTTTCTTTTTTTTCTTTCTTTCTTTCTTTCTTTCTTTCTTCAGTCTTCTTTCTTTCTTTTACCTTTTACTCTTTCTTTTATTCCACTTTCTTTCTTTCTTTTTTTCTTTCTTTCTTTCTTTCTTTCTTTCTTTCTTCAGTCTTCTTTCTTTTATTTACCTTTTACTCTTTCTTTCAGTCCTCTTTCTTTCTTTCTTTCTTTCTTTCTTTCTTCCTTCTTTCTTTTTTTACCTTTTACTCTTTCTTTCATTCCTATTTCTTTCTTTCTTTCTTTCTTTCTTCAGTCTTCTTTCTTTCTTTTACCTTTTACTCTTTCTTTCAGTCCTCTTTCTTTCTTTCTTTCTTTCTTTAGTCTTCTTTCTTTTACCTTTTACTCCTTCTTTCAGTCCTCTTTCATTCTTTCTTCCTTTCTTTCTTTCTTTCTTTCTTCAGTCTTCTTTCTTTCTTTTACCTTTTACTCTTTCTTTCATTCCTCTTTCTTTCTTTCTTTCTTTCTTCAGTCTCCTTTCTTTCTTTTACCTTTTACTCTTTCTTTCATTCCTCTTTCTTTCTTTCTTTCGTCTTCTTTCTTTTACCTTTTACTCCTTCTTTCAGTCCTCTTTCTTTCTTTCTTTCTTCCTTTTTTTCTTTCTTTCTTTCTTTCTTTCTTTCTTTCTTTCTTCAGTCTTCTTTCTTTCTTTGACCTTTTACTCTTTCTGTCATTCCTCTTTCTTTCTTTCTTTCTTTCTTCGGTCTCCTTTCTTTCTTTTACCTTTTACTCTTTCTTTCATTCCTCTTTCTTTCTTTCTTTCTTCAGTCTTCTTTCTTTCTTTTACCTTTTACTCTTTCTTTCATTCCTCTTTCTTTCTTTCTTTCTTTCTTTCTTCAGTCTACTTTCTTTTACCTTTTTCTCTTTCTTTCAGTCCTGTTTCTTTCTTTCTTTCTTTCTTTCTTCAGTCTTCTTTCTTTCTTTTACCTTTTACTCTTTCTTTCATTCCTCTTTCTTTCTTTCTTTCTTCCTTTTTTTCAGTCTTCTTTCTTTCTTTTACCTTTTACTCTTTCTTTCAGTCCTCTTTCTTTCTTTCTTCAGTCTTCTTTCTTTTTTTTACCTTTTACTCTTTCTTTCAGTCCTCTTTATTTCTTTCTTTTGCCTTTTACTCTTTCTTTCAGACCTCTTTCTTTCTTTCTTCTTCAGTCTTTCTTTCTTTTATATTCTTCTCCTCGGTTCCTTCTTTCTTCCCCCCTTTCTTTAATTCATTTTCGTAGCTTGCTTCTTTCTTTTTCTCTTCCTTTATTTCCTTTAGTAAATAACAACAAAATACCAAATAACGATTCCAGTAACAGTAATATTAAACAACAGACGCACCACCCCTTCGATCTCTCTTTCCTTTTTCCACTTAAATTTTAACCCTTTTCCCGTCCTGGGCATCATATGTGATGTACAGGACATGTGATTTCCACATCCGGGCATCATATGTGGTGCTCACGAGCCATGATTTTAGAAGAGTAATAACAAGAAGGATGCTTAAGTTAAGAGTTTAGTATTGAGCAGGCCTAATCTTATATTTTGTGCATCATAATATGAATACAGGACGCTTGACTGATAATGTAAGGTCTGAAATGAAATCTATTTTTCCGCTTTACTGAAATAATTATGATCTTTCCATCACAAGTTTTGCTCAGAGCGTAGTGTAAATGAGTTATTATCTGTATGTTTTGTGATTCACATATGATCCACAGGTTTTTATTATGTGAGACGCTATATACCAGCACATTCTACTTTGCCAAATAAGCTGTGTTGCCTTGCAGTAGTTATAAATCTGAAACAAGTATGGACGCTTGGATAGCACACATGAAAATGCCGTGGACAGGCGAAGGGTTAACATTAATAACAGATTGTTCGCCTATAACTGTTGCAGCTACTGTTCGTTATTCCCTTTGTTCATTGCATCGTATTGTGGCAACCCTATGGACGCCATTTTATCATAGTTGGTACCGCTGTAGGTCCGCACCCAACCTGTTTTGAACATTAGAGCTGTCCTAAATTAGATTTAGCTTTAAGCCTTTTGATTCCGCGGGGAACGTAGAGTCACAACAACTCTCCAACGGACGCGGTTTTGGGTGATCCTCTTCAACTCAATCCATGTCGTGCCGGCTGCCTTCACCTCTGAGTCAACACTTCTGCGCAAGTCTGACCCACTTTTCTCTTCCCTTGTGGATTCCAGTTATGTGCCTAACTGGTGACACTAGGAGCAGACTTGCAGAGTGTGTGGCCGATCCATCTACATTTCCGTTTCTTGATGTCAATCTCGACTGAGGCTTGTCTCGTCCTGTTCCACAGTAACTTAAGCGTATATTTTAGCAATGAAGTTAACCGGAAGTGAAAAAACTGGTCAATTTGAATCATTTTCGTTTTTATCAGCGATCAATAACCGATCAACACTGAGGCCACAATTAAAATTTCTAATTTACGAGGTAAAATCTGTTCTGAATGGAAAATCTGCTGAAAAACTTGAAAATGGTTAGGAAGTACATTTGCCACTTAAAAGATTTTACAAGAAAAATATTATATTAATAGAATTTATTTAATAAAATATATACTTCTTCTTGTGTTTTTTTTGATTCCTTGGGGAAGATAGGGCCGCAACAACACCTCTCCTACGGACGCGATTCTAGGCGATCCTCTTCAGCTTGGCTCATGTCGTGCCGGCTGCCTTAACCTCTGAGTCAACACTTCTGCGCAAGACTGTTTTGGTCGACCCACTTTTCACTTCTCTTGTGGATCAAATTTAAGGGCTTACCTGGTGACACTAGGAGCAGGTTTGCGGAGTGTGTGGTTGATCCATCCCCATTTCCGTTTCTTGATGTCAATCAGGATTTGGGCTTGTCTCGACCTGGGACAGGACGAGACAAGCCCAAATCAGGTCGTTGTTCGTTGGAGGATGTTCCTGAGACATCGGTCGGTAAATGTCTGAATTTTTGGGGGTGTTGGTTTTGGTTAGCCGCAGGTTTCCGAGCCGTAAAGTAGGACCGACTTGACGTTGATGTTGAAGATCCTGATTGTGAAGGTTGTTGATCTCCAGATTGGCCGCAGAGTATTGAAAGCGTGTCGGCCTTTGTTCAGTCGGCACTTGATGTCTTCATCTGTCACTCCCATAGTTGTCAACAAAGGCTGAAGAACCCAACTGTTCTGAAATTAGCCCCTAGCTAAAGGCCAGAGAGATTTCCGAAGGTATTTCGTACAAAAATATTGACAATAGATGGAATTTGAACTCGAGACGCGCCGATAAACGCTATACTATTAGGTTGGTGCAAAATTAATGACGTAATAATGTCGTTTTTTGACGTATTTTTTAACGTCAAAAACGACATTATTACGTCATTATTTTTGCACCAACCTAATACATATAGCAATGACACGCCCATTATCGTCTGCTACACCATAATTCAATATGAACCCGTTCGGCGGTCAATTCGCCTTCAATAAATCGATTACCACGTCAGAAAAAAATCAATTCTCCTTGGTTAGGAAACGTTTGTATACAACATTTTATGCTATAAGTTAGTAATATTTGCTTCAAATCAGATTAACTTTAAATTTGCTATTTTTCTCAAATGACGTTTCAGAAATATATATTTTATTTTTGCAAGATTGAGAGAGTTGGGCGGGAATTGTAAAATTAAGTTTTGTTCAGAAATGTCTAACAAATGGCTGACATTATCAATTTTGCTGAAAAAAATGCACTTCTATTCTAATCAAAATAAATTTTATCTGAAATACATCAAATATTTTGCTTACTAGGTATAGTAAATTTAATCCTTTGGCTTTCATTTAAAGCTAACCTGAAAACTCCAGGAAAAATTGTTAATTTAAAAAAAAATTCATTTTAAATCTTATGTACACCAAATTCGTGGAGGTACCTATGTTTGTATAATTCCCTAATCAACACAAATTTGCTCTTGTGGGAGTAAATAGGGTATTACAGAATAGATGTGGTATTATGATGCCTGAAGTACGAATGTGAATTTTTGGTGGGATTAAATATGCCGGAATTAAGGGGTCAGCCAATGTAACTAGCTAATTTAAATGAGAAGACAGTGATGTCCTTTTTTTCTTTCCCCCGGCATTTTGTGCTGCATTTGCTGCAAAAATACAGAAATAAATATTCCCATATTTATGAGAGCTGTATATATCATGAGATTCACCTTGTAACATACGTCGTTATTAAAAAAAGAAATATTAATAATAAATTGCTTTGGGGATGTCAGGTTTTATCTTGCAAACAAAGCGCAACAAACTTTCATTTAAAAATCAATCCCCAAAATATAAGTCACATAAACATATATTTGATTAACACAATCCCATGGACCCGAAAAAAAAATTATGATTTTACCAGTTAATATGCAATCCTTGGCATTCCCTCACCTTGACCTGCCTTTCATTCATTGATTTTTATTAACTTTTCTCCTCTTGACATCTCGACATTCTACAATTATTTCAAATGTTCTTTTTATTGTTCTCTGATTTGTGTTCAACTTGATCCTGTTTATTAGATTTTTAATTTTTCTTATATTTATTTTTTATGGCATTCTTCAAGCCATTTTCCTATTATTTTTTTTTTGTTCTTACCTTGCCAATGTTTTCAATTTCTCTTTTGATTGATCTATAAACTTTTTCGTTATTTCCAACGCTGTGTTCCAATCACTCAATCATTTTGTAATAACTTGTTTCTTCTTGGAGGTTATTCCTTTCTTACGACCCATGGCAATCTTTATATATCGGAAATTAAGAAAAAAATATCAATAACTATATTATTATTATTTTTTATATATTTATCTAAAATAAGTTCAACAACAATTGAGTTGCATAATAAAATCTGATAGCAGCAAATAAATTATTGTAAATAATTTAAATAGATACTTTGGGTAAAAAAAGACGTAAATATTAATGATAGTTTCCATACACAAACCAAATAATTGAAAAATATAAATGTTTGAAATAATAAATTTAAAATAAATAAGCTAATTGGTAATGGCTATAAATAACCAAAAGGATTGACCCTAAACAAAAGCACTACGAAAGACCAGATTCTTCATTCTCCAGTTTTACTTAATCCACCAGTGGCCTATATATGTAACCCACTATGGGAGAGGTGTTACGATCGCTTTAGGCGGGAAATGTCGCCATGCAACTTTGAGAATCATGTCTTCGATATATCTACTAACGTTGTATTATCGATTTTAAGTATTCTTTCCACATCAGTCAGTTATGTGCCATGCGTGATACACGCTTAAGCGATCATGTATCTTTCGATTCATGACTGATTTTTTTCCCGCAGTAGTTAGCCATTTTTTTCTGCGGTAGACTAGTTGCCATCTAAGGCTATAAAACCCGGTCTGTCCTGCTATTTATCCATAGCTGAGGGTGGGGAGAGAAGAAAACGATTCATACCTTTCTCAAGGGTATAAGCACGTAAGTGAATGCAATGGATTCGACTTCTTTCCCCATAAATATAGCAAATTTTAAGTAAAAGAAATATGTGTGTGTGTGTAAAGGTTTTCAGCTTTTCTTTTTATTAATAATCAGTTCTTAAATTGGCATTCAGTTTCTAGCCTTCAGAGAGGTATGTCCCTAGTATGTATGATGTTTCGAAAATATACGCACACATTTTATTTATAACACTTACAAGTATACCTCAAGATATCATGGAAAAATATTTCCTAACAAATGAAGTGGACGCAGAGTTGTGGTTCTACAGAAGGATGCTGGGGATACTATGGACGGAGCATATGAGTAACGAGGAAGTTTTAAGGAGAATGGACATTAAAAGGATTAGAAAGGGGCAACTGGAAGTTCTAGGATACACAATAAGAAAAGAAGGCGTGGAAAATAAAACACTCACTGAACATATTGAAGGCAATAGGGGCAGAGCGAGACAAAGAAATTTATTAAATAAAAGGAACCACATTACTTACGTAACAGCATTATAAGCAGCTAAAATGAATAGCGCATGTAACACTGTTGTTAAAAAAAATTAATGGTACAAGATTTCTACATAATTAAACAGGCAATAAGTGAAATTTTTATTAAAATGTACGCATAGTCCAACATTTCCCAAAAGTGATTTCAATTTTTGGGCAGTTTGCATATAAGGCACATTCGAATCTGTTTTTTTCATCCTGGAGCTAAGTCATTTTCTTTTAGAGTTGAAAAAAATGCATGCAGCCTTAGGTGTCTTTGCCCTCTGCCGTAGTCCACTACACCAAAGTAGATGGTATTTGGTGTTAATTTTTATGATAGGACCAATTTTTTTACATTTGATATAGATTTCTGACAAATACTTGAAAAAGCTCCACAGCATGTTAAAGACCCTGTACCCAAACGAAAAAAAAAAAAAAGTCCTTTTCGTACTTCGACAACTTAAAGACCTCAATATAAACTCAGGAAAAGAGGGCTTCAAGGTCAGTTCTCTTTACCGTTTCACCAGAAAGTGGGAAAGGCTGACACTCCTCTAACCACCATAGAACGAATCACAGCGACTGACTGTTACATAGGAGGGCGCTTTCTCTCTCTCTCTCTTTCTCTCTCACTCTTCCAACGTAACACAGACTCTGTCGCACTAGGACACACTTTATATTTATAAAAAAGAAAAACCTCCCAAAATCCCGTTCATTCATTTTGAATATAAAGACCAATATTCTGCGCCAATCAAAATGTAGCTAAAAGGTTACAAAATTTTATCAAAATGTAGCTAAAAGGTTACAAAATTTTCGTTTCTTGCAAACAATTACCGTAATCTGTTTCCTTTCAAACACTCTACTGACCACAACACGGCACTGCCTGTCGCCTCATTCTAACCGTTTTTATCTCGTCATACACAGCCACAATTTACATATGTGAAAACAATCTCGCGAGAAAGTATCTGACTCCGGGATCTATCTGTTTTAAATGTGTAACCGACGAAGCCGGCATCCCCCTACCGCCTTTTTTGGACAGTTTACACGCGAGGCATGTTCGATTCTGTGTTCGTCCTGGAGTTAAGTCATTTTCTTTTAGCGTTGCAAAAAAAAGCATGCAACCCTGGGCCTCTTTGCTCTCTGCTGTAGTTCACGGCAAACTCGAAGAGAAAAAAATGACATTATCAAGATGCTAACATTCCGCAACAGGGAAGAAAACTTTTATAAATTTCAAACAAAAACAGTACTGGCTGGTCGGTCAATGAATGCCAAATATTTCCTTATAGGGAAACAGCAAATATAACAATTATCATCGTCTAACGAGCTTGTGCAGATTGATGGAAGACTATGGGCAGGAACGGATTACAAGTAGTCAAATATTGGTTAGAGCTGCACAAATAAGAATTGCCGCGAGCCATGATCGCAATCCTCTTGAAGGGACACGGCATTACATTAAGTATTTAGTAAATAGCAACGTAATGTTGTTACAACGCCATAAGTATCGGTCACTGTGAGAACTCAATGCACTACACCGTGATGAAATGCGAGATTGATGTAAATCATTTCAGTTGTTTTGGCAAATATTACGGCAACATTATTCAGTAACTAGAGTATTTCCTCAATCCTCTCATCATCTTTTATCTAAACTGTGTATTTGTTAAAATAAAAAGCAGACGAAGATAAAAAAAAAACAAAAAAAAACTGGAACAATTTACACGTCGTCTCAAGATAACACAATTTAAAAATGAGGGTTGAACGTATCAAACCCCAAATCCCATTTTGATAGTAAGTCGAGTGTTTACAGAAATATAAGAAAAAATCATTGTTTCAGATTTTCAATTTATATTTTAAATACCCTGACTATTTTGTATTCAATACTAAATTAAGTCTTTACTTTTCAATGAAAACGTCACAATTCCCCGAATCCCTGAAGAAAAAAATTTATTTAGGAACGTTTGTATATTTATTCATTTTCGTTTTCCAATGAATTGGACATTTATAAGAAGATTTAGATAGAAAATGGCAAATACACTTTTATGTCCGAAATCAAAACGGGGCTCATTATGGTGCGTCGTAATAATATACCTGAATTTTGTTACATTTTGAAACATTGCAACATTATTTTTTTTAAATTTATGAAAACCGCTTCAAGCCGTTCCTATTGATTACTTTGTTATCTTGAAAAATTAAATGGTCTTTAAAAATATTGTTTTGAGATCGAATCTCACTAATTGCTTTTGAATCATTTTTTAATTTTTTTTTGTTTGTTATTCTTTTTTCTGCCTGTTTTCAATTTTACTGCCGATATCCTTTCTTTCTATAAAAAGATAGATAAATATGTCGCCCTAGCAAGAGAATTACTGCAATTCCCCATGCATAATACGCCTTCATCTATAATACCAATTAATTTATTAATTGAAAATTGTGCGGAAAGTGTAGAAAAATCCTTCTATTCATGGATAATACGCACCCCTTGTTTGGTAATCAAACCCTAGAAATTTTGTACCTATCCAATTTCATTACGGCCAGCATTTCCTACTCTTATTTTAAAAAAAGAATGGTTTTAAACATAAAATAATATTATCTACTTTAGTTTTATGATAATTCTTATTTTATTTTGAGACAAATTTTTAACATTTTTATAGCTGGGCATCATACGCACCCTTGATTTTGCTTATTATTTTTTTTAGAAAAAATGCGTATTATACATGGAGAATTACGGTAAATAAAATTTACCCATCATTATCGGAGTGCTTGAAGCAGTCCCAAATAACCTTAAAAAGGTTTGGAAACAATGAGAGTCTGAGTAAAAAATCGAAACCATAAAATACTTTTTCCTTTAATAATTCACTTTCTTTTTTGCAGAAGGCTGGCAAGTATATATACCTTTTTTGCTATGTTTTAATTTCAATATATCTTTTGAATGATAAATTCACCAAGCCTTCTTTCTTCATCATGTGCCATCAAAAAATTCAATTTTCAATATCTGATTGTTAGCTATATTTTCGTAGTAGCTCTTCCATGTACCGTGTCTTTTCAGGGTGTTAGCTATAATGGCTCTCCACAATTTCCAGTCTTTGGAGCTCTTAATAAATTTTGTATTTATGTTATCTCTCCTAAAGCCTTTTCCTCCATTCCATTTAGTCAAATTCGCCAGCTAGGTTATGCGTTGTTTTCCTCTATCCCGTTTACTTTCAATGTGCTCTGTGTGTATCAAGACGTCTTTCTTCATTATGCGCTCTAGAAATTTCAACTATCTCTTCGTGATGTTAACTATAGGTGTACATTTTGTTTCCACTTTCTCTAAAACTTCGTCTATGCTCATATGTTCGGACCATTATATTCTTAGCATCCTTCTGTACAAGAAATTTTCTGTTGCTTCAAGTCTCTTCTTCATCTGTGAGGAGATTGTTCAGTGTTCACTGTCATACAGGAGAACTGATATTGCATAAAAGTTCAATATTACTTCCTTTGTTTTTTTTTAATTTACAAATTAACCTAACTGGTATGAAAATTAAAATTAAAATTCGAAAATAATATATGAATAAATAAACCAAAAAATAAAATAAAATACGTCAAGACCGCATCGTGGAAAAAAGCGATTCTTCGTACTCACAAAACGTAATCTAGAGATGGCGGCAGAGGGTCGAAGAGAGCTACAAGGGATAGGGGGAAATGGAGAGCCATGATCGCCTACGTCCATGATCGCCACTGCACATCAGAAAAGAAGAAGCATTGTCTTGTTCGCTGAACTGCCGCTGGCTATCAGATCTGTTTCTTTCTTGGCCAAAGCAGCAACTGAAGCATTCTCACTAACGGTCTGTCACATGACTTTGTGAGGAGGTAGACAAATCCTTCGTGTAAAAGGGAGATAATCGCCTTCTGAATTTCTCTACAGGTTTTTTTTCGTTTGACTGAAATCAATACGCAAAGTTAACAAATCTCCGTCTAATGAGATCAATCAATCAGAACATAATCTATAAAAAGTCCGGCGAGAAGACACATAATTGTCATACACACGTTCTAATTTTGTATATTTACTGGATTCATTTTTAGTCGTATGCAGCTGGTTTGCTGCCAATCCTTATTTTCATATACCTTCTGAAATGTTCCTTTCAAAGAAGGTAAAATCGTAATCGCTTCAAGTTATTATTTAATTTGCGAGGAAATTATCTAGATTTCTCTGTTATGTAGGAGGCTAGACTTATTTTGCTCTCTTTGTAAATTATTCAGTTTCTGAAAATTGCCTTTCACCATTTCTCCGTGTCTCCGAATTTTTGTGTTACTCTTTGCATCCTTTACACTGTACAAGTTGAATTTTGATGTCTGCGATGTGTCACTCACATTTTACGTTAGCCTTCACCTCTATCCACCTCGCTTTAAAAAGCCAGATAATCAATATAGTCAAGGGCCAATCAACTAAAGATAGTGGCTCGATGAAAACATCGTGGAGAAGAAAAAGAGTAAACATTAAACTATCTCTCCAAAAACCAATACTGAAAAGTAACAACAACGAATAATTGCTGAAAATTCCCTTCGAGGGAATTGAATAATTGCAAAAAAGTTATTCTAAGAAACCTTGGAATCAAGTTGTTGAATACACTACTGCACAGTATAGTAGGGTCAGTTGGGTAACGGCTATGAGAAAAAAAAAGCATTATGAAGCAATTAACTCCGGCAGAAATTTGGAAACGGCATTCTGTACTGCTTGGCATTCACGCCAGAATCTACAATACAGACATTTCAGAGTATTTAGGTGTCAATCTGAGGACAGAGCAGAGGTTTAGGAAAGAGTTGGATGAGTCTAATTGTGATTACGAAGGTAGGCCACCTCGGAGAACTCTGATCGTTCTGACAAGAAAAGATCTCTCGAATTTGTTGGTGAGATTCTCAGACTCAACACGGAGGCCTACATGAAGAGCCTTGAGGAGGTAGTGCTGCCCAGAACCGAACGTTTGTCAACAGGATTCTGCACCATGCTACCCAGACAGGAGAAACCAGTCGTGGATGTCAGACAATTTCTGCGACCACATCACCCCTTACATCTGATCACCTATCTCTTTAGTATTTCAAGATATATTTGTGTAATTTTGGTAAATATTTCTGTTAAAATGTGATGTCAGTGCTATTTTCATTTTTGCGTCATTTAGACGACAGTTTATCCATCGCACCCTGTATATCTGTTAAAATGAGATGTCAGATTTTTATTTTTGCTTCAGTTAGACGACAATTTATCCATCGCAGCCTGTATAGCCGTTAAAATAAGATGGCAATGTTATTCTCGTGTTTGCGCAATTTAGACGACAATTTATCAATCGCACCCTGTATATCTTTTAAAATGAAATGCGAGTGTTATTTTTATTTTTCTTTTGGCGTCATTTAGACGAAAATTTATCCATCGCAACGTATATATACATAATTAATGTATATTCGAGCAGCAACTTTTCTTTTGAACATGTTCTGTTGATTATTATTTTATTTGGTTCTCCTAGCATTCTTACAGTTTCCAGTTTGGTTTGGAGTCAGGTAATTGTCCGTTTTGTCCATTGTCCCAAGTGCTTTCAGACATTCCTTTAGCCATTTTCAAGTGGGATTGTGTTAATATATTTTCTGTTCCTACGTTAGTTTTTTTTATAGATACAATATTTTAAAGTAAATACTCTGGTTTTTAATTAAACAGTATTAATTACATATATTCAAGCAGTTCCGTAGAAAATATGCGTTCTCGGACAGGAATCGAACCTATATTCCTATAGTGAAACCGTCATTTGATCTGACGTGCAATACCATTTAGGTACACAGAATCGTTTGGTTAACAAAGTTCAAAATAGTTTTTAAACACACAATCTTCGACGATTTTTCTCGGTCGATTATTTCTTCTCATGAAACGTACCTTAACGTAAACAATGACAACATATAATGAAATGGCCCGATAAATTCAGCAGAGAAATTATTGTTGTTTCAACGAGAGAAAAGTGTAAATTTTAAAGAGGGAAAAACCCGCAAACTTTTTAGATTATAATGTGATTTTTATATACCTTATCCTGTATATTTCCGTACATCCGTTTCCGGTCTTATGACCTTCCTCAGGCAAAGAACATTTATTTTCACATATTTAAATGAATGATTTTTTCCTCATGTATTAAATCTTTTAACCATTGTCTTTTGTGTTTAGTAATAGTCTTGGACTGGCCGAAAAATGTTCCTCTGGTTGAGGGGTAATAAAACAACTTTTTCAAGGAAGAATTTTATATATCTATATATCCTATTTTTCATGGTAATTAAAACAAATACAGACAACACGAAAAATCACACACAATTAAGGCAAGTACTCTACAAATTCCCATTGAATATCAAACAACATATTGACATCAGTAAAATCTTACTATAAATTAAACAGACATTTCAAGTTTATTCTGTTTAATAAAACTTTAAATGTTCTTTGGGGAGACCTCACGTGATCTAAAGACCCTCATCCAGGAACACAAAAGAGATTTGTGTTTAGATAAACATTCAATTTCTCTCGTCTTACACTGTAACGACGTAGGACATAACTTTAATTTCACCAATGTCAACCTTATCAAAAAAGATCATAGCCATTTAAAGAGAAAATATTATAAAATATATTTATAGTAACATTGCCAACTATTAACACGCGTTTAAAAAAGCCATTTTTCTACAGATCCATTATTCATGAATCTAATTTATCTCTTCCGAATACATAAAAATCTCTCTCCATATATATATATACACACATATATATATATATATATATATATATATATATATATATATATATATATATATACAAAATACGCACGGTATATACTTTAATGAAAAATCAAACCAAACGAAAATTTTCAAAATATCCTACAGCGTCTCACTAAATTTTACCTTAGCATCCAAAATGCTTTCTTACACTTATTTGCATATTATATGTTACTTCATTACACGTGACGCGTTCCTAACCAATAAGATGTAGCCAAACACATACACTTAATCTGTGTCTCTTTCCTTTTTATCATTTTTTATCCTTTCTGTGTTGATCGCTGACAAAACTTTAATAAAGTGAACATTGTTAGATTAAGATCTGTTTCCTATTTTTTCTCTATCCTATCAATAAAACATATATATATAAAAACGTCTTACTGCCTATATATTTTGTTTAACATGCACACACACACACACACACACATATTGCTTAATGTTTTATTATATTTTTTGTAATTTTCGATTACGTTGTACACACAGATGCAATTTGGAGAGGTGGTAATAGGAAATGATCAGCGAACATAACGTGTTGAAGAATATCATAAGTAGAAAATGTTTTACTTCATTTTTTATGAATTGATCAAGTTCTGGCGTGACAAGGGTAAGGCTTCGAAAAATCACAGAGAAGCATTAAGGAGAAGCCGTTCCAGTTGACCAATTTGGAGTTCGTGTATGTGCAGAGGAACAAAGAAAAATACACTGAAACGAGAAAGAAAGAAAGAAAGAAAGAAAGAAAAAGTAAAAGAGAAGGCAATTAGGAAAAGAAAGTAAAAAAAGAGCATTTTGAAAGAAAGAATGAAAGAAAAAGAGAAAGCAGTTTACAAAAGAAAGGCAGAAAAAGAGTATTTGGAAAGACAGAAAGAAAGAATTAAAAGAGAAAGCAGTTTACAAAAGAAAGGCAGAAAAAGAGTATTTGGAAAGACAGAAAGAAAGAATTAAAAGAGAAAGCAGTTTACAAAAGAAAGGCAGAAAAAGAGTATTTGGAAAGACAGAAAGAAAGAATTAAAAGAGAAAGCAGTTTACAAAAGAGAGCGTGAAAAGGGGCATTTTGAAAGAAAGAAAGAAACAAAAGAAATTGGAGAAAGAAACAGAAGTTTGAAATAAATAAAGAAAGGAAGAATGACAAAGGAAAAGGAAGCTAAGCATTGAGAAAAAAGATCGAAAGAAAACAGCTAAGAAAGAAAAAAGTGCTCGAAGATAGACACAGAGACTATAAAAGGTATACAATGAAGAGAAAGAAAGAAGCATTGTTGTTTAAGAGATATTTTTTTCCTATTTTATATCTTGAAAGAAAAAGTGTTAAACAATCTCCAGATGTTTCTCGTAGTTTAAATGTGTCTTAAGAACTTATACAAGAAGAGTTTAATATTTCGCAGGTGTTTTCCGTTGTTTAAAAGTGTTCGAAAACTTATACGAATCAACCTCTTCTCTTTTGGCTTCGTCGTATAAAATAACAACAGTTTTAAACTTCTTCTGTCCTCTTCGCAAATAAAGGAGACATCAGCACATAAATAAATCAGTGTTTCTTTTTCCAATAAAATAAATAATTTTCGAAAACTTTAGAATAGTTTCTTGGTTAAAAAAAAATAAAAAAAATTGAAACTAATTTTTTTTTTTTTTTAAATATTCTAGTGAGAAAATTGGAAAAAGAAAAAAAATTATATGTCTTTATCAAACATGATGGAAAACTTTTCGTCGATTTTTCCGATACTAAATATTTTCGACAAATGAAGAATTCGGGATATCAATATTTATTACATCTCTTATTTTTTGTCGTTGGCGATGGCAGATAAGAGCAAAATTGCTTCTCGTGCTTGGATGTGAAATTACTTTCGTTTAAGCCCTTTTTCAGACACGAATAACAAAGCTGGTTATCAGTGTGTAAAACTCAGCACAAAAGGCAAAATGGCGGAAATGAGCGGAGAAAAAACAAAATGAAGCTATTTATTTCAAAAACTAAGAAAAAAGAAAAAGCTTTTGTTGTAAAAGAGAATTTATTTTTTTTAGAGAGGGAGTGTTCATCCCCAAAGTACTCACAGATATATACCGACCAGACACCCCAAGACGTTTTGAAATACAGAAAGCTGCCCTAGAAAAGCTAAACTACAGGATCAAGGCAATGTAATAAGGTCAAGCGATATGATAAGAGTAACAACTATTGTATGAACACAAGTTATAATCAAGACAGACCAGAAGTGTAAATGTCTCGCAAATGTCTTAACAGATGACGAAAATATGTCACAGAAATTCGGAAATTTATCTGAACTGTGAAATATACCAAAAACTAAACTTCAGTAATTTCCAGACAATTTAATAAAGAAAATAAAGAGGAAAGCGAAGACAATTTATTGTAAGAAGACAGAATGTCCGGTCGCTGGTGAGAGAGACGGCCTAAGATGTCATCTAAGAATTGGCGATACCAGAAGCTAATTATTTGGAAAGTTTTTTAAGAGACGGTGATTACGTTGACACTGAAAGCTCAAGGTGTATTTAAATATCGAAAGATCCTTTTAACAATTAAACCGCAAGAACTCTAGGTAGTAAGGGAAAGGAAACCATCCGAGTTGGAGTCACTGAATAAAACATCCGCGATGAGAGTTGAGAATATCAAATTTCTTGGATCTCACATAATAGATTACCAAAAAGACTTCAACATCCGCAAAGCTCTTTCATTCGATGTTGTAACAAACTTCACAAGATTTTCTGCTCGAACCTACCATCCTCCTAAAAAAGTCCAAACCTTTGGGACATTGATGGAACTAGTTCTACTGTATGGATCAAAAACTTGGACATTATCTACACTATTTACATTATTCGGACTATTGTCCTCATCTTTGTCGCCATATTTATTACAACGTTTCAGCCGTTGTACGCTCCGGCCTTCATCAGGTCGTTGGAATGTCGAAATGAACCCTTTATTTCGCTCGCTGAGGTGGACTGAAGAAGGCCGGAGCATACAACAGTCGAAACGTTGTAATAAGTATGGCGACAAAGATGAGGACAAGAGTCCGAATAATGTAACTATTGTACATAATACCTCACCGCAGAAATATAGACAGATACTGATTGGACATTATCTGTTCGTCTTGAAAGACGACTGGTTGGAACATATATACATCTGCTTAGAAAAAGCTACATCAGCTGGAGATCTATGCAACGCTTAAAACAATTAAACGGAGACCGGAGACCAATCTCTCTTAAGCTCACAACAAAAACGATTACAATTTGCCAGCCACTGCCACCGAGCGGACAGGAAAATAGCCTCATCCTTACTCGTATGCCATCTTTCTGGAAGTGTCCTCTTACAAAAATTGACATTCCCAGACACCATAGCTCCCGAGTCAGGGTTGGACATTGGGGGTCTTGGGACAGTAATGCAGGACTGGACAGTGTGGAAATGGAGTTCCACCCAACCATAGTGAGGTCGAAGGCTAATGATGATGAAGGAAAGCTAGAATAAGAGTTTAACCATCAAGTGTATAAAGAAGAATGTGTGGTTTTTGGCAAAAGTAATAGCTCAAGATTTCAGTTACGTGCTCGAGTGGTCATGATGGAGCCTCAAGGATTTAGTTGTCTCGTTTTGCTTGTAAGTATACACCCTTGTGTAAATTAATTGAAACAAAAAAAATAATTCCATTATTATTTACTTTTTTGCGTATTTTTCCAATGAAACATAACCCAGTGCACATGTTAGTACTTCGTATGTCCATTCCACGAAGTCGTTCCTTCCAGATTGACCACAGATTCTCGATTGGATTTACATCAGGAGGGTTTCCGAATCAGTCGTTCATACTTTGATTTGCTCACATTGTGTTCGTGCAACGTTACAATTTTCGTACACTTCCTTGGAGTAACGTCCATCGCAGACAATAGCCGTAGGATAACTAATCGACAGTGGAGAAAATAGTGGCTGGGTAGGATAAATATCTGATGCAATCACGGATGAGGTAATATTTTTCAAGGCCAAACAAATTTCACCATACACCCCGAAAATAGATTCTTATTATTGCACACCACATGCAATGACATAATCTGATGAAAAAATAGAAATCGATTACACCCTGTCACTCCAGTGGATCTAAAACTGGCCGTATAGTGAAAAAAAAGAAACTTTTGTTCCAATTAATTTGCACAAGCATGCATGGTTGTTAGCAAAAAGGATTAGCCCAAGATTTCAGCTACGTAAGTAAGTTATCCATTTGTCATGTTTTTAACAGACAATGGATAATGCGATAAAAAGATCTCAAGACACATTGGAACAGTGAATGTTTTCCAAAAGCTAAATAGTTATCAAGAAACATGAAACATTCTTTAGAAACAAAGATAAGAATGCTAAACTGCTATATAATATCCATCAATCTACATAGACACGGAATACTAGACAGTTTTATTTACGAATGTTGAAAAGACTTGAGGCAAGATAGATTTAGTTCTACAGAAGGATGCTGGGAATACCATGAACGAAGCATGTGAGTAACGAGGGAAATGAAAATAACGAGATCATGTACATTTAGAAAGTGCCAGTTGGAATACTTCGAACACACAAGTAGAAGGGGGTACTTGGTGAATTTAACACTCACAAGACAGGCGCTTCTACGGAAGTGAGAAAATATAGACAGAACAGAGGTTTTAAGGAAAATAGACATAAAATAAAACTTGTGCTTAGAAACAGAAAAAGACAGGTGAAATTTATGAAACACATAATGAGGAAAGGAGGCTTGGAGAATTTGACACTCACGAAACTTTGTGAAGGCAAATGGAACAGAGGGAAACGGCGAGTAACCTTCTTAAAGGGCTTGTGTAAATGGATAGAAGAACAGTGGCCATGAGGAATAGAATGGTGACACACATTATTTATCGCTCTATAATATTAGAAGTTAGGGAGAGCCATTATTGTCCATATCCTCAATGGATAAGTTACATAATAAAAAAGATTAGTTAATGATTAACCTGAAACAAGTCACATATCTGCATCAGCAAATGATATTACAAGACTAATGGCTTGGATAGAGAGCTTTCTAAATATAGGTCTACATATTTACCACAGGATTGCTAGATTAGGTTTCTAACCACAACCTCGCTTACCTTACCAAGTAGCTTGAATCCCGACACACGTTAAAATAACTTTGTCACGACTCTCTTTTAGTAAAAGAAATTAGGACCTTTCTCTGCCTGAGCGATCAAGCAATTTTCCGGTAAAATCAAATATTGATTATTTCGCTACTATAGAGTAAGGCATAAAAATCCTCTACTTTTGAAAAGTCCGTATGAGATTTGTTCTTTAGAGACAAAGTTACTTCTGAAACAATTCCTGTTTCTGCAAAAAAGAAAAAAAAAAGAAAGAAAAAGAAGCATTTAAACTACATTTCTTTATATTTGCGGAATAACAATAGTAATATTAGCCGTTTCTCTATAAGGAAACATTTGGCATTCATTGACCGTGCAGCCTGAACTGTTTTCGACGGAAATTTATAAAATATTTCTCTTAAAACAACTGTTCAGAAAAATAGGTTTCTCAAGTGCAATAGTTACTTCAAGTTTTGTTTGAGGTGGGGGGTAATTGCTAACTTTTATTTAAAGTAGCGTGCACTGTTAACATCTTGATTAAATCATTATTCTCTTTTCGATTTACATGTGATGCTCATTTTAGATGTTGGTGATGTTGGTAGTCCTCAAATGATTTGGTTATGGTTATTTGTTACCGTTCTGTTTTGATGATTCTGTAGCACCAGTTCCCAATGTTCAAACAAGGATGGTCACTCGATCAAAAGCCATTTTTAACCATTGATCTGAGAAAGTGATTGTATACTTCTGACAGTTTAGATATTTCTGCGTAGTATCCATGTCAAAGTTTCGTTCTGATGACGCTATTTAAAAACATTTTGAGGTTGATATCTTTGTTTCATAGCAACTTTCGATGTTGAGCGAAATTACCTCTAGCGCAGCTTATTCTATGTTGAATTTCGTTATCGCCTATACTAAATTTGTTCTAACTGATCCATACGCCGCGGTAACTGAAGCGTTTAGTATTTATCAATTCCACATCCTGAATTATTATGATCGAATCACGATAAGTGCTATTAAAACTTTCATTGCAATTCCAGATCATAGTACAGGTGACTCGAAATAAAATGAAATTAACAAAATTAAATAATCAGGTAATTTTCTTTTCAGTCAAGGCATCACATAAATAAGAATCAGCTTTTCAGTCTTAAAAGTACAATACAAAAAGTACAATACAAAAAGTACAATACAAAAAGGTCATTTAAAAAGGTACAATACTGAAAGTGCAATCCCCAAATACAATTCATAAAGTACAATTTACAAAGTCCAATTGAAAAAAGTAATATTGAAAAAGTGCAATTCAAAAAGTACAGCCCATAAACTATAATTCGAAAAGTACAACACATAAAGTCCAATAAAAAGCACAATTAAAAAGTAAAATCCAAAAGGGAAAATTCATAAAATACAATTCATAAAGTTCCATACAAAATGTACTATTGAAAAAGCACAATTGAAAAAGTACAATTGAAATAGTTCAATACAAAAAGTATAATTGAATAAGTACTATTAAAAAAGTACAATTCAAAAAGTACAACTGAAAAAGTACAGCTCAAAGTGTAATTTGAAAAGTACAATTTATAAAGTGCAATTCATAAAGTATAATTAAAAAAGTACAATTCCTAAAGTCCAATACAAAAAGTCCAATTCAAGAAGTCATAAAGTACAATTCGTAAAGTCCAATACAAGAAGTACAATTCAAAAAGCACAATTAAAAAGTACACTTCAAAAAGTCCAATACAAAAAAGTACAATTCATAAAGTTCAAACCATAAAGTCCAATACAAAAAAGTACAATTCATAAAGTTCAAACCATAAAGTCCAATACAAAAAAGTACAATTCATAAAGTTCAAACCATAAAGTCCAATAGAAAAAGTAAAATTCAAGAAGCACAATTAAATTGTACAATTCAAAAAATCCCGTACAAAATGTACAATTCATAAAGTACAATTCGTAAGGTCCAATACAAAAAGTACAATTCAAAGCGTACATTTCATAGAGTTCAATCCATAAAGTCCAATGCAAAAAGTACAATTAAAAAAGTACAATTAAAAAGTGCAATTCAAAAAGCCCAATACAGAAAGTACAATTCAAAAATGACTCCGCAATCTCAACAGTGGATCAAACATACTTTTTGCATTTTATTATTCTAATGTTTTCTAGTAAATATAAGTCACTCCTACCTCTAAAACTATTAGAAGTTCGTGCAGAACCTATAATCTTCCAAACTATCTGTGGGCTCAAACGTTTTATCCTTCAATTCCCAAAATTTCTTTGAAAGATATGTCTGGTGTTTTAGTTTAGGGTTAGAAAATGAGTGCATATCAGTATAAAATCTCTGTTTCCATTCTCCCGCGGAAATTCCAATGTAAACATTATAATTTTTCATATTTTCTTTGGGGGAAATTATTGCTTGATATATAATACTGGTATATCTGCATTTGCCCTCTATTGGACAATTTTCTTATGTTCTATTTAGGATCCACCAAACAGACTTAGAAACAGATATTATAAAAGATTTTATAATATATAGAATTATAAAACATTTTTTTACAAGAGGTGGCATACCAGCATGAAAAATTGTCTAAATGTGTACGAGATTGCAAAGATAAATTTAATAAATCTTCCATTGTTGAAGATAAAATCGTAAAAAGCGTTGTTGAGTATGGTGCAAATTCCAGCTGCAAGTTTTAGGAATTGTCATTAATTTCCTGATCAAGACAGCCCCCTTAATAAGACATCCGAACTTATTAGCAAGTGAAGGCTTGGGAAGAAATAAATGCACCAGAACAACTAATTGCTGAGTCAATTTTCCCCTGACTGGAGATGAGAACAAAGAGACAATTATAAGAACGTGGCAAAATATTTTCACCTTCTTCTCCGTCTTTAATGCTGCAAAGAGTGATCAGAATCGTTGCTTATAAATTAACGAAAAAGAATGGCCAGCTGCACAAGCATTTGGCGGTCGATCTTCACATTGGGGAACTAAGTGTTATGCGAAAAGACTTTTGACGACTGGGATTTTGAGTGTTTTGTAACGTCTTGAAAAGTGATTTTAAACGTCAATATGTAGTCGACTTCATACACACACATGTATAGGCAAATCAACGAGAAAATGGAAAAATTATGTGTGACGCATTTCGTCCACAAAAATAACTTAATCTGAACTAGGTAATTTTTTTGTTAATGAAATTATATGTGTGAAGGCGAAGGAAGGGAAATATAGACGCACCAGTGTTGTTTAAGATTATGCACCGACAGGAAACGCTGAAAATGTTCGAACGCTGAAAATGTTCGAACGCTGAAATTTAAACTTTTAAAATAAATTATCGTCTAACCTATTTCATTCCGTTTATTTGTTTTGTCAGTGTTTTTTTTATTACTTTTATTATTAAGCATCCCACATCTTGACAATAAAACATCTGTGGAGAAAAATGAATTGTTGTTTGAACATGGAGTCAAATTTAACATAAATGATCTAGCGATCAAGGCACTTTCTATACATTTTCGCCTTAGTAATCTGGATTCTTTTATAATTAAGGCAGCATTTTTAAATCGAAATTATGGCCACACTCATTATGATGAGCAACTAATGTATTGAGTTCTCTTTTGTGTTCATACAATATTTCATTAAATTCCTCGAGGTTTCTCCGATGTATTTCTTGTGACAATCATTACAGTTGATTGAGTACATTCCTTATTCAAGGTTTAGATTATTATTATTTTGTTTTGTATCGAGTCTCTTATTGATTTGGTAGGAGATGGATTTGTTTGAATGTTTCATTTTTTATTTTGAAATACTTTACGAGCCTTCTGCATTCGCGTTGACAATGTAACAGGAGGAAGTTAAATCATGTAAATACTGAGGGCTGTACATTCTGAGTGCTCTTAAATAGAAATCTGATAATTATTCCAGATTTTATTTTGATACGGTGATATTTGCCAAACATTGTTCTGATATATAGAAATTTATTTATTTTATTCTCCTCCCATATACATCTACACACACACGCACACGCACACACACACATACACATACACACACAAACACATATATATATACGGCAGAACATATTACTGTTTGAACATATTATTGTAAGGATTTTGTTTAACCAGAATTTCCTTACAACAAATACTTTCTTTTGTATATATATATATATATATATATATATATATATATATATATATATATATATATATATATATATGTAAGCAAATATATGGATATAGATCCGACAGTATGAAGAAAAATATACGGAAAAAACAAACAAAAATCCTTATATGCAATTATGCTGTTTTAATGTTAATATGTCAACGTCGGACGTTTCGGTCTAATAAACCATTTTCAGGACATATTCATAAAATAAATTTAGGAATACGTTTTCACAGCGTCGCCCACGTGACGACAACGTGACCATGTTTAAAACGTTCCGTTTTAAACATGGTCACATTTTCATGATCATATAAAACTTTCAGTTATCTGTTTGGATAAGTCATGTTCTTATGTCCATCGTCTTTGTCATGTTCAATTGATAATGTTAATTATATTTTATGAATATGTCCTGAAGATAGTTTATTAGACCGAAACGTCCGACGTTGACATATTAACATTAAAACAGCATAATTGCATATAAGGATTTTTGTTTGTTTTTTCCGTATATTTTTCTTCATATATATATATATATATATATATATTGTTACATTGATGTGTTTCTGTGCCATGTATGAGTTTTTCACTATAGCTGCACACATTTTAAACACCGGAAATTGTCTACATGTCTGTTTTCAGAAACACTTTCGTTAATCATGTTTCTGTGAATGTTCTCCCGAAGCTGCTGTTGAAATTATTGTATACATTTCTTAAAGTATCATTACAAATTGTTATAGTCAATAAAATAATATCCGTAGTTTATCTGGTTTGCATTGAAAACGCAACTTGAGCCGATAGACATATGAATTTCTTACCTTAACAGAGTTGGTTCATGTAAAACTTGGTGATAATGAAAACTTTGATATGACAAATATTTACAAATAGATGACGCATGGCATATATATATATATATATATATATATATATATATATATATATATATATATATATATATATACATACGTGTGTGTGTGTGTGTGTGTGTAAAAATATATAGAAAATAGGAAAGAATTCGTTAGGTAAATAATCCAAAGTACTTTAGTACTTCGCTTATTATTTTAAAAAAATAGTGCTCGATACAAAAGTAGAGCATAAATATAATTATTTATTTAAAAGTATGATTCCAACGCTACATAAGAGTTCTCATGTTTCAAAACAAGGGCCGAAAACTTCAATATAATTATTTGAATTAAACTGAATTAAAGTACCAAACTCTGTTCCATCTTCAAGCGAAATTCTTTTTGGAATAACTACTTCCTGAAATTTACGCGTTTTATAAGCATATTCATTATTGAAATTAAAATTACTATGGTAACGGCTAGAGCAATTATTTAAAGAAAAGAACTGAGATATTGATACGCCCCTTTTCTTTAAATAATTGCTCTAGCCGTCACCATAACTATAACAGGGAAATCCAAAATTACCTCATGAGTTTAGACTATTTGAGTTGAACAAACCCAACGTATTGACGCTGATTAAAATACTGTATACTCATGAGGTAATTTTGTATTTATCTATTATATAATGTATATACTCTGTTATAATAATATACCAACGGATTTATTACCTGTACTATATATATGTTCATACATGTTTCATTAAATAATATAGACAAGTGTTGTCTATTTATTTTATGTAAATTCTTTTCATAACGTCTTATAAGCTTAATAACATTAAATGAAGAAAGAAAATCACAATATTGATCCATATTTTTTAATCCAATCTAAGCTTTCGGCTTACATAAGCCATTATCAAAGATGTCAATTACTGTACAATATATTAAGCAATATACGGACAAGACAGTGATGATAGTCTGTCATTGTTTACATGGATGATTTCCAAGTGTGACGTTATGAGCTGCAGTGTGATTTTCGCTTCCAGACTCTTATATGCACGTGTTTATCGTTGCTTGGAAATCATCCATGTATGTATGTATTTCTATGTGACATCTATAAATATAAACAAGTCATCCAAAAGGTAACAAATTATATAAGGGAAAAATACTTTTACCAAATATCAACGTCAAATTCATTAACCTGTGAGACTACCAACTCACTACAAATGAAATGGAATTCCTTAATCTTGGACCAAATTTTCATGTCGCACAGAAACCTAATTTGATGTTTAAACAAACGCAAATTGAAGCTTTATACTAACAAAAACCTCTATTTGAATAAGTCAACCCTAGTACTACACTGGTAGATTTAAAAGAATTATTTAAAGCCGAATCTATTAAACACTATTATCATAAAAATCCAAATGGAATTATAAACACTCCTTTAATAAAAGCAGCCACATAGCTAAAAAATAACTACAGTATTTTTGCCCGACGACCTGATAAAACTAATAATTTCATTATTTTAAACAAACATGAGTACCACTCAAAATTACAGGCCATTTTGGATGATCATAATAAATTTAAAAAGTTAACCAATAACACCACCTCCCAACTTAAAAAAAAACAAAAAACATATCAATAAACTTATTACTGCTAACAATGCTGAAAAAGGATCTTATAAACTTCAAAAGATTATAGGTGGCTATCAACCTGACCACCTTTATGGAAATGTAAAAATCCATAAAAAAGATCATCCCCTTTAACCTATCATTTTACAAATCCCTACACCAGTATATACCTTTCAAACACCGTTAACAAACTAATTACTCCCTACCTCCCAAGTCAATATTGTATTAGCTCCAGAAAAGAATTTATACAAATTCTTTCTGCTTTAAAACCAAATAATCAAATTATCGCATCTTTGGATGTATACAATCACACTTCTCTCCCACCCATCAATATTAAACTCACTATTTCAAAAAAAAATATTATTAGCATGTACCACTCAAGTATCTTTTCATGATCGCTAGGTAATATTTATACTCAAATAGATGATATTGTGATAGGATCTCATTTAGGCCCCCTTTTTCTAATTATTATATGGCACATTTAGAAAATAAAATACTTAATGACACATGACACCCTATATTTGTAAGATACATAATACATAGATGACATTTTCGTTTTGACTAAAAATATTGATCAAATTACACAACTTAAAAACAAATTTCAAAGTATGTCCGTTCACAAATTTACATTAGAACTCAATATTAATAATAAAATGTCATTCTTTGATGTATTTATTGATTCCAGCACACATAAATTTACTACTTTATATAGAAAACCCACTAGTATGTGCCTTCTTACTTACAATAGTGAATGACCCCAATGATATAAGTTGGCCATTATAAAAAACTTAATCCAACGAACACAAATGATATCTTCTTCCAAAACCATATCCTATAAAGAATTACATAACATTAAACAAACACTGATTAATAATGGATTTCCTAATTCCGTCATTGATCAATAAATTAAAGTGTGTCTCAATAAATTTAAAAATACCTCTAACAAAATTGATAAGATTAATAATAATAGTGTGCGCCAAAATAAACATCATACTATTAACTTATACTGTTGTAACCAAATGCATAATAATTACAAACAGGATGAAACAACTCAAAAACATATTATGTTAAACCCATTAATAATAATAAATAATATGTTAAACCCATTAATAATAATAAATAATATGTTAAACCCATTAATAATAATAAATAATATGTTAAACCCATTAATAATAATAAGTTAAGTTCATCATATATTATTAAAAATTTAAAACAATTGACCTCATAGTTTCTGAGAACCCTACAACTACACAACTAAATCCTCTAAACAAAACACTGTAGTGTATTAATTTACATGCCAGTTGTTTCTCTGATACTACTAATAAACCCACTACATATATTGGTTTTACTACAACTACTCTCCTCCGTAGACTAAGCTGCCACCTTTCTAATCTTAGACCTATTAAACAACATTTTTTAGAAAAACATAGCCATGTACATAATATTAGATATTAGATGATAACGCAACAATACTGACACATACACACAGTAAAAAAAAAACCTTCAGATATTGGAGTGCATCTACATTAAAACAAAGCAGCCTACACTCAATAAAATTGCATTTCAAACTATTCACAGCATATTACATTGCATCTCGACATATGGTTCTGTTGTTAATATTTTGGACTCTCACGTGGTATGACGTCATAGAGCTACATCGTGAATTTACGACCTGCGTCTGCTATTCTGCGACTGTTATCGTCGCATAGCCATCTTCTATATCAACATAACAGAATATCATCTTTGATGGCGAATATCTATGTTCAAATCTGAAGCTGGCTCATGTGAGCCGAAAACTTTGATCAATGTTGGTCGATTTTTGTCTTCATTTTCACCCGAAATTAAAACAAATATATGGAGATTGTGATTAAAAATAGTAGACATTCATTATCTGTTATATATATATATATATATATATATATATATATATATATATATATATATATATATATATATATATATATATATAGGATTTGATTATAGCGGTGAAGGTTTTGTGCAGAACCAAACACTTTTTGAAGGGCCGAATACAGAGACCTGGTATACTACGTGCCACAAGGTCCCTTAACGATCCTCCGTAGATTTTGTATTCAGAGTTGTCCTTCTCCTAGACTAGTTGCAATCTAGTTTGTCCTGCTATTTACCCATAGATGGAGGGAGAAGAGGAGGATTAATACCTTTTCCCAAGGGTATTAGCACGATGGAGTAGTGGATAGCGGCTCGGATTGAGGAATTGGAGATCGAATTCTCGGCGAATCCACTGCATTCATATATATATATATATATATATATATATATATATATATTTCAAGTAAGCTAATATTATATTACATAAGCGAACAAACAATTTTGTAATTATCATGAATATTATATTTCATATTATTATATTATATGAAATATATTATAATATAATATTATATGATATTATATTAATATATTATAATAAATATATAATATTTCGTGGGATTTGTAACTTTTCTTATGTAGAAATGACTTTCTGTAGGTTTGAAATAATTTGAATTCTATAAATAAAAATGTTTGTTGGTTCATTTGTATGTTACGGTTTATCAACCTTGATATAAATATGACATTAAGTGACAAAAATGAAGAGAGGAAACAAAAAACTGGGGTAATGAATGTGAGAAAAAGAGAAGGCGAATGAGAGAGAGAAAGGAAGAGGCAGATGAATAGGGAGAGGAAAATAAGGGAGAGATCAAGAAAAAAAAATGGAAGCAAAATTCGAAGATGAAGAAAAGAAACACCAAAGAGATGAGAAAGAATGTGAAAGGGAAGAAAGAATGAGAAAGTGAGAGAAAGAGTAAAAGTGAAAAGAGAGAAAGAGAAGCTAAAAAAGAGATAAATGGAATAAAAGGGAGGAAGTAGAGAAGGAAACGAAAGAAAGAAAGGAAAGATGCCCAATGTATAAGCAAAGATTATTGATTGATTAATTCGCTTTTTTAGGGATTATCAACCTTTTGTAGGTTATTTACAACCAGAAAATATGTTTTTTTTAGATTTTAAGAATTTGGCGGGGAAGACAATAATGATTTTGTGATAAAAGTCTTACTATTTTACCACTAGTTGGGGAGGAGAAAACGTGGAATCACCTCATTTCCAAAGGTATTTGCACGTAAGTGAACCCAGCGGAAATTTGAACTCGGCTCTCCGATTAAAAGTTACTAGCCATTATCCATAAAACGACCCGCACATGGAAGCTTACAGCACTTGGTATAGCCAAGCAGTTAAACATCAATGTACTGACCAGGCTCGACGTTGCTTCGGTAATCGTACGGGAACCTGTGTTTCAACGTGATGTGGCCGTAATGCCGTCGAGAAAAAAAAATGAAGTAGAGGAATGAAACTAGCGTCTTTGTTTGGCCCCACTCCCATCGCCCTAACCTATCAAACCCATCATTTTAGTCACTGAAATAGAGAGGTATTTAGGGTTTGGCATACTTTTCACTAAATGAACATTGATTCGAAGTAAGTATGATTAATATGAAATTCCAATTGTAAGTAATAAGAAATCTATCTTCCATGACCTTGTTTGGAATGTATTTTTTTATTTTATTGTGTTTCGGACCTGTTAGGTTAATGTATAAATTTAAATTTTCTGCATGTGCGCGCATATATATATATATATATATATATATATATATATATATATATATATATATATATATATATATATATATATAGATGAATTAAATAATTGAGACAACCTTAAGTTTCCATGACTGTAATTTATTTCCCCAGAAAATATATTTCTCCTCGTTCATCAGGTCACATTTTAAATTCAGGAAACAAATTATAATCATGAAACCTTAAGGTCGTCTCCTTACTTATTTAATTAATATTTGCTATGTTATTACATTGAGCTCTCTGGATTACATCCACTTTGGAATTATTCACACGGATTACCAAAGCCTTTATTACCTTACTATATATATATATATATATATATATATATATATATATATATATATATATATATATATATACATACATATATATATATATATATATATATATATATATATATAAATATATACATACATACATATATATATATATATATATATATATATATATATATATATATATATATATATATCGTGTGTAGTCTGGTTTACTTCGGGTTTTTGGCAACTACTATGTCTCTTATATAGTTCCTCGACAATCGCGTAACGTTTTATAGGTGGATAATGGAACCTATAGTGCTGATAGCAGACACAGAAAGGAAATTAGAAAACCTTCTACAGAAGGTAGTGAAGGAGAGCAAGAATAATGGACTAAGCACTAAACTACAACAAGACAGAATGCATGGTCATCAATAAAAAGATGAGAACCCGAAATGCGATTTACAGGTCGGGGACACTAAAATCAAGCAGGCACGGAAATTTCAATATCTGGGAAGTGTTCTCACAGAGGACGATAATTGCGACGCTGAGATGCGAAGGCGTATGGGGATGACCAAGGACGCATCTCAAAAGTTAGAGAGAGTATTACGAGACAGGAGGATTTCGTTGGTAACAACAACAAAAAATGATAAAAGTACTGAACTACTACGTGAAAGCTCTCCTCCTTTACGGCAGTGAATGTTGGACGATCTGCTCAAAGATGAAGAAGAGACTCGAGACAACGGAGGTATGGTACTACAGAAGGATGCTTAGGGTACCATGGATCGAACACATGAGCAAAGATGTGGTTTTGGAGAAGATGCAAACAAGGAGGAAGCTTATACTTAACATCGGGAAGAGGCAGCTGAAATTTCTGGGACATGTCCTCCTGTCCGTACCTCCTGTCCGTACCTCATTCCAGATTCCTCTGGAAGGAGAGCCCTTCTCGTTCCACTGTCCATGTATAGGGACATCGTCTCATTTTTAATACTGCTCAGTTATTGCTCGCCACTTTACACCGAAGAAACAAAGCTTTAATTAACGAGGTTAATATCCCGTGAAATTGGTGACATAATAAATGTGAGTTCAATCCGTGAGCCAGGTAGTGTGTTCTTGAACTTAGTGGGCGAGCAATAACTGACTAGTAATAAGAACTGTCTACCGCCTTAGATTAAATAAAGGGTTCAGATCAGAATTCCTTGCATGTTACCCAGATCGATATATGCGCAAGTAGCCGAGAGGTTACAACGTCCTGACCATGAGACCCGTGTTCGAATCTCACCCTAGCCGATTTTTCAGGAAGGAGGGGTTGAAATTGATTGAAAACCATATTACGGGTTGACCCAAGCCTTGTGAGTGAACCGTCGATAAGCTGGCCTTGTCCAAATTGTTGATATGCTAGTTAATACGCTATTTCCCGGAAACTAAGGTCTGCTCAGCATAGTTGCAGTATAAACTGTTTAAATAAACACAACTACCTCTGGAATAGGGATTGGTTAACCGCCCTAGTAGACTCGAATACGAGTGGCCAGCTATGATATAACCAGACTGATATACAACTATGAAGGCCGGAGATTACAACGGCCGAAACATTATGATAACGAAGATGAAGGCAATAGTCCGAATATAAATTGAAGGAGTCACTTTATAGTTTATATTTGATATCCGAATTGCCAGGGTCAGACGTCATTACGCTTTGGATTCATTATATTCTAGAGTTTTTATTTCTTGGTTTGGTCTACTGGAACTGGAACTGCAGGAATTGAAAGCGCGATAAACGGGTACTACATATTCTTTTATGGGGTTTGAACTCTCTACAGCAAAATGAATTCGAGATGCAAGTAGCACTGAGCCATGTAAAATTATGATTAGCATCATCATTAGTATCCTTTAGTATAATGATTTAATATAATAATACAGTGAATATTACAGAATTCTGCTTAACTTGTCTTAGATTAGAGAATTATAATTCTTGAAAATAATCCTCTATGAAGAAAGTATGATGGTTATGAAGATGTGAACTCTAACACTGGATTTCTGACTTTAAATCCAAACGACTGTCGACAACAGACGGCCAGTATCGTATACTAAATAATAGCGGGATACAATTTAGTTGCAGTTTGCTCAGAAGGTCCCTGCTCAGCAAAGATAAGGTTTAGTAAAGCAAAAGAGCTTAATTCAAAATTCGAGAATTAAGCAAGTAATCGGCTTATACAAGAGGCAACATACGACTTCTGATTGGTTATTCTTACACTGAATTGCAAAAATGAAGTCAAAACGAACAAATCGCCAGGAGGCACATCTTGTTGAAAAGTTCTCGTCCTGACTAAGAAGCCAACATTCTTATAGTTCCATATTTGGAAGTAGATCAGTGCGAGAGCTTTTCAACATTCCCCCACACACCTACAGATATTTCTCATTACTATAAACGTTAATTTATTAAATGTTTTTTCAATCAGGATCGAACCTGCATTCGTTTACTCCCGGAAAAATTATTTTCGATCGGTGTACTTTACCTTTTCAGCCATAGAGGTATCTACAGAGTGTGTTTTCTCTGGATACAAGTAAGGCAGGTTTTCTCCCTGTCGAGAGGTATGGTGTTTTTAATATGATTTTCCATGCACTTTACGCGTTTAGACATCAATATCACTGGCTCCGTGACTTATAAATTGTTCCATACTGGGCCTATGGTGGTCATCTTTAGAGAAAGCAGATTTATGTTTTTCTTTTCATTTGCTTAGCAGTTAAATTAGAATTGGTGAAGGAATATTTGATTCCATGGCCTAAGAAATTTTGGTAATGCCATGCAGGAAGCAGGATCGCATGTCTAGACACAAACATAGCAGAAAAGATGGTCCCGGATCTTTAGGATTTTAGAGGGGAAATTTTAACAGGCGTATTTTACCGGCACACTTATTCCATCAATACAATCAGTATTAATAGGAAGAAGCTCCTTCTAGAGTTGAAACGTCTTATTCAGGTGTTTTTTTTTTCATTTTGTCATTCAATTACCCGGATATTAGTACACAACAAGGTTGACATAGATAATTCAAAATATAGAAAAAAATGTATGTGCCTTTTTATGAAATGGAATACTGAATACACTCAGCTTGAAGTGCCTTCATCTAGTTTTCCCAACTGCCAATCTAACAATGCCGTAAGAGCAAACAAGCGTCGCGTCCTGGGTAAGACGATAAACTACGTCCAACAGTAAGGCCTCTGATCAGGAGGCTTTGAGAAACGTGGAACGACCTCCTAATTACCTGACCCAAGGTGATGGCATCTTTTAGGGTCCCAGCTGGATCAAAACACTATGAAAGTGTAAAAATAGGTTTAAATACAGCAATACGTTTTTGTAAAATTTACTAGCAATAATGTTTTGAAGAATAATTATTACCAGCAATACATTATTACAAGCAATACATTTTTTAAAAGAAAAATGTTACTAGCAACACATTTTTTGAAAAAAGTATTACCAGTAAATAAAAATGTTGTCGGTATTAAATGACCCATTGAGGTTGATATGACGTAAAATAAAACAAACCAAACTAAACGAAAACAAGCGTTGTTTCAGTTTTAGAGTTTGGCTTTATTTTGTTTTACCGCATATAAACACCTCAGTGGGTCATTTTATGCCGACAAGATATTTAGAATAGTTCGTATAAATAGAATGTATATTCTTTGTAAGATATCATTTTGTAGATCAGGTTTCATTGATGTATTTTTGTAAATAGGGTTTTTTATCGAGTCAAATGTATTGCTGGTAATATTTTTTAAATGTATTGTCGGCATTTTTATTATAAAAAAAATATATATTTATTTTACTTATTATAAAATGCAGATTGTGTGTGTGTGTGTGTGTGTGTGTGTGTGTGTGTGTCTGTACGTTTATATATTGGATCGGATTTCCTAGATTTTTCAACCGATTTCAACAAAACTTCACAGGACTACGTAAAATTACCTTGAGGTGGTTCTGACAGCGCCAAAAATCGGAAAAACACAATGTTTTTGCGCGAAATCAATTTGAAAACACGACTAAGAGGCGTCACGAGAATGAAAAGGGGACAACTCATATCGAGTTATACTTATTATAAAACCCAGGTTGTTTGTGTGTGTGTTCCTTTATATATGGGATCGGATTTCCTACATTTTTCAATCCATTTCAACAAAACTTCACTTTTTTTTTGGCAGGTAGTGTTTCTTATTGTCTTGCACACTTTTTTCTTTATTTTTACATTCAGAATGCTTTAAAAATTCCATTTATATGACAATTGTTTATAATAAAATTGTATTCAATCGGTAGACTCATAACGATTGAAAACAATGTTTTTGTTTGAGTTTGGGTTTGACCAATTCGTAAAAAAAATAAAAATAAAAATAATTAAGACATGCGTGTCCGTCAACCTTAAACAATAATCTTTGTCAATTTTATTTTTCAGTCTTTATGATGGTCGATACTTGATCTATCTCTTACTATTACATCCCCGGGCAACGCCGGGCTCTACTGCTAGTATTATATCTATTTACATTTTCATGGTGTTTCCCGCTTCCCCTTTTAAGGGTTAACTATTTGACCACATCCGGGACACTAACAGCTGTTACCACACGGGGTCATGGTAGACCTGAGGACAACAGCAATTAAGAGGTAGTTTCATGTTCCTCAAAACTTCCCGATCAGAGGCCTTGCTGCCGGATGTAGTTTATCGTCATACCCACGACGGTTCGAGTTTTAGCTGCCATCTATATATGAACTTTATTACGATTTTCACTTTGTATTTTTCACATAATGAAATATGAACAATTAAATTGATCTTGGAGGACACGGTTTGTCAAACACTGTGTTAAGCAAGTGTGTCATACTAATATGTCAGCTACGACCCGTATTGATATGATTTCCAAGTAATTTAGTGTTTAATGAAGAAAATTCGATCTCGATTCGTCCATTGCTTTGCCAATGAAGATACGCATGCCATGACCTCACATCGTATCTCAGCTTCCAAATAAGTAAAAGGAAAGTGAAAAACTTTTCTAAATACAAAAAGAAATTAATCACTTGAGGCATAATTTATTAGCTTTTCGTATATTTCCTCCCTTGAAGGACGAACACTGGGCATATAATTAAAAAGAACGATAGTCAAAATTCAAACAGACGAGCGATTTAAAATGTTTCCCGGCAAATAGTTTAATTCTTTTTCAGCATAACGTTTTGTATTTTGTTTTTTTTTATGGGTTTGGCGTTAGCTAGCAGCAGGTCTCCAAGATAACTGTAACCTGGCCTATAGAGGATTTTTTTTATACAGATATATTTTTTTATCAATTACCATGTTATATCAGCGATGTTAAACTTAAAATTGTGCAAAAGATTGTCATTAAATTCCATTGCTTTTTTTGTAAAGACTCACTGAATTTAACGGTTGATTAAATCTAAGAGAGGAAAACAAAATAACATAGAACTGCAGATGTTGGCGTTTACTAATTACATATTCAGTGACATGGAATTGAACACGCCATGTTTGAACAATCCTCTATCATGACGTGGTTTGTACATGTAAAAGTTCTAAGTTCATCTAAATTTACAAATGATTGAAAGGAGCAACATATCTAAATTCCTTTCTTTAAAGCGTGCGATCGATAAATTGTCGTCTAAATTACGCGAAAATGAAAATATCACTGGCATCTTATTTTAACAGAAATATTTACCAAAATTACACAAAAATATCTTGAAGAATTAAAGAGTAGATTAATTCAATAAATTCGCCATTGGCTTTAATCACTGTCTGCAGGCGATTTCGGAATTTCCTAAAATTTTTCTGGACGTTGATGAATGCTGCCATAATCCTTGGCTTCAGTTCATCTTTGGTGTTACAAGGATATTTGTTGGTCTCTCGCTCAACCGCGCTCCAAACATAATAATCAAGGGGTTAGCAGTCTGTAGAGTTAGGCGGCGAGATATAAGGGGTGATCTGATCACAGAAATTGTTTAACAGTCATAACTGGGTTCTTCTGCTAATGTGGCATGGTGCAGAGTCCGGTTGCCAGATATAGGGTCTTCAAGCAGCCACCCTCATGACCCAGGGCAGCATTATCTCCTCAAGGTACTTGATATAGGCATCTGTGTTGAATGGAGGCATAACGTCGCTGTCACTAGTGATCACTCCAAACACCATCATGTTGACTGGATATATCATCCAACTCTTTCCAATCCCTCTGCACTGTCCTCAGATTGCCGCCCAGACACTCAGAAATATTCATATTGTAGCTTCCGGCACGAATGCCAAGCAGTACAGTATGCCGTTTCCAAATTTCTGGCTGGGTGGATTGCGTCGTGGTGCTCTTTTTCTCACAGACGGGGACCAACTGACCCTACTATACACTGCAATAAACAAATTAAAAAAATCGCGGAATAAAAATATAAAATGCCGACAATTTACCCATCACACCATGTATATAGGAATCATAGTGTTTTTTTTTCTTTTTTTAAATATCTGTTATCTTTCGTTCACCGTTTGCAAACTGTTGCCACATCTGATCTGGTGCTCCTGCTATATATATAATAAAAACCAAAGAATAATCTGCAATGTTATCGGTCCTCTCTAGGCAGCTGGGCTTCACTCACTTTTCCACAAACATAAATTCTCTGCGCATCTTCTATAAATACTTTAATGGTAATTGTTCTAAGGAACTTTCCTCTCTAGTACATAGACTTTATGAATTTATGCTCAGTACTAGATTAACAGTAACCTCTCTATTCTACAGTTCAAATCGTAAGTTCTATGCTAACAGTTTCTTCTATCGGATTTCTTACTTGTGGAACGCTCTTTCAGTTTTTTGTTTTCAAGTGAATTTGATTTTTCAAATTCTATCTTAATCATTATCTACTGTCTTCATAATTCTTGTTTTGTGATTCTCTCTCCCTTTTTTCACATTCTCTAGCACTCAGTAACCTCTTGTGCCTGAGTGGCTTTATTGCCATGCTTGGTGAAATGATTAAAAAATATATTTTTATAGTATATTTGGAAAGTTAGTGGTAAGTTTTCCTGCGATTTTAAGTTTGGATTTCTCTTAATACACAAGTTGCCAATCAATTCCAGAGAGTGTATTCTACCCAACTATTTAATCCCTATCTATAGAAGTAAATTCATGAAGAACTCAAGATTTGTAATAATAAGCTCAGAAACTAGATTACATTAGTTTATGAGATATGTCAGCTTTTGAATTATTTAATGTAGAATTGTGTATGGAAACATCCAGTGGGGGTCGTATTTAATATTTAGTCGTAACGGTCAAGCCGATAAGCAACGTTAACCATTAATTAGCCCACGCAAATGAGCCCAGAAATGTATTTGTAAACAATTTGAGCGACCTTACAATTAATTATATTCTTTTTCTTCTATATGCCGTATCCCTTCAATACGTTGACGACCATGAATCTCCACAACTTCTTATTGTTTGTAGCTCTAAGCAATATTTAACTCATTTCTCCCAGTCTCTGTTTGGAATCCATTTATAGAGGCTCGTGTTAGTTACTATTTTCCTCTGCACCGCTTGTCTTTAACATATCTTGGGAGTGTCAGATTCTCCAAACCCTCTTTCTCATTATGCGTCCCAGAATTGCCCGATTCCATACATAATAAGTGGCTTTTTTATTTCCATTTTTCCTTAAAACGTCCCCATCGCTCACGTGTTCTGTTCACGGTATTCTCAGCATCCTTCCGGAGATCCGTATCTTTGTTGCCTCCACTTAATCTGCTATAAATTGCCTGTCATCGACTAACATTTTTTTTAATCTGATTTACCGCGCGCAAGGCAGTAAAGCCACTAAGACACAAGTGGGTGTGAAGGAATTAAAAAACAAAAACCATTACTATGAAGCGAGAGCAATAGTAGAGTAATCAGGAAGACAGTAGATAACGACTGACATTACATTTAAATTTTTGAAGAACAAAATTGACTGGAAAGCAAGAAGCCGGAAGAGAGTTTAAGAGAGAAGTGCGAGGGAAGAAATGGTTAGGACGGTCGCATCTAGCCAATTCAAATGTAAATTGATGAGACCTTGCTGCCAATCTAGTACTGCGCTTAAATTCATAAAATCTAGGTAACATAGCAAAGAGCGATATTTATTCTGATATATACACAGAAATGTGGCACAAGGCCAAAATGGGGATTGAGAAAAAAGACGCTATTCTACTATCTTAGCGATAACTTAACTACCCACAAACACTGACCCAATCATGCAAACAATATTCCTTACACCAAAACAACACATTCTTACGTACCTTTCTTACTACAACCACCATAATACCTCATTGTCTCTATGGAATAAAAACTAACTAGTCCCCATATTTACAATTCATTGTCTGTGGTGGCGGTGCCACCACAGACAATGAATTAATTAGTAAATACTCACTAGCCCCAGTGAGTATTTACACTATGAAACAAATTTATTTACAAAAAACTAAACAAAATAATGTTAGAACTCATCCGAACTATTACTATGAAAGTAATTATAGAAAAAATTACGGGGAATCAATTTTATGGCGGTTTGAATGTGGCTGAAGGAGAGACAGCCGGTCAAGGTCAATAATATTGTTGATATTTCTTTGGATTTAGGATCTCCAAAAATATAGCAGGAGCACCGGACCACAGCTGTGGTAGCAATATCCGAAACATGGACGAAACCATTATTTACCTTAGTTAACAATCACAACCGCCGCCAATTTGACTTTATTGAATGAATCAGATTTACTATGGAGACAGGAGTAAATGTTTGTGTCATCAGCATAGATAGCAAATTAAGAACTGATGCCATCAACAAGATCGTTAATGAAAATTAAAAAAAAGTAGGACCAATGATCGAGTCCCGATGGAATCCTGGATTAGTATAACAGGATCTAGAACAGTAGCCGTTTATGATAACATCCATTATACGATTTGATAAATAAGACTGAATTAATTAAAAAATTCGCCCGGAGATATCACAATTTTTCAACTTGTGAAGAGGAGTAGTATGCTAAACCCTGTCAAACGCATTCGTAATGTCCACTCAACAATCGGAACTTCATCATTCTTATCTAAAGCTTCATAGTTTATTTCTGCAATAATTGTTAATACTGTGGAAGAGAAGATGACTTACCTCGTGTAGCGAAACAAGCACGTATTATATACCACCCGTGCAAAACTAATGAAACAAAGGAAAAAAGAAATATGGCCTACCTGAAACTTTAATTTAAGAAAGACACGGTCTCGGTACTAGAGAAAATGGCAAGAGTTGTTGGGCTTATGCAAATTTTTTGCGAGATCAACTCGGCAGAAAAAAACAAAAAAAAAACACCACGCGAAAGAGAATAGTTATTAGGTTGGTGCAAAAAATAATATCGGTTTTTGACGTGTTTTCTAACGTCAAAAACCGACATTATTTTTGCACCAACCTAACAATTTTTGCTAATGAACGTTGTGCTGCTTGTATGGAGTGACTTTTTTCAGTTGGAAAGAGATTACTTGTATCAGTTTCACACAAGCAATTTCAGCGAAAATGACGGAGGGCCTCAAACTCATTCCCGAGTCCGACGGATCGGGGTCCGGACTATCTGTGGTGGAATGGATTCAGAAGGCTGAGCTGGTCTGTAAGATGTAATAAGTTAAACGCCTAAGACACGTGGTCCCTTGAGGGCTAATGGGTGTATGTTTGCTGTATACCAGCAACTGAGAGAGGAAGAAAAAGAGGATCTGAGCAAAATAAAATCTGCACTGTACACAGCTTTTACTACGGATGTTTTTTTTTTTTGTCTTATAAGCAATTTACTGAGCGTCGGCTCCGTCCCACACAGGTGTCTATCTGGCGGAGTTACGAAAACTTTCCGTCCTGTTCGGCGGAATGAGCGACCGTGGCCTGGCATGTCCTTTCGTTCGTGGGTTACCAGACCGGGTTAAACATCTTCGCGCTTTGACCGGGATGAACGTTATTGCCTATCGACCAGCTGTTGAATCGATCAAGAGCAATTATGAAAGATGAAGTACTGGAGGAAGTACAGTTGAGGCGGTACGAATAACACTGGATAAGGCGAGAAAGTTTTCTATCGGGGATCCACTTGGCACCATAGTTGGCTATCGTTGCAACGGCCTCAATCATTTTGCAAAGGACTTCAAAGAACCACACGCCGAAAGGCGGACACCCCGGATTCGATGTTATAAGTTGAACACGTAGGCCATGCAGTCCGCAATTGCCCGAGAAACGAGCCAGGGGAATAGGCCTTCAGCGCGAGTCTACTCCCTGAGCCCCATATGAAGGAGGCGCTATTCGCAGTTGCCGTACGGATCAATGGAATCAGGACTTGCTAGAGACGGGCTGTTCACGGTGGCTCGTGAGTAGACCCCTTGGTCGCTATTGTAAGAGGAATGAAGTGAACGTGCTCACTGATTGAGAAACGGACCTTAGGTTCTCAGTGGTAGGACTTGTTTAACCTGACGTGAGCAACAGGTTCTCTATCGATGTTGAGATTCTAGTTGTGGATGGAAAATTGCTTGGTTTTGACCTGCTGCTGGATTTGACATCATCAAGAAGTTGGGAGGAGTATGTGTGACCAGCGATGAGACTGTGAGCTTTTTTCAACTTGACCGACCGTTGTGCGCAGCCATGACTATCAACGAGCCTGACTTCTATACAGAACAGGAAGTGGTCTTGTGACCAGACACCATCTGCATTGAAGAACCGGACAGGTTAATATCCAGTACCAAAGCCGCTTAGTGAGGAGTATACTCGTGAGCTATGAACCTGGATGAATAATGGCTGACCTACTTTCGTATTGCGAGGAAGAACCCCACCCCCATGGCCTGATCCCTCTAATGACTGTTCTGCAGGAAAACAAACAAAAGGTCCGCCCGGCCATAGGTTATCGAGAGCTCAATCAATATGTTGATGCGCACACCGCAGATACAGATGTTTGCGCGCAAAAATTGAGTGAATGGCGACAGGAAAGGTAAGATGTCGCCATGCTGGATTTGCGCCGTGTCTATTTGCCGATCCATGATGACAAATCGCTAAGACACTTTCAAACAGTGAAGATAAACACGCAAAGATATTGCCTCACCCGTTTATGGTTTGGGCTCAATGTGTCAGCGCTAATCTTACAATCAATTGTGAATGCAGTGGTCGCACAGGACATGACCATCCAGAGAGACACGTCCTCGTACATCGATGACATAATGACATATTTGTTAATGAGAGTGTATGCTCTGCGGCACGAGTAAGGCTGTATCTTCAGCAATTCAGACTAATAAGAGGCAGCCGTGTGCTGGAATTACGTATCTGGGTGAAGCGAGGCAAATTGCAGTGGATCCACGGGAATGAGCTCCAACCTTCGCTTATCGTGCCCACTCGCCGGAAGCATTTTCTCACTGTGTGGGAAGTTGACTGGACATTTGCCACTATGTGGCTGGCTCCGCGCCACAACTGCATTCATAAAATGGTATGCGGACTCTGTGACGACTGGCTTGGAAGATTACCAGATTGACACAGAAGGGTCCGGCACAGAGTGATTCGTGCGTTGATGGACACGAAGTTACCGTGTGGATTGATGCAAGCTCCCCGGTTAAAGATAACTGTTGGCTGCGATCAGAATGTGAAGACAAGCATATCAACCTGGCAGAGCTCGATGAGATCTTGAGAGGCATCAACATGGCACTGCAATGAAGAGTGACTGTGTTTCACATGAAGAATGACTGAACGTGTGTGTATCGATTGGTTTCTGATATGTTGTCTGGAAAGTCTCGAGTGCGCACGAAGGCGCCTACAGAAAAGTCAGTAAGACATCGGCTCAGCACAATCAAGGAATTTGTGGCGGAATACAAATTAACTATTGATAAAGAGCTCGTCAGATACCATACATGCCGAGTTGGTCAAATCGCCAGTGCTTCAACGTTGGCTGCGTGTGGTTTGGGAAGAAACGGAACCAATGTGCGCCGCATCTATGGTAGAGCAGGAATCAACCTATATTCAATCCATCCATCGACGTAGTGGGCATCCTGGTGTGAAACGCACCTTGTAAGACGGGTCTACCCTGACGTCTAAAAGGCGGTGGTTGGAGAGTGCGAAGTGTGCCAATCCACTGACCCAGTGTCAGTGCATTGGAAAGCTGTACGATTGGATGTGTGCGAGAGTTGGATGAGGGTTGGGATGGACATAGCACAATATAAAATCTGGCATTACTTGACTGTGATAGACAGGGCCCTATTCGGTTTTCCATCTGGCGACCGTTACCACATAAGGACGCTGCCAGCATCATCCGACAGCTGGAGTTGCTATTCTACGAGAGGGGGCCACCTGCCGAGCTGCTTATCGACAATGGTGCAGCATTTTGTGGTGAGGTGTTCGCGAGGGTTGCAGAGAACAGGGCTTTTCGATTTAGATTCTGGTGTTCCTATAAACCACTAGGGAATGGAATCGTGGAGAGATGTCTTCGCACCATCAGTCATATCGCTGTTCAGCTGGGATGTTCTATTATGTAGCCGTTAAATTGGTATAACGTGACGCCAAAACACGACGCAACAGCATCGATATCACTAGCTAACGCTATATATAATTATCAATCCCGATTAAAGAGTGTCGATGCGGTAGGGCCGATGTTCGACGCAATTAAAATAAAAAGGAACAGTGGCAAGGATCTACAGCCCACATTCAGTTCTCATCAATTGAAAGTCACGCCATATCAGAGACCTCCGTCCGCCTCAGAGATATGTATCTTCTGAAGATAACGGCATTGACAAGTCGTCTCAAAGCGACTCAAATTCGCCGCAGTTTTTCAGCGCAGGGCCAGGCTATTCCTCTACGGAACCAGTGCAAACTGATGCTGAAGACGACAATGATGATGCCAATAGCGAAAGAGACCAAATGGGCACGTGCAGCAGAGACGGGCGGATCCCATCCACCTTTACGTAGAAACACTCGACGAAGTCATTTATGCGATCAGGAGATCAGGGAGGAGTGTGGAAGAGAAGATGGAATACATCGTGTGGCAAAATGAGCACGTATATGCCTATCATGCAAAAAGATTGAAGGAAAGGAAAAAAAAATATGGCCGCCCTGACACCTTAATTTAACAAAGACTCGGAGCAAGGAGAATTGGCGAGATTTGTTGCGCGTATGCACATTTTTTATGAGATCAACGGCTATAAAAAGCACCACGCAAAAAAGAATAGTCAGATTTTTCCTTATGAGCACGGAGAGACTTTGTCATTTGGAAAGAAATTACTTGTGTCAGTTTCACACAAGCTCTTTCAGCGAAAATGACGGAAGGGAACTTTGGCCTTAAACACATTCCCGAGTTCGACGGCTCGGTGTCCAGACGATCTGTGGTCGAATGGATTGAGAAGGGCGAGTTGTTCTGTAAGATGTGCCAGGTTAAACTTCCACAACATGTGGTTCCTTTAAGGCTAACGGAGAGACTTTGTCATTTGGAAAGAGATTACTTGGGTCAGTTTCACACAAATACATCAACAGTTGACCTAGAGAAACGAAAGCAATATTGTTAGTCTGAAAGAAGTTGAGATGCCTAACTAATTCTGTCAATTGTGAATTGCTTTACTAATTTTGCATTGATTATGACCTCTGCCAGAAAATTGCCTATCATACAACTGACATATATTAGGATTCATATTACATAGCCGTTGAGCTCTCTTTTACGTTTTTCTTGTTTCTTAAAACATTTTTTAGCTTTTGAAAGTTACATTTCAATGAGCCTTCGGATTTCAGTGTCATATTTTGTCTCGTCTGTTATAACAATTCCTAGAGATTTAACCTCTTGTACTTGATTTTGACGTCTCCACTTCGTAGTTACCGTTTACTAATGACCATATATTCTGTCTTACAATTGACGTTTATTCCTTTCTTCTTGTGTCCGTTTATCTTCATTTCCTTTTTACTATAAGTACGGTATATCACCTGATGGTGTTGTGACCACCAATAATAAATCCTGGTAGACCATATAGTTGTTTTTTCGATAAGGTTTCAGTAAATATGCTTAGAAGACGGGCCCTTATTTTACACCACTTTGTACTTTGGAAGTTTATTTAACTGACATGAACAGAGTCTTGATATTTAACCAAATTCTAACCCTGGTAAAGGCGCCCAGTTACAACCAATTCTATGAGTAATTGTTCCCCAGATTCTAGAACCCTGATCTTAAGCAAAACTCCTTTAAACTTTATTTTGGAACGTGTTATTTATTTTTCCGAGTTTGGTATAAGGTTTGAATAATAGCACCCATCGTAACTATTAGATGTGTGCGTGGTGTATCAATTACCGGCGTACAAACGTGTTTGCAACATGTTTGGTATCCAGTGAACATGAAGATGATCAAATTTTTTTTTTTTTTTTTCAAATTGTGTAGGTACAACCAACTGAGATGCTTATCGTGTTAGCTATTACATATTCTGTTAATCGTCGGCCTCCTTTAATTAAATCTTGAAGGGCATCGATTTTTTCCTCAAAGATCGATGTTAATAGTTTACCGAACCAGTTGTCATTTTCAACTCCGCCTCTGCCTTATTTGAAACGATTTATTCATTCGTTAATTTATGATATTTTTCGAGGAATTATCTCCATAATCATTTTTCTAAATTACCAATATTGTCCTCAGCTTATTAACCAAGTTTTACATTCAGATTGAAATAAAACTAAATAAAAAATACATCTGTAAATGTTTTAGTTCAATTTTACATTTAATTCCATTTTTCCACGACCTTTGTAAATGTCTCTGGTGTATGACATTAAAATCAAGATCAAGGCTGCACTAAAACCATTATATTCTTCCGCGGTTATCAGGTTTTCTCTTAAATTACTGACGTAATTTTCTCTTAAATTACTGACGGTTCAGTGAAAAAATGGTAATGCTGAAGACCGTACTGATTGATGGCTGATGGAAATTACGGTAAGCGTAATAAATCTTGTAACCGAGTAAGAATATAATGGTGATTTTCTCATAACCAATACCATTTCACATTTTCGAAATATATTATTTACTAATTTCACCCCAAGCAAGGCGGGAATGCCACTAGTACGCAGGGTGTTACATAGAGTGAAGGAGAGAGAAAAAGAGTGGATATAGGGCGATTGAGGAAAGGATAAAAGATGAACGGGTTCAAGAGCAAAGATGACGATTGACATCGCATTTAAATTTTTGAAGATTGTAGTTATCAGGGAAGCAAGTAAACAGAAGGGAGTTCCACAGGCGGGAAGTGCGAGAAAAGAAACTGTTGGAGTAGTGGTGGTTACATTTAACTAATTAAACAGTAAAAAGGTGGGACCTAGATGCCAATCTAGTATCAGGCTTAAACTCACATAGACCAGGTATCAGGGAAATACCTTGTCAGAGCAATGGTCTTGAAAATATTTTTTAGAAAAGACAGAGGGAAGCCGCATCATGTCAGTGAGAAATTGACTGATGTTGAGATGCCAAGTCAGAATTGTTTACATTGCAGGTCCTTCTTTGGATTTTGTCAAGAACATCGAGATGAGTAGCAGAAGCACCTGACCAGGTATCAGTATCCAATGCACGGCCGAATGGTAGATTGGTAAATGTGCAAGATGAGCTGACAAGAAAAATCTTCTGGCACGACACAGTAACCCAACTTTCCTTGCAATAGATGCAGCTATTGAATCGATGTAGCCGTTCCACATCAAGTCAGTTAAAACTGTGTGCCCAAGAAAGTGCAATGTGTTGCTCTCCATAAGTCTAGCATCAATCATGTTGATGATGAACAGGAAAGTTTGTCTATGGTGATTAAATGAGAACAGCAACTAACAACAACTCCGCTTAAAATGGCTAAGGAAGTGTCCGAATGCTCTTGCGTCAATGGACGGCAAGGCCAGTTTTCATACTCCACCAAAGGAAAAAAAAATACAAGAACTCTGGAAAAACTAAATAAAAAATTAATAAATAAAAAAAAAAAATTAATAAATAAAAAATATAAATGTGTATTGTTGATAATTCCACCACAAATATGTTTTTATATCCTTTCATAGTGTTTTGGTTTTGTTTAAGGTTCATTATTTGCCTATAGCTGGGGCCTTAACAGGTACTAGCACTCCGAGTAAGGGTGGAACTAGGAAGAACAGTAACTAAGAGGCAGTTCCATGCTCCACAAACACCCTATCTCCCGATCAGAGTCCTTGCTGCTGGATATAGTTTATCGTTATGCCCAGGACTAACTAAGGAATAGTTGTCATGAAATTATCAATAGAATAGCAAGAGTCTGGCAACATTTTACCTTTCGTAGGGAAATATTTAATCTTCGAGAAAGCCGTGTAAACGCATTTGGACACTGTCAAGGTTGGAAACAGAGGAAGAAGCAGATATGCTAGCAACACTCCATTTTGGATCTGACTCTCCTAAAGATAACGCATTGCTGGAGGTATCAGTTAATTCCTGGAGCAGTAGAAGAGACTATTTTTTCCAGCATCTTTAGAGATGGATCTTATATACGAGTTCTATTTGAGATTTGAACTGAGATTGAATATCTATAAACATTCAAGGAAATGAGAGACCGACGCCACTACAGATTATTCATTACTGAAAGGAAAGTATGACAGTTGAGTTTCATGATAGCTTCAATTTGATTTAATTCCCGTGCTGAGAAGGAGTTGCACATGATGATGACATCCTCTTTAGCATTAATATCAGTTTAATCTAGGTAGCTCCACTAATTTGCTGAAAAAAACAGCATAGCGTAGGCTGAAAAAGGCACCAAACTTAATAAAAACAAGTTTTATTGTTAAAACGTTTATGTTAATTGTTAAGAAAAAAAAAAAGAAGTATTTTTTTATTATTTTATTATATATCATTATTATTATTATTATTATTATTTTATTATATATATCTTTTATTATTTTTAAAAAAAAATTTTAATCGTCTCCTGCAAGTTCGAAATTATGGTTAAAAATCAGCGTCAGCGGTCGGCTTTACTATTGATATTTTAGCGCCTTTTTTCGGTAAAAACACATTGTTTGGGAAATTGTTGCAAAAAGAAAATAATTGTCGGATTTTAATGAAACTTTCAGGACTTATTCGCAAATGAATTAAATTATTTCTGAAATCTTTTTCGTGGTAAAAAATATTTTTTTTTTACATGTTTCACCGCACTTACTAAATTTTATGTAATTTTGAGAAATTAAATTTTAATTGCAAAATTTGTGTAATCATTTAAAATCAGAACTCCTTCGAGGATGTAATTTCCAATTTTTTTTTCAAAACTTTTTCTTAGTCCCTGAAAATCTGCTCCGAATCGTAAATTTAAAAAAAATCGAATAAAACTATGACATTATTTAATTAGAAAAGCTTTTATAGAATAAGATTTATTAAGAACACAATTGCCTTCAGAAAGAAAATGTTTCAATGAATAATGAAGTTTTAGAAAAAAATGTTTTCATTTTTTTAAATTTTAATTATAATAATTCATTAAAATAATTTAAAAGTTTTTAAAAAATCTTTTAAAATTCTGTATTATTTTAATTGCGTTATGTAATATTGTTATAAATGAAAGCTATATTTACTAATCCAAAATTGAATAGCTTAACATAAATCATCATGCACCAAGATTTTCAAAATAATTTAAACATTTTTTTTCATGTATATAAAATATTATATAACATGCCCATTTTTAAGAGCATGGTCGACTGTATGCAACATTATCAGAAAATTAGAGCGATGAATATAGTAAATTTAATGTCAACATTCCTAAAATTAGATTGCGGATAATATTTTCTAAAATGTTTGCAATTACTGACTACTTAAAAATTATATAAAAAAGGCGCTCACTTCATTTTCTTAAATTATATTTTATCGATAAAGTCTCCGTAGAACAACAATCAATATGTTATCACTTCGTGAAACACGTAAACATGACTTTTGTTAGTTAAAAAGTACTGTTACTGTTTGCTTAAAAAATATTTCTGCGGTATTTTAAACTTAAATTAAATAATATTAGTTTGAAATCAAATTAATTATACTTTAAATCAACTAATATTTCTCAAATAGATTCAGAAAAGGGTATTTTATCTTTGGTAGTTTTATAATAATGATAATTAGATTGTGATGCAAGACGACTAAAAAGTGAAATAATCAGCTATTTTATCAAAAGAAAAATCGATTCCAATCAATATAATTTCTGCTTGAAATACATCAGAGTATTTTGCTTACTGGGAATAGTAAATTTAATCCTTTAACTTTCAGTTAAAGCTAAAATGAAAGCTTCAAGAAAACTTTTTCATTAAAAAAAAAAAAACTTATTTTATACCTTAGGTATCGCGAATTAGTGGAGGTCCCTAGTTTAATCCATAGAGTGTAGAGCCTTGAACGTGGTCCGTTGATCCAGTGATTTTACATTTCTCTCTGGTCCAGTTTAAGAAGTGTCCCGACTATCTCACTATTCAGATTTTCATTGCTTATTTTATTTATTGTTTATATACCAGTAAAGTATTTGGTGTTTTAGTGAAGAACAAATAACAGAAAGTTTCTCTCGTTTGTGTCACCCTAATCATTTCTGCTTGTCACTATCACCATTTTCATTGTTTCCACCTTTCTGTTATATGTAGATTGAGAATTCTATAATTTTACTCGCTATCGTTTTCTTAAATTGTCCGTGTACTGCTTTCCAATTTGAAATCGATCGAAATGGATTCAGACAATATAATCTCTGTATTTAAAAGATTAAATTAACATATAGATCAATGCAAAAAGTCTAGCAGTACAAGAACCGGATAAGATCAATAGCTATATATATATATATATATATATATATATATATCGATTAACACCGATGTGATTAGACTGGGAATTAAAAGTGTGGAGAAATTAAAGACAGATTATAATGAAAAATAATTCTAAATCAAATAATATAAAATATTTTACATAGACGGGTTATAAATATATTGATCACAAGGAATCGAAGCCTAATATTGATTAGAAAATATTTATTTTCTTTTTTTCACTCTTTGAACTTTATTTATTGCTCTGAGGACTAGTCAAATTATTTAGCGAAACGAGGTGTTTTCGCGTTGGGTGGGTTAGTTGTGCATTTGTAACCGACGCCAGCTATCGGAGTTCGTTAAAAAGTCAGTTATTCGAATATTAATTTAAATTAGAAATGTCTAACAGTGGGTGAGGATTTGCAGATTGCCATGTACCGGTCTTTATACTTCTTAGCAATAATCAATAACGCCATTATTCCAACCGACGATGTTGGAGCCTAGATGAAAATCGAAATATCGAGTGTTCGATAACCTTGGGCGATTGCGACAACGTAATATTCCTCTAAATTCCTCCCTTTAGCCTTGTACCAAACTAAGCCAAGTAAACATCAATAGCTGTCTTCGCTTATACTCTTATCATGATCAGGCTTATCAATACTTTGCAAATAGCAGAAGACGTGTTTACGATACTTACGTATATCGCCAGTGGTCAGATTGTTCTGACCGGATAATAAAGCAGGGTTCCGAATGCTGATTTTCAAGGCATTATTTTATCAACGACACCAGTACTTAGTGTTCGTAACCAGGTAAGCAAGCAGGATTTCACATGTTGACTTTTAAGGTATTGATTTCTCACAGGCATCAGCGCGTAGGGTTTGCAACCAGGTAAGAAAACTGGGTTTCGAAAGCTGATTACCAAGCATTACTTTTTCAAAGGTCAGTGGTCAAAGTGGTCAGTGTTCGCCAACAGATAAGATAGCAGGGTTTCGAATGCTGATTTTCAAGGCATTAATTAATTCCTACATTCACCACTGGTCAGTGTTCGCAACCAGGGAAATAAAAGACAAAATAAAACGGGATTATGAAAGACAGACGGAACAATCAACCTCCTACGATTTTCCCTGTTTCTCGAATTTTTTAATCAATTTTTGATTCACACCAAAGATCGATTTTAAAAGTAAAGGATCATAAATAAAGATTTTCAAATCAAGCAAATCTTTTTTAGTTGGAAGATTGACCCGATATAATACTATAATTATTATATACAATAATATCCTATATTATACCGCCTTGTACCATACTAAGTAAATCTTAGTATATAACAAAACAGAAATTGTCTATATTCATGAGATGAGGCATTATGTATTTACATTATTCGGCCATATTTATTACAACGTTTCGGTCGTTGTACGCTCTGGCCTTCTTCAGGTAGTTGGAATGTCGAATTGAACCCTTTATTTCGCTAACTGGGGTAGACTGTTCTAGTTCCACGCGCCATGTCTAATGGATGTCAGTTACCTCCCGTTAATTTCCCTACCCAATTCCCCACTGTCTTAACCGGGTATTGAACTCACACACTTTGGGTCCTGTCACTGGATGTAACCAACACCTTTATCCACTGTGCCATGTGTCTTTGTCCAGTGCACTGTGAAAAAAGTGTAAAAATACGAAAAAAAAAAAAATGTAAGTAATAACGGAATTATTCATTTTGCTATTTTTTCCCAATAAAATGTCGTTTGTACTAATCCTCTTTAGCTAGTATTGCCCTAATGATCTGTTAGATAGGTAGGTTCTGGCTCACTAGGTTTTTATATCTATATCAATATATAAATATATGTGTGTGCGTATTGATATAATTTAAATATAATATATTGAAATTAATTTAAAATTATTTACTTTTTTTATGTTAGTTACAAACCAAAAAAACAAAAAAAAAAAACAATGAATTTTAAATTTTAAATATTGAATAAAAAAATTATTTTCCATAAAGTAGCCCCAAAATATTATTAAGTCAATAATACACACACTGACACACATATACAGACATCTCTCATTTATATATGTATAGATAGATAATAATATCCCTACAACACAAACATAAAACCAAAATGCGTGTATTTAAAGTATTGTGTATGGAAGCATATTTTTTTAAAAAGAATGATTATAATATATATATATATATATATATATATATATATATATATATATATATATATATATATACAAATATAGATAACTATACTCGTTTCGAAAAAACCTCGAATTTTTGATTTACCAATAATCAAATCCATCTCGAGGGAAAAAAAGGTTTTTAAAAAAGAAAGAGCTACAAACATGAAAGTCTGTCGAAAAAAATCGCACAGATACAGGTTTGAAGCCCAGAGAAAAAACCCCGATACGAGTAAACAACATATATATATATAGAATACTCTTACTCTCTCACACACACACACACACACACACACATATATATATATATATATATATATATATATATATATATATATATATATATATATATATATATATATATATATATATATATATATATATATATATATATATATATATATATATATATAAAAAGAGAGAGCAAGAGACTGCTGATCAAAATTTTAAGTCCAATGAAAATAAAGCAAAATATTAAAAAAAAAAGTCTCATTAATTAACATCGCAGCGGAAGGCGAGAGAGAGAAAGATGTATTCATGACTTTCCCGTATGTACTTGCACGTAAGTCAATATAACGAACCAAACTGGAATTGAAACTCGGCTCTCCAGGCAATTATTCATTATACCACCCGCATATTCAAGCTTATAGCACCTGGTATTCCCAAGAGGTCACTCGTCTAAGTACTGACCAGGCTCGACGTTGCTTAACTTTGCTGATTCTACCGCGTTCCAACGTGATGCGACCGTAATCCCTATGTTTTTATTAGCATACACGCTTTATTAAACAATTAATGCCAAGCACCTAAAAACTTGGTCAATCGCAAATCAT
>OZ010580.1:62969861-63014861 GCA_963932145.1 Acanthosepion lycidas
TATATATATATATATATATATAAAGAAATATAGTCTTAAGGTGTGCTATATTTATGGAATAAAGTGCTCAATATCAGAGATAGAGCGTGTGTAAATATAAAAGTGAACATAGAAGTCAACACTTAGAGGCGACAGTCTGTTTCATGCTATATGCAATCGTCAGGCCACGTGTGCTGTTATTTTTCTCGGCTATTTATATATATACGGGTTAGTGGTGCATTGTGGGTATTCTATTATGGCGGTTATTTCACCGGAAGTCGTTTGTTTATCTATTTAGGTCAAATTATATTGCTTGTTTTTATTTTTTGTTTCTTATTTTATTTATTTATTTATTTATTTATTTATTTATTAACGTAGTAAAAATTTGTTTATATCACTTATTTAACAGTTTTGTTTTGGTTTGGGAATTTAATTAAAGCTATTTGTTCAGTTTTGGGGTTGATTGTTGTAGTTCATTCTAAGTATTATTTTGGCGGGAACAGTTTTTAATTGATTATCTTTATTTGGGATTGGTTTGTTTATTTATTTACTTGGATGAATTTAGGTTAATTTATTTTACTTGTATATTTTCTCTTTTCGGTTTTCGATTTTTAAGTAACATAGTATAGGAAGAAATTAGGAGTAAACCAGTGGAAAAATACGAAAACAACTATTGACTGGTTCCACAGCATAAATAACAAACAAAACTGCCAATTCTTACAATTAGACATAAAAGAATTTTACCCATCCATAACAGAACGTATGCTAGATAAGGCCATCAACTTAGCTCAGGAACAAGTAATAATACAACCAAGCGAAATCAACATCATTAAGCACTCCCGTAAATCACTGTTATTCCACAATGAAGAAGCATGGATAAAGAGAGATGGGATATTTGACACTACAATGGGAAGCTTTGACGGCGCAGAAGCATGCGAAATCATAGGCATTTACTTACTAAACGAACTGAGCAAAATAATAGATAGAAATGACACAGGACTCTACAGGGACGATGGTCTCATAATCTTAAGAAACTGTAACAAACAAAACACAGACAAAACTAGAAAAGCAATAATAAAGATTTTTAAAAATAACAGATTCGACATAGATATAAAAACTAACCTAAACGAAGTAGATTTTCTAGATGTTACCTTCAACCTAAGAGAAGGCACACATAAACCATATAGAAAACCTAATGACAAACCACTCTACATACACACATCTTCCAACCATCCACCTTCTATAATCAAACAGATACCAAAATCGATTAACCGCAGGCTCTCTGACAATTCCTCCAATGAATCCCTATTTAACAAAGCTAAGAAAGACTATGAAACAGCCCTAAAAGATAGCGGATTCCCAGAAACACTCACATACTCACCACAGAATACAAAAAAGGCCAACAGAAGAAGAAATATCATATGGTTCAACCCACCGTACAGCAAGAACGTAAAAACAAACGTAGGGAAAATATTCTTCAAACTCTTACACAAACACTTCCCAGAATCAAGCAACTTACACAAGATATTCAACAAAAACACTGTAAAAATCAGCTACAGCTGCACCGAGAGCATGGCACAAATAATAAAAAAGCACAATAGGAAAATTATCAACAAACCACACGAACAAATTAAACCCACGTGCAACTGCAGAATAAAGAACGAATGTCCCTTAAACGGAAATTGTTTACAAAACAACGTAATATACCAAGCCACGATAAAATCACCAGATAATGAAGAAAAAGTATACATAGGAGTAACTGAAGGACCCTGGAAACAAAGAAATTATACACACAAAACATATTTCACAAAGAGTAAATATGCAAACAGTACAATGCTTTCTAAGTATATCTGGGAAATTAAAAACAAAACGAACATCACACCAAAAATATCTTGGAAGATAAGGAAAAAATCATCAGCCTACAATAACCAATCAAAAACTTGCAAACTTTGCTCGGAGGAAAAAATAGCTATCATTACTTTTCCCGACCAAAATAAATTATTAAACAAAAGATCCGAACTCATCTCAAAATGCAGACATGAAAATAAATTTTTACTACGTAACCTAAAAAATAAAAAACGGAAAAAATAAAATAAAAACAAATAAATATACTAATAAGCAAAAATAACAAAATAACAAAAAAAAAAAAAAAAAAAAAAATAGAAATAAATACTATGTTACTTAAAAATCGAAAACCGAAAAGAGAAAATATACAAGTAAAATAAATTAACCTAAATTCATCCAAGTAAATAAATAAACAAACCAATCCCAAATAAAGATAATCAATTAAAAACTGTTCCCGCCAAAATAATACTTAGAATGAACTACAACAATCAACCCCAAAACTGAACAAATAGCTTTAATTAAATTCCCAAACCAAAACAAAACTGTTAAATAAGTGATATAAACAAATTTTTACTACGTTAATAAATAAATAAATAAATAAATAAATAAAATAAGAAACAAAAAATAAAAACAAGCAATATAATTTGACCTAAATAGATAAACAAACGACTTCCGGTGAAATAACCGCCATAATAGAATACCCACAATGCACCACTAACCCGTATATATATAAATAGCCGAGAAAAATAACAGCACACGTGGCCTGACGATTGCATATAGCATGAAACAGACTGTCGCCTCTAAGTGTTGACTTCTATGTTCACTTTTATATATATATATATATATATATATATATATATATATATAGTGTAACCCGGATATAAGAGACCCGGATATAAGATAGATTTTCTCTGGTCCCAAATTAGAGCCATACTTACCTAAACAAAATAGACAAAACCCGGATATAAGAGAAACCCCGGATATAAGAGAAACTCGGATATAAGAGACTCCTTCTCTTATATCAGGGTTACACTGTATGTGAAAAGCTTATATATATATATATATATATCAGTTTCGATATATATGTATATATATATAACTTTCGTTAAAGACGATTGACAAGGTACTGCAATTAAACTTTTATATATATATATATTAAGCCTTTTATCCAATTTCTCTGTTTTGTGCATTTTAATTTTTAAACTGAATGTGTCCATCCTCGGTGTGACGATAAACTACATCCGCGTCCTGGGTAAGACGTTAAACTTCATTCGACAGCAAGACCTCAGATCAGGGGGTTTTGAGGAGCGTGGAATCCCCGTTTAATTGCTGGTATTCCCAGGTTCAACCTGGCTCTCAGTGATAGCACCTGTTATGGTCCCAGCTATGGGCAAATAGTTAACCCCCAAACAAAGAAAAATGTACTGAACTATTATGTAACATCGGTCTTCCCATATAGAAGTAGATGCTGGACAGTCTTTTCTCAGATGAAGAGAGACTAGGGGCAACAGAAATGCGGTTCTACAGAAGGATGCTAAGAATTCAATGATCTGCACGTGAGCAACGACTGAATTTGCGAGAAAATCGAATCAAAATGGACACTTATCTGATATTGTCCCAGTCATGGGTAAATAGTTAAGCCCCAAACTGGAGTCAAAACGTCTAAAAATAGCTTTTATTACCAGCAATACATTTTAGCAAAAATTATTGCCATTAATGAATTCTTGAAGAAAAAAATATTATGAGCAATACATTATTATCAGCGGTACTTTTTGGAAATAAATATTTTACCAGTAATACATTTTTGAAAAAAAAAAAAAATTACCAGTAATACATTTTGGAAAAAAAAATAAAAAATTACCAGTAATACATTTTGGAAAAAAAAAAAAAATTACCAGTAATACGTTTTGGAAAAAAAAAAAATTACCAGTAATACATTTTGGAAAAAAAAAAAAAAAAATTACCAGTAATACATTTTTGAAAAAAAAAAAAAAAAAATTACCAGCAATACATTTTTGAAAAAAAAAAAAAAAATTACCAGCAATACATTTTTTGAAAAAAATATTACCAGTAATACATTTTGGAAAAAAAAAAAAAATTACCAGTAATACATTTTTGAAAAAAAAAAAAAAATTACCAGCAATACATTTTTTGAAAAAAATATTATCAGTAATACATTTTGGAAAAAAAAAAAAATTACCAGTAATACATTTTTGAAAAAAAAAAAAAAAATTACCAGCAATACATTTTTGAAAAAAAAAAAAAAAAATTACCAGCAATACATTTTTTGAAAAAAATATTACCAGTAATACATTTTGGAAAAAAAAAAAATTACCAGTAATACATTTTTGAAAAAAAAAAAAAAAATTACCAGCAATACATTTTTTGAAAAAAATATTACCAGTAATACATTTTGGAAAAAATATTACCAGTAATACATTTAAAAAAAAAAAAAATTACCAGTAATATATTTTTGAAAAAAAAAAAAAAAATTACCAGCAATACATTTTTGAAAAAAAAAAAAAAAAATTACCAGCAATACATTTTTTGAAAAAAATATTACCAGTAATACATTTTGGAAAAAATATTACCAGTAATACATTTAAAAAAAAAAAAAAAATTACCAGTAATACATTTTTGAAAAAAAAAAAAAAAAATTACCAGCAATACATTTTTTGAAAAAAATATTACCAGTAATACATTTTGGAAAAAAAAAAAAAATTACCAGTAATACATTTTTGAAAAAAAAAAAAAAAATTACCAGCAATACATTTTTGAAAAAAAAAAAAAAAATTACCAGCAATACATTTTTTGAAAAAAATATTACCAGTAATACATTTTGGAAAAAAAAAAAAAATTACCAGTAATACATTTTTGAAAAAAAAAAAAAAAATTACCAGCAATACATTTTTTGAAAAAAATATTACCAGTAATACATTTTGGAAAAAATATTACCAGTAAAACATTTTGGAAAAAAAAAAAAAATTACCAGTAATACATTTTGGAAAAAAAAAATAAATTACCAGTAATACATTTTTGAAAAAAAAAAAAAAAATTACCAGCAATACATTTTTTGAAAAAAATATTACCAGTAATACATTTTGGAAAAAATATTACCAGTAAAACATTTTGGAAAAAAAAAAAAAATTACCAGTAATACATTTTGGAAAAAAAAAATAAATTACCAGTAATACATTTTTGAAAAAAAAAAAAAAAATTACCAGCAATACCTTTTTTAAAAAAAAAAAAAAAAAATTACCAGCAATACATTTTTTGAAAAAAATATTACCAGTAATACATTTTGGAAAAAAAAAAATTACCAGTAATACATTTTTGAAAAAAAAAAAAATTTACCAGCAATACATTTTTGAAAAAAAAAAAAAAAATTACCAGCAATACATTTTTTGAAAAAAATATTACCAGTAATACATTTTGGAAAAAAAAAAAAAATTACCAGTAATACATTTTTGAAAAAAAAAAAAAAAATTACCAGCAATACATTTTTTGAAAAAAATATTACCAGTAATACATTTTGGAAAAAAAAATATTACCAGCAATACGGTTTGGAAAAAATATTACCAGCAATACGGTTTGGAAAAAATATTACCAGCAATACGGTTTGGAAAAAATATTACCAGCAATAAAAATCTTGTCGGCATTAAATAACACTCAGAGCTTGATATACGGAAAAACAAACCAAACGAAATTAACTGAATATGTAAATGTGTCTATTTGGAGTGATAAGAATTTATTATTATTATTATTATTATTATTATTATTATTATTATTATTATTATTATTATTATTATTATTATTTTCTAAACACGGTCAGTATATTATAGCCGTATTTTTATTCAGTGTTGACTTTTTCTGTTATAATATTATTGCTTCCTTCCTCACACAGATACACACACACTCATACATACACACATACATATATGTGTATGTATGTGTATCATGTTTTATTTGCCAGAAATTAAGATATCCTCTGGTGATAGGGTCATGCATATATCTATTATAACATCCATACTGAAGAGATTGTCATACATTTTTCTTCTCTAAATATTTTGGTTATTTTCCCATCTTTTTTCTTTTATTAATCCCTTCCTCGATGTTATTTTTTTCTCTTTTTATGCTTTGCTTTTTCCTCTCTTCTTAAAGGATTCTTTTGCAATCCAATCCCTTGTTGCTTAAACCCATCCGCTCCACTTACGACGAAACAAATAATAGTGAGACAAGAGATTTTGTTCAAACGATACAAAGCAGATGCGCTTTGTGTCCGCTTTAAAAAAAAACAAAAAAAAAAACAAAAACAAACAAACAAAAAATGTTCAAAAAACAACAACAATACAAAAGATAAGTAATTGTTAGATGGATAGTAGGCTTAGTGAAAATGCTGATTAAGATATAATACTAACGTTGTCTTTTATTCAAATCATGCGGGTTCTCTTTTTATTGTTTTAGTAAACAAAAAAGTTTCGAACTTAAACAAAAGTTACATAATCTTCTACGCGAGATATATATCTAATGTCATGTATGTAAGAAGATACGTGAGACATTAAAAAAAAGTTCATGGAAAAGATGAATTAAAAGCAAACATTTGTGAGTACAGCTACTCTACACCTAACGATCGCCCGGACTTGTAACCAGTTGTAAAACACACACACACACACATATATATATATATATATATATATATATATATATATATATATATATATATATATATATATAAATATATAAAATAAAATAAAAAAATAAATAAAAATAAAGTAACCAGTCGGTATTGAACTTTATACGAAAACTTTGATCGATCTTACGTTGATTACGCTTCCCGCTCGTGGCCTTTCGTCTCCATGTTTTCCAGCCAATTTTAATCTTCCAAAATTTAAATGCAGTGTCAATCGCTAGCTATTCCTCTCTTGATTGCTCTTCTTTAGTTCTTGTCCCTTAGCAATGTTTCTTTTTCTTACTCTTCCAAATACAGTGACCCTTTGTGCCTCAGTAGCTTTCCTGTCTTGTTTGGGGTGAACTCTATTAATACAATGAATAAATAAAATGGAAAACGAATAAGAATTGTCAATATCAATTGTAAGAAGATAGAATACATGACTGTCGACAAAAAGAACAAGCTAAAATGCGGACTATGAATTGGAAACAAACAAAAGTACGAAAATCCAAACCTCTATTTCAATAGCGAAAGATGCCTTCCAAAACTTAAGCAATGTATTAAGAAAAAGGAAAAAAAATGCTAGAAACAAAGAAAAGTGCACAGAACTGTTATGTAACATCAGTCTTTCCATATAGAAGTGAATGCTGGGCAGTCTCTTCTCAGATGGAGTAGAAATAGCGGTTTCATCTAACTATTTCAACACTTTATTCCTTTTACTGTTACTTCGGCTCTTGCACTGTATAAACATTTAGAAATAAATTAGACATGTAATAAATGCTCGGAAAATGATATTAAAGCGGGCCTGAAACTGGTTGAAAAAAAAAAAAACAACAAAACAAAACCAAAAAAATGATACGTGTGCTATACCTGAAAGGCAGTTGCGTACAAATTCTCAGTTAGTGACCAACTCGTTTAGCGACCAGGCTGTTGGAATGGAAACCGGTCTTTATGGGAAGGGTGGCTGTTTGTATTTCATCAAAATCTGAGTAATTCTGAAAGCTATGATACCAGCTATTTATACAATATTAGGAAAAATGATGTTCTTTAGTATCTAATCATCACAATATAAATATTTTTATGTTATTAATAATCTAAAAATAAGTACCCGTCAAAAACTTATTATAATTAAGAAATAAGAAATTTGATTGATTCGTTTTTTAGGGCTTAACAACCCATTGCATATTATTTAAAACCTGAAAATATGGAAATATTTTTACTTGTAAGAACTTTATTGGAGATTGTAATTATGATTTAGTTATACATGTTTTACAAATTATCCCGTAGGTGTGTGGTGGGGAAAAGAGGCGGATTGATACTCTTTTCATGGGTTATTGTGTGGAGTGAATATAACGAACCCAACTGGAATTAGAACTGGGCTCTCCGATTAACAATTCAGTCATTATCCATTACATCACCAACACACCCAGATTTACACCATTTGGTATTTCTAAGCAGTCATCCATCTGTTTAATGGCCAGACTCGACGTTGCTTAACTTTAAAATGTCTACCTATTGACTCGGGTACAAAGATGACAACCTATCTACTCAAGTACCAACACATGCTGCAACTATCTATCGATATCAATGCTACTTGGTTAAAGTCAGCAACCGTACCCCATCTCAACGATATGGAAAACGGACTCTTCTCTAATCAGATGCTACGCCATTAAAAAAAAAAATCTGAGCTGCCTACAAAACGGTCGGGAAATGTAAAAACGGCGCAATTGCTGTAATTAAAAAGCAAATATAAATGAGGAAAGAAGGCGTGGGGAATCTTATACTCACTAGACAGACTGAAAGAACCTGAGACAGCGATAAACAACTAATAACCCACTTAGTGAGCTTAAGTTAATAGATGGCCGATAAAGTTTTACGAAAGATAACAAAAAGAGAAGAAATTGTGGAGAGTCATGAACGCATACGCCCTGAAGGGACACAGTACATAGAAGAAGATTAAAAAATAGCTAATAATTAAAAAAAAAAAATTAGAGGGACCCGGTGACGTTATGCTTAATATCGAGCCAGATGGAATTAGCGAGATGCATTCAAATTATAATGCAAGGCCACTTCATCTTTCGCAAGTACAATCTTTGCAATTCACAGTTTAGATATTAAAACGAAAATAGAAGTTGTGGCGAGTAATGATCGCGTACTTCCTGGGAAGAAATGCATTTTAAAGATTAAAAACCCTTTAAATTACTATACTTAATTTAGAGAATTTAACTCTTCCGAATTACACTTATAATTAGAAAAAATCGTTTGAACAAGTTTACGTTGATTTTATTAAAATTCCAAAACGTAAGGAAGTAACATCTTTTTTTTCCCAGACTCCATGTTTAGACGCACTTATAAATAGAACGAAAAATCGCTGACATTAGAAACGGTTTGAAAGAATCTTCTCACGATTGCAAATTATTTTAGCAAGCATGTTTCCTAGATTTAGTGTTCTAATGCACAAACCACGAACAGTAATGCGAATTTTAATTTGTTTCCAAGGCACTTAAAGGGTTTCGGTGATCACACGAGAAAAAATGGCTATGCCTTACTCACTAATTTCCTTTATCAAAATTAAACCAATCACAAAGTAACTAATGTCATTACGCCGGGTCCTTAAAACGAAGCAAAACTCTTATATATTTGTATTTGTTTTTAATTAAAAAAAAAAAACGTAGCAATTTATTTAAATTGTCTTTTATCGTTGTTACACTGCATAGACAGGTATGGCTTGACAGCGAAAATTAGCTAGTATCTTTCACGACCGAAGCTACTAACATCCGCGAAATATGCTTTCTGTAAACTTTTAAACGCCGTGTTCCTTTGCGAAGTGGCGATCATGGCCCTCCAAAACCTAATATCCATTTTAGATGTAAAACATGTTTATTTCTTTACTATTTATCCCAGTTCATGTCCTGTGATGCATTTACCCATAAGTAGTCGATGTTTTCTTCTGACCATCTTGCCTGTAAGTGTCAGATTCTCCAAGAATGTTCTTCTATGTCCTCAAAAGTTCAGCACTGTCTTTCTGATTCAAAATAAAAGCCTTATGTTATATTCAGCATATTTCTGTAAAACAACATTTCTGTTGCCTTGTGTCTCCTACCTATCTGTGAGAAAATTGTACAGTATTCACTGCTGTATTAGGCGATTGATATTACAACACAGTTCATTCTTTTCTATCTTTCTAACGACATTTTCTTGTCACTTATTACTTTATTTAACTTTTGAAAGACATCTTTCACTATTTCAATCCATACTTCAGATATATTGGTAACATTTACTTTGGTCTGTTAAATCATTTCCCTCAGCCTCAACACTTAAATTCATTTGTGTACATCTTCTTTGACATTCCAAAATACTTCTACTACTCCATATATATATATATATATATATATATATTGGCCTGACGATTGCGTCTAGTATGAAACAACCTGCTGCCACTGAGTGTTGACTTAAATGTTCACTTTTATATTTACATACGCTGTATTTCTGATATTGAGCACCTTATCCCATAAATATAGCACACCTAAAAACTATGTTCCTTCATATATATATATATATATATATATATATATATATATATATATATATATATATATATATATGACATCATATATTATGAAATGGAACAATTATTTGAATATATTTTATAGTTATACGTTATTCATATAGACACAAATATTTAAGTATATGCTCTTTTAATAATAAACAATATTAACATTTACTGGCCCGAATGTCCAAGAACTTTCATAGAAAATATGCTTCCACAGAAAGGAATCGAACCTATACCCTACATGGAATTGTCATATAGCTTGACGTGCTATACCAGTTTAGCTACGAAGGAAAACGTCTGCTTTATCGAGATCAAATTACTGCTTTTGAACTAAAAAAATTCCCATGACGTTTCCTTCGCAGCTAAATGGTAGAGCATGTCAGACTATATGACGGTCTCGTGTAGGATACAGGTTCGATTCCTGTCGGAGGACGCATATTTCCTATGGAATTTCTCGGATTTCAGGTCGGTAAGCAATGTCGAGCCTAGTCAGTACCTAGATTAGTGACCGTTTTGGCATACTAGGGACGTCAATCTCAGATATGTGGGTGGTGTAATGGTAACGCCTCGGATAGCCGTGTTCTAATTCCAGTCGGGGTCTACCATTCGACCCTGCATTTAATATTGCTTCTATATCTAATCTGGTGCTTCTGATATATATATATTTAGAGATCCTGAATATAACCCAAAGAAGAATCTTCAATATCATTGGTCCTGACCTGGCATTTCGGTTTCAGTCTCTTTCCCACCGCCGTAACGTAGCTTCCCTGTGCTTTTTCTAAAAATACTTCCATGGTAATAGTCCCGATGATCTTTACTTTATGTTGCACAGACTTCATGAATTTGAGCACAGTACTAGATTGGCGGCAAGGTCTCATTAAGTTAGAGTTGAATTGGCTATAGATGTAAGCGTACATTCTCTGCTAAAAGTTTCTTCTCTCGTACTTCTCGCTTGTGGAAATTCCAGTCATTTTTGATCTTCAAAAATTTAAGTGCAATGTCAATTGTTTTCTTTTGTCTTTTTGAAATTCTTTTATTGTTCTTGCTCCTTAATAAAGTTTTATTTTAAATATTTTTTTACACTCAGTAACTCGCCTTGTGTCTTAGTGGCTTTGTTGCCATACTTGGGGTGACATGATTAAAAAGAACATTTAAAAAAGTAAAATCAAGACTTTGATTCGAACTGGGATGCTTAAAAAAACAGCCGCGCTTTTGACAGCCAGGATTTTGCGAAAGGTTTTTTTTATCGATGACAGTATCCACATAGTCATTTGTTATAACCATTCTTAGTTATTAAATTATGCCATAAGATCTGCTTGGGATAAGGGATAATAATAATAATAATAATAATAATAATAATTTGGCGTAATCTGAATGATCTAAAATTCGGAGATTTACGAACAACTTGATCCCATTCCATAAGCGATTCAATCCGTTTATTAAATACAGCTAAAATGTAGGTTTTTATCTTGTATGAATATCTACAAGGGATTTTTGAGGAAGGTAAGGAAAAAAAATACTCGACGTCTCTGATAAATATACACCCACGCATTCAAATCTGTTTTCCCCAGAAAAAATTACACTATATCAGATTCTAATATACAAGTCAATATTTTCATAACGAAACTGCTATTAACCGTTCGATGTTGATAAGATTTGAAATCTCTATTTATATATAAAATATATCATCATTATCATTCTTATTCTTTTAAAAATACAATGTCCCCTCAAGACGTAGGCGTTCTTGACTGTTCACGGATGCCTTTTCTTTTACTATTTGTGAGTTGCTATGATTTATTGGGAAAGATAGTGGAGTGGTTTCCGCTTGCATTCTCTACGTTTTCATTTCGGAATAGTTCTTTCTTTTAAACTGGTTATTATGGAGGGAAAACAAAGACAACATTTTCTTAAGGACATTTGTACAAAACAGAATGAAAAAAAATAGACTGGAACTTCAAATAACCTCTTCAGTTCTAATTTCCGCTCCTATAAACTTAGCGGTCCCGGTACAGTCTCTAACTTATAATATCTTAACCAAATTAAAATATGGACAAAATCTTGTTTGACAATGTAACATTTTATTAAGAAAATAAAGTGCAGCATAATTATTTATAAATAAATAGGAACGAGTAATGGATAGTGGCTCGGATTGAGGAATCGGAGAGCCGAGTTCGAATTCCAGTCGGATCCATTACATTCACTTACCTGCTAATACCCTTAGGAAATGTATGTATCCTCTTCTTCTCCCCGCAGGACAGACTGGGTTCTATAACCTTGGGTGGCAACCGGTCTAGGAGAAGGTAAAACTGAATTCAAAACCGGGTTCGGAGAGGGTTGGGCTCCGTCAGACTATCTACTTCTACTATCTACGTCATGGGATAAAAACTAAATAAATAATCCATAGAGTCTTCAGTTTATATCACGTAAAAACACTGGGTAAGCAAAGTTTCCTCTTTGGTACTTCAACTTTAAGGATTCATGAGCAGTAAGAGATTGGCGGGAAGGTCTCATCTTTTACAGTCGAAATGACTCCTAGACAAAGTATCAATAGAAAATGCAAGGAGAGAGGACTAACCAGCGATAGTAAGAGCACATAATGTATGATTATCAGTGAGAGTAAAAGCCAATTCAAGATACCAAAATCCAGAAAGTATGCAGATTTAAGTGTCTGGAAAGTGTTTTAAAAAAAGGTCGGAGAATGTGACATCGAAACCAAAAGATATCTTGCAAAAGCTAAGCTATATATTAAGAAAGGAAAATGTTGTTAGTCACAAAGAAAAGCGTGCTGAACAATTAGGCAATATTGGAGTTCCAATATAGCAGACAATCTCCTCATAAGTTAAAAGAAAATACAGAAATACAAAAAAGAAACAAAAAAACAAAAAAAGAAACAAAAAAAGAACAAAAAACAAAACAAAAACAAACAAAACAAAAACAAACAAAACAAAAACAAACAAAACATACACACACTTCCGTAAAGGAAAACTTGTATAGATATTGTAATATTAAATTTATTCAGACATCACGAGATTGATACAAATTACCTTTGGATACTGCAATCACACGTGATGCTTAAAATAGTGGCCTTTATGTTCTAGACTTTTATTAGTACACAGAACTACTGCTTGAGCAATATAGTCCAGTGGGGTTGCTGCAAATGCATTTTCAATTTATTGTCTAAGGGACGGTAATGGAGTCGGTTTTCTGTGATACACAACATCCTGCTAAAAATTGTTATCTCAATGCAGACGGATTCCATTTTTTAGTGTCACCAGTCCAGGCATTTCCAGCCAAGACCCCACCTTGCTACATCCACGGGGTTGATTTCCCCTTATTTCCTACATGTTCCATTCGTAAGAAGGATATTCCACTCAGGTGCTTTGTGGAAAATACTCCCTCATGGATTCTATCTTGTACACTACAATCATAAACACCTTAAGTCTAGGGTCAATCTTTCTAGCTTCCACATCAGCGGTGCCTTGGGATGCGATAAGGCTAGAGCTAGAATAGGATTATAACTAAATTGAACAAAAATGTAAAACCAACCCAGCAAAAACAAAGTAGACCGCACATTCACCAACATCTCCACCAAGGTGTGGGGTCTACGTTCCAAATTTCCAGAAATGGAATTCTGTCTTCTCGATGCCAATTCCCGATATCTCCCATTTCACTGAGCACAATATTTTTTATTAATGCCCAGGAAGTCTGAAGCCTTATCAAAAGTCTTGACCTTAAGAAGGCTACTAGTCAAATAAAATTTCAGTGGTTCTCCTTAAGAATACTAGTCCTGAGTCAAGCCTGATCTTAAAGATTGTTTTTAACCGACGCTTAAAGGAGAAATCTTTCCCAACTGTATAGAAGATGTCAAGATTATACCCTCAAGTATGCGGGTGAGCGCTCATTCCTGTCAAAATATAGACCCATCAGCCTCCTCAGTATCATTAGCAAGGTTTTTGAAGCTATAATCAAAAGAAGGTTGTTGATAACCCCAATACGGACAACCACTTGAGCGACAAACAGTACTGATTTAGATCGACTAGGTTCATTGCTGATATCTTGACATTAGTCAGACCCAGTGAGATACTAGACAAAAAGATTCTTTTTAATTATAAAGTCATTTCTAACAGATGGATTCCTGAGGGTATTTGTTAACGGCCAGTCCTTCGAGACCCAAACGATCTCTAAGGATCCTACACTAAATCTAATTTACATAAATGATCTGCCTATTGCTGATAAATTGGCATTACTCATAGAACCAGTGAGGTACTAAACAAAAAGATTCTTTTCAATTATAAAGTCATTTCTACTAGGTAGATTCCTGAAGGTATTTTTTAACGGCCAGTCCTCCTAGACCCAAGCGATCTCTAAAGATCCTAACCCCATGCAACTTACATAAATGATCTGCATATTGCTGATATCTTGGCATTACACATAGAACCGGTGAGATACTAGACTAAAAAATTCTTTCCAATTATAATATCATTTCTGCTAGGTAGATTCCTGGAGGTATTTTTTAACGGTCAGTCATGCGAGACAAAAGCGATCTCTAAAGATCCTACACTAAATCTAATTTACATAAATGATATATTAGGTTGGTGCACAAATAATGTCGTTTTTTGACGTATATTTTAACGTCAAAAACGACATTATTTTTGCACCAACCTAATACTTATTGCTGATATCTTGGCATTATTGATAGAACCAGTGCGATACTAGAAAAAAAAAGTTTCCTTTCAATTATAAAGTCATTTCTAACAGGTAGATTCCTGAAGGTATTTGTTAACGGCCAGTAAATCCGAGACCCGAACGTTTTCTAAGAATTCTACTCCTATTCTACTTTACATAAACGGCCTGCTTATGAGTATACGCTGATCATTATTTGAATATCTATGTTGATAATACAACTATTAGGTTGGTGCAAAAATAACGTCAAAAACCGACATTATTTTTGCACCAACCTAATATATATGGGTGAAGCTTGAAAACTCTAGATGACAAGAATTTGGTATTTGATCTCTGATTAAACCTAATTTAACAGTTCAGTAAGGGAAAACTGGCTGGTTGAATTCAATGCCTCGAAAGCTAAACTAATAGCGTTTCATGATCGCCGAACTGACCCTGAATCTCCACCGATCGTGATGAACGGGTGTGTCCTCAGGGAGGCCCAGTCTTTAAGTTCCGAACGGGGCCTAAGCGCAATTCAGATCTCAAGTTGAACTCGTACCTACGATCCATTGCTAAAGATCCTGGAAAAATTATCTGTACCTTGTACTGGTCCATAAAGCAGTTGACTCTTCTCTCTATCTTTTACCTTTACAAGATGAGATCGTAAATACATCTGGAACTGTCTAGTCTCCGCATCTGGTTAGGTGACGAATTATTTTCCACCTGACAATTCCTTACCCACAGACGAAACGTCGTAAGCCTCTCGCTGCTTTATCGCTATGTCCATGGAAAGTGTTCAGACGGACTACATTCTTTAATTCCACCAGTTCTCAATATCATGGCTAAGACCCACAATGCCACGCCCATTGTAGATAACCACCCTCATTTCCTTTGTATTCCATTGGTGAGATCTAAGCTCCACTCGAACAGCTTCTTCCTACAAACCCCTTCTTTGTGGAACCAATTACCAAAATGATGCTTCCACCATCACTGTAATTATTATATTATGAATTATTTTATACCCTACACTCCCCTTCCCACGGACGAAATGCGGCAAGATTCTCATATCGTTATTTACATGGAAAGTGTTCAGATGAACTACATTTCTAAGTTCCATCAGTTCTCAATATCATGGCTAAGACCCGCAGCGGGGCCTAAGCGCAATCCAGATCTCAAGTTGAACTCATACATACGATCCATTGCTAGCGGACCACCTCTATTCCATTTGTGAAATATAAGTTCCACTCGAGCAGCCTCTTGCCCCGAACCGCTGCTTTCTGAAACCAACTCTCAAGATAATGTTTCCTGATTACTAAAATCTTAACCTGTTTAAGTCTAGGGCCAATCGTTATCTTCACCGCATATCCCCATAAACAGTACCGCTTATTCTGTAACCCATTACCTCGAGTGGCTCTTGAGCCTTGTACAGGGAGAATATCATTGTAAAAAAAGTTTTCGGGTGCTTCACTGTGGAGCAACATGCTGTATTAAGCTGAACCTCTTATAGAGCTTTGGAATGTGGAGTTACTCTCCTTTATCTCCGATGAAGTGATTTCGATTTTCTCTGGTTGCTATGAATTGACACAAATGTAATGTTTTATAAGAAAGTTAATAAATAAACTCACTTCGCCATGAAACAGTTGTTAGGAAGGCCATCCCAATGGTCATTCACTACCGTGTCCGGCTTTATCCTCACTAAGTGACTTTATTTTTCGTTTAGATTAGTTGCACATATCAATCTGGAATAATGTTGTTTGACATGAAAGTGCATACAAAACAGACGAGTATCATTAAATCCAGCCATACTGGAAAAATCGCACACGCTAACATTCATAAATTCTTGCTGAATGTTTACGGAGACCATTCAGTGGATGTGATCACAGCTTAGCGATGGGTAAAGCGTACTCAGTATATAAAATACACAGTTTCTCTTATTGCTTGCTGATATTCAATCTATTCCTACAGTAAAGCATTTACATTTACATCTTATATGTAAATATATATATATATATATATATATATATATATATATATATATATATATATATATGAAAATATACAGAAAATAGGAAAAAACTGGTTAGGTAAATAATCCAAAGTTCTTTAGTATTTTTGTTATTATTTTTTTTAAAATAGTGCTCGATACAAAAGTAGAGCATAAATATAATTATTTATTTAAAAATATGATTCCAACACGTGTTGTGTTGGAATCATATTTTTAAATAAATAATTATATATATAGATATATATATCCCATGTACAAAATATGATATTTAAACAGGTCTGTAAACCTAAAATATATATATGCCCGCTACGTAGACGATATTTTTATTTTAGCAAATAACACTAAAGAAATAGATCCACTTAAGACGACTCTTGTAGCTAGTTCAAGCCAAATAGATGCGCCCAAAATTGTGGCTATGTGTCATGCTAAGATAAGCAGAATGTCTTTTCACTGTACTGTTTTTGCAATATAAACATCGGTTATTCCTAAAATGCTGTCAAGACACGGTTCTTTTGTGCTATCCAAGATATTAAAGACGTGCTTGTCAATGCTTGGCATCTTATGAACGGTTTATATCAAACGTTCACTTTTTCGCAGCCTGATTCATATTGCGAAATAGTTCAGCGATTTATCACCATATCTTTTATGCTCTCTTTTTCCTCTCTTAACGGAAGATAATTTTATTTTATTTTATTTTATTTAAAATCCTAAACGAGACCGTCGAACAAACAAAGTTTTTCTGTCTATATATTAAACCAGGCTTCAAGCAGTAGATTGATTACATTCATATAAGGTATTCTGTAGCAAAGATCAAAATTCAAAAATAGACATTCTGTCAGCAAAGCGTGCATTAATTCCTAAACACGGACCATCATCGTTAGCTTACTGCACAACCCTCAAGATCAGGTTTTGAATTCAGAGTTGTCCTCCTCGTAGACCAGTTTTCCACCTTTGGAACTCAAAGTTGTCCTTCTAGACTAGTTGCTACCCGAGGCTATAGAACCTGATTTTGTCATAGATGAGGGGAGAAGAAGAGGATTCATAACTTTCCCAAGGTACGTAAGTGAATGGGTTCAACTGGAATCCAAACTCGGCTCTCCGATTCCTCAATCCGAGCCGTTTTCTATTACTTTACCGTCCCTCTTACAGTTTGAATACACGATATTAAAAAAAAGGCTTTATTTTTTTTTATTTATTTATTTTTTGTACGTAATCAGTACATAAAATACACAATTTCTCTTACTACTGCTTGGATCATTTCCTGCCTACGGACAGCCCCTTCTGTGTTAGAAATGATCATAAAACTCGTACATAGTCAACTATATACGGTAGTCAAACGATTTGGACTTTTTAAATGACACAGTATTGATAGCAAACACAGAAAAGAAATTACAAAACCTTCTACAGAAGGTAGCGAAGGAGAGCGAGAAGAAGGGACTAAGTATAAACTTCAAGAAGACAGAATGCATGGTCATCAGTAAAAGGATGAGCTCGAAATACGATTTGCAGGTCGGGGGCACTAAACTCTAGCAGGTGCGGAAATCTGAATATCTGGAAAATGTTTTAACAGAGGAAGATAAGTGCCACACTGAGATCCGTAATCATATTGGGATGGCCAAGGACGGTTTCCAAAAACTGTTTCATTGAATCATTTGGGTTATTAATTTTCAATCTCACGCGTTTTTCCTTTTGTTTTAAAAGATGAACGGTTAAACTCTAGTCATTTTAGATTTTGGCGGGCAAAAAGTCCCTCACTTTTACCTACCTTTAAGAACTTTAAAATAATTCACTGTTGTCAATGATGAGTTTTCACCACTTCCCCTGCTAAAATATGAGAGGGAGGGAGGGAGGCAATAGATAGCGACTCGAAATGAGAAGTCGAGGAGAGGCGTGGTCGAATTCCAGTCGGGTTTGTTACATTCACTTATGCTCAAATTCACGTGGGAAACGTATGAATCCATTTCCGCTATCGGTTAAATAGTAGGATTTGTATCTGGAAAAATCATTATTATTCTCAAAAACTGTTAATATTCACTCACAATAATAATAATAATAATAATAATAATAATAATAATATTCTTACAATCTCAAGTATATTCCGGTTTTAAATAAACCACAAACGGTTGACAAGCCGTAAAAAACAACTCAATCATTCATAACCTGGTAAAAGGCCCAAACATTCAGTTCTGATTCCTAAAGCAAGCTGGCCTGAGAAGCTTGGCGCAGAACAATCTTTCTATCCATACTTTTCAAAAGGTTGATTGCCTTATCGTAAATTATTATTATTATTATTATTATTATTATTATTATTATTATTATTAGTAGTAGTAGTAGTAGTAGTAGTAGTATTAGTAGTAGTAATCAGAACATCCCAAATGAATATGTGCATCAGTGAATGTAACGAACCCGACTGGAAATCGACCAGAGCTCTCTCCTATTTCTCATTCCGAGTCTCTATCCAATAATAATAATAATAATAATAATAATAATAATAATAATAATAATGAGAAGAAGAAGAAGAAGAAGAAGAAGAAGAAGAAGAAGAAGAAGAAGAAAAGATGTGCTAAAGCATAAAAGGTTCTGCTGACAAAATTCTAAATTCTAATAAAACAAAGAAAAAAAAACAGGAAACAAAAAGGAAGAAGAAAAAGAAGTGGGGGGAAAGGAAGAAGAAGAAAATGAAGGAAAAGACTGTTGCGAAGATGTACATGAATAAAAAATACGAAAAAGAAGGAGTAGAAATAAAAGAGAGGAAAAAAAAAAGCAAAGAATAAAAATAAGAAAAGACAAATGGAAATGATGAAGAAGCAGAAGAAAGAGGCGGAGAGCGTGGTAAGAAGAGAAAGAAAAGAAACAGCTTTTTTTTTTCTTCTTCTGAGGAGGAGATCCATATCTGATTGAAGCAAAATGCAAAGAGTCGGCTAGGAAGAATAAAAGAAAAGAAGAAAGAAGAAATAAAGATAGACAAAGTGAGAAAGAGGGAAGCTTGTGTGAAAGAACAAGAAAAGAAAGCATCATTTTCTTGAAGAAGTAAATTCTGATTTTCCCAATATTTTCCTTAGTCTGACACAAGGCACACTCACAGAGGATTACGCCCACTACTGTAAGAATTATAGTTAGATTGACAGAGATGTTTATTTAATTTCATCTTCGGTTCGTCTGACAAAAGGACAGAATTTTGAAATGTCCACTTATGAAAGAAGTCGCTAGATGATCGGCATTTGTATACAGCGACCATTGGTCAACACATTCTTTTAAGCTAAGAGGAATAATAAAAACAAGTAGAAGAAGATCCCCGAATTCTTCGCTTCCTAGACACACACAGTTGCTCACAAGTGACGATAGAAAAGATCAACGCAACTTTCTCCATGCATAACCGGTCGTCCCCAAAGATTGCTATCTCGTCCAAGAGTTATTTTTTGGGCGAGTCCATTCCATCGGTAAGTAGACAAGCAGTCATAAAAAAAAATGCTGGTTCGAGAAGGAAATCCGACCCGAAAAATATCTTGATTTCATTTTAAGCATCAGTGATTGTCGCACAAGACTCTAGTTTTCTGCACTTGTTCGTGGTCAGTGACCGGAAAGACATTTTCTGTTTTCCAAGGAGAAGAGTGATGATTTTCTGACGTTAAAACGCACTTCTCTACACCGCGTTAGATTCATTAGAATCTTTAGTTAAAAACGAAGATCTTATCTTTTTTTTATGACCCTCCAAAAGAAACAATTATGTTATACACGACGTGCTTATCTTGTGCGAAGATAAACTCATGTTTTGCCTTGGGCTTTTTTGCATTTCCACACACACACACACACACACACACACACACACACACACACACACACATATGTATTGTGTATATTTTGGCAGGATATTTTCATTCAAACAGGTTTGGTTAAATAATTTAGACGCATCATGTCGATTAGTTTTCGTTGTGATCCTTTCAAGCGGATTAATTCCTTGGTAAAAATACCAAAATTTTCTTTCGAATAGTTTTATTTTCCCAACTACTTACAATCACATCTGAGACTATCTTTAAGGGTTTAAGTTGTCTGTGAGTATGTATATGTGTTTCTGTGAATTTAAAACATTTCAACTGTTCGTTTTTTTACTGTTCATGCAGAGATCTAGATTTCAAAGTCCAAAGTTCACGTGTTCGTTTGGGGTTTTCCCAGTACAAGAAAAGTAACTTTTTTTTGCTCATACATATATATTTTTTTCATAACTGTTTAAGGACTTTGTTGCTATACTCATAGCTGACTTAATTTATTTGCGATTTTAAATCTCTTATATAAGGGTGTCAAGAAGTTTATTTTTTGCTTGTTATTGTTTTTATGTAATATAGCTGTATTTTCAACTAATATCCATCTAACCTGTGAGTTTGTGCATAAGTGTTCCTTTAAGAGTTGATATATTGAGAAATGTTCAGCTAAATAAAAACGATACGAAAGAAAATTTTGGTATTTTTCTTACTCAATTTTCTAACACTACCAAAAAATTAATTCGCGAACTTCAAAGGATCACAACTAAAACTAATCAACATGATACGTCTAAATTATTTAACCTCACCTGCTTGAAGATATGTATATATATATATATATATATATAAATGTGTGTCTGTGTGTATATATATATATATATATATATATATATATATATATATATATGTATATGTGTGTGTGTGTGCTGAAAGTATATCAGCGCGATCAGGAAGCACTTTCCCACAAAAATTTTATTTTGAGAGTTTTTTTTCTCACCCAATGTAATGTTTGGGGAGATTTTGAGAAGTGGATGAGGTCCAGCAATTTTCTGAAATCCCTAATTCATCTATCTATCTATCTATCTATCTATCTATCTATCTATCTATCTATCTATCTATCTATCTATCTATCTATCTGTATATGTGTGTGAATGTGCATATCTATTAGGTTGGTGCAAAAATAATGACGTAATAATGTCGTTTTTTGACGTATTTTTAACGTCAAAAAACGACATTATTACGTCATTATTTTTGCCCCAACCTAATAATTATCATATCCATTATTATATGTGTATTTATAAATCCCGTTTTCATTTTAGTCCGTTGGTTAATAACTAAGCGTGCACAAATATCTCTCGCCAGTTCAATCCTTTCCGTGTGATCAACACACACATTATTCTTAATATAATTTATGTTATTATTTTAAAATGTTTTTTTTTTATTAAAATCTCTTCTAATAATAATAATAATAATAATATTTTGCTCTACTTTGTATTGAGCACTTTTTAAAAGTAAATGCTATGACCAGTGAAAATTTTTTTTCTTCATCTCTTCTTCCTCACATTTGTGTGTGTATATATATATATATATATATATATATATATATATATATATATTGTCACTCAAGTAAACATGTATAAAGAATATAAGGTTTTCTCCGATCTTTGATAAAATATTTTACATTTGTCTTATCATCATTTTCATTTCGGTTATTATACATGCTACAAACATACACACAAACATACACTCACAAATCGTATAGAATAAAAACGTTAAAATTGCCTTCTTATCTACCGTGCGACGATGGCCTAGGGGTAAGGTATCTGACTGATGTCGAATCAGTCGGCTTTCGACCCCGGTTTGAAACAATTGAATGTTTAGCCTCACTGAGGAGCTGCGAAACAGTCTGTCTATGGATGACTATATATATATATATATATATATATATATATATATATATATATATATATATATATATGCTCAGAAAAACACACACACACACACACACATATATTATATTTTTTATATTATCTTAATACCTATGCACGGGCGGTGTGAAAAAAAAAACAGATAGTACAATTTGTAAATAAAATTTTTTTTAACAAACCGATATCAGGGAAAAAAATTCAGTAAAAAAAAAAAAATATGTGTCAAAACATCCGTGCCGGGTGAAAATAATCAGTATCGCAATGTCTAGTCAGAAGAAAAAAAAAACACCGACAGAGTTAACTTAATTTAAAACGTAAAATTGCTTAATATACTGAGTGGAGCGAAAAAAAAAAACCTAGTGAGCCAGAACCTAAAAAAGGATAGTTGTTTTATTTTTTTTTATTTTTTATTTTTTGTGGGGTGGGGAGGTGTCTGCCGTTTTTCCAATAAAATATCTTTTTGACTTGCCTTCTTTGTTTTCTTTGTCTTGTTTATATTTTTTTGGTAACTTTTTTTTTGTTTTATCATTCCTGGCGGCCGTTTTTTCCCCCAATAAAATGTCGTTTGTACCAATCCTCTTTAGCTAGTATTACCCTAATGATCTGTTAGATAGGTAGGTTCTGGCTCACTAGGTTTTTATATCTATATCTATATATAAATATGTGTGTGTGTGTGTGTGTGTATAGATATAATTTAAATATAATATATTGAAATTAATTTAAAATTATTTACTTTTTTATGTTAGTTACAAAAAAAACAAAACAATGAAGTTTAAATTTTAAATATTGAATAAAAAATTATTTTCCATCAAGTAGCCCCAAAATATTAATAAGTCAATAATACACACACTGACACACATATACAGACATCTATCATTTATATATGTATAGATAGATAATAATATCCCTACAACACAAACATAAAACCAAAATGCGTGTATTTAAAGTATTGTGTATGGAAGCATATTTTTTTAAAAAGAATAATTATAATATATACATATATATATATATATATATATATATATATATATACACACAGTGTAAACCGGATATAAGAGAGTTGACGGGACCGGAGAAGAAATCTCTTATATCCGGGTTTGGTCTATTTTATATACATTAACACAGGCTCTAATTTGGGACCAGAGAAAATCTCTCTTATATCCGGGTTACACTGTATATATATATATATATATATATATATATATACTCACTCTCTCTCTGTCTCACACATACACACGCACACACACATATATATATATATATATATATATATATATATATATATATATATAGTTCCTGGTATTATATTAAGCTTAAGTTTTGTGATGAATTTATGAGAGCCAGTGGTTGTTTTTAGAGCACAGTAAAAATTCTATTCTGCTTCTACGTGTCGGGTCTCTTCGGGGCATGGCTCTCCACAGCATTCTAGCTCGTTTAGCTCTGAGCAGGCTTATTTCCATTTGCTAAGGCCACCGCCTTCTATATATTTATTTTAAGCATCAGCAAAAAAAAAAAAAGTAAAAAAAAAAAGAAACATCCTTGATAGTTCAGCCTCAAGCATTCAGATTCACAAATAATTTAAACAGATTTTACACAATCTTTGCCCAGAAAAGAAATTCCTTATACGAGTGCACGAAAAATGTAATAAAAACCTTAATCGCGGTGTTTTGTCAGTCGGCTTCAAGTAAACCTGTATAAAGAATATAAGGTTTTCTCCGATAAAATATTTTACATTTGTCTTATCATCATTTTCATTTCGGTTAATATACATGTTACAAACATACACACAAACATACACTCACAAATCGTATAGAATAAAAACGTTAAAACTGCCTTCTTATCTACCGTGCGACGATGGCCTAGGGGTAAGGTATCTGACTGATGTCGAATCAGTCGGCTTTCGACCCCGGTTTGAAACAATTGAATGTTTAGCCTCACTGAGGAGCTGTGATACAGCGAAACAGTCTGTCTGTGGATGAATATATGAATATATATATATATATATATATAGTTGTATATTTAGGCAGCAATCCTTCGTTTATGCATGTTTCATTAAAAACGACAGACATGTGCTAACCATATTCGGAAATTAAAACATCCCTACCACACACTAAGACATACACAGAACGCACTCACTCAATTAAGCTGAAAAATCGAATCATCCTTCATAATGTCTAAAGGTATAGCCGAAAACGCTCGGAAATATAAAACATTTGGACAGTTCTTACACACCTTTTGTCCAGAAAAGAAAGCTCTTGTTAGAACACAAGAAAAATTAAATAAAAAGATTAACCATAGTACTTTGTCTGTCGTTTTTAATGAAACATATATATATATATATATATATATATATATTCCGCAAGTGTGTGTGTGTGTATATATATATATATATATATATATATATATATATATATATATATATATATATATATATATATATATATATATATATATATATATATATATATATGTACGCATACACTAGTTTATTGATATTTTTCAAGCAACTTATGGGAAATATTTTTTTATTCAATCTTTAAAAAATAAACTTCATTGTTTTTTGTGTGTTTGTCGTAAAATAACTAAATTTACGAAAATACCACACTACCCAGGCTGGGTGCTGGTGTTTAGGGGTCTGAGCTTACCCATATTTTTAGTCAAAAAGACACTTTATTTCTCGAATTGGATACTATGTTAATGTTGGTTTCAAATAAATCAAATCGATTTATATAAGTTAATTAACCCTTTTTTCAAATTAGGATTAATATAAAAATAAATAAACTTAAATTAAGATATATTTAAACATATTTAATTTAATCATTTTTTCAAGCAAAAACAAAAGAGAGCCTTACTTCTTCGAGATTTTTTAACTAAATTAAACATTACATTTGGGATGATTTTATTTTTAGGGAAAGTCAAAGAAGCAAACATTTCCCCGTAAATCAATTTAATTACGAATTATTTTGGAAAAGAGTAGAAAATACTTTAATAATTCAGTTTTGAAAATCGATTATGTTTAAATTTCAAGTTATATTTGTATTTGAAAAGAAAAAAAAAAAAACTTTAGTTAAACAAAAATTAGGCGAGACAGACATGAGATTCGGTTAACATTAGTCGTGTTGAATATTTTTTTACGAATTTAATTAGATTTTATTTAAATTAATTTTCGGAAAAATAAGGCTTGCTATAGTTTTTCTTTAATAAAAATTAATCTAAAATTATTTACTTTTTTATGTTAGTTACAAACCAAAAAATATTAATAAGCCAATAATACACACACTCAGACACATATACAGACAACTGCCATTTATTAGGTTGGTGCAAAAATAATGTCGTTTTTGACGTTCAACTTCAAAAGAAAAACGACATTATTTTTGCACCAACCTAATATATACATGTATAGCTAGATAATAATATCCCTACAAAATAAACCTAAAACCAAAATGCGTGTATTTAAAGTATTATGTATCAAATTAATACCGGTATTATAAATATGATTTTAATATTTCCCACTGCGCAAGCTCCACCCAGAATACATTATCAGCATATTGTAAAAATAAAACTAGAATAAAATATTTACTTACCATTCCTCCAACATAAAGATAAAAACAAAATGTGTGTATTTAAATTAAACCTGTTATTATAAATAGGTAATTAAAAATTTCCCAATTAAAAATAACGAAAAAGATGACTTGTGGAATATCTGATTGTATCAAACCTTTCTGAAAATTCTAAACCCAGAATATTTATGGGAATTTATTTTTTTTGTGTTTTTACAATTTTTGTTTCGAATATTTGAATAAATAAATATTAAACTTTTTTTCTTCAAATAATTGAATTTAATATTCTTCGTCTTTTAAATTTACTTTGTTGTTTTAATATTCATTTAAGTTACGCCTTTATTTACTGTAGATATAGAAACAAATTCAGAGAATAGAAACTTTTAAAATACATATAGAGTTTCGAAATTATCAGCGGAATTAAAAAGTAAAAACGAACGGGAGTAATAATTATTCCTGTTCGTTTTTACATTTTATTCTGAGAATTTTGAATGCATTCTAATGCAGTTATTAACGTATTTTTAATTTTAAAATATCTTCGTAATGACAAATCGCGCGATGATAATATTTTGGCAGAAAGGTGGGTTGGGTGATAATGAGTCTGTATATATATTTCTTTTGTCGGAATTATTGCAGTTTTATAGTTTTAGCTGGAAACACACACACACACATATATACACACACATACACACACACACAAACACACAACTGCACTTTATATATGTATAATATATAATAAACATAAACAGCTCCGAAAGAGTCTACTAAAGTTGCACTCAGGGAAAAAGAGTGCTTAATATAATATATATATATATGTGGAAAAATATTTCCTCCACACCTACACACACACTATATGTATGTGTGTGTGTTTGTGCGTGTGTGTGTATTTAGGTAGTATATTTTCATTCAAGCGGGTTTGGTTAAATAATTTACATATATTATGTCTATTTATTTTAGTTTTAATCCTTTTTTAATTTTTAGTTTACAAGTACTTTCAATCTCATCTGAGACCATCTTCAGGAGGTTATCCACAGCTATCTTATATATCCACAGATATTTTAAGCTCCTGAAGATGGTCTCAGATGAGATTAAAAGTACTTGGAAAATAAAAATTATTTAAAAGAATATTTTGATATTTTTCTTAATAAATTTTTCTACAGCCACCAAGAAATTAATTCGTGGACTTGAAATGATTAAAAGTAAAATAAGCATAATACGTCTAAATTATCTAACCAATTCTGTCTGAACATATATATATATATATATATATATATATATATATATATATATATATATATATATATATAACTTTTCATCCCAAGGCGGGAGTGCCAATAGCACGTAATGGGTTACAGAGAGTGAGAGCAAGAGAGGCCTGAGAGAGGAAAACATGAAGTGAAGGATGGGGAATAGATCAAGGCATCTGGGGATGTCGATTGACATTGCATTTGAATAGTCGGAGATTATAGCTATCAGGGCAGAAAGTAAGAGGAAGTCAGTTCCACAGACGGCAAGTGCGAGACATTAAGCTCTTGAGAGACGGCTACATTTAACTGTTTCGACAGTGAAATATTAGGACTGAGATGTCGATATAGTGGAACGTTTAAATTCATGCAGTTTGGGATATATATATATATATATATATATATATATATATATATATATATATATATATATATATATATACCAAGAACAATTTTACGAGAAAGAAGTATGACAATGAAGGAAAAGAATTTACAGCCCTCGATATTTGCATGATGAGGAGAAATACATCAAAAATACTTTCAAACACCATCTGTACCCAACATATTTCTTATTCAGTGCGTAACAAAAGGTCCATAAGATATTTCAAAATAAAAAGGAGGCTCTTTCTGACAAACCCAACGAATCAAAAATCTATATTGTTCTCTACATCAACTCTGTCGCAATAACAATTTCAAAGAATTAATCTAAACTCAGAGAGAAGCGTAGTTAAAACTGGAAAGAATTCGGTGACGTCATCTTTTCATTGGCTGGTACCCCATGTGTATTGGCCGACGATCCCTAACTTTAACAAGAATTACATTTCAAATTAACACAAAAGGAAACATGTAAATAAACACAATTTTATTATTGTTAAATATGAAATGATGTTTACTAATTAACAGTCCCCTTTTTGAAATCGGCGCCTTGTCCTCATTTAATCCTCCGCACCATGTTATGACTACAACCTCCTTTCGAACAGTGCTATTTAATCTCTGGGTAATCCTTATTGTTCTATCCACGACCTATACACAACATGAAAAAGAAAACGTTTGTATTAAAGGTGTTAAAGAAATAAACAGATGGAACTTAAGAATTTATTGTTTTGTTCAGTTTACTGCTTAAAATAATATCCGGTCTGGCAGCTGATGTCGTTCGTTCATTATTTACGAAGACATGATTTCCAGGATTTTGGAGATAAAGTAGGTATGTAGCTAGCCATCTGGAGACGATGAACCAACAAAGGTAGGAAATCTTGGGGATATTTACTGAATTTCTTTTTTTATGACTAAAAACAAAAACAAATGTCCTCCTTTCTTTTTTGTTTAAAGACCAGCTGAATTCTAAAACCATCTCAAAGATTATAAACCCAGAATGTGGAGATAATGTATGTTTTGATAAAAAGAAAAGAAATGTAGCTTTATTGGGATTTTAGATCGAAATAAACGTCTTCTTGCCGATTGACAATTGACGATACTTGTCTGTCTGAGATAAGACTACTTAAAGGTCCGTCATTAAACCTTTTTTACGGTATACTGATTGGTTAAAAGATAAGTCAATTGATGAAAGCGGTGATTATAAGGGCGTTAACTCTTCTTATTTAAGCCGAAATTAGAAGCTAGTCTGTGCCCGAAGACAAATAAACTTCAATCACAAACCATGTAAACTTACGGCGACCGAAGTTAAACAACGTCAAGTTTGTCGGTCCGTACATGGGTGACTGCCTAGTAATAACGGTTTTTGTAAGTTAGGATGTGCGTCTAGTGAAAGTGATAATGACTCAAAATTGTTAACCAGAGAGATTGGTTCCAATTTCTGTTGGGTTCGATATATTAACTTATGGGAAATATAGGAATCCACTACTCCCCCCCAGCTATGGGTTAAGTAGTAAAACTTTTATCAGTAACTCATTATTATCTCCAGAAAGTTTCTTACAATCTAAAAATATCTTCTGGCTTTAAATAACCTGCGAACGGTTGATAAGCCATAGAAAACGAATCAACCATGCGTTCGTTTGTTTATTTTCATTACTAAATGATAATCAAAAGTAAATTAAATAGAAATAAAAATAAAAGAATAAAAACGAAAGCATAATTTAAAAATATAAAAACAAAAAAATAATAAAAAAATGTATAGGAATTGGTACATTGATACATTTGAAACATTGTTGATGGATACATTGTATATTGATACATTGATACAATTGTTGCAGCTGATACGTTGATGCTGCTGATAATTTGTACATTGACACATTGATACAATTGATACAAATTATACATTGGTACACTGATGGAATTGATAGAATTGATACAAATGATACATTGATACAAATGATACATTATAAATTGATATATTTGATACATTGATACAATTAATATATTATATATGGATACATTGATGCAATTGTTGCAGTTGATACATTGATACAATTTATACACTGTACAGTTTACACAATTGACACCTTGATACAATTGATACATTGTAAATTGATACAATTGAAACATTGATACAATTGATTCATTCTATATGGATATATTGACACAATTGATACTTTAATAGAATTGTTACAGTTGATACACTGATGCAACTCATTGGTACAATTGATACAAGTGATACATTGTACATAGATGCATCTTACATTGATACATTAATACATTGGTACAATTGATACAAGTGATACATTGTACATAGATGCATCTTACATTGATACATTAATACATTAGTACAATTGATACCAGTGATACATTGTACATAGATGCATCTTACATTGATACATTAATGCATTGGTACAATTGATACAAGGTACATAGATGCATATACATAGATGCATCTTACATTGATACATCAATACATTAGTACAATTGATACCAGTGATACATTGTACATAGATGCATCTTACATTGATACATTAATACATTGGTACAATTGATGCAAGTGATAGATTGTACATAGATGCATCTTACATTGATACATTAATACATTGGTACAATTGATACAAGTGATAGATTGTACATAGATGCATCTTACATTGATACATTAATACATTGGTACAATTGATACAAGTGATACATTGTACATAGATGCATCTTACATTTATACATTAATACATTGGTACAATTGATACAAGTGATACATTATACATAGATGCATCTTACATTGATACATTAATACATTGGTACAATTGATACAAGTGATACATTGTACATAGATGCATCTTACATTTATACATTAATACATTGGTACAATTGATACAAGTGATACATTATACATAGATGCATCTTACATTGATACATTAATACATTGGTACAATTGATACAAGTGATACATTGTACATAGATGCATCTTACATTTATACATTAATACATTGGTACAATTGATACAAGTGATACATTATACATAGATGCATCTTACATTGATACATTAATACATTGGTACAATTGATACAAGTGATACATTGTACATAGATGCATCTTACATTTATACATTAATACATTGGTACAATTGATACAAGTGATACATTGTACATAGATACATCTTACATTGATACATTAATACATAAGTACAGTTGATACTTTCATATATTATACATTGATATATTGATACAATCTTACATTCATACAAATTATACATTGATTCAATTGATACATTGATACAACTGATACATTGTATATGAATACATTGATACAATTCATACTTTGTACATTGATACATTCATACAATTGAAACATTGATACAATTCTTACAGTTGATACATTGATACGATTAATGAATTGGTTCACTTGATACATTGATACAATTCATACATTGAAAAATTGATACACTGTAAATTGATACAATTGATAAAATGATACAATTGTTACAGTTGATACATTGATACATTAATACATTGATGCAATTTGTACATGGTACATTGATACAGTTGATACAATTGATACATTGATGCACTTGATATATTGATAAATTTCATATATTGAAAGAACGGATACATTTGATAAATTGATACAATTGATACATTGTATATTAATACTTTAATACATTTGTACAATTGATACATTGATACATTATACATTGATACAACTTATACATTGATACATTGATTCAATTGATACATAGTCTATGAATACATTGATACAATTTATACATTGATACACTGATACAATTGATCCACTGATACAATTGTTGTAGTTGATAAATTGATACAGTTTACATCGATACAGTTGATACAATTGATACACTGATACAACTGATACAATGTACATTGATGCAATTGATACAGTGATACAATTTTTACACTTGATACATTGATATATTGATACAATTTATACATTGTATATTGACACTGTTGATACAATTGGTACATTGTAAATTGATACAACTGATACATTGATACAACCGATACATTGCACATTGATACTGTAATACATTGGAACAATGATACATTGATACATTATACATAGATATATTGATACAATTTATACATTGATACAACTGATACATTGATACAACTGATACATTGCACATTGACACTGTAATACATTGGTACAATGATACATTGATACATTATACATAGATATATTGATACAATTTATACATTGATACAACTGATACATTGATACAACTGATACATTGCACATTGATACTGTAATACATTGGTACAATGATACATTGATACATTGTACATAGATATATTGATACAATTTATACATTGATACAACTGATACATTGATTCAATTGATACAGTTGATAAAATTGATACAAATTATACGATTGATACACTGATACAATAGATACATTGAAACATTGAGATTTTGGGGGATATTTATTTAACTTAGCACTGCACAAGATCACAAATGAAAAAGCTGATAACTGTATATGAAGATCCTCGTTACTATTCCGTCTTAGTAAAGATTTTCAGCATTTGCCACTTAGTAAGTATCACTAATAAACTCTAAGGTTCTCGCGTTTGCATCATGGTGTGACATTCGAAAGTTTTTAAGATGCCTTTGCGAAAAATTGTTTTTTTTTTATTATTCTGTATTCAGTATTAATCATTGAAGATGCAAAATTATATATTCAAGCTTTAATTAATACGTTAATTTTTAAAACTTAACTCTATCATTAATTATACAGTAATCCTCTCTTTATCTGCGGGTTGGGTGTACATTCCCCAACTCACAGCAAATGCTTGAAACTTGATTAGACCAATACCTAACACTACTTAGATTATTCGGGCTATTATCTTCATCGCCATATTTATTACAACGTTTCGGCCGCTGTACACTCTGGTTAAGGTGGTTGGAATGTCGAACTAAACCTTTTATTTCGCTCATTCGGGTAGACTGTTTTAGTTCCACGTACCATGTTTAATGGATGTCAGTTATCAGCTGCTAATTCCCCTCTCCAAGTTCGCCACTGCCTTAACCGGGTATTGAACTCACACTCTTTGGGTGCTGTCACTGGATCTAACTAACGCCCTTATCCACTGTGCCATGTCTCCTAATATAGACAGATACCAATAAGTTTTGTCTCTTCTACATACATATTAATATTTTTAATATATAAATTAGGCACAAAATATTAACAATGTCTAATAATAAATAAAATACTATAATTTATTTATGCTGTAAGAGAAGTTAGATAAAGAATAGAAGATTCATTTTTAGTAATATTAGAATACCGTTTTTTTCTTAGTTAAGCCTACAGTTTTTGTCTTTTCTCTTAAAAGATACACTTTCGGGTTTCACTCTGGCATATCTAAATTTCCAGAATCATTAGTCTTGAATTTTGCGACCATTCTTAAATAAATCTGATAATCTTTTTATTTCTGGGTAGTGATCAGAGAAAACTGAAACAGCTGAAAATGCACGTCATCATCATGCAACAGTCAACCATCTGCACTGATTGACCACTCGCAGATATGGAAAAGATGACATGGCAGTAAATGAAACCCTAAAATTAAAGATTTTAAAGTTAAAATCTTCTATACAGACTTCAAAGTAACTATAAACTCATAGATTGTTAACAAGTGGCAAGAGTTATGGAACTATCACCGAAACAACAAACTTTACGAAATTAAATCCATTCTAGGAGAAATGCCTCATAGTCGAAGACTTTATCCGAAGGAAGAAGTCATCTTTTCAAGAATCAGAATAGGACTCATCTATGTCACTCAAGCATTTCTCCTGAACAACCGTCTGAATGCACAGCATGTCAGGAGGTATATACCATCAAACATATTCTAACCAATTGTAATGACCTTGCTACTATATGCCAAAGATTTTGTTACATAAATAATCTAGAGGACTACTTCAAGGAGATACCAGCCTAGCCTGCTTGAAGGCGGTTGGTCCGTACCACAAATAACAGCACTAAATAACTCCGTTCTAGAAGGATAAAGGGAGAGTGATGGAACCAACAACCAAAAAGATTGTTTGTAAACCATATATTTCAAGAAATATTTTCGGCATAAATAATTAACAGAATTAATATCCCGTTACAACAGAACGATCAATCAATCATTATGAGTTTGTTCCTCACCGAGTTCCGTATTGAATAATTTAATATACTATGGAACCTAGACTTTATGAATTTAAATGCAGTATTAGATTGGCGGCAAGGTCCCATCCTGCTACAGTTGAAATGTTTAGAAGTAACCTTAAGTTCTGTGTTAAAAGTTTCTTTTCTCGTACTTCTCGCTTGTGGAACTTTCTGCCGGCTTTGGGTCGTGTAGAGGATAGCCGTTCACAATGAGAAATCGAAGAGACGAGTTCAAATTCCAGTCGGGTTCGTTACGTTCATTTACGCTCAAATAACCCTGGGAAAGTTATGAATCCATCTCCACTCCCCAGTTATGGGTTAAATGGTAGGATTGTATATGGAAAAATCATTGTTAGCTCCTCCCCCACCAAAAAAAAAAAAAAAAAAAAATTAATGAAATATATTCATTCGTTAAAAAAGGGAATTATTTTTACTATCTTAAATATGGGTCGGCTCTAAAGAACCCTCAAAGTTAACAAAATAAACAAAATCATAAATTATAGTTAGATTTTCGGATTGTTCATAAACTATCTTTCCAAACGGCACAAAGGTGGATTAGATTACAATGTATTGTCTTAGGTAATTTACTTGAGACATGCTCTTCGATTTTAGCAAATATTGAACTTCATTTAAAATAAATATGCATATGTCTGTCTGTAATTAAGTTTGTTCATTTTAATGGCATATTTTATATTTTAATATATTTTTTATTTTATTATTAATTTTTATTATTTTTATTTTATTATTATTTATTATTTTTATTTTATTATTATTTTCCATTATTTTATTTACGTTCGTTCATTTTAATGGCATATTTTAATATATTTTTATTTTATTAATATTATTTATTATTATTATTATTATCATTTTTATTTTCTTTGCTTTCTGGCGTTTACACATTTCTTTCCGGGTCCCACCCAGGGACCTAAGGTTAGAAATGGCATCATGACACTTTTCACTGACAAAAAAAAAAAAAAATAAAAATAAAAATAAAATAAAATAAAATAATTACATAGATAGAGCCCTTCGTAAAGTGTGGGCTGTACTTGTCAGAACAATTTTTTGTATCTCCTTGAGGCATGGGCTTCCAGGAATCCCTGCAATTAATTATTATTATTATTATTATTATTATTATTATTATTATTATTATTATTATTATTATTATTATTATTTATTTTTATTTTATTATTTTATTCAAGTTTGTTTATTTTAATGTCATATTTTATACTTTAATATGTTTTTTATTCATTTCACCTCAAGCAAGGCGATAATGCTACTAAGACGGATGAGGCTTACAGGAAGTGAAAGGTAAGAGAACAAAAAGATTGAAAATGGAGAGGATTGAGGAAAACACAAAAACGAAACAGGGTTCCGGAAGGGATTGGCATTGCATTTAAATATTTGAATTTTGTAGTTATCAGGGAAGCAAGAAACTGGAAGGGAGTTTCACAGGTGGTAAGTTCGAGAAAAGAAACTGTTGAAGTATAAGTGATGGTTGCATTTAACTATTTCAACAGTAAAAGGATGAGACCTACGTGACAAACTAGTAGCACGTTTAAGTTCACATAGTCACCAAGGAAAAAAAATCTCATCAGAGCAGTTACTCGGAAAACATTTGTAAAAAAAGATAGAAGGTAGCCATGCCACGTTGGTGAGAAAGTGTCTGAAGTAGAGATGCCTGGACAGGTCCTATAAAATTGCAGACTCTTCTTTGGATTTTGTCAAAAATCTCGAAACATACAGTATGAGTACCAGACCAGATTTAATCCACAGACGGATGTTAGATTTATAAATATGCAAGATGGATTCTAACGAGAAAATATTCTGGCACAAGACAGTGAACTAACCTTCCTTGCAGTAGACGTAGTAATTGATTTAATACAAGGTGATACTTATACCAGGCCTGGAAACTATGTCACTGGGGTCTACGACTTGGGGCGGACATTTGGAGACCTAAATTACTACTAAATCACAATTACTGAGAACATTTTTAAAAAGGAACTTGTTAGTAATGACCAGTAATTAGTTAATTGGCAACTATATATAATATTAGGAAACCTCTTACAATTATTTACTTATTTCCATAAATGCAAATATACAAAGAACAAAAATACTATAAAGTATCTAAATGCCTCCAAATCACTTTATTCTCCATAAATTAGACATTTTTAGATGATATTGCAAAAATAATGAATTAATTTGTTTATGCCAATCGATTACAGATATTATAATTGCTTAATGCAGTCAGAAAGCAATTTCAGTATTTTAGAAAATCTTGTATCAACAAAGTTTGAAAATACTTTACAGAAAATGTGAATTTCAGAGAGACAATAATTTTGATAATCTTGAAAAAAAAATCTATTTTAATTTTTACAATTTGTTTCACAGAAGATGAAGAAAATACTTATTTCGCTATGATCCAATAATGGATATTATCAGTATACATAGTTTTGAAAAGTAAAATCAATTTATATTAACAAGAAGACAAAATTAATTAACAGGATAATTTGGGGAGTTAACGACTTAAATATCTATAAAAAAGAGGGAAATTGAAAATAAAAAAATATATATCTGGTATCGCTGTGGTATCCAGTGGAATTTTTAGATTGTCACAATCTATTTCTTTCAAAAAAGTTCATATTCTTGGAATTAAAAACTAATATTAAATATTTCCTCTTCTGTGGGACAATCTTGTAGCATAGCTTATTATATTAAAAAAATACATTTTAATACCTTTAGGGATCTTATTTTCAAGAATTAGTAAGTTATCAGATATTTGGCATCCCATTTCATCCCGGAAATGTTCACAATTTGAGCAATTATGGCCTGGATCAAAGTTGTATTCTTTGACATCAACATTTAATTCCAGAAGTAGTTTAGATTTTTCAATGTAAAATTTGTCAATAACATTTTCAACCTATTAAATATGCATCTCCAGAAGTTTGTCTTAATTTTCCAAATTCATTTTCTAAATAGACTGTCGTAAATTCATCAAGTTTGACAAAATTAAACGCACTGCTTAGCAAATATCTATAAGCATCAATTAAGTCATTGAATTATGTTCAATGGTAAATTTAGTATTTCTTAATGATTTCATTCATTTTTCTTGATTTCCTTCCATTCTTTTTATTTTTCCAAAATTAGAAAGAAATAACAGATGCTCATCATCTAAATTTAGTCTCCCTATTTTTCAGTGGATCATCACCATATATTTCTTTAATTTTCCTAACTTTTAAAAGTTTTTCAATGAAATTATCTGTTTCTGTAACATAATGAGGGTGTCTTAATTGCAGCTACAGATTGATAATAAAAAAACATTTTAAAAATGGGAAACATTTTGTCGCTTAACATGTTTTGGGTAAACTGCTACATCAGTTAGTCTCAGCAGGTTACCAAAACTTTTCATAATCAAAAAGACCTTTTACAATTTCCTATTTTGTTGACATTTTTTGCCTTCAGAATAATAAAAAATAAATAATTTAGAAGTAGGTACAGCAATCCAATTATTCCAAGTATTTTTAAAAAGGTGAACATGATCAAAGCAATATTTAGTTAAAAAGTGGAAAAACATATTGATAGGTCCTGTTATTATGACATACAATTGTTGTTACTTGACTGATCGCATTACCAATATATCAATTATTTTCATATAAAAAACGTTGCCTGTCATTTGGCAACTGGAAGCATTTGGAATAAAATTTTTGGTCCACTATTTAAAATTTTTTACCATGGTGTCCAATACTGTTTTTTGCTAAAATTTTCAGTCAAAGCAAATAAGTTTCCACTATGATATTCTAGAGCAACCTTGGCATAAAATTCTTCAACAAAAAAAAAATACTTTTTTTTCTGATTTTCAGACTAAAATATCACCAAGAATATTAAAGTCATTTAATTTTGAAACTTTTGATGTCAAGTCTGGTAATGCTATCACACTGGGTAAATTAATATTATTCTGAATTCTGTTATGTTATTATTGACAGAAATGTAACAATGTTCACATGCCTTGATAAGAATATAAGAATCATAATATTGTGTCGCAATCCTTTGTGGTGACATATCATTAATATGCTTTTTTAAAATCCTTTTTTTTATTATCAATCTTTAAGTGACTATATTAACGAATTGCTTCATTGATTTGTGACCAGTGGTGAAACCTTGATATTCGATGTTTTGAATGAGAAAAAATTGTTGTATATATATCAGCATGGTAATATTCGAGTTTCAAGTTTTCCAAAATTTTAATTAAAACATTGGAATACTTCCAGTGAACCAGACAACAGATTGATTAAGATTGTTTGATTTATAGCATGTAACTGCTGAGATAAAATCCTGTTGATCAATATTCTGAAACAATGTTTTAAAAGTGAGGATTTTACCTTTTTCTAGAAACTGCCAATTCATCATTTTGCACATTTCTCACTGAAGCACAAGTTTTATTTGTTGGTTTTGATTGAGGACTAGCTAATACACTTATAGCAAATGATTAGATAGTGATGATTGATTTCTAGGTTGTACTTCTCTTTTAATAAGCACTGTTTCAGAGTCAGAAAATACCTTTCACAAACAACAGGATTTTGTTTGTCAGGGGTGTTGTCTCGAGGTATTGCCTTTCACCATCGTTCTCACGTATTCTGATCTCGAGGAAGACAAAATACAGGAAACTTTTTCTTGATCACTGTTACTTCGACAACACGATGCTTTTTTTTACTATTTTGAAAAAATATTTTGGGGTACTGAAATTTAATAATATTAACTTAAACTCTTATTTTGTAACAAATTATATACAGATAAACTATTATTTTATAAAAAAATATTACGCCTCTTACATATTTCTACACAAACCTGATGTTGACCGCTCGACGACTCATATCAGACCGCGTAAATACATTCTCTGTGCATAGGATCCAAGAATACATCCGTTTTAATCAAAATAAAACGAACAACTTATTGACCAATCAGAGCCAATCCCGCTCCAAAAACCAACATTTTAATTTGGATCCGAACAACAGATATATATTCTCCACTTAAAACAAACTCAACACAGACCAACTTGGACGTCAACACGGGCAAGCTGAGAGACACGACACAAACCAGCCTTCATGTCAACACCAACACCAACACCAACACGCTGTGATAGAAACAATAGCAGTGATTAGTAATGTGTAATTTAACCATTCTCTATCCCTGTTGCTTTAATAACAGCAAGAGATAAAAGTTACGAGTTTTGTATGTATGTAAATAAACTATACATTTATTTGCACATATTCAACGTTGTATTCTTTTCATCTGAATTTATGTTTACCAAGGCGGAGAAGCAATTAACCTCCACAACAGCAACAAGCAGCTGTCTTCCAGTTTACCCACTTCCGCCTCCGGCACAAATTACATGGACTTCTAAAAAGTGTATGAACCTTATCTTCTAATGTTTGGAGAGTTTAGGATTCAGAATGAAGAATTTTAAAGTCTGTATGAATTTGTTATGTGTTACTTTTCGTTGTCTTTCAGAAATTATGTGTTCCAAAGGATTGCCTAATTGTACCACTGATCAGGGTTCGTTTTTCTGTTGAAGTTACATTTGGATAATCGTATTTTATGCGTGGTTCGAATCGATCATCTCCTGCCCAATAAAATACGATTTTCTAAGCAAAATTAACCAGTTTAATATTTTTACTGTATATTTAAAAAAATATTAAACTGGTTAATTTTTTTGTTTTACATTTTTAACAAGAATGCTATTAAAATTCCGCATATATTATTTTTAAATACTCGTGCATAAATAATTATTTTTTTTAATTTTTCTTTCTTTCTTAATTCTAAATGCTTTCTTACTTTATTTTCTTTCTTTCTTGCTTGCTTTCTAAACTCTTTTTTCTTTCTTTCTTACTCCCGTCATTCCTTCCTTCTTTCTTTTTTCATTCTAAACGCTTTTTCTTTCTTTCTTTCTTTCTTTCTTTCTTTCTTTCTTTCTTTCTTTCTTTCTTTCTTTCTTTCTAAACTCTTTACGTTAATGACATCATTTCTCAATATCCGCTTTATTTATCAAATTTTGCCTCACCAACAACGTCTTTCCTTTCCTTCCTGGCATAAACTCTTTTCCTTACTCTAATGGCTAAAATACTATCCTTTCTTTCACCTTAATTTTTTTCTTTTTTTGATACACCTCCACGCCTCCTGTTTCATTTTCCCGCGTAAATCTAAAGTATCACAATAAAATAAGCACTCACCGGAAGCGCATGGCGCCACACCCCTAGAGAGAGAGAAAGTAATTTTTCTTCAAAAGCGGAAGTAGGCCATGCGAGACACACCTAGATGTTTTTTCTGCAGCCAATCAGAGCAACACTGTAATCAAAATATTTTGCAGGAAGCTTACCAGCATATACATAATGAATATTATATTCTTTTTTTTATTTTGTTTTTATTTCTTTATACGCAAAATGATATATTTACAAAGACACGTCCGTGGGTGGAGAAAAATGAAGTCAGGTGAATCGGCTGTACCGCGAAAAGAGAAGGCAAAGAATACAGATAATCATGAGAATTCAAAAATGAATAAAACTAGGTTCATGTTAGCATTTTCAGAAATCATGCAGCGAAATGAGTAAATTGAAATACATTATCTATCTATCTATCTATCTATCTATCTATCTATCTATGTGTGCGTGTGGCTCTATCGCTCTCTCTCTCTCTCTCTCGCTCTCTCTCTCTCTATATATATATATATATATGAATATGGATTTGTTCAGATGTATCTCTTTCTATTTGCTCATAGCTATCTGTCTATCTATCTTAGTCTCTTCATATCTGTCTCTCTTAATCTTTTTATAACTTAGATTTTTCTATCTATCTATCTATCTATCTATCTATCTATCTATGTGTGCATGTGGCTCTATCTTCATATCTGTCTTTCTTAGTCTTTTTATAACTTACATTTTTATCTATCTATCTATCTATCTATCTATGTGTGCGTGTGGCTCTATCGATCTCTCTCTCTCTCTCTCTCTCTCTATATATATATATATATATATATATATATATATATATGGATTTGTTCAGATGTATCTATTTCTATTTGCTCATAGCTATCTGTCTATCTATTTATTTTAGTCTCTTCATATCTGTCTCTCTTAGTCTTTTTATAACTTAGATTTTTTTCTGTCTATCTATCTATCTATCTATCTATCTATCTATCTATGAGGTGCTGGTCATTTCCAGTGAAATGTGAAATCACAGCCTTTCCAGTCTACAAACACGCTTTGTACGAGGGAGATCTAGCAAAATCCCCGCATACTCAGCAAAGAGTGTTTTTAAGACCATCTGTGTTGGGATGAAACCATACCAATCATATATATATGTATGTATATTTACACACACACACACACATCGTTTCTGTATATTTCAATTTTTGGTTCTAACCATCCGAGGTGCAATTGAAATGCACCGAAACGAAGTTGCATCTTTGTAGTGAGTAAACAGTTTTTGTCTATATGATAAAATTATAATAAATGATTATCGCTCTACTATCGGTATGGAGCCCTCTTTTGGTTTAATGCTGTGAGCGTTAGAATTTATATATTACTTTCATTCTCATTGCATCGGATATATATATATATATATATATATATATATATATATATATATATATATATATATATATATATATGTGTGTGTGTGTGTGTGTGTGTGTGAGTATGTGTTTGAAACAAACGAACAAACAGGCGGATAGACTCTGTCTTTAATCTTTTCATTGTATTGATAAAGTAATCTAATTGAATTTGATGTATAGGGCGTTTTTCCTGGCATGCAGTTGTGTCTTTATTTCATTCTAACTTGAGTTAAGTTTATTTGGTTGGCTGTATGTAATTTGGTGAAAGACCCTTTCTCTATTTGGCCTATGATATGTATGTTTTTCATCGTCTGAAATTTGGTGTAATAAGTCATTTAAGTTTCGATGCAGTATTTCAAAGTCATAACAATAGAAGCTGAAAGTTTCTAATCGAAATTTATCATCTGATGTTATAATTATTTTTTTTATAGTGTGATTTTCACCCAGTACAAAGCCCGGGAATCACTCGAAACAGAAGTTTACAGATTAAGCGACACAGTTTACGCGGATCTGTGACGGAGATAACGGTTACTATTAGACTAGAACTGGTTAAGTGATCGGGAAAATACACACTTGGAAGTCGGTTCCACTGAGCAGCGGTTTGCCGGAAGAAGCTGCTCGAGTGGAACTTACATATCACAAATGGAATTTGAAGGTAATGAAGGCGATTAACTACAATGTTCATAGTATAGCGGGTCTTTGCAGTGTAGGTTTGAACTGGTAAAACTGTAGTTCTTCTGACTGGCTTCCATAGAAATTGCGACAGAATAATGAGAGGCTTGCGACGTTTCATCTGTGATAAAGAGTTTGTAGGGTGGGAAATAGTTTGTCACCTACAAGGACGGGGAGGCACTTTTGGACTCTATCGAAACTAGAAGATGAAAACCGGCCAGCTTCTGCTGCTATATGAGAGAAGTAGCCTAATTTCAACCTGAGCTGACCTTTGTAAAACTAGACGATAGCACGCAGAGTCAGGTACAGTAGTCGGTACAGGAAACCGACCATTTTCCCACCATCTTTAGTGTTGGATCGTATGTACGTGCTTCACTTGAAATCTGGATTGAGTTTAACCCTTTGCTCGTCCTGCGGATCATATGTGATGCAGAGAACACGTGATTTGCAGGTCCTTGCATCATATGTGGTGCACACAAGCCATTATTTTTAAAAAAAGAATGGTAAAACAAAGGACGCTTAAGAAAAGAGTCTACTTTTGAGCAGGACGTTTGAGGAAAGGCGTTATCTAATATTTTGTGTATCATATATAACCATTGGTCGTTTGCCCGTTTTCAGATCTATGACTACTGCAAGGCAACTCAGCTTAGTTGACAAAGTAGATTGTGCTGACATATAGTGTTTCACACAATCAAAAACCTGTGCATCTCATGTAATGCACAGAGCGTAGTGTAAATAACTGATTTGTTAGTTATTATTATTTGAAACACAAGTACATATATCATCTCATTTGCCAAATACGCCGAGTTGCCTTGCAATAGTTATAAATCTGAAAACAAGCATGAACGTCTGGTTAATACACACGGAAATGTCCTGAACAGGCAAAGGGTTGAAGCCCAATAAGCGATCAAGGCACTGGACTTTCCTGAAGGAACATCCATTCATCGTAATTGGTGATAGTTGTGGGTGATGATCTCGATCTATAAAAGGCAGGATGTGTGTGTGTGTGTGTGTGCATGTAACGAATGCACGGCCGCAATTTTCGACGGATTTGCACCAAAATTTACATGCACATGCTCTAAGTTAGTGGGAAGGCCAAGACCCATCGATAGTGGAAATAATCGATTTTTTCATGGTTTTACGGCAGTTTTCATGTAGTTTGCGCCCATTTTCTACTAGCCAGAGTGTGAGCCTATAGCTGACTGACACGAATGTTAACTAGCATGCAAAAAAAATCGATAGCTGCATTCGTCACAAGTAGGAAAAATCTAAATCTGCATGGCACTTTACTCCAATTGGCACATTCACTTGCTTAAACTCAACGTTGATTCTGATTCCGCAGAACTGGGTTGGGTGTGGAAAAGTATTTGTTGTTAACATTCTTTTTTCATTCGGTTTTTCCAGTTACGAGTCCTTTTTTAAAGCTGATTGTTTTGTGTTCATTTTGTTTAGTTCTTTTTTCGTAACAGATTTAATGTTTAGTGTTGAGCTTAGAAAAAATTCGCAACGTGAGATAGGCAAGAAGTAAGGCATGTAGCAACATCAGCACGGCAAAGGGCACTCCTTTAAAGGCAAGGAAGGGCAAAAATATTTTAAGTCAAGTGATAGCTATTGCTGTACAAGTCGTACGATTTTTGAATCAAGCACGGGCAACGCCGGGCCATGCTGCTAGTAGAATATAACTAGTTTGGTTTTCACAGCATTGAATGTAACTATCCATTTTCCTGCACTGATCTGTTAGAGCTCGGTCAGAGGAAAAATCAGCTGCAAATCTCCGGCCATCTACAGTTTTGGAGGTTCATCCATATATAGCATAAGGGTAGATATTCACAAATGATCGGAGTATAAGCTTAGATAATTTATATAAATATAAAAGTCAGGTGATCCTAGAAACGACCCCTTTGGGTGCCTGCTTTGATTGCCGTTAACAACTACCTTCAGGGACCTACCCGTTAGGATAAAACTTTATAATTTCAGTGTTTTCATATCTAGAGAACTTGTGCTCTTTGAAATATCTAATAAGATAGTCCTTATGAAATATTTTAGTACCTCACTAATTCTGTATGAATATTTGTTGTTTAGTACCTCACTAATTCTCTAAATAATAGGTAGAACATTATCAATGAATCGTAAAAGATCGAAAGACGCATTGTCTGTCTATTAAGTGGTTGTTCCTATATATGCAATCAACAAATTACTAGTTGATTATAGTCTCAAAAAGCTTGCTAATGGCACTGGAGAGTCAATACGTAGAAGGGGATGAGTGTTCACCCACATACTTTTCTCCTTCAAGCAGCGGTTAAATAATTTTGCTAAGATCGGGGATAATTACGAGTTGATATTCTTAACAACCACTGGGATTTTTCTGCACCAGTGACTTTCTTTTTGGTGAAGACTCACTGAGAAGTGGGGGAAACGGTAAGGGGATGTCCTATGCCATCTAACGTTGAGTTAGTGGCTAAGATTGAGGCTGAAGAGCTTTGTCTCACCTAACGAGGAAGATATGACCTCGGAGTCATTTAAAATAGTGGGCACAGACGGTTTGGCTCTATTCAGAATTGGGGCGGAGATCTTCCAGATCCAATTTGATTGCTTTAAACCCTGGCCTGGACCGCTTGTGCATAGCTAAACTTCGCATTTTCTAGAATTTTCTTGCTGTAAAAGTTCTGAATGCAGCATGTGTCCAACTTCACCGCCCCCCTTGTGATAGATATCCAAATAATGGCTGCAGCGCATTCAGGGATTAATAAGAGCTGGACTTTTGGTTTTTATTTTGGATATACAACTCTCCATTCCAGAAAAGAATCATCCAGAGACGAGGGTAGCAGTTTTGGCGGGAGTATCTTTGAAGAAGATTGAGAAAGGATCTCCCGCTATGTAAGATCTGTCTCAGCCTACCTTTGTGCAGCAAAAAATCGTTCTAGAGACCGGCAAATCTGGTGATGTCTTTGCTTTGGCATCAATTTGGTCTGCCGAGCCCAATG